>OX454416.1:112362059-113562059 GCA_949715475.1 Microchrysa polita | reverse complement strand
TAATGTGGGAATCGCCCATTATTCGCTGATTTTCTGATATATTTTTGATACAAACAAGAAAATTGACTTGTTTGGTGGCAAAAAAGATGTAGCTCCAATAAAAATATTTTGAGTGACGTCATGTAGGAATACATTTTTTGAAATTTTTTTTTTCAATTACATGCAGAAATGGTTGAGGAAAATTATAAGTAAAAATCTCATTTAAAAATATCAACAGATTTCCTTTTAAAAAGTTTTTCTCAGTTTTCTCAAATGTAGCAAAAATGGAGCTACCACCTTTTTGCAGCAAACCCCTGAATTGATGTTATGTGTATACATATTGTAAATTTTATGGAAAGGATTTGACGATCTTTTACTGTTACGTTAATACGAAGAATTATTTTATTTTACATTTGGCTAATGGTTGAAACAATGTAGAACGTATCGGCGCTTCCATAGTGTTCATAATTACATCCCGGTTCAGATACATATAGATGCTTTCGTATGCGTCCAGCTTGCATTTTTGGTCCACTTGTTTTACTAAGCATAGATTGTCGATGTTCCATGAGAGGTGGTTACTCTCCAAAGCATGTAAAGCTACCGCTGATTTTGTCGCTTGTTGCTTGTTGATGTGTGCGATATGTTCTTTAAAGCGGGTGATGAGACTTCGTTTCGTTTGACCATTGCAGTCCTTGCACGATATCTTGTAAATACCAGATTTTTTTAGACTTTCAGTTTTGTCCTTGATTTTAACTAGTTGATGGCGTAGGCTATTTTTGTTTGAAAAAACGATTTGCCAGTTGTGCTTTTTAAAAACACCCTTCAATTTGTTTGTAATAGCTGGAATGTATGGGAGTGATATTCTTTTCTTCGATTGTTTTTCCCTCACAAGATTGTTCTTTTTCTTCATGTTTATCTTTTTCGAATGTAGTTTAACCATCTTATCTATCATTACTTCCGTATAGCCATTCATGACTGCCGCATATTTGATGTAATTAAGTTCTTGCATAAAATAGTTTATGTTGAGCGGTAATCTACATCTCACAAAAACAACTGAGTTGTAAAAGGTGTTCGCCAAAGAAAAAGTCATCAGCCGCAAAAAGGATTGATATAAATACAATCCCGCCAAAATACTCGCATCTTGTCTCAATGATGGTGGTGGAGCAACATTTTTGCAACGCTTATTGGCGGGGAGCTGAACGAGGGTACTATTTGCTGCTATGTTCTATTCTTGATCAGATTTAATTTTGAAGCTAAGACTATAGAAAATAAAAATGCGTTTTAGAATCTTATTTTGCTTTCCTTCGTTTTGAACTCGTTTTTTTTTCTATACGGTAAAAGATCTTTCATAAATTTCTTAACATTGATTTTATTCTGTTATTAACCTTATTCAAGCTCCACGCCAAATAGCGTTGAAAAAATTTTGCTCCACCACCATCATTGAGACAAGATGCGAGTATTTTGGCGGGATTGTATTTATATCAATCCTTTTTGCGGCTGATGACTTTTTCTTTGGCGAACACCTTTTACAACACAGTTGTTTTTGTGAGATATCATATCTTTTTGCAGTTTTCGATTTACAAAATTCGTAAATAAATTATTAAGACGATATTCATTGCCCTATTGTCACGAATTTGTTTGAGAACAATCATTATAAGAATGATAAACCCCTTGCTAACCTTTGTCTCCCTGGTCCCCTTGGTAACCTTGCTCGCCTTGGTAATCTTAGTAACCATAGTACACTTGACAACTTTGGTGATCTTGCAAACCCTTAGTAACCTTGGTAGCCCCGATGGCCTTGGTAGCCCCAGTAACCTCGCTAACCTTGGTATCTTTATACATCACATTAAACTTAATAATAACCCTAATTGACCATAACCCTGGCCTATACCTAAACCTCAAACTCAGACTCAACCTTAACCCTATCCTTACATTTAACCCTAATAATAACGTTAACTGCGACGTAACAATAAATTTAACCCTATCCTTTACCCTAAACTCGATTTTGACTTTAACCTTAGCCATAAATTGAGTCTAAATCTTTACTGCATCTCTATCACATTCATCCTAATCTTAAATCTTAATTTTTAATGTAACCATTAAGCCTCACTGTGTACTCAATATGTGATTCAAATTACATCCATATTTCCTAAGTTCCACATTGCGCCTATTAACCCCAAACGGTTAAGATACAAGTCCCGTTACTACAGACCCAAGACTGTCCTTATATCCAGGTTCCATCATTCTCCCTTTTAAAATACCCCTATCTACTGCTTTTGGCTTTTTGATCTTCATCGTCGTTGCTACGTTGCATTACGTTACGCTCGTTAGTTACGACATAAAATGTATATCATACCATAGAGAAAGGCATGTTCATGTGAAAATATCCTTTTATCCCTCATCGAAGGTCCCGAAAACCTGTTGAGTCCTGACTAGCATTGCTTTTACAATAATAAAGTGGTTTCATGACCAGGAATCAGGGATAGCTAAGAAATTCACTATATAGCTAACAGTACCTTTTTGCCTACCACAACAGGATCAAACCGGGTGGAATTACAAGAATAAATCTACATAAATCTACAAATCTACAAAATTTTGTTAAAATTAACTCATCAGAATTCCTTGAAAAATCGATTTTCCACATGCCATCATCACGTAACTCTGGTTTGAACACAACAGAATACACCGTCTAGACAAAACCGATTTGGTGTCCCAGCGCCATATTTAAGCTTCCACCAAACCAGCGCAGAACGGTAGCGGTACATGTCAGAATGTATGAAATAGTTTCCGCCGCGGTACACCACGGAGAACTTCGCAATTCGTGTGGTGTGTGTGTGTTGTGTGAACCGCTACCGTTTGTTGAAAGCTTAAGGATCATCGGGATGTCATTTGTTCATCCAATATTATAGTAATATGCACGCACTCGTATAAGAAACGAACCAAAACAGGAACTTTGACCCCTTGCCGCCGCTCTTGCAGACGCTCTACAACTGAAAACTTTGGAGAGCATATAGAAGGGATTGTTTGAAACAGTCCTGCCAAAGCACAAAACTATACGATTCTTTTCTAGGCATTTTTCAGGCCTATCCCCGACTTTTGCAAAATGCTTCCTTTAAAACATATAAAAAGATTTAAGCGAGAAACTATATGCATTTTTTCACATTTTCCGCTGTATCTTTTTTTCTACTCCACGAATCGGAGCAAACGATAGCCTATGCACACCTTCACGACAGACTTTATCAATGGGAAAAGAGACCAAATCCCGAGATGCCCTCTGCAAGGCTGTAGCCCTGTCAATGAACAACAAGAACAACAAGAACAACGAGAACAACGAGAACAACGAGAACAAGATTTTTGAAAAAATGCGATTTTCAATCTCTTATATCTCCGGTGTTTTTCATCGTATCTTCTTGACATTTTCTACACTTCGTAAGACGTCGCGAACGACAACCCTTACCGAATTTGAACACTCAGGACCAACCAGGGTCCGAGCTACAGAGGTCCGAAAACCCGTACTTGTTCCGTCGTGTAAACATAGTCTTAGTCGCTTCTCACTTTTGATTTGTTCAAATTTCTTCGTTTTTCTTTGGCGTGCGGGACGCTCCCGCGTCCCTAGATAGTCTGAAAACCATGCTATGAAACGCGGCTTTTTTGTGTTGCATAGGACAGTGGGAGTCATTCGGTATGTAACACGGTGTGTTTGATGGCTTTCTATAAACTGAAAACTCAAAATTTCCATTTGTTTTTCGATGTAGCCTTATGTCCAGGAAAGGTATTGATCCATTTTCTTCCATTTCGATAGTGAAGTTAATAGTTTCGGCTTGGGAATTCAAAAGTTGTAGTGTACTGTCGATTTCATTCTTATCCACGATTGCTAGAATATCGTCTACATACACTGCGTTTCACTTGAATAGCACATTCCGTTTTTTCATTGTAATTTGCTTATATATCAATATTCTTATGACTTTGCTAGTACTTTTTTTTTGTCTTGTTGGTGTGGGTTCCCCAAAAGAAAAATTATACTCTCCAAATTTACCGTTACCTTTTTTCACCAATTTGCTTCAAAAGCGAGCCGATTTTTTGTTTCACTAGAATAGCACAGTTGGGTTTAAGCTTCAAATACGTGGTGCACGTGGTCACAATATCACAATCTATAGTCGTTTTGAGTAATTTAAATACGATTCGTTGATTTTAAAAAATGTTGGGTCGTGGTAAAGCCTTAACAAGCGAAGAATAAGTTAGAATAAAAAATTACAGGGATTGTGACTTTTCAGTGACTAAAATATCGAAAAAAATTGGAAAAGGCAGAAACGTGATTTACAATTTAATTAAAAATTGTGAAAATTATGGAAAAATATGAAAGGTCGAGTGAGCTGTGTACGCTCTTATGCAGATAAGCTATCTATTTTGCGTGAGGCATCGATTTCACATATGATTCTGTGGACAAAATTCGGTTAAAAGTTGGTCTCAGTGCGAGTAAAACAACTGTATGGCGTGCTAATTCAAAAGCTGAACACCTAAAGCGTCTAAAATTAAAAAAAAAAAACACCTCTTAACCCCCTCATAAACAAGCTCGGTTGACTTTTTCGCGTACCAACATGTCATGGACCAAAGAGTGATATCGCGTTGTTTTTTCTGATGAGAAGAAATTTAATTTGGAAGGGCCCGATGGATATAACTGTTATTTTTATGATTTAAGGAAGGAGACTCACCAGTTGGATCGTTTGCACAGTCGAGTTTGCGGCGTTATGGTTTGGGGAGCCAAATCCTACTACGGCACTTGTGAACTCCAATTCTTAGACACCACTATGAATGCTAAGTCGTATCAAGGTGTTTTAGAAAAGGCTTTTCCGACATTCGAAAGTCTCTTTGGACCATTGCCGTGGACTTTACAACCAGACAATGAACC
Source organism: Microchrysa polita (assembly GCA_949715475.1). NCBI lineage: Eukaryota > Metazoa > Arthropoda > Insecta > Diptera > Stratiomyidae > Microchrysa > Microchrysa polita. The sequence goes on along the minus strand of OX454416.1, from coordinate 113,557,171 downwards.
AATACACACTGCCCGTGCCGTAAAGTCGTTTATCGAGTCCAAAAATGTTACTCTTTTGAACTGGCCACCATACTCGCCGGATCTAAACATAATAGAAAATGTTTGGAGATGGCTGGTTAGAAAAGTTTATGAGTCTGGTAAATAATTTTCAACAAAGACTGAAATAATTGAAGCCATTCTGCCATCATGGGCTACCATTTCCCTTGCTTACATCAAAAGTTTGTACGATTATTTGCCTAATAGGATCTAGGAGGTTATTTCAAACGGGGGAGGCTCAACCCATTACTAAAATTGCTGATTTTAATTCAAATTGATCTCAACTTGTATTCTGAACAATAATAAGTTATCCTCACTGCATAAAAAGTTAATTAAAATCAGTTTAAAAAAAAGTGTGCTATTCAAGTGAAACAGAATTCCTGTGTTTTTTCATTGGTGTTTTACATTTTTTTTCTTTCTAAGATTACATGTTGGAAAAATTCGAATTCTTTTTATTTCAAATTATAGCTAATTAATCAAATGGCAAATAAAAAATACAAAATATCTGTTGTCTTCATTTTTTTAAAGATATTGAGAAAATAAATCTAATGTATAGAGTGTGCTATTCAAGTGAAACGCAGTGTATCTGTACCATATTCGAGGGATAGCGCCTTTGCTTTTTAGTTTCATTTCGAAATCACACATGAAAATGTTAGCCATAAAAGGTGATAGTGCGTTTCCCATACATGTACCTTCGGTTATTTGATAATATGTAGTTATGTAGTTGTATTGACAGATGTTTTGGTCCATACATAATTTCGTTAAAGATGTGTAAAGTTTTCGTTTCTTTTCATCGGGTTCGTGGAGTGTCAGCCAATCCTCTAGTATACGAAGACTTGTCGTAATGGGGATGCTCGGGAAGAGAGATTCGACATCAAACGACACGACGACTTCTGTTTGATTAACGTGTTGATTTTGTAGCTTGTCGTTTCTCGTTTTTTAAAAAACAAACTATAAACAATTTTTTGGGCATAATTTTTATAATGTTAAGCTTATGGCATGCAAATGCCATCATCAAAATTTGACGCCATAGACACTGGGATTTTCCTTATAGGTAACAGTGGTCCAAAGAAATGGTGGGGGAATTCTGGTAGTCACCCACCAAACAATTTGGCGAGCTTTCACCACAATGAACAAAAGTCTGATTCGAGTTTGCTTCGACTTGACGAACTATCCTCGGATTTTACTCAAATAGTACGCAATGATGAAGAATATTCTAAGTCAGTACGATCTTCCTTCATCATGGCGAACAATTTGCGTATCTTTCAAGCATAATTCACGGCGGCGATGAAAATTCGAATCAGACTTTTCTTCATTATGATGAAAAAAAAGCAATTCTATAACTCGAAGTTAAATTATAAAAGACTGGACTCTATATGTCGAATTTTCTTTGATTTGGACTCAATGATACCTCAAAATTTCCATAAGTCGAAATAAAAGTACCCCTTCAGCTTCGAGTTTCCGAGTTATCTACTGTTCACATGTAATAAAATAAACACCAATTCGAATCTGGTCGGTCGGTTGTCATTCCGAAGCTTAAATTATTTGCCTTTGCGATTCGTAGAAGTTTTTCTATTACGAAGCGTAAATGATTTGCATTGCCCATTCGTAGAAGATGGATATTATTGGCTATTTAATGCCTGTAGCCAATTGTCATCACAATGAAGAAAAGTCTGATTTGAATTTTCGTCGCCGCCTTTAATTATGCTCCAAAGATACGCAGATTATTCGCCATGATGAAGAAAGATCGTACTGACTTCGAATATTCTTCATCATGTCGTACTATTTGCGTAAAATCCGACGATAGTTCGTCTAGTCGAACAAGACTCGAATCAGACTTTTCTTCATTCCGGTGAAAGTTCGCCAAATTGTTTGGTGGGAAGGATCTTAACCGTTTTTTTTTTTTTTTTTTTTTTGAGGTATTGAGTTCAACAGCACGCTCTGCAAAATTATTTATTGGGTGTAAATAACTCTGCAGAGCGTGCTGTTGATGGGAATCCGTTTAAAATTTGAGTGAGATCATAGTCCGTCGCATGGGTCGTGAGTTCGAAAAATATCATAAACTGTATCCGCTCACGGTGCGACTCGAACCCACAACGAGGTGCATCGAAGATAATCGCATACTAACCACTACACCAACCAGACTACTAGATTCCATACGATATCTATATATATAAAAATGGACGTGTATTTGTGTCTGTTGCCAGTAAACTTTTAAACCACTGGACCGATTTGAATGATTCTTTTTTTGTTTTATCCGTCTTACATTGGAGAAGGTTTATGGACCAACATTTTTTTTAAAAATATCAAAGGAAGTGGTGGTAAATATCGAAATTCCATTTTGTGTGAGAGTAAGTGATTAAACCTACTCGATTCATACGCTTTAAATTTTTATACGTGTACTAAATGAAATCGAACAGGCTTAAGGATATGATCTTTTCGAAACGGCGGGACCGATTTTTATGAAATTTTGTATATATCCTTGCTAGGTATGGTAATCGGTCGTAAACTATATTTTATGCCCCGAAGTGCCCTCCTCTTCTTTTTATTGTTATTTTTCTATTTTGTACAGTAAGTGTTTAAACCTACTCGATTCATTCGCTTTAAATTTTTAAACGTGTACTAAATGAAATTGAACAGGCTTAAGGATATGATAGAAATATGATGATATGACGTAGTGTAATGGAGCCATAATTATCCAGAGAAGTTTTAACTGTATTAGAGGTGGGTACATCAACTGTTAAATACATAAACAACACTGCTTAACACTATTGAGCAACTCTGTCGAAAATTTGTAGTAAATTTGATAACGTCACTTCCAGTATAGGAAAAACTCTTAGGATTAACCTGACGATAAACTGCTTCGTTTTATACAGAAGATAGGACACATAACGGATTTTTGTTTGTTTGTTTAATCCATCTTACGCTGAAGAAAGTTTACAGACCGAGAAAATTTTGAAAGTCTCAAAGGAAGTGGCGGTAAATTATATTTTGTATGTATGGAATATTTAGTTGTCATTGGGTCAAATACAGTGTAACTTAGATAAATGTGAAATAAGTGTAAAGTTGTGAGCCAAGCGAACAACGCGTGCGCAGCGAGCACTAGATCTCAGCTAGTTGACTTATAATTATTATTTATTGATACATACCATACGATATTAATGAACGTGGCGTAGTGACTAAACTCGAATTTATACCGAAAATAGCCTTTTCTACATTTTTTTACGGATTTCATTGTCTTTGAAAATGCGCATCTTCCGCTTAAACATAACAATAATCTCAAATTGTTTATACAATCTTGTTTTACGTACATATGCTCCCAATATGTCATCTGAATCGCAAATTCACTGAAAACAAAATAAACTCATAACCACCAGAAGAACAATATTACATGACCATCATCCATCACCTTCAAAGAATCTTCCTTTTCATAATTATTATTTCTTTAAGCTTTGAAGCATCCCGCGTTATTATACAGGCGATAATAGTACACGCTAATAAATTACAAAAAAAAAAACCAAATTCAAATTCTTTCATTTCAAGGTCACCGGCGACGTGTATGAACAAAAATTTTAAAATGCATTAGGTACCAGAGATTTATTTTTGAAAATATGATTCAACGCCGATACTAAGCAAATATTTACAAATCAACCACATGAAGCCAAAAAGGCCATAAACTTCCTGGAATTGTTAAAACACAATAAATTTTTACTATACGTACGTTTAGTGCATGCGAAATGGTATTTGTTTAAAAGTAAAACATTTGAAATGGCTCGCGGCGCCCATAAAATCAATTTGTATTAGAGAGAGAGAGATATGTACATCAATAATATCTTTGTATCTATCGGCTATTACTATAGGAGTAAATATATCATTTTAATTGATATACATACATACATTATATCCATCTGCTAGATATGTGTACTTATACTTTCTAATACTCTTTTAAATGAGTTGGACTTTTGCTTATGCACTGATACAAGTGCGAATTACGCGCTCTACTAAATATGTACCAGTCCAGTACCAGTCGACTCTAGTTTGTGTAATAAATCAAATAGCTTCAGTGCTAAATTGATTTGCATTAAATTTATCGTTGACTAGTGGAGGACTCTTTCCATCTGGTGCGATGTTTTTGTTACATTGTATCTATGACTATGAGGGCACTCATATGCCGGTATGAAATGAATGTGTCTGCCATGATCATGGACGCGGTCGTGAAAGCTTCATTCATATCATACCATAGTAGATAGAGCTCTACAAATTTTGTTTAGTGACTGTTTAGCATTGTATTTTTAATAACCATATGCAAATTGCTTATTGCTAAGAGCATATAAAGAGCTTCAAGCCATTTAGCGAGGGCAAAAATATTGTCATCAAAAGAGAATTGATGACGCGATATAAACAGGAATACTGAACTTCAAGAAATTGGTTGACATCTTTGTCTTTTATTAAATTCATTATTATACACTCAAAATTATCTACTCCAGCTAACCCCGGAGAAATAGCACAATCGTTAACAATTCGGTAACTGACGCGCAATTGTAGTTGAGGTTTTGTGTTCGTCGACTTTTAACAGCGAAACAGATGGGAAGGAACACCAAGACTTGGATTTAAAAGAAGCTGGAGGGACTTAAGCCTCGGGCACCATTATTATAGAGCTCCCGACTGGACTTAATAATACACAATAGTGTAGTTAGCACGTAAACTACCTAGTACATGACATTACAAAATGTTGTGGAGAACATTTTTTTTGTTTCATATATTTTTTGTATTGCTGAACATGAATCCGGAGCTGCCCACCAAAATTTCGTTGTGGAATTTTCGCTGTTTTTTCCGTTTGTTGGTTATATCTCTAAAACTACTCATTTCTGCGAAAAACTCTCCGAGAATACGTTAGAGGGCACATAATCTAACGGGTCCAAAGTGACAAAAATATTACAAATCCGTTGATTAAATTTGCCAGTTTTAACATAGTACTATATATTGAACCGTTTTTCATTTTTGGTCGCAAAAGTTGCATTTTCCATGTTTTTTATGTTTTTTTACCAAAACGTTGCAAAACAGGTTAAAAATCGGAAAAACCTCAAAAAAAAGTACATACTATCAATTGTAGTAGCGATATCGCTTAACGCATTTCGAAGATTAATGTCGCGTTGGACCTGCAATCATATTTTCTCTAAAATGTTCACGGACAGGTTTTCGCAGAAATGTACAGTTTCGAAGTTATAACCCAAAAAATAGCGGCGTACAGAAGGATGTGCCCGCAATACGAGGGGTTTTTAGATTTTGGATACATACATAGTGAATAGTTTTGCACATATATTTTATAGGCAAAAAATAACAATTATGCACAATATTAATGAAATGTATCCAGGCTACACATAGGTATTAACTGAATTTATTAGCTGTATTTGCTTTTGCTTAGCAAAGCTCAACAGTCTTAGTATTTAACGTATATAAGCTCATGCTAACCAATATTTGTGCAAAGTTCCATATCGGTACTTAAAGCGGTTTACAAAAACGGAGGTGAAAAAGAAAGCTTAGCTTGAAATGCCCATAACTCCGTTACCGTTACTCCTAACTGAAAAAAACAACTGATATGAAATGTACCCATCGAGCTCTTTGACAGACATTATTACGTCCACGTCCGATAAATACGAAAAAGTCGACTTTTTCAAATCACCGGGACACCCTGTTATCTTTGCGTTAAGCCGTTCGCGAGTTATTTAGTGAACAAATTTTCAAATCTGCGGGAAACCCTGTAATCTTTGCCCCACCAACTTCTTCTTCTTCTTCCTTGCCTCGTTCTTTATACCGCTCCATGGTTCCGCGTTGCTTGACCTGCGGTGTAGGCACATCGCCCGTTTTGGCGATAATTTCTCAGCATATTTCTATACAGGCAGCTCTATCTTGGATCGTGTCGTCGCCGAGACCAATGCGTTGTTGTTGCTTTTTCATTTGACACATCCAGGTGTTCTTCGGTCTGCCTCTGGCCTTGGGTCCATCAAGTGGAACTTCCATTGATATCGCTCTCTTTGCGGGGTTCTCAGGCGGACGCCTTTGAACATGGCAATACCAATCCATTCGTCGGTCTTCGAGCTTTTCGGTGATTGGTTGGTCTATGGACAAGCTGCCTCGGATGTAGCCACTCTTGATGTGGTCCCTTTTGGTTACACCAACTGACATGCGTAACATTTTCATTTCAGTCGCTGTCATTTCTTTCGCGTAACCTTCATACATGGTCCAGCATTCTGATCCATACATGAGTGCGGGACGTACAACCGTTTTGTACAACTTGCCCTTTATATATATTTCTAGGTCGTCGGAGACACGTGTTAATAAGTAGCACATGATGATGTTGAAGAGCAACGGACTCAATACACTGCCCTGGTGTACTCCGACATTCACCGGAAATTCTTCTGATTCACCGGCTGTGCATCTAACCTTAGTCGTAGCTCCATCATACATGTCTCGTATCATCCTGACGTATGCCTCGGGGACATTAAGTGCTCTCAAGGCCAACCATATCAGATCACGAGGTACTCTATCGAATGCCTTCTCCAAATCGATGAACACAAAGTACAAGTCCTTTCGTGCTGCTCTATACTTTTCCATCGCAATACGAATGCACTGAATCGCATCGACTGTAGATCGACCTTCAACAAAGCCGCATTGATTGTCATTCAACCGCACAATCTTTCTCAATCGGTTGCAGACAACTCGCTCGTAGATCTTTAGTGTATGAGGTGTTAACTTTATAGCCCTATAGTTGTTGTTGCCCCACCAACTTCTAAGTATTGCCAAAGACTGTTACCATTCTACAGATTCCTACCAAATTTCATGACGATCGGTGCAGCCGTTCGTGAGTTATTTAGTGAACAAATTTTCAAATGTCCGGGACGCCCTGTTATCTTTTCCATACCAACTTTTTAGTATTTCGTGCCAAAGACTGTTACCATTCTACACATTCCTACTAAATTTCATGACGATCGGTGAAGCCGTTCGTGAGTTATTTGACATTAAGTGCTTTGACATCCTTCAGAGCCTCTCCAGCCGTAACTCTGTTTCCATCTATTGGGTTCCGGGTCACAGAGGCATTGAAGGAAATGAATACGCGGACGAATTAGCAAGAGAGGGCTCATCTTCAACACTCATTGGTCCTGAGCCCTTCTGTGGAATTAGCTGGAAAGCTGCTAGAGGCGTAATTGGTAACTGGTCCTCGGACCTGAGGCATAACTACTGGACATCGCACCCTGGGTTAAGAGTTACTAAAGAGTTAGTGCACCCTTTCAGCTTCTCCGATATTAAATGTCTGCGCAGGACCGAGCTCAGACTATTAATAGGCTTTCTTACGGGGCACTTTGGGCTCCGCTACCACCTTCATAAAATAGGTCTATCAAGGGAGACCCAATGTCGCCTTTGCCTGGAGGAAGACGAAACCTCTATTAATTTATTACTGGAATGCCCGGCGATCGCCAGGTCCAGGAGATCACTCCTTGGGCGTGATTTACTCAGCACTAGTATCATTAGGTGCTCCTCTCTGAAGGATCTTCTAGCGTTTATCAAACGGGTTGATGACCTTCTAAACTAAAGGACTATGGCCCACAGTGCCCACCTCTATGGTTAAGTCCAATCGCTTATTATTATTATGTATTTGGTGTGCTTTAGGGTTTCGAGTAGTGATCCATTGAAAATAAGGCCGAACAGGACACAACCGTCAATTGTCAAACAAAATATCGGATTTACAGTTATCTGAAAATGATGCTGATGATATCACATATATTTAATTCCAGCAAAATGAGGCAACGACAAACATAGCGCGGGAAACTTTTATTAACTTTGTGGGCAATTAATATCGCGCTTCAAATTTGTTAAACCAACGCAAAGAGTGCGATATCGATGGGTGAATTCACATTGTAAGACGAAACCGGACGGGTAAACTTGCAAGACAAGAACCATCGTTCTTACAATCTGAAATGCACAATGCTTGTCTGCTGGCCACTACAAAAGCTCTCGCCGTCCGTTTATTAACACAAACATACGGACGGCGAGAGCTTTTGTAGTGGCCAGCAGACAAGCATTGTGCATTTCAGATTGTAAGAACGATGGTTCTTGTCTTGCAAGTTTACCCGTCCGGTTTCATCTTACAATGTGAATTCACCCAATGGAAGTTCCACTTGATGGACGCAAGGCCAGAGGCAGACCGAAGAACACCTGTATATGTCAAATGAAAAAGCAACAACAACGTATTGGTCTCGGCGATGACACGATCCAAGATAGAGCTGCCTGTAGAAATATGCTGAAATATTATCGCCAAAACGGGCGATGTGCCTACACCGCAGGTCGAGCAACGCGAAACCATGGAGCGGCATAAAGAACGAGGCAAGGAAGAAGAAGAAAAAATGAATTGGCTACAGATCGTCAAGAATTTTTTTTATGAGTGTGTACTTATTTTTTTGGCCATATGTGTAAGTAAACACTAAAATTGAATATATATATATGTACGAGCAATTGCTTTTATTTTTTGTTTTTACCAAGCATTAAATATTCAAAAACACAAACTGCCTTGAACTGGCATGTGCCAATTTTATACCATTGACAGTTGCTGTCATCAATTATATTTTACCTCAAGCTCTGATATATTCACCCATTTGGAACACTGTCAGTATTCTTTCCATCAATAACGCCCTGGAAGATTCAAGGTAAAACGCATTATCCAAGACGTCGATTTCCATACTCTTCATTCAGCTGTCTGTAAAATATCGACCTGAAGCCATATTTCAATTGGCAGTTTATTAGTTGCAATTATTCGCTCGGACCACTGAGCCCAGTATTAGGTGTGACCCGTGCCATAAAGTTCTACTACGGACCACGACGCCGTACCCATTATTCGTATAGAAGGTGCCCACTTTTGAAATAATGGCGCAATTAAAATCGACAATGACTGCAATACATCTAGATTCTATTTGTCTGGTCACACGCCGGCCGTGCTATGGAGCTAAAAGGTTACTATTGCACAATGCACATTGGTGGTGGTGCAGCAAATGCATATTTCTATGGACATATGACTAAGATTTAAATGACGATAATAACGCTAATTGAAGTAATAAACGTAATAATAATTACTGACGTGATTAGATTCATTTATAGAGTGGAATCGAGACGTTGTTGGTTTGAAATGATTTATGAAGGTTCCTGTGTTTTATTATTATTGAATTTGGTTGGGTTAGTTACAGTTGAAAATTAATATTATATCATGTAATCAAAATGTCATTCTTATTACAAAAAAAAGAGACTGATTTCTAATCGTGCGACTAGCACGATGAGTGTATACCCTACCCATGTACAGACCTAGAAAACATGCAAAACTCAAAATTTTCAATTTTATTATTTTTTTAGGGGAGGTAGGGTATAGATGGGTCGGACCTGGCACATCTCTTACATCTAATCAAGTTCTTCGCGACATTCTATCAGAAGATATGGCTGAATATAACTTTTTAGGGGAGGTAGGGGTACGGGTGGCCGGACCTACTCCACTTTCCATCAACTTAAAGTGTATGTCCGAATTAGGCGTTGATCAAAATATCAAGTCGATAGCGATTGTATCGAAAGTTATGGCCGAATTAAAATATCAAGCAGGGGAAATTGGTATGGCGGGTAGAAGAACCCTTGGTTCGATTTGGCCCATTTTCAATACCGATTTTATCAAAACAAACGTCTGACCAAAATGTCTAACCGCTAGCTTCATTATTTCGGGAGTTATCGTGCGAGCAGACAGACACACGGACAGGCAGACAGACATGACTTATTCGAATCAGGGACCGACCCTGATCATTTATATATATACTTTGCCATACCTCCGGAGGCACCTTTGAGGTGTTACATAATACCCTATAACAGTGGTTCCGCCATTAGAATATATGTAGTTCATTACGTGCTAGGGTGCGAACGTTAATTATATTTGCTTTCTTCGGTTAATTGCTTTATTTTGTTTATAACTTCTGAAAGCTGTCAAAATACGAAGACATGATTCGCCATAAATTTGTAATTAAGTTCAATGCCCCTAAAAAGTTAATAATATCTCAATCCTGCGTGGAAAAAGCACAATTGTTCGTTAGTGAAGTCCATGTTTTGGAACTTTTGGACATTTTTGAAAAGTACGCAACAGTGGCCTATACCATCTTATTGGTATAGGCAGTGGCGGATCGTGGTGGAAAATACTGGGGGTTCACAGGGAAATATAAAAATGTATTGATTATATGGGAAGAATAGTGATGTAACAAAATTTTTCATAGTTTGTAAAATTAAAAAAATACTGTTTTTATATTACATATTGTTCTACCGCAGACTATTTAAGACTTTCGTTAGCTGGAATGTTCGTTTTCACTCCCGCACAACAAACAGGGAAAACACATTTGGCTCATGGTTATCTTTAATTTTTATTCTGTCAAAATCCAAATCCACTTGCACTAAAGAAATCATGGGTGTAGGTCTTCTCCATTTTTTTTATTTTTAATCTTATTTTCTATTAGAAGATTTTTAAAATTTGCTTTAAAAAAATATACCGTTTTATTTATCGCGATTGAAACAGAACCGACGAATGCGAGCATGCGACACAATTTCTCTGCTTTTAGAATTTAGTTCATACAATTTACAAGGCGCTGTGCACAACCTCTTTGTGCAAAAGCTCTAGTGTAAATTTTGCACTACCCCCTTGCCCCAGAAACCACTACGATATCCAACATTTGAGCGTGTGCTCCTCTTCCCAGATTGTGCACCCATCGTGATTGCAGGTTGTTGATCGCAGTGTGACTCGTGACCATGTCGTATGTGCAGTGAGCAGTCGACAGTGTACATTCATACGGGATGGGCATATATTCAGTAGATAGAATGTGTATCTTGGTATAAATAGAATAAGGCCGTGTTGCGGGCTAGATGTGCGATTTGAGATACGCATTTTCGATTTGAAAAAATCAATGAATTACGTGCTCTTACGATTTTTTCTCAGGAGGTGCACGTGCACTTGTGCAAATATTGACGAGCCGCCACTGGGTATAGGGCAGTAATTCCCAAACTTTACCCCTCCCCCTAGGGAGGCGTGACAGTCAGGGAAGAGGTGCGCCGGCACAACTCAAATATTGATACCATTCATAAATGGTGGTTTTCTTGCGAACTTCTTTCACACAGTAATCTGTTGTTGCAAAACGTTGCAAAATGGTAAAAATTGTATTTTCGTCAATTAATTCGCTCCTACTAAATCCGTTTGACGAACAACGCTGAGAATATTTTAGGTTTAGAAAAAAATAAAAAATCACTTGGTATGTGATGATGTGATCTACATTAGGCACCTAGTCTTCAAGTGATTTTTGACAAAAAAAAATTACGAATTTTGGTCGCTCCAGTAATGTCAATATTCTTGCTCGATGTATCACTGAAGCCATGATGATGGCCGAGCTCACAACTAAATTAAGGATGCGGAAACCCAACATTGAGGAAAGGGTGAACAAAGCTACTGTGGCACTTTACTCATGCAAAAAAGCTATCGGGAAAACGTGGGGCCTGCAACCAGAAGTTGTGTATTGGTTGTACACAGCTATTGTGCGGCCTGTTCTACTTTATGGAGTTAGCGTGTGGTGGACAACACTAAGTACCGCCACCTATTATAACTTGCTCGTCAAAGTTCAAAGGCTGGCTTCTCTTCTCATAACTGGAGCTTTTCATACAACACCTTCATTGGGACTAGAGATAGTCCTGGGACTACTGCCACTGGACGTCTTTGGTCAACGGATGGCGGCATGCACGGCGTTGCGTCTTCGTGAAACTGACCTGTGGCGAGCGCTGGACTATGGGCACTTAACGATTCTTCGCAACTTCAACCTGCCCCCAGCAACTGACTACACTGCTCCCAAATACATATTTCGAAGAAAAAATTGTAGCCTGATCCCGTCAAGGGAAGCGTGGGATGGGATAATAGCATATCCCTCCCTAGTGCATCCATTGCAATTTATACTGATGTTTCGAAGAGGGACGTAGGAGTAGGTATCGGAATGTACTCTGAGGAACTGAACATTAACTTGTCTCTCAGTCTCCCTAACTTCTGTAGTGTTCTACAAGCAGAGTTCTCAGCGACTTTGGAGGCCCTAAAGTGGTTGGGTAGGTACGTCGTCACAGGAAGGAACGTTATACTCTTTACCGATAGTCAGGCTGCTATTAGATCACTTGAATCAGTGCTAACCACATCAAAAATCATCGAGAAGTGCCGGTTAGTACTGAGAGAGATGAGTCGTTTCTTCGATATTACGCTATGCTGGATACTATGTCATAGTGGCTTCGAAGAGAATCGACGCGCAGACGACTTGGCGCGACATGCGTCAGCTAGTGCCGCTGAAGGCGATCGTTACAACATAAAAACGCCATCTCAATTCAATTCAATATTTTATTAACCAAAAATATAATTTATAATAATAACATACAGTAAACTTATTTAGGTAAGTGATGGAGTTCATACTCTTACAGCTAACAAATAGAAGATATGTGTAGTGATAAACAAACATGAGTGTAATTGGGAATAGTAAGTAAAGAATAGTAAGAGGAAAATGGTAGAAAAACCTCTTATTCAAGTGTTTAAAATAAAACCTAAGACTAACTTAAAACTAACTATGCTAATTATTTATAATGTTAATGTTAACATTTATACCTGAGACATGGTTAGGTTGACTGGGCTAGATCTTTCAGTAAGGGGTTAGTTGCCATAGCGCAAGATAAATTAAAATTTATTATATTATGCGATATTTTAGAGTAAACATACGGAATTTTGGAGATTGAGTGCAATCTTGCGGTTGAAAAATAGAATGGTAAATTATACATTATTTTTAAAATTTTGTTTTGTTTTATTTGAATATCCTTTATGTGAGAAAAAGCGCAAGCCCCGGAAGCATAAAGCATGACTGGCTGAAAGATAGTTTTGTATAATAATAGTTTATTAGTAATTCATAGACGCCATCTGCTGCTTGTGCAATGGTAATAAAAACCGCTGTTGAACGCAGGGCCAATGCAAGATGGACCTATGGTTGTACTTGCAATACGACGAGGTTGATATGGCCAAAGCTAGATTTTGTTCGATCAACCATATTACTGTCTTTGGACAGAAAGCATATTCGGAATGTAGTGGGGGTTATAACGGGGCATTGTCCTATTGGAAATCTTGCTAGAAGGCTCCGAATTCCCCACAATGACTTCTGTAGAAGCTGTGATGACGAGGAAGAGGAAGAGAGCGTACACTACTTACTCTGTCAATGTCCTGCTTTGGCCGAGAAACGAAACCGTTATCTTGTTCCAGGTATTTTTATGATACGGACGATCTTCGTGATGTGAGTCCAATACTGCTCAACAAATTCATTGTTAGCACGGGGTGGTTCTCAGCTTAATAGGTTATTAGATTCGAATTCTACAGAGGTATCACAACGGACCAAGTCTGGTCTAAGTGCGCTGGGGATAAACTCAGCAGTCCCTTTACCTAACCTAACCTAAGAATGCAGAAATCATGAAATTTAAATAATACTTCCTAAAAATTTTAGTAGTTCGAAAATATGGGCTAAACAAACAAAATGTTCAAACAATTTAAATTGCGACAATGGATTCCGAGCTTGTGTCCAAAATTAAAAGCATTCCTTACTCATGGAAATTGCATCTATTTTCAGTTTTTGGACAACATTTCCTCGGGAGGCGCCAGGATCAGCAGATCTCGTAAGGGGGCACGAGCTGAAAAAGATTGGGAACCACTGGTATAGGGTACAATAAACTGAAAACGAATCTCATTTTCAGGAATTTGGAATCTAAGGTTTGCGATTACGATCGTTTACGAATAGCTCAAATACCCTGAACAGTTTTTAGGGAGCTTAAAAGCTATCAGCAAAATAACGTTACCGCATCCTGTGAATAAATTTTCTGGAAGAACAAATTGTTCTTCACAATTCTTCTGTTCGTTTCTTCTAAAAGCTAAAATAGGAAGGAATTAAAAAAATGCATAATATAAAATAATATTGTGCATATGAAATAAAATGTCACAATACGTTCGATCCAAGTTCAGAAAATTTGGAGAAATTCTATTAATTACCCCTTATTAACAATTTCTACTCTAAATATCCCCACGGCTAATGCCAATATTAACCAGTGGGTGTTATCCAAAATAAATTGATAAGCAGAAAAGGCAAACAAATTAAAAAATAGTTAGTTTACGATTATATACAAAAATTGAACATGGCATTGACGTGTGTACAATTTGGAACATTATTCTTAATTTTTATTACATATTTCCATATACAAATATTTAGACATGTCTGTACATATCCAAAAACATTTATCTTCACTTTTATTTAAAATCTCGTGCGTGCTTCTCATTTAAATTAATTTGCCGGCCGCTATACAGACAGTCCGCTAATAACTTTTATTTTTCAATTTTCATTTCAAAGTCCTTGAACTTCACCCGGATCCAAAATTGTACTCCCACATACACTCTACGATGGACGATGCGGTTCACTATTTTATGTTCTTTTATAATAAAATTGAACGTTGACTATTTAGGGTAGGTAGGTACCTACTCTACCGACTATAAAACAGCCGTGTTAACGTGACTAGTACGGTGATAGAGTGGAAAGTATAATCTACTCTACCATTTACTCGACTCATGTAAACCGCGCTTAAAGAAGATATCGGTCAGAGTCCACTGCATAAAGAAACATGAAATTTACTGTAACTATCCCCACCCCATATCATTCATTATTATAGAGCATTCGTTAATTCAACAATTATGTTAATCTCAGATTGTTTGTACCCATTAGCTTGTAATGTACCATCATACCATTCAAAGTTTGCGCCACTAAAACTACTGTCTAGTTTTCACAAGAAGTAATGAGTCTTCAAAATTCAATTTACATGGACAATATTCGCGCGTACATTGTTAGATCGTCTATTATCTTTCGAATTATCCATCAAATAAGATAATAAGACTTGAAAAATGATTTCATCCCACGCAATTCCATCTGAATTGAATTCGTTTAGACGTTTTAAGTGATGATTGAACCGTAAATGGGGATACTTGATATCGTGAAAGATTCCGCGAGGGGACTATGCATATACTCGTACAATATTTTACGTATGATATGTTGTGGGTACAAGCACAATACCAAACAATAGCCTATTGACGATCAGACAATTTAATCGATTTGACACGACATCGTTACGAAAATATGAATATTAATTAGTCCATTGAAAAAATGAACATTAATTGGCATAGCGCCGATCACTTTAGAATAGTTGAATGTTTTTGAGAGGGGGGCTTTTTATTATCATTGTTTTTTTTTTAGAATTAAATAGGTTTTTTTAATTAAAATTAAATGTAAAGAACAATATTAAAGGCAAAAAAATAATAGTTGAACTTCCACAATCCCTTTCTAATCAATTAATTTGTCGTAGTAGTTCGACTTTATCACGTTTTTCCATATAATTTGATAATCTCCCACTCTCTATCTACCAGGGCCGGATTTAGCTTCCAAGGCGCCCTCGGGCAGAAGGCAAATTGCCGCCCTTCGCCACTGGATTTCATGAAGGCTTACGGCAAATTTTGGAAGGGAAACTTTGGCCCACCTGCATCTTTCGAGTAATCTAATAGCATTTTTTTTTCAGATGTCTAGTGCAATTAATAGTCTATGAAAAATGGCATATTTGGTCGGCAAAAATCCTACATCGGAAATTTTTTTGGATTATGGTTGGGAATGGTCCCCAGATTATGGCATTAAAAGTTCCAAACGATTCCTTTAAAAAAGGGGGAAAGGGGGGCATTTTTTTCGTTTTTTTGCGATTATTTCAAAAACAGTAAGAGATACAGAAAAATGGTCTGAGTACGAAAAAACTACATAAAATTACCTTTGCAATGATATATAACTAACGCTCGTATATTTTTTAACGTAAAAAGCAGGACAATGCTAGTAAAAAAGCAGGACACAAAGAAGGACAACCAGAAACACAAAAACCTTTGTAATATTTGCGTACCTCTCGAATTTGTCAGCAATAAGCGGCGAACTCAAACGCTAGTTTCAGTGTAGTTTGATCAGAGCAGAGTTTTATTTAATGTCTTCACTTCTTTGAGAATCACTTGGGCATCAACCTTAGGCCTCTGCATGGCCTAAATAGGGTCTTCAACTTGCCTTTAAGCTGAACTGCTTACCGTTGGTGAGTTTATGAAACAAAACAAAAACAGTTGTGTATGTTTCGCAAACATGTTCTGATTCCCTAACTGCTATTTTGTGGATCAGAAATAATATTCGGTTCTTTTCGTTAGCGTGTGTTTGTGGAACATGTAAACGTAAAGAACCGGAGATTACCAACCTAATTCTGGAGACCCCGCGGATGACGTCGATAAAACGGCTGCGTGGTTGGGTTTTTAAAAATTCTTTCAACTCCCGATGCAGCGTATTTTGTTTAAGTTTCTACAGGGTGACAAACGCGAACCTATTGGATTTTAAAACGTCGTAAGAAATGCTAAATCCATACCACAACATTTTATTTGCACTAAACCACTCAGCACATTAGAGCATTTTAGACACTTGCACGGTCTCTTCACAGAAGAGTTGTCGTTTCAACGTGTAAGGGCAGATTGCAATATAGGGTCAGTACTGATTAAGTTGGTGGACCGACTGGGGCGTGGACAAATCCCATCTTGCTGAAATACTTTTGGAAGTTTTTTTTGCACTGCTATGGTGTGTTGTGCGAAGGGCAGATTGCATTGCGATACACATTTAAGGGACCGGCCTCAATCTTCCAACTGAAACGCTTTCAACAAAGGACCGAAATGCTAACTCCTCACCTCTATCCTACCTGGTAGTCCGTCGGTATCCGATTGAAGTTGATCTGATGCAAAGAGCTTAGATTTCTACAGAATTGAAATTTTCCTCAGGGGAAAGATGTCTAAGATCCAAATGTTATGCTGTGTTCTTGCGAAAAAAAAAACCATTTTTGTGGCATGCATTTTTGATCTTTTACGATGTTTTAAAAGCCATCAGGTTCCCGCTTGCCACCCTGTATAAAGCCTCATCATAGGCAAAGCTTTTCAGCAAAATCGGGATGCCAAAAAAAGATGAATGCAATATGGGACGACAGGAATCCTTGTGACTTTTTTGCAGATGAGGGATTTTGTGCATTTTGAATTCTATTTACACTCCATCTTTGCACGGAAAACGTATCATTACACAGATACAGCCTCTTTGGCCGTAAAAACTCCACCGTTATATCCGATCGGTCGCTATAGCAATGGTTGCTTTGTTCATCAAAAATTACACTGCAGCGGCTACATAAGACCCGGGAACTCGTTTTAGCCGGTACATCGTTATAACCGATGTCGTTATAAGCGATATCCACTGTATTTATCAAGAATGCACCAGTAATATCTTAGGACGCGTCAGGAGCTATAATTCTTTGCGATTCCCTTCTCTTGCCGGACAATATAAAAAACCGACTTGGTCGCCTACCACCTTGCGGAATGAAGGCTTATTTATGCTCATTTACATTTATTTGCAAATTTCTATAAAATTTAGGTGTACTTTTCATTAAATTTACTCGTCCTTTGGTGAGATGCCAATACGCTGCTCAAAAACAGAACAGAGCTGGACAAAAGCAGGACTTTCGAGGTTTTGGCAGGACGGCAGGTTATGGTCGAAAAAGCAGGACTGTCCTTCCAAAAACAGGACGGATACGACCATTATATATAACACATTAGATAGAGTTTAATTGAATATTTCGGCGTTAGTCTATAAAATAAATTAGAATATATTCATTTCAACTAACTTTTGAAAAAATGCTAGCTCAGCCGTAAAATTTTGTATAAGTATACACAATAAGTTCAAGATAATTTTAAGGTAAACATTGAGTCGCTCCGGTCAAGGACCCCCATTATCCACCCATTTACAACTGCCCAGGTTGTCCATATGATAAATCTGCTCCTGTACTCTACCACTAAAAATTTAAAACATACCCAAATCTACCGAAATTTGAATTTTCCAAAATTAGACGATTTTTTATAAGTATTACGATAAAAGACATGCAAATCTTAATTTTTTTAAATGGTAATTTTTGTTATTATTATCCTTGATGGACCCAAGGCCAGGGGCAGACCGAAGAACACCTGGATGTGTCAAATGAAAAAGCAACAACAACGCTTTGGTCTCGGCGATGACACGATCCAAGATAGAGCTGCCTGTAGAAATATGCTGAGATATTATCGCCAAAACGGGCGATGTGCCTACACTGCAGGTCGTGCAATGCGAAACCATGGAGCGTATAAAGAACGAGGCAAGGAAGAAGAAGATCCGTAGTAAACGCCACTCCGGACAGCTAGTTTCATAGATTCACAATTTATTCTAAATTGAGACAGACACAATAAAATTTCAAAAGAAATTTTTTGAACGCGATATTTTTTTTTTTCAAAATAAACTGAAGCATATCGGGGAGACTTCCTTATTACGACCAGTTTTGGGATCAATTTACGAAATTCTAAAGGCCTTAATTATAAAATTGGTTCAACCCAATGCTAACATCTGATTTGACTTCTTTTTATTAGTTTCTGATGATATTATCAAAACATGAGTCAGGAAAATCTACCATGGTCTCGAAAAAATAAGATTTGGCCGTTTCTTTAAAAGGACACACATACTGATATACCTGCAGCTGCGAAAAAACAGGGTACGACCTACTAGTTTCTCTTCAACAGTAGTTATTGGGTAGTTATAAAGCTAATGATGATACATTGTATAACGGGAAATTTGTTTAATTTCTAGAAATTACATAAATGTTGTGGGCATTGGTTAACGTTCCTTTCTTACCAGACAGAATCAAGCAAGATGGTACGAGTCGCTGTAATAATAAAAATAGATAAATCCAATGCGTACCCTTTTACTTAAATGCCTATTTAAAAACCGTTATTCTCCCAATAACATTTATGTATGTTATTTCTAGATAGCAATCAAATTTTAAGTTATTACACTATATATCAATAACTTCAAAATTGTTCAATAACTGTTTTTTAAGAGAATTGAGTTTTTAATAGAGAAAGTATTCATAGTACGATTTGTTTGAAAAAAAAAAAAAAATGGAAAATATTTACCGTTATTGTGCTATAATGTTTTTGCTGTAAGTCAACGAAAATCCCAACTTATAGTGTTAAATTAAAGTTTACCACTAAATCAATAAATTAAAAATTTGACTTCAGTTTCTAACTCTACACTGAGAAAAAAATCCTGTAATTTCATATTTGTTTCCCTTTGAATCATAGTATAATCCCTTTATTTCAAAACGGATTTCCATTTGAACTAATAAGATATTCCTTTTGAAAGTCTATCTATAATCACTTTAAATTAAAGTGATGCAGTGTCAATTT
The DNA here is from genome assembly GCA_949715475.1 of Microchrysa polita. Taxonomy (NCBI): domain Eukaryota; kingdom Metazoa; phylum Arthropoda; class Insecta; order Diptera; family Stratiomyidae; genus Microchrysa; species Microchrysa polita. Next base: position 113,537,706 of record OX454416.1, on the reverse strand, counting down.
AATCAGGTCACAACCATAAATCGAAAGGATTTCCTTTTAATTCAAAAGAATGGACTCTTTGTTTTAAAGGGATATCATTTTATTTAAAATTAAAGGATTTTTCTTATTGTTTATCCAAATGCATGAATTCAAAAGAATACTTTAAATGACACCAAAAGGAGTAATTTTCACAGGGTGTTCTTTCCCTGAGTTTTGTATAACTGACCTCGCTATAGGTGTTGGCGACATTTCATTTACCTCTTTACGCTCTAAAATGCATAATAAATTACCTACCTACAGTGGGATTCGATCCCGCGACCCTATGATTTGAAGACTAACGCCCCCACCTACTACACCACACAGACTATACGGGACGACGTTTTTAATTTATACCATACATTGTGACATTGCTCTACCACTTACTGCCGAGCCGACCAACTGCGAGTGTGAACCAAAAAAAAAAAAATACAATTTTCCATGTAAACAAAACGATTTCATTTCATTTTAAAAAGATTTCCCATTGAAAATTTGGATTGAAGGGATTTCCCATTAATTTAAAAAGAATGAATTTGAATTAAAGCGATATCTATTTAAAAGGAAATAGGAATAGGAGGAAGGAATAGGAATGTAACTCGATTTCAAAGTGATATCGATTAAATTTTAAGGGACGTTTTTCTTCTGGGTGTTCATAAAGTTTCACATAAATTGGTTTTTCAGTGATACAGATATCCAAACTTAAGAGGAATTACAAAATTGAATTCTCATTGAAATTTATTGATTGAGCTCAAACAATTTTTACTTCATAACGGTACTTGAACTGTCAGATCTGCAAAGTTCATAAAAGTGGCTTCAGTATATTTGTTTTCTAACGATATATTAATTTTGACGTTCAGCTATTAAAATTCGGAAAAATTCAATTTCTGACTTGGCAACTTGAGACAGTTGCATTATCAATCCATACTGTTTTGGGTCTGCGCCGATATTCCAACAAAGCCAATATCAGAAAGATTCCCTTTTTTGACAGTAGCTTATTATCGATTCATTATCTCAATTTGGTGCTTCTTGGTTCAGGTATATTTAGAGTGAATTGGGCTGAAGCGAAGAGGCTCTATGCTAGAGGTCCCATTAGGCTCATTTTATTGTCAATTTCAATGTAAGGAGATCGAAATTTGGCCCTTTGATTCTGCCGGATTGGTTGATTTTAAGATTGCAATTTCTAATTTATTCAGAATTTTGAAAGAAAGAAAAAAATTGAATAGAATAAATTTTGAAATTAACGATGGTGAAATTTTTCTCAATTCAGAGATTAGATTGAATTTGCTTGGTGTACATAAGATAAAATTTTTAATTAAACAAAAAGTTTATTCAAAATACAGGTTTTACCAGTTCGAGGTTTGGAAAATACAGCTCTGTCATCTAGCAACTATGTCAAATGTAAACGTGAACCAAACTCGTATTTGTTTTGTTGAAGGTTTGCCATTTCACAATTTAAAGTGTTTTATCAAAATGGTGAATCTCCAGAGAATACAATTCGCGCTTCATAATCGGCCTATCCAGCAAACACTAGCCAACACCATATGAAAATTGGATGAAACTGGGTCTGTTACAGACGTTGTAAAACCAGTGCATCAACATTTTGCCCGTCCGACCGAAAACATTGCCGCGGTGAGTGAGATTCCACGGCGCGTGCAGCATTTGGGCTTGTCATACGGCAGTTTTTTTGTCCCCAATTTGGGTCTTGATCTGAGCAATATATGGTTTTGACAAGATGGCGCCAGATCCCACACATGGCAGGCTTTAGCTGTATTGGCGATGTCGCTTGGCCACCGAGATCATGCGATTTGACGCCATTAGATTTATTTTTGTGAGGCTACACGGAGAGAAATTTCTGTAGTAAATTTTATTAAAACGAGTAATACAATTCACTAAAAATTGAATAATTAATATTCATTGCTTAATTAATAAATTGTTATCGGTTTACTAGAAAATGTTGTGTACTTGTTGCTAATACAATTTTCATTACGTTGCAATGAAAAAAGTTATATTATATTCAACTATTTCGATGGAATTTAATTACAAATGCAATAAACTTTTACCGAATTCTAGTTCCTGACAAATTTTGTGAAAACATAAATGTCCATAAACAATATTATTTGTATGGAAAAATTTGTGTCGTGTCGTGAAATTTCAATTGAGGATTATCCTTCAATTAAGTCTTGTAATCCATGGTAAGTAAATAAGCATTTGCAATTTTCCGTTCATTTTTTTTTCTAGCTAAAATTATTATACGAGCGGCAGGTAAAAAATAAGGTTCCCACATTTTTTTTTTCAGGTGTATTTCTATTCATATTTCTAGTCATATCATATCCTTAAGCCTACTCGATTTCGTTTAGTGCACGTGTAAAAATGTTAACCAATGAATCGAGTAGGCTTAATGATATGATTAGAAATATGAATAGAAATATGACTGTGTCATGGAGCCCTAAGGCATTTTTAATTGCAATAAGTATGCCATCTGAAAGCTTGTACTTTATACTATATTTCTACATAGTGGCCAGAATTTTCTACGCATTTTTCCCGACGAGTCACAGAGCGGAAAACTTGCATGTATGTCCGCGGAAAATGTTCGGTAGAGACTTGCCTTAATTCAATAAATTTAAGATAATTGGGCACTCGCATCCTCATTGATTTTCGATGACACATTTTCCCTGTGAAATAAAGTGCAACTGCATTGTTTTCGCTAGCGACATATCATCAAATTTGTTACAGTATTTGCATGGATTTCACGTAAACTGATGATGCTAGTACCTACTCTCAACATGTAACTAACTAACCACTTATTAGTGGAATAATTTGCAAAATGGAAGACAGTTTCTTAAATCAAATTCTTTGCTGAGCAAGTCTTGGAGCATGGGGGTACCCTAACATTTTTCAATTTTTTCAACGTGTCACCACGTGTGTTACCGCAAAATAACGTAATCATGTCAGATTAAAAACAAGTGTGCAAACTTTCTAGGACGATTCATAGATCCTATAAATTTTCGTAGATTCATGAAAGGTTGTTGTTGGGTTCGTAGCAACAAATTTATTGAAAATCTATACGATTTCTCGGTCAAGTTCATATTTTTGGAACATCAATTTCGTACTTTTGGAACATCTAATTCGTAATTGCGGAACATCAACGAATTTGTACCAATGTTATAATTTCGTAACTACGGAAAATAAACTTCGCTATTTGGGGAGCTCAAATTCACAACTGAGGAAAATCTAAACACTGAACTGGTTAAATTTTAATAAAAATATAAAATTATTAGGATACGCTAATGGTGAGATACACATACATAAATGCAGTTGTCCATAGTTACGCATTTGACGTTCCTTTACAGTGGCGTAACGTATGGTGTTCCATGTGTTCAGTGGAATACCCCCAAGCCAAACCCCCAACTACGAAATCATAAAGAAATTTTCTTTGATAGGTGTAACTGTTCTTTTAAAAGACTTTCATTTTCACTAATTTGCAAGAAAAATGTGCAAGCCAGCTACAGAATCTACGATTCAGGAAAAAAATACAATTTTTTCTCTTGGATTTTGTGATAAATATGATGATGGTCTTATACAGGTTTTCCTGTATAATTATTCAAATTACAATTTTGTCTCAAAAAATTACAAAACTTTTAGGAAATGATGTTCGTTGCTTTTGTATATATTATGGACTGCTTTAAATGCGGGTTACCTATGTTCTGTAAATTTTTCCTGGTGAAAATAATCGAACGTTAAGGAGCACCCATTTCGATTTCGAACACAAGAAAATTGGGAAGTGTTACGCCACTGTTCCTATATTATGAATTTTATATTCCCCAATTACGAATTGGATGTGGTTATAAACATGATCGAGAAATGGTATATACAAAAATTTCGACTAGTTGAGCTATCTAAGTCCGAAGAAAGTAAATTTTGACTGTAATGCCAGCTATTGGAGCATATAATGTAATCAAACTAAGAAATCTGATATTAGAAGAACAGAAACAGATATTAGATACATGTTTGAAGACTAATATTTTTAACATGTACTGTATGTACTTATTTTAAAAAAAATCCACCTGTATACACAACACTACCCTGAAACCGTATAAAATGTTGCGTAAAGCTTACACGTCAGTACAATCGCAATCGATACTTGATTGCGGTGACAGCGAGAAACTCGATGATTGCGACTTCTTACGTCGTATGGCCATATGACGTTCGCGTGTAGGAAATTTCGGTGTTTTCCGTATAATGATTGGAATCACTCGAATGCCAGCATCTTCAGCGGCATCTTCACTATCAATCGATGAAATGTTCGCACGGCGACGAAAATTCTCCTTGTGGGCATTCCACAATTTTTCATCAAACTCATCGATTAGACGCATTTTTTTATCGCACACTATAGTTGTACACGTTAACACAGACACGTTTAATAAAAGCCCAATGAGGGGTGTATCAATTTCAACCGCCCACTATTCACTATATGCACCAGAAGACACTTTACTAGATAAAGATACACTGGATGCACTACGCGTAGAACACAACACAGTAAAGTTCAATATTTTTCTATTTTTCTTCAGCTCTTCGTTATCTCCAACTTAAAAAAAACGATGCACTAAACAAGCAGACTTTTAGGGGCAACACTATGAACTATGCCAATTGATGACCACTCGAAGTCTAGCTTCACAATTTTTATTATTATTGAACTGGCTGATAACTAGACACAACACTACTCCAGAATGTTGAGTGCACTAACACCGGTCGACAAAGACGAAATAGCTTGGTCGAGAGCCCAATTCACAGTCAAACCGAAGAAAACGTGACCAAGTTACGAAAAACTGTGTTTATATCGATGCACTTCAAATTATTGTGTGGCGTGGAGTTTTATGAGTACCGCGCGACAATCCAATTTAAATACAGCCAATAATCACTATTATGAGATTTATATGAGTAATATTGAATGGCGACGAGCTTTTGTGCAAAGTAGATTGCACAAGACTTTTCGAAACGAAAAATTACATTCATTACATATTACATATTTGCAAAAATTAAAAAATTAAATTTTGTTTGAGAGGGAAAAAGACAAACAGTCCCGCCGAACAGAAATTACAGAGTGAAACTTATGGATACTATTTTCGAATAATTTTATAAAAAACGTACATACTATTACACACATATTTTGTTATCTGAACTTACATTATATTACATCATTTGTAACTAGAGCCAAGATAGGTATTGAGTAGACTACAATCGCTGGGTACGTAACATACAGATTGAAATTTAATAAACACTGTATCGCCGAGTCTGTAGTACGAATGCTTTTTTTGCACGTTTACTGCACAATTGTGTCGAGATGCAAATGCAGCAGAGTATCAGTTATAAAAAGGTGAACATTACTGATGTCTGTGTAATAAACTATTTAAATTAAACACAAAACGTATTATTGTAATATAAATGGGAAAATATCCTAAAAAAGTTACTTCCATAATAATCAGAAAGTTATGGGTGGGCTCTAAGCCGATGGATTTAGGACAGCTTGATTTAGTTACAAATCCCTATACGGAGTACATACAACACGTACAAGAATCAAAGGCGGTAAATCGCTGTTTACTTAAAAAAAATACGTAATGGGTGAGATTTGGTGGGGAAGTTAGGGGAGATGTCTTTTATCTAAAACAGAGTTTTCGTATTCGCGGGCATGGGGAAGTTGTAGTAAATATAGCATGTTCTATATTAAGCTGTTTTTGCAGGATATTTTTCATTGTGTTGAAAGTACAGTAATGTTTTGTGTTCATGTTTTATAAGAAACGAGACGGAGTTCTAAACGTGCGAATAGCACGATGAGTGTATACCCTATACCTATGTACAGACCCAGAAGGCACGCAAAACCCAAAATATTAAATTTTAAGTTTTTTTGTTGTAGGTAAATGGATCGGATCTGTGGCAGACGTTTCATATTTTATAAGGACATCCATCAGCTACCATTTGACACAATTTTGAAGTTTTTCGTAACATTTGATCAAAAGATATGGCTGAATATAGTTTTGTATAGGAGGTAGGGGTAGTCAGACCTGCTGCTTTCTATCAACCTGAAGGATATGTCACAATTAGGCATTGATCAAAATTGCAGGTCGCTAGCAATATCTTGTCGAAAATTATGGCCGAATTAAAATATCAAGGAGGTGTACTTTGTCTGGTCCGATTCGGCCTATTTTCAAATCCAGTGTAAGATTTTATCAAAACAAACATCTGACCGAAATCGAATCAGGGACCGACCCTGATCATTTATGTATATACTTTGCCAAACCTCAATCACGTTTCTAAAATAAGTAGTTTTTCGGCAATCGAAAGCCAACGATGTACCTTTGACCGGCGGCTGCCATTGACCTGGTTGACCTATGAACTTGAATTAGGTACCGTTGCATAATTAAATTAGCAATAAAACTTGTATACTACACTTATTTCTAGGATCACTAACTATGAAGAAAGATATGTGTTGATAAAAATTACTAAATTCGCCTTTAAATGGGCAATTCCCCCCACCCAGAGGAATTCGAAAACATTCGTAAAAATTTAAAAAAATACGCATCCTCGTTTATTGTACTACTTGGCGAATGATATTTTTGCGGCTTACGCAGCTCACTCCGTCTACACTTTCAAAATTTTAACAGGTGTACTAAATTCAATCTCTAATGACTGAATGATTTATTTCCGGTGAATTTGCAGGAATTCAGTCGTCAGTTTTAGTATCGAGGCTTTCCTTATCAGCAACATTTCCAAGTGACTAACTTTGAAAATAAACAAAATAATAAGAACAATGACACAGGTATGTGTACTTGGAAATTTCATTGTCACACAATTAATATTCTGAGTACATGATATCATTGGGAATAGAATATGCATTTTCGGTTTAGGTTAATAAGTTTAGCGTTCATTAGCTGTGTCTGAGTGGTAAGCTGTTTTCTATTGTATAGGCAATATTAGATTTGAGGAAAATCTGTGCGAATAGGACGTACATGTTTGTATTTTAAATTTTTGTATGGGGGATATCATAGTCTAAAAGCCGGTTAGCAAGTTATTCGCAAGTATTTCCGCACATTTCAGATTTATTATGAACGAAAATGATGGTCTGTTGTTACTCGGATTGGTCGGCTAAGACGAGGTTGCAATTATTTCCTCACCGCTCATTTTTGGCATGATCATTGTTATACTTGGTCCATCAATAATGAAAAACAAAGTGGTAGACAACTTCAGTGGAGCTAAAGTGGTGGCAGACGAGTCCCCAAATTGTGAAATTTGAATGGAAAATGGGTAGTTCAGCATCATAAATTTCACTAATATGGCATGAATAATTTTTTTCCAAAACATTCAAATTTAGCTTTAGGAACAAATTTGAGAAAAAAATTGGTTTCCGAAAATACCGAAAGTAGCGCTCCAAATGATAAGTGATTAAGGGAAATGCAATTTTGACGATTTCCCATGCAAATTCATACGCTCGTCACGATCTTACCTCAAATTTAATAAAGCTCTCATTCATGCAGGGCCGGCATGTAATGCGACAGTTGACGAGCGTCTTTTCAGATTCATCTAAAGCTGTCCCCACCCCGACCGGAGTGTGGCAAACACCGCACAAAAGATTGATACGAAAAATCATGCAGCAGTGTGGTTGGGCGACTCCAAGGTATCATTCTTGGACCAATCTTTTGTGCGGTGTGTGCCACACTCCGGTCGGTGTGGGACCGGCCTAAGGCGCTGTTTCCCAACTGGTGGTTCGCGGACCGCAACACAGTGGGGCGAAAAACCCGAAAACAGGTCAATCTTAATGTATTTGGCCAATCTAAATCGAATGGAATTGGTTTCACGCAGATAGGATCACCAGTTTTGAAGTTATTTTGATTTTAAAGGGGGTAAGGGGATCATTTTTCAGTTTTTCCTAATTATTTGTAAAACTATAAAAGTTACAGCAAAATGGTTCGCGGACACATGAAACTACTCAAAATTACCTATGCAATGGCATATAATACAATTGGCTTAATTTGATAAATTATACCCTAGACCAAAAAAAAAAAATTGGATATTATCATTTTTTGACATTTACATTTTTTACTGTAACTCTGCAAGAAATGCTAGTTGAGCCAGCATAATTTAGGGAAATATTCTGAATAAAATGAAGTTGACGTTTGCCAAAAATTGAGTTGCTCCGACCAAGGACACGCCTGATTCGCCTACTAGAACTTGTTCAAGTCAAAACGTCCATAGCTCCTCTCCAGGGGGAAGGGAGGTGGTAAATTTTGGCTGAACGTCAAGAGTCAAGAGTCCCTTTATACTCTCCACCAAAAACTAGTTCAATAGGATGAAAACTACGGTTATCACAGGTTCAAAGGACCCAACATATTTTACAGTAGATATTCAAAAATCGTGTCTAAAACAGCCAACATGACAAAACACAATCGGTTATAAAAGTAGCCTGGGGTTCTATGGGGTTATGATTCTTACATATTAGTAATCTTGAGACTTTCTGGAATAATGTAGCATAAACAGACGCTTGGAGGCACGTGGAGTTGTTAAAACTCAATGTGAAAAATCCAGTTAGGGTCAATTTGACCTTCAATGATTAAAATTAAATAAAATTTTTTTTTTAACTTTTTTTATGCTAACATATTAATTATAACCTAAATATTAGAAATAAAATCATAAAACAAAGCTTTATCCGAATTTATAGTCAGGGTTTTCATTGAAACTTGATTATCGAAAAATGTGCAAAAACTGCAAAATCAATTCTCTACACTTTGAGAGCCGCTCATTTCTTACTGTGCCAGATATCGGTCCGAAATTTTTTGTAGAAAGAAACTTCAAAATGTTCACTATGCGATGAATCATTCATAAAAGCTCTCCAATAGTATACATTTTTTGAATTTTTGCCTCTACCGCCCCACTGTGCGCAGGTGCTCCGTGAGATCCTTAGATCCTAGTTCTAGTAAAAACGGAATATTCCTCTGTGATTGTGACTCTACATAGTTGAAAAAATCAATTGCGAACTGAATTTGCAAATTACCAAGCATGGTCCCAATGGCACCAAAACGCTTACATTTACCACAAAAAACAAAATTGTTTGGTTTGTAAGCATTTTTCAATTCGCGCATCCAAAAATTAACACTTGTTTTATTTTTTGTGCAGTGCCTTCTGGTTTCTCCTCAGCTATTTAGATTTCTTAAAATGCCAATTTTCTCGTTATTTAGCAGTCAATGGAAGACAATCTTTCGATTACAAAATTTCAAAATTACAGCAGGTTTTGCTTTGAATCAGTTTTTTTGTTTGCGGTTAAAACCCCCTTTTCGTAAATATTCAGCGAGTAGCTGCCTCATGATATTTTCAACCAAATTTTTAGTATCGGGCAAAGGGTTTATTTTCCAAATAGTTCGAAAACAAATAAAGAAATTTACCAAGCAGAAGCTTGAAAGTGTAATACTTAATCAAAGCAGAAAAGTGAAAAACATTATCGATTACTATATTGGATTTGGTTAACGTAGGAAAAATTAGAAATAGAAAGTTTGGCTAAGTTTTGTGAAGAGAGTATCAGAATTAAACATACGCAGTGGGCGTCAAATACGGTTACAAATAAGGAAGTGATCGCCAAATAGTTGTAGTACTGAATAATGTTTGATGAGACAGCGAGCATATGCGCTTCTTACTGTGGAGGTTTTTTTCCTCTTGACGAAACATGGCTTCAAATAGTTGTTGCAACAGTAAAATTTTCAATCGAATCCCATATTTATGGGACATGCAGGCGACGCATACATTTCTATACCCGTAACTATGTGAAAGGGTATATTAACTTTGTCATGCCTATCCGCTCCCGTGGCGAGTACAGTGCAGGGGTGTCCCGCGACTCTTGGTACATACGATAATGGGTGATAGTACAGCTCATTTGGGTACAATTAATGTTCTACATGACCCCTCTATCTTTAACCGTTATAAAGTTATAGCATTTTTTGTTAATCGTCTCAGAAACCTCGACCTGCAGAGCAAAATCACTATTTGCCACACTCCCAAATATTTGATCCGAGATTTGACTTTACTTTCTGAAACTCCACAAAATTCTACATAAAATAACTGTTTTGCCAATTAAATAATTTAAAACCCTACCCAGATACAACCATTCAAACTTTTAAGAAATTCGAAAATTGATTTTTCATTGAAAATTTAAATTGTAAAATTGTAACGGTACTTTGAACTGACAAATGTGCAAAGTGGATAAAAGTTGCCTCATAATGTTAGCTTTCGAGCGACATATAAAAATTAGGGTCTTAGGATTTAAAAATTTGCATATCTTACGTGTTAAAGAGAAAAAATTGTGGTTCCAAGAGAAAACCAAAGTAAACGTTTCCGCAATTTTTGTACGAGTTTTATTTCGTAAACAAGATTTTTTTTAATAAAAAACGAAAAAAAACACGATACCAAGGTTAATTTCAGGCGCGGCCGAAATTTTGATACCCTTCACTCTTTTCGGGCTAATATTTTTTTTCCGGCGTACTTATGACTTATTTTAATCCCCCCCATTCTTTCACTTTCGTTTTCACATAGTTTCGTTACCTCGATAAAAGATATTTGCGTGAGGTTTCGTTAGAATAACTGCACAAACGGAATTTGGTGGGAGGGGGGATGCCCCCATAGTACGAATATATTTTGTTTTTACATTTTTTTGTACTTTCTATAAAGACACATTGCAAAAACAAATACATATATTCGTATTATGAGGCCATCCCCCCTCCCACCAAAGAAAGTTTTTTTTTTCGTTTGTGCAGTTATTCTAACCAAACCTCACGCTAATATCTTTTATCGAGGTAACGAAACTATGTGAAAACGGAAGTGAAGGAATGGGGGGATTAAACATAAGTCATAAGAACACCGGAAAAAAATATTAGCCCGAGAAGAGTGAAGGGTATCAAAATTTCGGCCGCGCCCGAAATTAACCTCGGTATCGTGCTTTTTTTTTCGTTTTTTATTTAAAAAAATCTTGTTTACTAAATAAAACTCGTACAAAAATTGTGGAATCTTTTACTTTGGTTTTCTCTTGGAACCACGTTTTTTTCTTTCTAACACGTAAGATATGCAATTTTTTAAATCCTAAGACCCTAATTTTTATATGTCGTTCGAAAGCTAACATTATGAGGCAACTTTTATAAACTTTGCACATTTGTCAGTTCAAAGTACCGTTACGATTTGACTATTTAAATGTTCAATGAAAAATCAATTTTCGAATGTCTTAAAAGTTTGAATGGTTGTATGTGGGTAGGAGTTTAAATTATTTAATTGGCAAAACAGTTATTTTTGGTAGAATTTTGTGGAGTTTCAGAAAGTAAAGTCAAATCTCGGATCAAATATTTGGGAGTGTGACAAATAGTGATTTTGCTCTGCAGGTCGAGGTTTCTGATACTATTAACAAAAAATGCTATAACTTTATAACGGTTAAAGATAGAGGGGTCATGTAGAACATTAATTGTACCCAAATGAGCTGCACTATCACCCGTTATCGTATGTACCAAGAGTCGTGGGACACCCTGTATATAGTGGATATAAATATATCCAGGAACGGATGGAAACGAATATTACGTTATAGGGCTGTCATAAAAACCAACTCTCAAATATGTATTATGTTCTTGTAAGAAATTATGTTTCCTTTTTGGATCTTAACCAAAATTCATCCAAGTGTGTTCCTGGCTTAGCGTCAGGGCATCCAGGAACAGATGGAATCGGAACACTTCATACAGCTGCGCTTGAGATTATTTACACAAAAGAAGCTTAAGCTTAATTCAAATTTGACGGGTATTCAAATTTCGGCCGCGCCCGAAATTAGCCTCGGTCTCGTTTAGTTTACATTAAAGTCATGCCTCATCTGATAAAGCATATGTATGTGTCAACAAATTAGATTGATCCTAATTTTATTTTAAGGGATTGGCTGACTTTCGAAAGTTTGTGAGCGTCTCTCACAGTGGCCAATCTTGCCAATGTATTGCGAGAGGAATTTTTCGAGGTGCCGTCGAAGGTCTTCAATATCTGTATCGGGCTTACGGGATAAAGCGACCCTCTGAGCCCGATAGACGGATGCATGGGTATAGCGTGTGTGTTCTCTAATAAAAGTTATCAAGATGAGCTGAAGATAATATCTGTTCGTGGGATTTTTGGTAGTCAGTAGCAAATTGTTTTCCTTAGAAAAAAGGTGGTAAATCCCTGGCACGACTCCCACGAGTGTTTACCTGTTTACTCAGTTCATCTAAGCATATTCTTAATCTAGTGAAAAGTATTCTTTTGTGTCCTTGATTTGATATGGCTTATGTGGTGGATAAAGAGTTCACTGTACTCCCAGAAAAGCAATGACATTATTTTTGTTTAAACACTTCCCAAAATATGCTTTCTGCGAACGCTTCTTTGAAAATTTATGTTTTTTAATAAGCAAAATAAAAACAGAATTTTTTTCCAATTTACCACGACACCGCAGGCAAACTATATTCAATTAAGGTTATCCGAGTAATACGAGTGAATTCGGTTCTTAACAGTTTGAAATTAGCGAGAGTCGCGTATTTATCAGTTTATGTCACTCACAAAGTTAATACTCTCATCTCAACTATGTGCATGCTGTGATACACGATGTTTACCATCCTATACAGAAATGTACTAGGTAGTAGGAATACGAAGAGGCTGAGAAACGAGCGCGTCGCATTATTATCTGCCTTACAGTTTTTATATACTCGTATGCACATACATTAGAAACGCGTCACTTCAGCTTGACATTTTATAATATTGTAACACTTCGACAACGGTTGATTTGAATATCAAAATATTTCATTTTATGAATAAATGAAATATTAAAATCTCCAAAGTTCCTAGTATTTGAGTTTTGAGCTTCTCATTTTAGCGACATTAAAGTTAGCATCGTCCCTTTTATTCAAAACCCATGCTTTGCACAGAGCACGCTTTTGGAGTTTTTTTTTTTTAATCTAAATAGCATTTTTAGTCTGTGACAAAAAACGATTTTTTTTCAGCCATAATTTTCCATAATACCCTATTGTATAACGAAAGTAGAGATGTAACGGATGTCCGCATCCGCATCCGCAATCGCGGATTATCCGCATAAAAATTAAACTCCGCATCCGCATTCTCGATTCAATTTCGATATTAGGACTGAGCGAAACAAGATGGAACGGATCGGGAACGACCTTATCACCTAGTTCCCAAACTGTGCTGCTTTACTCTGGTAGTGAACTTGAAGCCTCACCCAGAATGGCTGGAGTCGGCATCCTTTTGAACAAGGAAGCTCGCCAATCTCTTTTAGATTGGAGGCCTATTTCCGACCGAATAATAACTGCCAGATTCAAGTCCAGAGTAAGGAACATTACTATAATTCAGTGCTACGCCCCAACTGAGTCAGCCGACCAGCATGCTAAAGACGCCTTTTACCACCTGCTTGGCGACACCTTTGACAAGGCTCCCAGAGGTGACATAAAACTTATTATGGGGGATCTCAATGCTAAAGTTGGGTCTGACAATGTTGGATTGGAACATCTAATGGGCAATCACGGTCTGGGTGTTAGGAACGACAATGGTGAGTTGTTCGTAGAGTTCTGTAACTCTCGTCAGCTTGTCATTGGCGGCACCCTGTTCAAACACAAACCTTGCCATTTAGCAACCTGGATATCTCCAGATGGCCGAACAGAGAACCAGATTGACCATATAGCCATATCCAAAACATGGAGGAATTGTCTCATGGACGTCAGGGCTAAGCGTGGTGCTGATGTAGGCAGCGATCACCAACTTGTCATCGCAAAAATTCGCTTGCGGACCGCTGCTATTCGTCGCACACAAAACGAGCGTGTATTGCCACGATTCAATGTGCAAAAGCTTAAAGAACCATCAACAATACGCGCAGTTTCTAGCGCATTGCGCGAGGTAGCTAATGCACAAACACCAGATGCTTCTTCTATTGATGATAGATGGACCATTGTGAAGGAAGCTTTTCTATCGTGTGGCGAAACATTTGTGGGCAGACTGCAGCGAGGTAGAAAACCATTTATCAGTGATGATACATGGTCTCTGATAACTGCACGGAAGAGAATTAAAGAACAAATAAACTCGGCTACTAATAATTCAGTTAAGCAACAACTGAGGACCGAGTACAGTTCTCTTCAAAAAACAGTGCAGAGGAGCGTGAGACGTGATAAACGCAAGAACATCAACGCGTTAGCTTTGGAGGCAGAAGATGCGGCTTACCGTGGTGACAGTGGAACCCTTTACAAACTCATAAAGCCACTGACTGGCAAATCTTTCACCAATGAGCATCCTGTAAAGGATAAAGACGGGTCTCTGCTAGTCACAGATGAACAACAACTGCGCCGATGGAGAGAGCACTTCATGGAGGTTCTTAATAACAACTTTAACCCTTCAAGCGCATCTCCACCGGAGGCAGTAAGTCTTCCGCAAGTGGCCAGAATTAACACCGGCGTACCATCCAAGCTGGAAATAACTAAGGCTCTTCAATCACTGGAAGCGGGTAAGGCCCCGGGGGCAGACGGTATCCCGATGGAATTTTTGAAGGCGGACATCAACGCTACAGCGGATATTCTTCTTCCCCTGATCCAAGAGTGTTGGACAACCGAGACTCTCCCTCAGGAATGGAAAAAGGGCGTAATTATTAAAATCCCCAAAAAAGGAAGTCTCAAGGATTGTAATAATTGGCGTGGAATCTGTCTCCTCCCTGCAGTCTCTAAACTGATGGCCAAAATAATCTTAGACCGGATCAAGAAAACGATCGATCGCACTTTGAGCAATGAACAGGCTGGTTTTCGTGAGGGTTTTTCATGTAGCGACCATATCAACACCCTCCGAATCATAATTGAACAATCCGCTGAATGGAGATCCCCGTTACATCTATTGTTCATTGACTTCGAGAAGGCGTTTGACAGCGTTGACCGGGCTTATATCTGGACAGCCTTACGTAGGAGAGGCATACCAGAGAAACTTATTGCCATCATAAAGGAGTCCTATAACGGAGCCCAATGTCACGTCTTGCACAAGGGCGAATTGTCTAGTCCTTTTGAGGTGAATAATGGAGTTAGACAAGGCTGTATTTTATCACCAATACTGTTCCTTATTACCATCAACGACGTAATCTGCGACGCTCTAGGCGACCATAAAAGTAAGGGTATCAGGTGGAAATTATTTGATCACCTTCAGCACCTGGACTATGCCGACGACATTTGCCTTCTTTCAAACACAGCAGATCATCTGTCTCAAATGACGGATGCTTTGCATCGTGAGAGTCGTAGTGCTGCTTTAAAAATTAATGCCGCTAAGACCAAATATTTGAGCTTGACATCAGAAAGGCAAAGAAACATTTCTATATCCGAACAGCCGATAGAAAAAGTCGAGAACTTTACTTACCTTGGGAGCGTAGTAGCAGCGGATGGTGGGGCTGATGCTGATGTAGAGTCGCGCATAAATAAAGCCCGAGCAGTATTTTTCAGTTTGACTCCTCTCTGGCAAAACAAAAACATCTCCAGAAATACCAAACTCCGGATCTTCGAAAGCAATGTAAAATCCGTGCTTTTATATGGGTGTTCCACTTGGAAGGTGACCAGTGATATAACAACCAAACTACAAACTTTCGTGAATCAGTGCCTTCGACGCATCCTACAAATTCGCTGGCCTGAGGTAATCTCTAACGAGGACCTCCTCCAAATTACTGGCCAAAATAGGATAGGCATCGACATCAAAAGGCGGAAGTGGCAGTGGATAGGTCACACACTTCGAAAAGAGCCACAAAACATTGCAAAACAGGCTCTAGATTGGAATCCTCAGGGAACCGATGCAAGGCGTCGTGTGGGAAGACCCAAAAATACATGGAGAAGATCTGTAGAGGCAGAGGGAAAATCTATAGGCAAATCGTGGGACCAGCTAAAGGCGATGGCTGCAAATAGGCAGAGGTGGAAAAGAGGCGTAGTCAATGCCCTATGCCCCACTAGGGGTTAAAAGGAACCAGAGAGAGAGAGAGAGAGATCCGCATTCTCATCCTCATCTTATAAATATTTACATCCGCATCCTCATCCGCAATCCTCATTTTTGTATGCAGACAATTAGCGGACATATGCGACCCACGTGCTACTTTGTAACTATAAAGAAATGCATTGAGACAAATTGTATTCTGTATCGTATACACAACTGAGCTTCAGTTTGTCGGTCAGCACAGCAGGAGCGCGTTCCATTTATGTGATCTGAGTAGTCAGCGATGCCTACAGCTACGACTACGAGTGAATTAAGGAACGCACTCCGGTTCGCATTTTTGTGTGTTTTAAATGAATTGAACTGAGGCGGGTGAAGTGCGTTTTTTTAAGTTGAAGCGAAGTAAGGAAGTATTCTTCTTCTTCTTCTTTATGGGACGATAGCCCGACGTCGGGCCTTGGCCGCCTGGATTGAAAACCTCCACTTGTCGCGGTCACGCGACCTTGTCCTCCAGTTCCACACATACAGAATGCTCCCATCGGGCTCTCGGTCGTCCACGCAATCTGGCTCCTTCCACTCGTTGCGCGTTCATCACCTTTTTGGGCATGCGATCGTCGTTCATCCTTTGTACATGTCCCGCCCATTGCAGTCGCTGCAATTTCACGATCTTCGACACCTGTAGCTCATCATACAGCTGATACAACTCAAGGTTGTACCGGATGCGCCATTCACCTCGTTCACGAACGGCTCCGAAGATTCTTCGGAGAACCTTTCGCTCGCTGTCCAACAGGTGTTCAGAGTTTTGGGTTAGGGTCCATGCCTCGCAGCCATAGCATAGCACAGGTCGGATGATGGTTTTATACACGTGGAGCTTCGTGTTCCAGTGCACCAGCTTCGAATTCATAATTTGGAGGACCGCAAAGTAACACTTATTAGCTAGTTGTATCCGTCGCTTTATCTCATCTGTTTCGTTGACGTCCTTTGACAAATTGCAACCCAGGTAAGCGAAGTTGTCTACATATTCTATATTGAGGTCCCCCACTGTGATGCTTGAATTTACTGGCGTTCTAGTTTTTGATTGCATCATGACCTTGGTTTTAGATTCGTTGATATGTAGCCCAACTTCTTTGGGGGCGTTTTTGAGATTATGCAGTAAGTATGTATGTATGTAAGGAAGTATGCAACTTTTTAATTTTTAACCACACTAATCAGAGGAATTTCAACTTTTTTTTATCTTCATGAAAAGTGTGAAACCTAAAAATGTTTGTCTACATATTCGATCATATCCTCATCCGCACCCTCATCCGCATCCTCAAAAATTGCTCCATTAATATCCGCATCCGCAACCGCATCCTCAATGTTATACTATTTTGCATCCGCATCCGCATCCTCATCCGCTAAACAAGATCCGTTACATCTCTAAACGAAAGGAGTCCAATGAATAGATGTCAACTCCTTTCTCCCGGTTTCACCCTCGATCGTTTGCTACAGCCCATCACTGACCGTTTTCAGTACTGACTAACTAAGCCAAAATTACAATTTCAGGGGACAGGGTGTCCCACCAGTGAAATGTGTACCAGGAGAAAGTGGTTGAGCCCAGGAATCATTATTCCTTTCGTTATAATTAGGTTATTAGGGAAAATTGTGGGCGGTTTTTGTCACCATGTGTATTTCATTCCATAAGTATCACTCTGAATTCAATCATCTATAAAAACCACCAGTGAGGTAGCTACCGGTAAAATAACCAAACTTCATTCACTAAATCACAAAACCTCGCGTTATCCACACAACAGAACAACACACATTAAAAAAAAATTATAACGCAGAGCAAAAATATTTGCATCTATCTTTCGCGTCCGGAATCAACTGACTTTTGCACCGGAAAGTTCAACTCTGACAAGACTATTCCCCACCCCAAAGAAATAAAAATAAAAAAAAAAGTCAGAAAACCATAAAAAAATCTTCCCAGTATGGAATTCATATAATGGTGGCAAATTGCAAGTTACGAGTGTGTACGTAAACAATAACAATATACTATCGCGGTAATTAGAATTGTTGACGCGAAAAGAGACGTGATCGCGGTTTCAAAGTTGCATTTAAACCTTTTTATAGTCGTGTAATAAGAATATCATATCAGTATCAGTGCAATGTCCATCTGTATCTGTAGCCCCTGAAATCATTTCGGTTTGAACTGTTGCTTGCGCTAAAGAGCAAGTTTCAGGAGAAAAAAAAGAGTACGTTTGATTCATTAGGATCTTACTCTGAAACAAATTATAAACATTATTACAAAATGAACGCACAAACACGCATTTTTTAAACCAACTTGCGCACTTTTTAACTGTCAAACTTTTTTAAGGAACCCGGCTCTGGATTCGACTTTGTACAGAATCTTTAAGCATGGAAAAGCAACTTGAAACGTACGAGAATTGTTAAAAAGAACCCATAGTCATCTTTATTCCCAAAATTATATTTTTGGCAACGCAGCTAAGAATTAGATCGTCACCAAGATTACTCGAGGGATTCGCTCAGTCATCATGAATGAATTGACTTGTCAATTTCTTCCTCAAAATGTTTGCAATGGTAAGATTTTATAGCGCTTAATACCCTAGGAAATCCTTGATTTTGAATAATTATTATTTGCCTCAGATCCCAACGAATCGATCACACAGACAATTGCAGAAACAAACAAAAAGTGATAGTGAAGTGATGAGACAACGATGAAGAAGAAGTATACTGGCACCCCACCGGTCACAAATGTGGGCAGAAATGTAATGGAATACGATCGCAATTCAGTCAACGCACAAATATTGGTTGCACAAAACACAAGCGTTGTATATGAGTATCTTTTTGAAGTAAGAGCCTCCATCTTGCATAATAAAATGACCAGCGATCAGCACATAGTTGTAGCAGTGTATTAGCAGTAGGTATTTGAATTATGTAATTGTTGAATGTAGGCTTCGGTTCAGGGTTAGAATGTTTTAACAAATGCGTAAACATTGGAATTTGAATTGAACTAAGTTTACTGAACCCGTCGCGCGTTCAATTCAGTTTTTCTCGAATAAAAGTTAAAATGAATTTAAAATTGTTTAAATTAATAATTGTAAATAGGATGAACAAGTTCTGAATCGATCAATTGCAGTTTATATATTCATACATACAGATTGTAGGTGTTTTTCATTTTAAGAGAAAACAAATCGAAACCCGTCATTGTATGGTTGCATGAAAAGTGTACCGAGTAACAGTTGGAAATTTTTCAATTCGTGACTTTTTGGTACCAATATGAAAACGTTTTTTTATGCATTATCTTCTGACTTGAGTGCTAACTACTCGTTTTATTCTTACAGTTTCGTATTAGAGCGTGAGTAACCCTGTGGAACACCAACACCAATACAATACAATACAATTTATTATCGCATCTTATATATGCGCTACTGATGCATTAAATCCTAATTTTTATTATCTACAAAATACCCCGAATGTTAATCTTTTTTTTATCGTACTAGCCACCGCCAAAATACGTTGTCCATCATAAATTATACTCCGTTTTCGAGTACATAATATAAAAGTGAAGCATATCTTAATAAAAATAAAACAGAAAAATGAATGTTTTATTTTATTCCTCCCGGCATAGACAATACCAATCTCACTGTGCTCTGGCTCTGGCATCAGTCCAGAAAAAGATGAGTAGTTGCGGTAATTTATAAGCTATTAGCGTTTATTTTGAACAAGCCGACAGGTGAATGTTGACGATAAGATAAATGTGCAAGTTTGGCCGATGACTAGGCACGTTTTATGTTCAATATTATTTAGTACCGTCGAATATACATAGATAGAGAGAAAAGACCATGGTCGCACGAAGCTTTTTTTTGGGAAATTCGGGCAAGGTTATAGTCACATTCACATAGTATGGAGATAGATACTCACTGAACTCCAAATGTCGCGAGATAGTGCAATGGGTTTGTTGTTAGTTTTATTTACCACTCGTAAATCGTACTATCTGAGGATTTATAACATAATCCAGGAGATTTACTGAAAGTGCGTTTTGCTCGTTTTGCTTATACATAATACACTGAGTGGAATGTATGTATTTCGTAGGAGTTATTTTTATAAGGTAAAGTACGAGTATGTATCGATTAATTTAAATACGGAGCTCACTAGATAAGTTTTTTGAATAGAGATGTTTTTCTTTTCGAAATTTGACTTTTGTCAGCAAGTTGGACATGTCTTAGCATAAACATACGCAGAACGTTTTGATGTATGTACAAGTAATTCTTATGTTCTTTAGAGTGAATCGAAAAAAATCAAATTGGCTCAAAAATGAAAATATGTAAAAGGAAAATTATTTCCTTAGGTGATTTTGTAACAATTTCGAAATGAACCATTTCAACAGAAATATTTTTTATTGGTTTCATCCGTCCTTTGGGGATGTAACACTATTCCTCTTTATAATTAATAAGCGGTTTATGAATTCGAACGTGAACGCAGTTTAGTTAGCTCATGGGCGAATTTGGTGAAAGTCGTCCAAAACAGTTTTTCTTACCAGAAAACATCGATGTCGTGTGTGAACTGATAATGCAAGATTGTAATTTCACATGCGGTGTAATGATGGCATCCCTAAGCATTTCCGGGTAAACGGCCCAAGTAGTTACCATTTTATTTAAGGATCGCGTAGAACTATAAATTCTGAGTCGAACTTAATTATTTGTTGCCAAAAGTCATCGGAAAATTCGCAAAACGAACAACAGAAAACGAGTTAGCCTTCATAGTAAAAATTGGACCAAACTAACTAGGAACCAAAGGCAGCAAAGAAGCCAGTTGGCAGACCTTCAGTAGACTCCCAGCCTAAAACACAACCATCTGGCTGCAAAGCGAAATATTATGGGTTGGTACCAGATGCTCGCTACGATGAAGTGGGTCACATAGGTACCTGATCAGTTGGATCGAACTGGCAAAAAAACTTGTAAGCTCCCGGGTTGGAAGTCCGGAACCCAAATGTTTTGCATGAAATGTCAAGTAAATTGGTGCCTTTCAGCGTAAAAAAAAATGTTTTCAGATATACCACAAAAGGCCTCAATAAATATCAAGCCATCACAATATTCTTTTTTCACATTATACATATATTTTTTCTGCCTTATTTTTTCCGTATGATTATAATAAAGCAATGTATGATTATAATAAAGGAATTTATGTTTTTTTTTTGCATACCCGGGATAGCTCGCCTTTTGGCGGTCTACACTTTTTTGCATTTAAAACCTAAACCCATTCCTGAAAATCATTTTTGTTTCATTTTCTATACTTTATATCCTGAAATATATAAAAAAATGTCGCCGGAAAAAAAATTGTCCGGTTAGAGGGTTAATACGACACGTAGTGAATTTTTGTCTACATTAGGAGAAAAGCCTAATAAACATGTTTGGAGGCATCGAAAATTATATTGAGCAGAAGCAAAAGTGGATAAATGTTAATGAATAATAAAGAATATTCAAGAAACCAAAAAATATTTTTAATAGAAACCGACCCCATTTTCATACTTTTTAAAGAGACTTATCTAGTCGCCTTTGTATCTATTACAAACGACAACTCAAAAAGGCCCAAAATTCGAGTGTAAGTTTAATTCTAGACGATATAGTTTTCAAATTGTTCTACGCATTTGGCATTCATTCAAACTTTCTCTTTCTATCTCTCACTTCAGTAGCCATTTTGTCGACTATAGCGCGAGTTAAGGAACATCTTTGTGCACATGCGCACTTCAGATTTAATAGAATTTATGTTAGAGATAAGCATTTTGAATAGATATAATAAGAAAAGATCTTTGGAGTATAAGGTACAATATTGTATAGATAAGAGAAACCTAAGGATGATGCATTATGATTTTGGAAAAAGGACTTCAAATTCATTCATTGGGAGACATTTCGAATGACATAAATTTCACTAGGCATTACAGCAACTGCAATTTCCTATCCAGTACTGAAAGGGTTTGGTGGGGCTGTAGCAATGAATAAGAAAATCTAAAAAGGAAATGCAAATAACCGCAAAATACACTGGATATGCGACTTTTTTTCGGGACCAAAATATTTTCTATGGTAACTTGATCGAAGCTACAAGATGACATTTCTCATACGAATTTTATATGGAAAATTAATAAATAAACAAAATCATGCACATGCGCAGCTTAGTGCTGTAACTTCGTAGTAGGGCGTTGGAAAAATGGGGGCAATGAGTACCAAATTTCAAAATTAATAGATGCTTGAAATTAATTAATCAACAACGTTCCTGTTGCATAACTGTATACCAACAGCATCAACATTTACACTATTGCGAAAAGTACATTTAAATGGGATTGGAAAGCGTTGCGTGGTGTAAATTCGTTTAAATACAAAATTTTAAATAGTGTGTATTCCAGTGCATTGCGGTTGAATACTCCAACCAATGAAAAAGCCAAAAAGTATTAAACCATACCAGCCCCAAACACTAAATTTCCCACGCCACTGCTAGCTATAAAAAAAATCAAATTGTCCCCTTTATTTTCAGATATTTCGTTTCCTTCTTTTTCTTCTTCATTGGGCTGTAGCAAGAGAGCGAAGAATTAAAAACTTTTCAATCTGCTGATAACAAACAACAATGTTCATTTAAATCTTGTTGTAAAAAAATCGTATCCATTCTAATTTGAATTTGCGACTTGTTAAATATTGCGATTTCAACACCCAGAGAATAATAAAAGTAATTTTTTTCTGGGTGAAGGAAAGTGTCAAAAGGCTTCCAACAATTTGTGCTTCCCCAAGCTTGTCTGGCCTGCTGGCAAGGGGGGGTTTTATAAAAAATCTCTTTAACGGTAAAGTTCACAAAAATTTTCTCTACGAAAAATTTATGCTCAGTAGAGTCTAAAAGAATCTTGTCAAATTTCTCGGGGATACGTGTAACCCTATAAGAACACCACGTAGGTTTAAAAAAAAACTGAGTTTTTGGAATTTCGTGAATATCGCTATAACGGTAACGTATACTGAAAATGACGAATTCGCGGATCCGAAAATTAAATAATGATCCGTGATTTCCTCAAGGGGCTTCGAGGGTTTCGAATGCCTTCCTAACGGCTACAAAATATCGTCAATACGTGCCTTCCAAAAGAAGACTACGCTTAATGAGATACTTTGCGAGAAGTAGTTCGCGACAACGTAAGTTCATACATTTTTGTGAATATATGTATATATAACGGCAAGGCTTCCTGAATGGTATTCTGAGAATTTTAGCTGCAGTAGCTCCCAGTAAAATATCAAAAGTCCACAACGATACTTGTTCCTCTGAGCTGCTTGCGGTGAAATTTTCGAATGTACAGAATGTTGAAAGATTTTTAGATTTTTCCCATAACGGTGCGCTCTAAAGACTCGGGCGTATAGTGTGCAAATTGTTGCTTGGACGCATAGCAACAATTTGCACACTCATTACTTTATGAGATTGCAGAAAACTGGAAACTGGACTGACAAAATCATAAATGCTTGTCACAATAAAAATTAAAACTAAGGGGGCTTAGCCCCCTGCTCACTTCGCTCGCCAACCCCCGGGGCCGAGGCTAATTTCGGGCGCGGCCGAAATTTGGATACCTTTCGCTTGGACTAAAAGTTTTTTCGGGCGTGCCTATGACTTGTATTTAATCCCCCTCCTCATTCTTTTTCTTCCGCCTTGACAAAAGTTTTGGGCTTGGTTGAAATGGGCAAATAAAAATATTTACTCGGAAAATTTTATTGGGGTTGCCGGAGCATGACAGTACGATTCCATTCGTTTTGAATTTTTTAGTTGCTTTGATAAATACACATTATTTCAAGGTTTTGTGAAATTGGTGTAAAAAAATGTTTCTTAGAAGGACTAATATGAAGGGTTTGGTTTGTATGGCAGCCCCATGACCCCATGGTCCGATTTGATTCAATCTTACATATGTTTTGTGTCATCAATAGAAGTACATTTGTGTGAAATTTGGTTGAAATTGGTGCAAAAATAAAAAAGTTTTTCTTAGAAGAACCTAATTTGGGGGGTTGGATTTGTATGGCAGCCCCATGACCCAATGGTCCGATTTTATCCATTCTTACATATGTTTTGTGTCAACAATAGAAATACATTTGTGTGAAATTTCGTTGAAATTGGTGCACAAATAAAAAAGTTTTTCTTAGAAGAACTTAATTTGGTGGGTTAAGTTTGTATGGCAGCCCCATGACCCCATGGTCCGATTTGATCCATTCTTGCATATGTTTTGTGTTATCTATAGAAACACATTTGTGTGAAATTTGGTTGAAATTGTAAACAAAGAAAAAAGGTTTTCTTAGAAGTACTCAAATTGGGGAGCTAGGTTTGTATGGCAGCCCCATGACCCAGTGATCCAATTTGGGTGAATCAAACATACAAACAGCCTGCAACAATAAGAAGCACGTGTGCAAAATTTCAGCTTGCTAGCTTCAATACCCGCCGGGTAAAACGCGTCGCAACAGACAGACAGACAGACGGACATGCTCCAATCGACTCCCCAAGCCATGCTGATAATATACATATGTATACTTTTTATATGGTCGGAGATGCTTCCTTTAATGCGTTACAAACTTCATGACAAAGTTAATATACCCTTACACTCTATGAGCGAAGGGTATAAAAACAGCCCCAATCAATTATTTATAACAGACTCACCCGTTGAACATGCTTTTGCATCAAATAAACTTATCTGCCAACAAAAAAGGTAGAAGTTTTTTTTTGCCTTTGTGTAACACTGACCTCTGACCTTTCAACTATACCGAGTGGTTTCGGTTATTTTATCATTAGAAGATCGGCGGGCGACCCCAAACAAATGAGATTCAATTTGATTTTGAATGAAAAACGCATACTTGCAGCTGTCACTTCCATTTGCTGGTCCAGTGCTTGATATTGAATTAGTTTCGTGCTGATTTGAAATATGCATCTGTTTCCGTCACATATTATTTGGTTTTTCGAAAAACGAGACCGAGGCTTATTGTGGATCGCGGATGAAATTTGGATACCCTCACTTTCTTTCCGATTAAGCCCGTTCTTACGTAAGTTTTTGAACGTCGATAGACTTTTGATCGTTGGTGAAAAAATTTATTCATAAATAAATTCTTGTTCGGAAGCGGCTTGGACGATTACTAACATTACCAGCGGAATAATTAATCCACGAATAGCGTTCAGAAGAATATTACTAAAAGAGGTGTATTCGAATATATGTACCCAAATATCTAAATCTCAGGATTTGTCAAAATGTTTTGTCAAATGTTTTAGATACATTAACAAAAAAAAAATGGTTTCCACGAAACGATTTTATTGTTTGATTTTCAAATATTTCTTGGTCTATTTTGAAAGACATTTATGTGCTTACCAATGATTTGTAAATACTGATTGAATTTCTGATAGAAAAGAATTTTTCTGTTTTTTTTTTTCAATTATTTGGCCATATGTACGCGTAAGTATTTATGGTACCATCCCTCGCAAATATTTTTGGATATCCCGTGCAAACAATATATTAATGAAAGTTGGAAAACACCTGCCCACATTATTCCTTATACATAGTCCACGCATCATCTGTACATCTGTCTTTTTTCAACCTTCTCTACGCGTAAGGGCATTTGTTCGTGTTTATTGTTGAAAATAGTTCAATCCCATACATTTTTTCGACTGGAAATCCATAAAAATTAATTTTGTTTTGTGTTAAACTATTCAATATCAATAGTATGTAGTATGTAGGTACATAATCTTGTTTTCTAATTTTGGGAATAAACTATGCAAGTTTTTATATTGTTACATAATGTAAGAAGGCATTCTCCAGAATTAATATTATCATTATAAGTAGTGTGTTTTGAGTAGTGGTTTGCGTGCTCGCCTTTGTAGCACAAGGACGTGGGTTCGAACCCCATACTGAAAGTGTATAATTCGAATTATGATCTCATTCAAAACGCGGCTAAAAAACTCGGTAGAGTGTGCTATTGGTCTCAACACCTCTACCAAAAGCTGTCAAAATCATGTAAATGCGATGTCGCTAACACACCTGTGGTCTAGCTTCAAGGCTGAATTGTCGCACCAGTTATTTATTTCATTATTCATATTATCTTCACCACTCTCTAATTATTCAGAAATTTAATACATATACATATATAACCTGTTCGCATCCCGTTTCATTTTTGAAAAACAACACGAAAACTATTCAGAGCATGATCTTATCAACATACGAAATGTAAACA
The DNA here is from genome assembly GCA_949715475.1 of Microchrysa polita. Classification (NCBI taxonomy): domain Eukaryota; kingdom Metazoa; phylum Arthropoda; class Insecta; order Diptera; family Stratiomyidae; genus Microchrysa; species Microchrysa polita. Next base: position 113,511,478 of record OX454416.1, on the reverse strand, counting down.
AAAAATCGATTTTTTCCCCATTCAATTCACATTATGCTAGAGTGATGATCGAAATTAATGGCGCACTAGGAGTTCTTGAAGATCCGCATATAATATTGCGAAGTACACACATGTATCATCATCAATACGTAATAAACAATTTTGGAGAAAGATTTATGCGGTCAATATTCAAGTGCACTGAGCTCGCCCACTGAATCGAATGGCATTTTTGGCTAGAAGAGAGGAGCCAAAAAAAAAAACAGAAAAAAATTAAGAGAAATCATCGAGAAAATGGCAACGGCCTTGTCCAATCAATTTACAGGAAATTTATTGAAATTTTGAACTTCAATTTCTATTTTTAATTAGCCGTGTGCTACTGATTGACTGAAGGCAAGGTGTATGGATACACCACACGGAGGGAGAATATTGATCGATTATTGGATCACTTATCATTACCATGAATTGGATGAGAAATGCGATCTTGAAATTGGCTGAAGGCTGAACAAAGGGACTCCCTTTTAATTTAGACACGTGTTGCATTGTTTATAGGTACGTGGCGAGTTGCATGTCCTTCGATGGAATAAATTTTAGGAGAAACCATATGTGTATAGTAAGAAAACAATATACAACATTTCTGCGTTATTTATAGTATATTGAAAAGTTACAAGAAAATTAAGCGTGAGAAAACTTCAATTTCTGGAGCATGATTTCGATATGGTACTGCATTGTAGAGATCCTTTAAACGCGAAGCATTGAGCAAATTTACATACCCTCTTTCGAATATACCTACAGAAACTTACTCACACACAAATATGCAATTATTATCACTTTAATGTTTGGAAGTATTTCGCATTATTTGATATTACCTAATGTTAACATCAGAACATCGTGTTCACGTGTATGTACACAATAAAACAAATTTAATAAATTCCCAAAATGTTTAAATGTATTTTTTTTTGCATTAGGTGAATACAACATGCAGTCATAAAAAAAATATTTTAGAATTCCTAAATCAAGAGAAATGCGTCAAGAAACTTTATAGAAGCTTCGCAATCTCTATCGACGCAAGGGGTAGCTTTCAGTTTCCTTAGACTTTAGATTGAATGAGTCGATAAAATAAAAATAAAATATTAATAGAGTGGGCGTATAATTTAATGATGTGGTATGTGCATTTAATCCACCTGTTCAAAATGGCATGAATAATGACTAGAGTGTTGCAGTATTCAAAAAAAACATGAATCGTTTTTAAATCTGCACGTTTGCAGCTAATAATATACCATCTTTGGGTTGTACACATCAAATGTAAAATAAATTTAACTTGTGTTGACTTTGTTTTTCCTGTTTTTTTTTGTAAAAGGATAATTGAGAAAAAATTTAGACTGCTATATTCCTTAATTGTGGTGCTTTAATAAGAATGTTAATGTGCAGGAGATGATGAGACTCCTGTAGGGTTTAAGTATTGAAAATAAAATAAAAACCTTTGCGCACTTAGCAAAATCCCAAGATACAGATTAAATGTACATATGTACTAAAAGATTTGAAGACATTTTCAAAAATTTCCTAACGCGATTCCAACCAAAATTCCAAACCAAATCTCTACGAAATCGTGGTAAAATCTGACAAGTTCCGCCTGAGTGTATGCAATACAGAATTTTAAAAATAAGGCCTTAGACAGATAGTAAAATCAAACTGACGAAAATCCGTCATTATGATAAATGTTTGGAATTGGGGTGACACATACGTTTTCGTCATTTTCTATTGACGTTTGTGTAAATGGTGAAAAAATCCCTCACAATAAAGATATTTTGATGATTATTCTGTTTAGTAATTTTAAGACACATTTATCTTAAAGCATTTAAATAGATATGTATGTGTAAAAGTTGATAACACTTTAACAATTTTTGCAAAAATTATTCTTCTTCAATTTCACAACAGATGGCGTCTTCCGTCATTATTGTGTGAATTATGATCCAAATGCGTAGTTTGGTGTTGGTGTGCTAATGATGGTGGATTTGTGTAATAATGACGCCTATTCGTCATTCAAAAATATATGTGTCAAGCACTTAAATGTCAAGACTACACTAGAGTAAGGTGACCAGATGCCTGAATAGTCAATGCTGTACACACGCTACGTATTGGTGGGATTCGGTTTACAGACAAACCCAAATCCACTATAGGAGGATTTCGAAAAATCATGGCAGTCGCTAGCACTTTCCAAGAGATATTTAATAATAATTGCTAAAATTTCATGAATAGGGACAATTTAATCAACATCAATATCGTGGGACAATCTTCTTATGAGACTGGCAACGTTTTCATGACAAAGAAATATCGAACATTATCCAAACCATAGAAACCCATACAAAACCTGTTTCTGCATAGGTTGATTTGCTGATCTTGGGAAAGCCTCCAGTATGTGAGGTGCCTTTCGCTGTTTACAACTCATTACAGGGCGTGCGCAGAAATGTATTTCGGGAGGTGGTTTAGAAATGAAATTGACGTTAGGGGTTCAACGCTAGTGGCTGCTAAACGCGGCAAAATTGCCACGGCACGAAACGAAATTTATTGAATAGCCTTAAGAATAATCAACTCAGCTTGGAGCCGAAATTATATCCTCGTTCTTAAAAAAATTGTCTTGATTTTCTCATATAACGACATCCATCATGTTCCAATTTTCTCGAAATAGAGGCAGATGTCTAACTAAATGTTAATATTTAATCAGATTTGTATTGGAGAACTATTTGGTTACAAAACATTACCATTGACACCTGTTGCAGTGAGAAAACCGATCAAAAACTAGATATGGTTTTGCCAATCTCTGGGGTTAATTGCAAATTAACTGAGGCTCAGTTCTAATTTGAAACTAGTAAAAACATTGTGAAAAGAAAGACATTTTAACCATCCCAGGAACCATTTTTCGCTGCCCTTATTTTGAGAGATAAGCTTTCTACACTAATCCCTTATTTTGAGAGATAAGCTTTCTACACTAATCAGCCTTTTTGTGGGTATCTTCGGAATAGCACAAAAGATTTTGTCAGCACATGTGATACTGAGTTCCTTGCTTTGTCATCCAAACATCATGACTTTGTTTAAAATATGAATGCATGGAATAATCCCTACGTAGGATTGCCAATGATATTGTGAAAGATCGCAAATAACGATAATAGGCCTTGCATATTTAAAAAAAAATATTTTTAATTTAAATATAATAAAAAATTAATTAATTATTCAAAATCGACAGGTTCGATTTTGTCAGCAGACTTTTGAAGAAATTTGTGCAAAATTAGTTTGTTCTAGTACGGAAAAATAAAATGTAAATTTTTCTACACTTTTTTTTTCTATTGGCATTCACAAAAAACTAATATCAAAATTTGACGCCATAGACACTGGAATTTTCCCTATTATTGTGGCCCGTAGAAATGTTGGTAGCAGCTCTCCGTTGAATCCTGACAGCCAATAAAAAATGAATTTGTTTTCGTTGGAGTAGTTCGATACATTTTTTGTTGATACCTTCAGACTAATGATAAATATATAATGAAAGGTGAAATTGCTTTGTATCGCCCATAAATCAATTACCTTCGACGATACCCAACCATTCCGGGTCCATAATGCTGTACATTTTGCTGTACGCTGCATTATTTTTACTGATTTAGAATTGGACGATAACCAACTTACTTACTGCCAGCTCAGATCTCTATATTGTGGAAAACTATTGGAGGTAGTTGGATTGCTCGTGAGGTTTCATTGTGTAAATTCGAGAATGCTGTACATTTTGCTGTACGCTTCTGGATGCTCTACGGCAGGTCAAAATGCTGTACTGTACAGATGTACTTAGGCCTGTTCCAAAAACCGGGATCCCGGTACAAAACCGGTGTTCACTTGGTACCGGACCCGATATTCTAAAGTACCGATATCCCGGTTTTTTGGTACCGAGTTAAAAAAAACCGACCGACGAGTCGGTTTTTTGGTACCGAGTTAAAAAGAACGATTCATTTCAACCATGAGCCGGTTTTTTTTTTCAGGTTTTTTGGTACCGGTACTCAAAAAAACCGGCTTATGGTTAAAAAAACCGTCGGTACTGAAAAAAACCTGAGTCGGTTTTTAACCCGGTACTCAAAAAAACCGGCTTATGGTTAGAAAAACCGTCGGTACTGAAAAAAAAACCTGAGTCAGGGAAACCGCTTGTGGTACCGGGTATTGAAAAAAACCGAAACCCGGTACTGAAATCTCGGTACCGAACAGGCCTAGATGTACTGGTCTGGTCAGCTTACACTAGAGTCCGTCTAACGCACAATCGGTTCGTTTACCACGGTTCCACGTGTACACTGGTCGGCATATGTATTTTGACATCTCATACCCTCGAGCCCCGACGCTGGTTTTGTTTAACTAAAGCCAATAACGGTACATTTCTTTTATCAAAATTGAAGCACATATCGACAGCAATAAATATGCTTAATATTTTTTCTGTCCTCTTTCGGGCTCTCATGCTATAGAATAGAGAAAAGATGGAGGCGTAATTCTGGTGTGGCATGAGTATTTTGACAACATTTAACACTTTGATTGCGCCCATTTTTTCGCAAGAATTGATGCACAAAACATATTTTTATTAATTTTTGAGTTCCCAATATTATTTTTCAAATAAAAAATATCACCAGTGGCTCGAAACATAAACAAAAATCAGAATTTCGAAGATTGGTGGCCTTAGTCCTGATTTACACATTGAATACGCTACTATTGAATTTTATTTTATACGGTAAACTGTTTATTACAAAAAAAATGTTTTAAAACAAAATAAAAACAAATCTTGGCGCTCTCTGAAAGAAAGCGAATGTAAACTCCGAGTGATGAGTGAGCCACGATGAAGAACTCTAAGAATGTAGTAAAATTTAAACCAAATTGTGCCGCAAAAAACGAATATAACTTCCGACGATTCAATGACGACCAAAAGAAGCTTTGGCCATGGAAACAGTGATTTGAACTTAAGCGGCCTAGGCCATTGTATAAGCAATATATCCCTGCATCATGAGAGAGCCTCCACTGTGGTATTCATTTTGATAACCAGTTATCCGTTTTTCCACATAAACTGGGCATTTTCCTTCAATATTGTTTTTTTTTTTGTAAACAAGTAATAAAATAACGAATATTAGCCGAAAAAACTTTTTCCGAAATTTGCAGTAGCTTGAACTTTTTCCTTAGTAACAGAGGTTTGGTATGGGTTTTAAATCTTTCTTTGGTTTCACTTTATCTGTGTAGGTATGCATGCAATTTGCCTTTTTTAGTTCTAGGCCGAAGGTGGTCATTATTATTTCTGCCTCCGATGGCACATTCTTCATATTCCTAATATCCTTTGGTTCAATTAGGACATTTCCCATAAATATTTGGAAGATTTTTCGGTAATTATTCGATATACACATCCCATTTCTGTGATGCATGGAATATTTTTCTATTTCTTTTCTCTTATTCAATTTTGGTGTTTAATAATGAACAGTCTAAATTCAATTGCAGCGTCTCCAACCTTTAAACCAGGGTTGAAGTTTGCCTCTACGGAGGCTTAAACCAAACTTCGAATTTCAGATTTTTTTTCCAATGTTTCAAGCCACTGGACACATTTTCTGCTTGGAATTCAAAATATAAACACAAATCATTAACAACATTATGTTTTATCCATTTTTTCCAGAGAAATTGGTGTACAATCAAAGATTTAAATATTGTCAAAATACTTATGTCCAACCAAAATTTCGCACCAAGCTGTTCTCTTCTTTATAGCAAGAGAGTGCGAAAACGGACAGGAAAAATATTGAGCGTTTTTATTGCTGTTGATATGTACTTTGATTTCCTTATAAGAAATTTACCGTTATTCACTCTAGTTAAACAAAATCAGTATCTTGGCTCGAGAGTACCAGATGTCATATGCCGGCTAGTGTAAGTTTGGATTTTATGCTACTTTTTGAAGAACATCGTACAACTTAGATTTTCATAATTTTCCACTTTTTGTTGTGGTTACCTTAATAACCATGACTGAAAATGCATCAAATTGTAAAAGGCTATTTTGAACAGGATTTGAGATTTCTTCTTCGCAGTACCGTATAGCCCCATGTGGGCCATGCTGACTTAACTCAGCCGTTTATAGGCAAATTCGAGTCAACGTTATCATTTCGGAGTGTATACGGAGGTTGCCTTTTATATTTCGGGATTTCGGACAACCCTAGTGTTGCAATCTGGCAACTGACAGCTCTATCGTAAAGTTTGACATTTAGATTTTTCATTCAGATTTATCTCGGCCAAATAATGGAATTAAATCGTGAACATTTTCGTGCGTTTATTTTTTACAACTTTCGACGTGGATTAACTCAGCAACAGTGCATGGATGAACTGAATTCAATTTTTGGCGATGAAGCTCCATCAAGGACCTGTGTTTATCGATGGTATGGTGAATTCAATCGAGGTCGTAGTTCACTCCAAGACGAATTTCGTGAAGGTCGTCCAAAATCAGTTGTTGTTCCGGAAACCATTGATGCTGTGCACGAACTGATTAAGCAAGATCGTCATGTGACTTATCGTGAGATTGAGACAACCTTAGGCATTAGTGGGACCAGCATACATTTAATTTTGCATAAATATTTAACTGTAAAAAAAATTTGTTCGCGTTGGATCCCACACAATTTGTCAATCGCTCAAAAAAAGGCTCGTGTGGATTGGTCGAAACAAAGGCTCAAAAACACTTCTATGACATCGTGACAGGTGATGAATCGTGGATTTACGCGTATGAGCCCGAAAGTAAACAGCAGTCGACTGTATGGGTGTTTCAAGATGAGCCAAATCCAACAAAAGTTGTTCGCGCACGAAGCACTAGCAAATGGTTTTTCGGAAAAACTGGACATGTCGCAAACGTTCCACTAGAACAACGCAGAACAGTCAATTCTGAGTGGTACACAACCATTTGTTTGCCAGTTGTCTTCCAAGAAATCAGGAAAACCAACCGCCGAAGACGGATCACTCTTCACCACGACAATTCGACAATGCGAGCTCTCACACATCAGCTCAAACAACTGCATTTTTGAGCACTCAAAACATCGATTTGATGGGTCATCCGCCGTATAGTCCTGACTTGGCACCGAATGACTTCTTTTTATTCCCGTACGTAAAAAACAGACTGAGAGGTCAACGTTTTTCAACACCTGAAGAAGCGGTTGCTGCGTTCAGAATGAATGTTTTGGAGATACCTCAATCAGAGTGGCAAAAGTGCTACGACAATTAGTTCAAACCAAAGCCACCTTCATACAAGCCCGGAAGCAGAGCACGGTCATATACTGAAACGACAATTCATAGGCCTGTTCAGATCGAAAATTTACATTGCGGTAAAGGCAAATCGGGTTGGGTCGCGGCAAACTTTACACGAAAAGTATTGGTTCCCGGTCGATTTTCGTCGCGAAAAGTGCAATGTGTCGTGAATTGAAGTGTCTATAATGCAGTGAAAGTAACAAATCCCGATAAAAAGTGAATTTTCCAGGTGTTTTCGCGATTTTTATCAGAGCAGACACGGTTTTTTTACATGCGCTGTGCTTGTGTTAGTGCATCGTGCAACGTATATACGACATATTCATAGGCTCGCTTTGTGTGCATGTATTGCTGCTTCCCGGCTTTCTAAATTAAGGTGGCTTTGGTTCAAACGCATGCAAAAGTGTATAGATCTTCATGGGGAGTATTTTGAAAAACAATAAAGCGATTTCGATTTCGATGATTAATATTTGTTCTTGTTCTCTAATCCCGAAATATAAAAGGCAACCCTCGTATAATGTTGCAAGCGCTATATATTTCCTATCCGCACATGAACGGAAATTTTGGTCCACGCCGAGATTCGATCTCCGGATCCGGACCTCTAGATTTCTAGCATCGTAGAGTGCGACTGAACCAAGTGAGCTACAGATTTCATAAACTTAAATTCCGTTGTCAAGTGTGAACTGCATTTGAATCAATCTCAGAATCCAAGTCATTGATTTGATATCTTTTTAGGAGAGCATTCGACAAAAAATTCTAGCTGCATACAAAAATTCACGGTGATAGATAAATTTATAAAAAAAGAAACTTTACACTTGACCTATATGCAGCAACCAAAAATGAAAAAAAAAATCGACAACTTACATTAAGTTTTTTGAACCAATCGCTATTTCAAAAACCATACTCGTTTGATACTCAAAAAATATTCGTCCTGAATTCTGGCACCAAAAAATCGAAATTAGGATTATTTGGAACAAGGAAGAACTGCAAAATTTGGCAGTAACATTCTTCTTCAACACGGGAGATGTGACATTATCATCATTATGATATAATACAAACAATCACACACCCACATACACTTCACTTTTTCCCGCCAGAATATTATTCGAATAACCACCACTAATATTCTACGTAATACATACTACGTCTATCCTTTAAAATTCACACGCTTACTTCTTTTCGCACCTGTTCGAGTCCAGCGCGCTTTTTGAATGGATAAATCCGCTTAACGGCTCGATTCGTACTGAACTTGATAGACGAAAATTTTCCCCGCATTTTCCACGAATCTCATTCTTTTTGTGTCATGAAAATTCTTCAGCAGCGCTTACATACGAAAGCCATTCCTATAGTGCAGCTGGTGTAGCATGTAGAATTGCTATACACATGTGTAGTTCTACAAAGAGATACCGCCACCAGTGGAAAATCCACGTGGTTCGATGCTTGGGGAAACAGAAACAACAAATCAAATCAGGAGCTTTACACGACGGTTGGAGGAGTTTTACAAGAATGTCTACTGCGAGGATATACAACACGCAACAGGTGAATAGAAAACGTGCGATGGTGAGATTTGCGCACATTTTTCCAGGAAAATTACTTCGGATCGGACAATATTGGAAAGGATGATTGACAAAAAAACTGAATTTCCGGTAGAAATAACGAAATCGGAAGATTATTTCGTTTAAATGCATAGGCGAGCAATGTTTCTTTAGTTTTTTAGTATGGAATTTTTTGTCACTACAAACATTTGTGTGTAGGAATTGGAAACAGCATGTTTCTTAATCGTTGCATGGGCATAGAGAAGCTATTCTGGGAAAAACAGCGAAGTTTTTTATTGTATGTATTTCATTTTGTGCGATTGGGAATCTATTTCTGCGAAAGAGTTTCTAAATTTGGAATTCTTCCCTGTGACTTGGGCTTTGGTTTAATCTTGATGGGCACAATGGTCGGCATAAATTATATTCTCGGCTGCACTTAAATTAATTGTTCAGAAAGCATTTTCGAATGTAGATAACGATTAATTAAATTTTGTAATTTTTGTTTTTATATTATCTACGTGTTTTTTAGAAGAGAGAGGGGGAGAAAAGACCTGCAACATGTATACATACATTACATTTTAAAGGCGTGTTTCCAATGACAGTAAGTCTTAATGGTAGATTATTAGGTACACGTCTGGACTCGATAATCCGGATCAATTATTGCAAGGGGTAATCCGGACCTACGGAACATCCGGATTAGCGCAATCACTTTTTTTTTCTGATGAAAAACAGTCCAAATAAATAAAAAACAGGAACAAAAGTCGATAAATGTATTATTTCTTTGAAATTAGTCAGCATCATGTAATTTGCCAAACCGTCACGTAAATAAGTACGAGACTAAATCTACCATTATACCCCATTATTCCCGGAAAATCTGAAATATCCGGATTATAGAGTCAAAATTGCTGCTGAAATCCAGACTGTAGAATACATAGTGGAATTAGCGTGAAATCCGGATTAAAGAAGATCCGGTTCACCGAGTCAAGACTGTAATTAGATAATAATACATAATTCATTAAGTTATGCCAGGAAATTGTTAATTTGATTTAAATAGTTGATCAAGACAGTCGTAAAGTTGAGTTGCGCAAAAAAAAAAAACGAAAAGTAAATTTCAGCTGTACCTACAACAGCTGACTTAACACACATCTTTTCCGCCGTGACACCGTTTTAACCAGGATTTAGTTTACGCTGATTGACTCACCTGAAAAAGAAAGAAAATAGTAACAATTAATATTTTCTCAATATTTAGTGGACCAATGAAGTATGTACACGATGGTATAATGGACAAACAAAAAACTGTACGAAAATATGTCGTGTAAACATGTTGCATGGTTACAGCACCAGGTGACGCCCCAGTTCCGCCCCAAGCCAAGCATCCAAGCATCAAGCGGACAAAGCAATAAATCGAACTAAATATTCCAGTAATTCCAGTACAGTACGTGTACTAGCAAACTTCAATCATGATTTTTCGTACTTGTAAGGCAAGCTCTAGTACAAACTTTTGAATATACTAGACTACTATTAACTGTTATAATGACGTTGTAAGAGATAAATTTTATTTTTCCATTTTAGATAGAATTTAGAAGTGAAAAAATGTGAAATTTTTTAGAATTTTGGGTCACTTTGTATTGGGGCTCGGGGGTACCCTTAGTTTTAATCGGATGGTAATAATTTTTGGTGGAGAGCTTAGGAGCTTAGACTAGGCACCCCACCAAATTTGATCTGCCTGGCTCAATTTGAAAAGAAGCTATCGGTATGCCTTTTTGAAAAATGTTAGGAGGAGTGAAGGGGGCGTCAATGGTCGGAGCAATCAATTTTTGGGTACAAATCAAATAAGTTTTGTTAGTAATACTAGGGGGCTTCGCCCCCTGCTCGCTACGCTCGTCAACCCCTACTATCTGAGCTATCTGACTATACTATAACGAAAATTTTAAATTTTAAATTTTGAATTTTGAACTTTGAATTTTGGATTTTGAATTTTGAATTTTGAATTTTGAATTTTGAATTTTGAATTTTGAATTTTGAATTTTGAATTTTGAATTTTGAATTTTGAATTTTGAATTTTGAATTTTGAATTTTGAATTTTGAATTTTGAATTTTGAATTTTGAATTTTGAATTTTGAATTTTGAATTTTGAATTTTGAATTTTGAATTTTGAATTTTGAATTTTGAATTTTGAATTTTGAATTTTGAATTTTGAATTTTGAATTTTGAATTTTGAATTTTGAATTTTGAATTTTGAATTTTGAATTTTGAATTTTGAATTTTGAATTTTGAATTTTGAATTTTGAATTTTGAATTTTGAATTTTGAATTTTGAATTTTGAATTTTGAATTTTGAATTTTGAATTTTGAATTTTGAATTTTGAATTTTGAATTTTGAATTTTGAATTTTGAATTTTGAATTTTGAATTTTGAATTATATCGCCTCAGTGACAGGACTACCAGCTGGCGCGGCAGAAACAATTGGCCATCATGCTGGCGTAAATTTGAACGTAAATAGTGCTGGAGGCGATGGTGGCACTGGCAATACGTCAGGAACTGAAAGTGAATCAGAGCTGGGTCATGATTTAGTTTTTGGAGACAGTGATTGCAATTCAATTATGAATTCATCACAAATATCGACAGCGTCGAAAACGAACGTCAACATTGCACACAATAATGTGGGGAGTTCATGTCGCTTCCCCAAACTAGAAGACTGCGCACATTTTCACTATGAACGTGTACAATTGGGACCTCTCTCAGTACGTCTTATAGATGATAAAGCTGATCCCTCAACACAAGTATAGCATCACAATCAATAGGGGGCGATGTAGCCGGAGCTTCTAATTGAAATTTTGCTACAAACTTATATTCGTCACAAGCAACAAATAGCTTTCAGCAAACATCACAACAATTACGAACCTTCATGAAAGTGACTGCAAGTCGATCGGATCCTTTTCTCATAAAACGCTCGGTCGACAATATTTGGATGCTGGACGAAATGCTTCACAGATGTGTGTATGATAGGAAAATTAGAGGTATACGTGAACTCACTCAGCTGGAGTTCAGATCCGAGGAAGAGGTTGAGCATGCTGTCGCAAAGTACTTGGAAAGGTTTTCGAAAATCGCATCTGATTCGTTAACATGCGGCACAGTACTGACGTGGTTTCAAGTAGAATCGAGGCAGACGATTGCCACTGGCCGAAGTTTCACTATCGGGAGTATTAATACACCAGCAGTAGGTGCTGCCTAAGGTGTAAGAAGATACGTTGCACAAGCTTGTGACGAAATATCGATTGAAGTAGATGACATGATGCAGCGATTGCAATGGGCTGGTCATGTACAAAGGATGAACGACGATCGCATTCCCAAAAAGGTGATGAACGCGCAACGAGTGGACGGAGCCAGATTGCGTGGACGACCGAGAGCCCGATGGGAGCATTCTGTATGTGAGGACGCCCACCAGATGCTAGGCTTTCGGAATTGGAGGACAATCCAGGCGGCCAAGGCCCGACGTCGGGCTATCGTGCCATAAAGAAGAAGAAGGTGACATGATATCGGTCATCGATTGCTTTCTTCCGTAGCTATATATTGTCACGACCGTCACGTCGCCGTTTGAAACAAAGTGGCATATATCGCGAACGAGTGTTCTCATGTGATATAATCGAACATCTACTGAATAGCGGTCAAGAAATACCCATGGTGCTTAAATGTTGCACGGAATTCATCGAGGAAAATGGAATTGTGGATGGAGTCGATCGACTATCGGGGATTACGTCGAACATACAGAAACTACGAAGAGCATTCGATGAGGAACGAATACCAGATCTCAGTCACCCGAAAATTAAGGAAGATATACATGCTGTTAGTTCGCTGTTAAAAAATGTATTTCCGTGAATTGCCAAATCAGCTGTGCACGTACCAGTTGTATGGAAATTTCGTCGAAGCGATCAAAAGTCCAAGTGATACGACCGAACAATTGAGACTAATTAAGGATACTGTATTGAAGCTATACCGCCGCCACATTATAGAACCCTGAAGTATCTTGCGACTCATCTGAATAAGATTTCTCGACATTCAGCCAACACCGGAATGACTGACAAGAATTGCTGCGAAGTCCTGAATTGGAATCGGGTGGTGTTGATGCACTATGCGGTGTAGGCGTTCAAGCTGTTGTGACAGAGTACCTGATCCAAACGACGAGTTCAGATGCACGGGCGATCAACATCTTGACTCTTTGACTGACTGTGAAAGTTTGTTGGTAGAACAGCGTGTGCCAGGTTGGCTGCGTGATTTCCCCCTAAATTCAACTCGATTTCCCCCTAAAATGATGGGTTTCCCCCTAAATTGAAAAAACGACAGAAAATGACCAAAAAGGATTCATGCTGAGCGCAAATTGTGAAATGAAGACGAGGGTACGAAGCGTAATTCAGCACACACGATCAAACCGAATCAATTTTTTTTGGATTTTCGTTCTGTCAAAATGAAAGAAAATGTATGAATTTAACAGAACAAAGAATCCAAAAAATGGATTCAGACGCGTCATGTGCGGGTCTAATGGTACCGCGAAAACATATATCGGTCTACAGGCGAAGCGACGACAGCTACTAGCTGTAGCTCTAAGTTGGCTAATCGAAGTGGGAATTTTCCGTCCGTAGCCAACTATAATCAAGGAAAAATGAAAAACGTCAAATTGAGGATAGCTCATCCTTTATTGCTCCTAAAATACATAGTTCGAGAGAAAAAGGAGTCACTCGAATTTCTAAACGAACACATTATTACAAATTTTCTATTTACATATTTATTAGCAACCTAAAAAACGCGTACCAGTTTCATAAGAGAAGATGTTGAACTCCCCAATATGTAAATATGTCCACAATATCTCCCACCGATATCGAATCGAGGATATTCTGGAAGTACAGGACAAGTAAACAATTTTATTTGTTGGTCCAACCAGCAAATTTTAAAAGTTAAAGCGACTATCGCTGACACCAATTTTGATGGAATTTGCTGATGCGTGTTAGGAAAGTAAGCCCCAAATTCTTCCTAAGGTTCTTTAGGTTCCCCCTAAAATTTCCCCTAAAAATTTTATCACCCTAAAATTCCCCCTAAGAGGTTGAAAAAACCCTAAATTTAGGGGATTTTCCCCTAACCTGGTAACACTGAGCGTGACCATGAATGACCAATCTCTTTCCCTGATTGAACGACCAAAAAGTTTGAGTGCTGGCGGCGCAAAATTAATAAGCTTAGAGGAGGCAAAAGAGCGACATAGTCGTGTCGATGGACTCGATTCACACAAAGCCATTCCCATTTCCCATAAACACAGCGCCTCCGAATATTGGTGCCTATATAGAGGTAGGTGAATTTTGAATTTTGAAAACGTGTTTTGCCACCCATTCGAGTAAACTCTATATCTGTCCCCATCATTTCGTCCAGAACGAGATGTTAAGGACGATGGATGTGATCAGTTTTAAAAGATTTTCGACCTTCAAGATTAAAATGATAATGGTTCTAGTTTAAATTACCGTAAATGAAAATATTTAATTACTAACTACAGACTGGTATAGATTTTTTTAAGTTTGCTTGTAGCGATGACATGAAAATGCTAATAAGGAATCAAATTGCTATGGCAGTTATCACCATATCAACCTCCACAGATTTACAAGTTTTAAACCTAACAAACAAACTATCAACACTCGAATATAGAAGTTATTTAGGTCAGAGTTGATTGAAACTCATCCCTATTAGATTTAGTAGAGCTATTTTAATTTTCGTAATAAAATCAAATTTTCAAACGATAGACTAAACAATGTGACACTTTTTAATACTTATTTCTATTCTAAATCTATTAAAACCACAAACGTTTCCTTCATAGCATCACGTCAACAGTTGCTCATCAATCAATAAAAAAAATTTCCTGGCTACAATTTTCAACGAATCTTTCAACTAATCACGAAAATATGTATCTAAACAAAACATTAAAAGATCTCATAAATGCGCGCGACTAAATCAAAACAAATACACAACCATAACGTACGTACAAACAATATTTATGATTTTAAGTGGTCGCGCGGCCAAAATGTACGTGTATAATAGTTTTTGGTGAATTATTTGAATAGTTGAACTATATTGGACTATGGCGGCATAGATTGGATTTTAATTCACATGTGCTTCCATTAATTATTGTTTAGTGTGGGGAGAAATGGTAAATTAAATTTGACAATGATGATGCATTAAGTGTACTCTTGTAAAATGTTGCTAGGGGAGAGATGAAAATGGACCATTATAGAAGTGTATTGAGACATGAAAATAGTTATAAATGATGAATGGTGAAGGCAATTTTGGATAGTCAAGAGTGCACAGTATAGTACACTGTGGTAAATCATCGGATGGCATTTAGATAAGTATGAATAAGCCGTTATCGTGGCTAAATATTATGGATAATGAAAAAATAAGAAGTTCGGCTAATACCATCAGCCTTTTTCAAGACAATTATATATTGTAAGGCCAGACCAGACTGGTCGAGCGGTTAGTGCGCGCACCTTCGGTGCACAGGCTCATGAGTTCGAATCTCACCGTGTTCCATTGTGTTTTTCGAACTCACGAGCTTGTGACAGATTATGATCTCACTCAGATGTTAAACGAGTACCCATTTATGGGGATAAATAACACTGCTGAGCGTGATGCTGATCTCATTACCTCATCAAAAAGCAGATAAGATCTTGGAAATAGGATGTCACTAACACATCCAGCGGCCTTAGTCCAATGTTGGATTGTCGCGCCTGTTATTTTTTATTTTTATATATTGTAAGGGTACGGATTGTCTGTATGTACTTTTAAATAATTGCGGAGTTTCAGAATAACACCATTAATATCGTGCTAAATAAAATAGAAAAACATGCCTTTATCCGCATGGTGCATCCTATAAACCCTCGAGCCTTTGGCTTGTCCTAGTTAAATTTCGTATATACCCGAATTGTATAATGCTGCAAGCACTATACATACATACATATTTTATTTTCGTCCTGCTTTTATTTCAGAGTGTATGGGAACTTAACCACTCCAATAATCAATACACCAAAATAAACTCTGTCGAGGAAAAATTAAAAAAAGGATAAGTAACCCATCTAGACTTAAGAAAATCGTATCCACAGAATGCTCTTCTAAATCATTCCAAACTAAACTTCTTCATTAAAATGCGCTGAATTCCTTATTATATTCGTCCGATCAACACAAATCATTCAATACAATACATCTACATTTCAAGTAAATTTTAATTAACAATTAATTTGTCTTCCAATTTCAGTCAAAGAAATATTCAATTGATTGCCGATAAACAACAATAATTGTTGGTCTCAGTTCTCAGATAAGCCCGAAACGATGACCACAGAAACCAATTTATAAACTTGACGAAATGACACGTCAGCACGCTATCAACGAATAAATTCACAATAATTCACTATAGCATGGCCATTTCATGGTCAAGAATGCTCCAAATCCAAAATATTTGCGGGTACATAGATACGCACACTTAATCTCACTGCAAAATCAAAACCTTGACCGATGGCAATCATTCGGTTCGTGACCAGTTCAATTTTCTCCTGACAATTTCACACTTATGTTCATATATAGAATCCACCCACATTTAGTATTACTTTACCGGTCAGCGGACTTCATAAAATTGTTTCACATGTTGACATATGATGTCATAGTGGAAAACTACCCTTAGCGTGATGAAATCAAATTTATTCTCCGACTGTTACGTGCTAATGATTGTGGGAGAATGTTAATGTTGGAGATTGGTATTTTACGGCCAGGAAAAGTACTGCAGAGAATATAATTCTCGTTAAAACTAGCATGAAATTAATTTATATTATTGTTATGTGCGTTTGTGGCAAAAAGAAACCATTTTTTAAAATAACCAACTGTTGCAGAAAACAATTTCCGTTCTATAAGCTTCCCCGCCATCTGGAGGAACATAGCCAGACTACAAAGTGGAGAGCTTTCAAAAGCTTTTCGAAAAATGTACAGTGAAGCTCAGAAATAAATTGACATGAATGGACCATTTGGGTGGTTTCAGATTGTAAGACGAAACATGACGGGTAAACTTGCAAGACAAGAGAGCTTTTGTAGTGGTCAGCACACAAGCATTGTGCATTTCACATTGTAAGAACGCGTCTTACGAAAGAAATAATCGTGACACGATTGTTTTTCTTTCGTAAGGATTGTACGACCGATAAGACATCTACTGATAGTTCAGGCGTTCTGCGACGACAATTAGCGCGTGTTTTACTTGCATTTTAATCTTGTCGACTCGTCACTTCATTGTACACTAACTTTGGAGCGTGCATGGCAATATTTATACATACTTGCTGTGTGATTATTATGCGCCCGTCCGTGTTTTGAGCGAATAGTGTGAAATGATCGTACGTTCGGTCTTTGTCGTGCAAGTTTACCCGTACGGTCGTTTTCTTACAATCTGAAACGGCCCAATGGGTGAATTCAAATTGTAAGTCGAAACCGGACGGGTAAACTTGCAAGACAAGAACCATCGTTCTTACAATCTGAAATGCATAATGCTTGTCTGCTGGCCACTACAAAAGCTCTCGCCGTCCGTTTGTTTGTGCTAATAAACGGACGGCGAGAGCTTTTGTAGTGGCCAGCAGACAAGCCTTGTGTAATTCAGATTGTAAGAACGATGGTTCTTGTCTTGCAAGTTTACCGGTCCGGTTTCGTCTTACAATGTGAATTCTCCCAATGTCAAATGAATATCTCTCATGTAATCATTTTAGTAGAAATTTATCTTAACCCACAGATGATCAATAATAATTTTCCAACCGTTAAAGCTCAGCAAGGTCCCAAGGATCCTTATTCGGTGAGCTCTTTTTCTATAAATCTTGTGAGTTTTGTGATCAGTGTTCAATCATAGGATGAAACTTAATCGGAACAAGAATAATTACCTTTCTCAGGGGTCCAAAACCTAGCAATTCTTTCACTGTTTTCTTTGTTTCTTAAATACTTTCCCAAAGAAATTACATATCATAACAGACGAAAATAAACAATTTGTAAGGCCACCTTATTTAAATTCGTGGTTTTTTGCAGAATTGAATATTTTTCCGACATTTGAATTATATTATCCTATAAAAAATGCATGGCAAATTTGTAGTCCGTACGTTTTTGAAACAAGTGACCAACTTTTCTCACCAATACGTGGGGACTTAAGTACGCTAGGTGAAGTATGTTATGTACATGCTAATCTTTCCTCAAAGAGAAGATTTCTTTTTGGGGTTTTCGTGAATATCATTATAATGGACGTGTATGCTTATAAAAAAATTTTAGCTTCTGTGGCTTCAAATAAAATATCAAAAGTCCCCATTAGTGTAGTATCCAGGTGAAAAACCTAGTACATAAGATTGCAAAATGTGGTAGGGACAATTTTTTTTTTGTTTCTTATGTTTTTGGGGTGCTGAGCACGAATCGGGAGCTTCCCACCAACATTTCGTTGCGGAACAGGGTCAAAATTGCGAAAAACCCTAAAATGTTTGCTGTTTTTCCGTTACTTAGCCCCTAACTCTGGAAATATTTATTTCTGCGAAAAACTCTCCAGGAATAAGTTAGATAGCACATAATTACGCGTCAAAAGAGACAAATTTCGTTCCAAAACAGGGTCAAAATTGCAAAAAAAACAAAAAAATGACTCAATTGTAGCAATACCGCTTAACGCATTTTAATGATTAATGGCGCGTTAGACCCGCAATTATGTTTTCTCTAATATTTTCATGGACAGGTTTTCGGGGAAATGTACATTTTCGGAGTTATAAGCAAAAGAACGGGAAAACTCCGAAAATTTTCGGGTTTTCCGCGGTTTTGACCCTGTTCCACAACGAAATTTTGGTGGGAAGCACCGGATTCGAGCTCAGCACCCCAAAAAAAAAACATAAGAAACAAAAACAAAATTTTCTCCACCACACTTTGCAATCTGAAATCACCTAGTTACTACACTACATGTAGACGTAACCCCTTTAGTAGAAATGTATGTTGTATGTGGTTTAAAGAATTTAAATGAACCGTTTTTAGGGCAACCCTCTATACGAACATTTTGATATGATATAGACTTACTACTCATAAAAAATGCCAAACTATGAGATATATGCGTGAATTTATACAATAACGGTATTTTTGCATTTTTTCGTGAATATATTTTTATAACGTAACGGTAACGGTAGTTAAACATACTAAAAGGCACTATCAACCAATAATGAATACGACACCGGAGAAAGCAGCTCAAGTTGTAGCACTACTTCAAGCAGGCTTTGCGCAACGTGCGGTTGCTCAGACACTTCGAATGAGCAGATCATCGGTGCAAAGAGTTTACAGACGATACTTAGAGACTGGAGCATTCGATTGGCGTCCAATTACGGGTAGACATAGGACTACATCAGCAGCAAATGATCGTTATATCCGACTCAATGTTTTGCGAAATCGCCGCCTCAACGCAGTTCACGTCCAGAAAAAAGCTGCGTGACGAACCCCAGGTGGTTATATATAAGTTCTTCTACCGTAAGAAGGAGACTTGCTAAGCGAAACCTGACTCCAAAGAGAGCTGCAGGAGCACGACTTGAATTCGCTTGAGAGCATAGGGATTGGACGTTAGAAGAGTGGGGTAATGTACTCATCACTGATGAGACTGATGAATTTTCATCGAACTGACGCGACGGGCCGTAAACGTAAATTGACTTCACAATGCTACATCCATGAAATCCTTGCAGTCCATGTGATATCTTACGCAGATTATATCGGGGATAATATCCAGTTGTTGCAGGATAATGCACGGCCTCATGTTGCTCAAGTGGTGGCCCAGTATCTACAGGACGTCGGTATTCGTCCGTCGGACTGACCAGCTCAAAGCTCGGACTCGAATCCAATAGAACACTTATGGGATAAGCTGCGAAACGTCGGATTCGAGCCCGCGTTCCTGCTCCAACAACGCTTCCAGAACTGCGAATCGCAATTGAAGAGGAGTGGAATGCAATTTCCCAAGACTTCATCATCAGCCTCGTGAGGTATATGAATACAAGGATGCTAGCAGTTATTCGAAGAAGGAGAGGGAACACTGAATACTGACCAAACACTTTATTTTAAATTTTAACTTTGTTTTCAGCTTAAATTTGAGCTTTTCAGTTGGTGATTACAAGACCGGAAAACGACTGGAAACAACTCTTATTTGTAAAATCTTTAATAAACGCTTAATAAATTAATAAATCTCAATGTTTAACAACTATAAACATATTCCGACGCAGCCACCGCAAACCACGACACTCCCGTGGGGCCTTCTACGCTGCCGTCCGGTTTCCCCTTTAATTGTGGGTAACACTCTTTTCTTTCCTTTATATTTCAAATCTCAATGTGTTTCCATTCATTTTCACTGTCATAAAATGCACTTCCTGTAGTATAACTTCCGTAGTTGTAACTTTTATACTTTTTAGAAAAATGGGTTAATGTTCGAAATTGGCGGGTGGCCCGATACTTTTGACGTCGAGTGTATTTTGAAGTATCGATATCCCGTTTTTTTTTCAAGCATGAGCCGGTTCCGTTTTTTCCAAAACCGGTTGTTTTTCAGCACTTGTTTAATACCGTTTTTTTTCAGTTTTTTTAGCACCTGTTCAGCACCGGTCTTTTTCATGTTTTTTCAGCACCTGTTCAGTACCGGTCTTTTTCATGTTTTTTCAGCATCTGTTCAGTATCTATACTATAACTGCTCCATAATAATCTGATTGGAGCCCAAATCTGCTCTCCAACTATTACTTGAGAAACTTCACGGCTTCTACCTGTTTAAAAATAGAGGAACAGCAACTTCTGTACTCCTCAATACCCGCGAGGACTACTATAATGCCAAGAAGGTTCTTCAAGATGAAAAGAACCAATTCTTTACGTTTACTCCTCAGAAGTCACGCCCCATCAAGATGAATTTAAATGCGGCTATAATCTTAATAATCAAGTACAATCCCTATTCAATTGCGATATCACCCGCACCTAATTCCTGCACGGACGCCATTGAACAAAGACTACCAATGGCAGCTTTCCTGTCCAAAAAAAGCAAACAATGGATATTAAAATCCTACAGCTAAACTCTAACTACATAGTCAGCAGAGCAAAAAGAGAAGCTCTGATCCTGTCCCTTAAAATCTATTCCCCTGATATTCTTCTCCTATGCAAGACACATTTGAATAAACACCGAAAACCGGGTCCGATTTGAAAATTATACTTTCATAGGGAATGACGGTTTGTCCAAACGAAAAGGTGGGACCGACATTTTTATAAACAATAAAATTGTTTTCAAGCAATTATAATACTCAAATCCCATCTCAGCCCCTTTGCTCTGATTGAGTCAGACGATTCCACGCTAGCTCTCGCCTCCATCTACGCAAATAATGCAGATCTCGAAATCTCCGACCTTGTCAAATTTTGCATTTCTTTCGACAACAGGCAACTCCATCCAAAAGGCCAATGGTGATGGAGATCTAAATGCCGCAGGTATCCCGCATGGATCAGCCATTCTACTAATATAAATGGCCGAAATCCTACCCGTTGGACAGCGTCCCCTATAGCCTCAAACTACAAAATCCTCATTTCAGCCCAACCTCTACCTACAGAGGACATCAAGGACAATGTAACATAGATTATTTCATTGTCAACGCAAATATGAACTTCACTCAGCTGCTACAAGCAATTCATTTAGACCCATTATTTCCTATGGCTTTGTCGCTTGGAATATTGTAAGCACATCTAGAATGGAAACAATTAGGAAGCACATTTTTAAATTTTTGCAGACAACCATCTTACAGATAATACAGCAACCATTTTCTCTATAATAGGGCACAAATAATTCGTATCGATGCCTTTATGATAAAGCTCTTTGTTAAGTTCCTAGCTGATTGTGAAACTCACCCTAATCCTCTAGTATAAAATGCTTTTATGTCCATCCCACCTGACATAGTTGACACTAGCTCTAGCCTTAGACCCCATTACGCCATTGATCTCGTTCGCGAACGGCCTCGAAAATTCGCCGAGGGACCTTTCGTTCGAATCGGTCTAGCAAAATTTCGGAGGCTTTGGTGAGGGTCCATGTTTCGCAGCCATATCATAGCACGGGTCGGATGACTGTTTTGTACACGCGGAGCTTCGTGTTCCTGTGCGCAATTTTCGAATTAATTATAGGGAGGACCGAGAAATATGTCTTATTGGCTAGTTGTATCCGTCGCTCAATTTCGTCGGTTTCGTTGGGGTCCTTTTATAAGTTGCAACCCAGATAGTTGAAGTTGTCTACATACTCGGGTACTCTTCAATACCCGTGAGGACTACGATAATGAACATGTACAGCGTTGGTCAGGCACGTTCCACCATGCTTCAGCAGTTCTGCTGGGATCTCGTCAGCGCCGGGCGCTTTGTTATTTTGAAGCGACTGTATGGCGAGACTCACCTGCTCTACTGTTGGGGGTAGAACTTGAGGGCCTGGTTCGGCTAACTGCTCAAGAGCTGGCTCCGCGGGGATGTTGATGGTGCATTGAGGAGCTCTTCGAAATGCGAAGCCCATCGTTTGTTGACGCTTTCGATGTCGCTGATGATGTTACCATCCTTGTCCCTACATATAGGTTTGTCCTGGGTTGATATCCGTTCTTGATATTATTTATAAGTTTGTACCCCTGTCTAATGTTCCTACTGGGTAATCTTTGGTTTATTTGCTGTAACTGCTCGTCAAAATGTTTGCGTTTCTTACGTCTAATTAACCTATTAGATACTCGCCGAAGTTCGTTGTATCTTTCATTCTTGGCTCGGAATGCGCGTTGTGTGTATTGGCGATAGGCTTCAGTTTTCGCCTCAATCGAGGCCCTGCATTCGTCGTCGAACCAGTCTGCTCGTCTGCGCCGGCCTTTATAGCCCACGACCTCTTCTGCAACTCCTATGATGCTGTCTTTGAGCTACTCCCAGAACTCATGGATGCCTAAATTATTGATGTTATCAAGCATGGGCGACAGTTTTTCCTCAAGTGCTCTAGTATACGCAGCTGCCGTGGCATCATCAATCAAATTGTCAACCTCCAACATCTTGGGTTGATTCTCGTCAGGTGCACCGAAGAGATTCTGCACCTGTAGGTCGTCTTCACTAAGTAGTGATCGGAGTCGCAGTTGGCTCCTCGATAGGATCGAACGTCTAAGACATTAGAAGCCCATCTCTTGCTGATCAGTACGTGGTCGATCTGGTTCACGGTGTATTCATCTGGGGACTTCCAGGTCTGCTTATTGATTCGTCGATGAGGGAAGCATGTAGAGCTTATGAGCAGATTTCTGCCGCTCGCGAAGTCGATAAGTCGCTGACCGTTGTTGTTGTTTTCGTCGTTGAGGCTATGACCTCCAGAAGTTCCCCTATGCCAGCTTTCGTTTCCGACTTTGGCGTTAAAGGTCTAGGTCGTTGTGAAAATCGTCCTTAATCGCGTCTTCTTTTACTTCTGTAGGGGCATGCACATTCATGAGCCAGAGATTAGCGAAATGGGTCTTAATGCGGATCGCATTGTCTTTTTCAAATAAAAAAACAAATAACCGAGCACAACCGAAACATTAAAGTTCACATCAGAGACGATATTATGATGGTCAATGATAAGAAATTCACTTGGAATCTTAACGAGAATAAACTCCAATATGAGAACAAAGACGGAGAAGCCGAACTCAATAAAATATTGGAAAATAATAAGATCATTACTGATAACAACTGCATTCCCAATAACAACTCTCCCGCACTGAATGATATACAGCCCAATATGCTTGAAAGTGCAAACACTCTATAGGAGAGTGCTGCCGTCTGCAAAAAACGTATTTTAAAATTTTTAGCGTATAATGTAGCTGGACTAGGAAATAAAACGATGTATACAGGCTTCTATGAATATTTAAATAGTTTTGAAATAATAATTTTATTGGAGACATTTATAGTGGATGGATTTGAATTGTTTCAGAGAAAACTAATGGACTACGAATTGAAATGGATTCCAGCGGTGAGGATACGGGATAAAGGCAGACCCAGTGAAGGATTGCTTCTTGCTTTTCGAAAAGACCTGAAAAATATTAACGTACATTGCAAATTTAAAAATGTTGGAGACCTTTATTACTTTGAGTTTAAAGTTGAAGGAAAGGAAATGTTTATAGTGCCTACCTATTTCAATTGCAACCAATGGACAAATGATTACAACAAGTTAGTCGACTAATTAAATCAATTGGATTGCAACGATATTTTATTAATGGGAGATATGAATGCTAGAACAGGCGATAATCAACCGATCGCGAATCAACTGCAAGGTCTCACTAGGAAATCGAAGGATAGGACTATCAATGCGCGTGGAAAGAAAATGATAGATCTAATTAACTCGTATGGAATGAGGATTTTGAATGGCTGTATGACCAGTGACTTAGAAGGAGAGTGTAGTTACATCGGTTCACAGGGTCACTCGGTGATCGATTTATGCCTGGCCGGAGGGGACTGGTTTCCCCTTATCACGGACTTCATGGTGGACAGCAAACAATACTCCGATCATCTCCCAATAATCACCACGATTGGGTTAGAATGCATCGGTAGTATAGCAACGCAGCCTATGAACCTGCTTCCAAAATTTATATGGAACGAAAAACACGCGGCACAATACAAGGCTAATCTAGATCGTATACTGATTGAAGCGCCTAATGCTAATGTCGGTTGCAGAAGCAATAAAAAAGAGCTCGGTAATTGTACATCAACCGAAGAAGAAATTCAAGAATCAGGGTTTGACACAACTTGCGAAAAATTGAGAAAACGTTCATTTACTTGGCTAAACATATTTAGGAAATGCAATAACGATTTTATTAGAACGATGTATGTTCAATCCAACCAAAAATATAAAGCATTCTGTTTAAAAAAGAAAAATGAGCTTTATCGACGCCAGGCAGAGTTATTGGGTCAATGCACTTCATCGAAAGAATTTTGGAAATAAGCTCGCCGATTGAACGGAGTGGACAGCTTCACAATTGAAAAAGGAATTGAAGTCAGTCAACTAGTTGAACATTTTCGCAAAAACTTGCAAACCATAGAAACCGAGCACGACATTCACTATGCCAGGACTGGATGGATCGATGACAATTTGGACTCGGAGATCACGAAAGAGGAAGTCTTAGCAGCCCTGGCGAAATGCAAAGATCAGAAAGCACCTGGTAGCGATCGAACACCCAGCGAATTCTACAAATACGGTACCGAACGGTTAACAGATATTCTCTGTAGGAAATTCAACCGAATTTTTGATTGCGGAAATATACCAACCAAATTCAAAGACTCTGTCATCTTTCCTATATTCAAAAGAGGAGATACAAGTGACCCGGCATGCTACCGCGGAATTTCCTTCAAAACACTGCTGGAAAAACCTTTACGACGATTTTACAGGCAAGATTCGCCGATTGGTTGAGCACAAACAGAATAATAACAGAAAATCAAGCAGGTTTCCGCCAAGGGTACTCGACACATGATCATATATTTGTCCTCTACAATTTAGCTCGCATCCATTTGGAGGAGAAACGCAAGCTTTACGCCTGCCGTCCATTACCTGCTTCGAGCGGCGCGGCGCTCCCGCGTTTAAAGCTTTTCCGAATTTTAATGGCGTAACCAAGCAAAATATGGCGTAACTACGCAAAATAAACAAAAATTCCATTCAATACAATGGAAAAGCTTTCTGAATATTGTGTGTGCTTATACCTTTTACTAGTAAAAGCTTTTTTTCGCACATTTTGTGAAAGCTTTGCCGCTGGAGCGCCGCGCCGCTCAAGTTTACGCTTGCAGTGGACGAGAGCCCTTATGCATTTTTCGTAGACTTCAAATCGGCTATTGATACGATCAATCGTCACTCGCTGTTTTACAAACTATATAATATTGGCACCTCTTATAAGTTTGGAAGAACGTTTGAGAATATGTATGCGGATACCACAGCGATGGTTTGGAATGGAAAGAGGCTTTCAACGCAATTTAATACAAATGCAGGTGTCCGACAGGGGTGTAAGCTCAGCCCGGATGCTTTTGCCGTGTACGTAAACGACATATTGGAGGATATGCCAGGAGGTGTAGAGGCATTTGGAGCCGTGTTCAAAGGATTGTTGTATGCCGATGATATGGTGTTTTTTTGCGAAATCGCCGGAAGAGCTGCAAAATGTAATAAATCAGATTGAATCATACTGCGCGCATTGGAAATTGACAGTCAACCTCGATAAATCCAAAATTATAATATTCAAAAAGCGATTTATACTAGCACAAAACGAAAAATGGACCTATCAGGGAAGGGAAATTCAGGTTGTAAAACAATACAAATATCTCGGCGTGTTAATAAGCAGCAACCAATATGAGCCCCCACCTAGAAGACAGATTAGCGCAATCTAAGTACAGTATGGAAGAATTGCTTCAATAATCAATACCTAACACACACTACAAAATATAAAATTTATCAGGCCGTATCCAAATCCATAATGATGTATAGTGCGCAAGTCTGGGGAGCGGAAAGTTATGAAGAAGTTGAAAAGTTGCAGAGGTATTATCTGAAACGAATCTTCCATTTACCATCGAACACACCAAATTACATGCTGCTACAGGAGACAGGCATCCCTCCGTTATTCTTCGAAACCCTAAAGGTACATGTTACATATCTTATCAAGGTGGCAGCAATGAGTGATGAGAGACTGCCGAATATAGTCTTACTTACTACATGCCCTTGAGAACAAAAACGCATTTTACACCGATCTGGAAACGCTTGCCAGCAAAACGGGACTGTATTTTAATAATAAGGAATAAGGCAACAGAAACATCCCATATACTTTGCCTACTACTGAGTAGTGTTAAGCGAATGCTAGCTGAAGAAACTCTTGAAGAAGCAACATCTGCGCAGCACCGGGAAATATATGTCAACGTAAATCATGATCTTCAATTTTACACATATTTTATGAACCACTTCCAAATTAATAAGATATCATTAATTTTTAGAGCAAGAGGCGAACTGTTGCCGCTTAACTATATCCCGCATCGACCTGACCTGCCAATTCTATGTAGCTTATGCAATGCCAGAGCCAGAGAGGATACACGACATTTCATTGAAAGTTGCCCGATTCTGAAAGAAATAAGAAGATCATGCTTTGGAAAGGACACCTTAAATTATGATGAAGTGATCGCTTTGCTAAATGGATCGAACTGGACCGCGCTTTACAATTTCATAAATGCAGCTCTGAAATACCGCTACCGTATAATTAATGAATTAATGTAAAGATAATACATATACATAAAAATAAATAACAGGCGCGACAATCCAGCATTGGACTAAGGCCGCAGGATGTGTTAGTGACATCCTATTTCCAAGATCTTATCTGCTTTTTGTTGAGGTAATGAGGTCAGCATCACGCTCAGCAGAGTTATTTATCTCCATAAATGGGTACTCGTTTAACATCTGAGTGAGATCATAGTCCGTCACAAGCTCGTGAGTTCGAAAAACACCATGATCCACGGTGAGATTCGAACTCATGACCCTGTGTACCGAAGGTGCGCTCACTAACCGCTAGACCAGCCAGACTACATATACATGTACATACATATGTATAATAGTTTACACGGGGGTGTACGGGTCGATGAACATGCAGAATTCGAAGTTGCGTGAACTTCATCATCCGGCACCATCTGGTAACGAATAATTCATGACTATAACTTAAATAATAACATGCCGCAATGAGAACCGTGCACACAAAAATTTATCTAATAATCAATTTGTAAAAAATATATGTATTTAAAAATGATATTCAACAATTAAAATGTATAAACATTTAATTTGCTTATTGTACATACTAGGTTAGGTATGTATGTACATATGTAATAAAATTACAAAAGTCAATCCAGTCTGGCAGACGGCTTTGTCACGCCAACTCACTGTTTAAGGAAATTTTGTAACATAATTTGTACTAAAAATGAATTGTTAATAAACTTTTATCTATATCTATCTATCACATAGCCGCTCGTTGATGGGTTTGATGCCGATAACGTGGTCCTTGAGCTGCTTACTCACGACGAAAGCTACTTCAAACTCCTTGTTGCCCTCCTCTTTACCACTCGTAA
This sequence comes from Microchrysa polita, assembly GCA_949715475.1. Taxonomy (NCBI): domain Eukaryota; kingdom Metazoa; phylum Arthropoda; class Insecta; order Diptera; family Stratiomyidae; genus Microchrysa; species Microchrysa polita. The sequence continues at coordinate 113,483,550 of OX454416.1, read as the reverse complement.
AAATAGTGTGCGAATTGAGGTCGTTAATCTCGCTTTTGAGCCATTTAGTTTCCTGGATTGCAACTATGCTCAGCTTGTATTGTTCTACCTGATCCAGGAGGGCCCTTAAGGCCCCCGGTCTATTCAGGGAGCGTACATTCCAGGATCCGAAAGAGTAATCAGTTGTTCGCTTGCGGGGTCGTCGTTGGTTTGTATCCGTCCAATCCCAGGCTTTTGTTTCAGGTTTCTTGACTTAAAGTTTTTCTTAGGATGAGTTGTCGGCACATCGCTAAACCATGATAGGGTTTAATCGTTGAGTAAAGGCCATCATGGGCATGCCTCGAAGATGCTGCTTTAGTGGTTGAATTAAATGTTTTCTGTCACCTATCACGATAAGTATAACCTGAGACGCTGCAGATGTTAATACAGCACTCAGGCGCAACTAGCTAATAGTTGAACTATATATGAGAGTTAATACATATTTAAGTATTAATTAATTTTTATGAACTCCCTGAATTGTCAATCTATTCCGCGAATGTTGTTTCACTTGTTTGATACGCTCGTCGATATATTGATAGTAAAATTGTCAAATTTCTGAAAATCTCATTTAATAACCAACAACCTCAACCCTCTATTACCGCGTCTATTCCAAATTCACAATCATAAGTCCATAAATTACCAAACGTTTAATTGTTATCTCCGTTGGACATCGAAATTAGTATGGTTTTCAATTAGCGAAAACTCATTCAATTACGCTGCATGGGAAAATGCTGGCAAGCTTTTTCGCGGTGAAAATGTTCAACATTTCCGTTGAAATGATGACAAATCCACAAATGAAAAACAAACCTATCACCGACTTTCCATTCTACTCTCTGGACTGGACCAAATGAATTTGTTTACCATGTGGAGCCATGGATTTTGAAATTGTGATTTACGAGTGAGTGGTTTGGTCAATTACTTGCACTACAAGTAGAGTAGTATTACATAGCAGCAGGATAGTGCAAAGCAATCAGCATCTAAACACTCGTGGCGCACCCGTAAATTGGGCGATTTTCCAAATTGTCCAAAATGCATTCTCACGTTAATCAATGAAATTGAATTTGCACAATGATAACATGGCGCGAAACACCCAGGCACCAGGCACGGAATAGTCATGAGATAAAATATATTAGAGAAATGACTATTAATTTATTATTGCAATGAGAATGAACGTGTGTTGGGCATAATGTTGATATGAGTAATGGGAATTTTATCATTTGTATTATAGAGATATCGGATACCTATATTTATCAAATTATTATGGTGTGGTAACTATGAAATTTCATTAAATATTCTACATACCTCCAATCATGCGCTTCGTAGCCGGCGCAAGTATTTTTGCAGCCTTCACAACGAGTACCATTTTCAACCTCTCGAATGACAACTCTCTGAAAATGCAAAAAAAAATGTTAAATTTATTATAAGCAATGGTAATGAAGACAAAAACAAAACCTTAATGTATTCCTTTACTGCCCCATTTGTAAAATATATTTTAATTATTTTTTATGTACATTTAAATTTCCGCGAAATATTTATACCAGGAGCTTTTGACAAAATTGATCAAGTAAAACATATAAATAAAATTGGAAAGATTTACATGCACGTGCACCTTGAAAGATGTGGGCGCTACGTGACCTTACAGAAACAAAATTTTTCCCCCTGAATATCTCTGAAATGAGTTCGTATCCTGAAAGATGATCTACGAGGACATTTTTAGTATCTGTAGCTTCAAATAAAATGCCAAATTGTGATGGAAGATTTGGATGGTCAAATATTTAAATTTAAAAAAAAACGGTTTTGGCTAACATCTTTATAATGGTAGCTTTCACCAGAAAGTATGATCAATTCGCAGGTTGTAAAGCTCTAAAAACACCAGATCGCTCGTATAGCTCTGTTTGAAAAAAAAGCACCGATGGGGACTTTTGAGATTGGATTAATTAGAGCCATTGCGGTTATAAGTTCATGACGGATAATCTTTCAGTAAACATTGCACCTATAAAGATATACACGAATATTTATGAAAATCCATTCATAAGCATTTTCACATACTATTTGAACCGTGTCATAGACGTATCAACAAGGATGGTTAGCTTCAATTTTTGATGAAAAATTCCTAGTTTACGCACGAACAAAGAAGAGTGACGGTTTATATGACACATACACAAGTGGCATGTTATCAGTTAGCTGTAAAGTACAGCTAACTTATGTAAAAATAAATTCCCAGGAAAAGGCCTAAGAATGTCCAATATTGCATAACCATCCTCGCTTTTTTGACTCTACCCCACCCCCTTCAAATTATCTCGATTTCCCTCCCTCATTCTTTAATTTAAACTACAGGGACAGCCATGGAGGTTAGGAATGTTCTACATGAATGGAAATCACAATTTGATATCCAAAGCGAAATGTTTCGCCATTTAAGCCTAGGGACAAAGCACTTAATTTTATTTTTAGGGATCCAAACAGGAAAAAAAACGTTTGGGCCCCACCTGTTTTTCAAACCAACCAAATGGCTTTTTGAACGAGATTTCGTAATATGTATTGAGCTTGTGTTCGTTGCAAAAACTGAAAATTTCAACCACGAAAAAAATCATTGAAAATAAAGCTGTCAATTTATAATTTTTTGCGATTATAATTGTTCATTTTTGCGCTAAACACAAAGCCGATACGCAATCTTACGGAATCTAACCTCTGGACCAATAAGAAACAAGGTGGACAACCCTAGTTTAAACCAACAATAATTCGAATTAGCTTGCAAAATACGATGTGGAGGTATAAATCCTTTACGGACAAACACCACTATAGTTTCTTTCCACAAATAAATTTGGCAGAGTCGTGTACAAGCGACTCTGTAAAGTTTTCGACCTTTGTCAATGAATATTATCAAATGGGCACCAATGAAATGAAATATTATAAATTCAGGGAACACCATTATCAAATTAGACTGAGAGACTGGATGAGACTGATAACATGAACGCTGGAATCACAAAGAAACTGCCACTTTTGCTAGAAATTATATTTTATCATTATTATTACATATTAGGGCATTCTGTGGCTCAGTGGTCGAGATGTCACTCTATCTCTGAGTTGTCAGAGCGTGGGTACTGTTCGCGTCAGCAGTAACCAGCTGATATTTATTTCGCACAGGAATGGTCTGGAAGAGCTAATTTCGATCCAGTAAACGGCCTTTAGATTCGGATTTGAACAATGTTTAGCGCGAAAATCCTTTTGAATTTTTGCAATCGATTTCGAATTTAATAATTATTTTGTACAGTTTCGGAATTGAGTTATAAGCAACGAACCTAAGCAACCTACCGCCTCGCCATAATCGCAGACCTTACACTCAGAAAAAATCGTTATATGTAAAATCAAAAATAATAGCTATGATTCAAAAATGTTCAAATATGATTTGGCTATAAACATATGTTTACGTTAAATTAAAAAATGTATCATTTTGAATCAATAGTGGAAATATGTATTATTATTGTGATTCTTGTACTTTTAAAATTGCTGCATGTCAATTCAAAAGGGAATATCACTTTATTTTCAAAGTGATTTCCCTTTAAATTTAAAATGTTTTGATTGTAAGATTAAAAAAGTGAACAAATATTTTTTTCCCTTTTTTTCATTTTTTTTTATTTATTTTATATTTATCTTTTTTTACCATATTTTGAAAACTTTATTTTTTCATATTGCTTCTGGGAATCGAACCGGGTACCTATCGTTTCGTAGTCCTACTTCCTACACTTAAGCTATCTGAGATTACTAGCACTGAACAAAATAGCGGCGGGCTTATGTACATGTGACGGAAAAAGCCTCTCAAATGAAACAACTTTAAAACAAAGTTGAACATATTTAAATCGATGTTTCGGTCAATTTTTAACAGATCATTAAAGTGAATCCCATTAAATTTAATATAAAACTATTTGTTTTTAAAATGATTATTAATTAATGAATTCCAATTTTAATTTTAACATGTTTCACTTTAAGTTTAAGAGATGAGATTTTTCTGAGTGTAGTAGCAAAGTATTTACTGGATAATCCGGTACATGATAATGAGAGCGCGTGTTTGACATGTGACTTTAATTAGTTACTAGAAAATATAACTTTTTTGTAAGAAGTATTTAGAGCCTCCCCGCGGACCACCTACGAGTCTCTCACGGACCACGACAGTGGTTTAGGGGAATGAAATGTAGATGGCTAATGCATAGGGAAAAGATACGGAAATTTTGTTTTTGTTGGCGTACCTATAAAAAATAACAGTCCAAACAAAATGAGAGAATCTTTTTCATGGTGGTTTTAGACTTTGCAGATAATTAATTTCTTTAAATCCACCAAATCTAAAAACTAAACCGAAGAGAGCGAGAAAAAGATGCAAAAAAATGCTCAGCTGTTTGAGTGAACAATTTGGACTCAAGAACTCAAAATATTTTTTTACGTTTGAATTATTTCGTGGAGTGTAGTGTAATAAATTTGGAGTCAAACACATATGGGTTGTGTGATCACATAGCCATTCTGGACTAACGCATGGCATGGGTTACTATGCTTTTTCTAAGGAAACATCTTACACAATATGTGCAATCATAGGAATCCCCATAATTTTCCTTTTATCTACGCCACTGACGCGAAAGACATTTTCACGAAACCATTTGATCTCTTGGCACTATTATGAAAGCTCGAATCGATATGGCCTTTGGAAATTATATCATTTTTCTAAAACCTCAAAAGGAAAAAATCATGCAAAAGTTTAGATTTCTCCAAATGTTTGCTAAGTAAAATGTTGCTAAAATGTTGTGAACTTTATGCATTATACAGGGTGTCCCATTCATGGTGGAGAATATTTTAATGGTAGGTAGTGTGGCTCATTTGGAGAAAATTAATGTACAACGGGAAATTGTTTTTTTCATAAAAAATTCAAACAATAAAATCGTATGCAATTTTAAAATTTCTTTAAAGTTTGAACGGGTGGATCTCGGAAGATACGAGCAACTTCGTAACGGGCGAGGTGTCGTTTTATTGGAAATTTTATGTAGTCTCAGAAAGTGAGGTCATATCTCAGATGAAATGATTGGTGGTGTGGCAAATTTTGATTTAGTTCAGCAAGTCGTGCATTTTGACAAAAAATGCTATAACATTGTAACGGTTAAAAATAGAGGGGTCCCGTTGTACATTAATTTTTTCCAAATGAGCCACACTACCTACCATTAAAATATTCTCCACCATGAATGGGACACCCTGTATACTAAAGAAGCATTCTTTCTAAAACACTGGCTGAATGCCGTTTTGGCGAACTGAATGATGACACATTAAAACGACAAAATTTTAATTGCAACAGTTTTCATTCCAAGAACAAAAATGTTTCAATTTTAATTAATGCGAAGCAATTATATTTTTTTCATCTTTGTCAACAATCTCATATTTCGCAATTAAAAATAGCTGACAATGTGCTAACAATAGTAACGACAAGGATACATCCTTTAATGTTTAATTTTCGTTGAAAAATGTGATAGTACTGTGCAGATAATAGGGTTCAGGAAATGCTATTAATTTATTATGTATACATATATGTGTATGTACATATTATGGAAACATTTAAAATTTCATTAGTTCTTGTGCCTGCGTGGTCGTTCTGAGTATGGACTAGAAAACATCTTGAATTGTTTAGAGCAGATGTATTAGTGATATTTAATTAACTTGATCCTGACTGCTATTTATAGAGGTGTTGAGATTAATAGCACACTCTGCCGAGTTATTTTTCTTACTTATTTTTTTTGTTTAACATATACATACTCGTAAGTGAGGTCACGCTCTGTGGCTCAATTGGTTGATTCGCACTCTACGATGCTAGTAATCTAGAGGTCCGGAGATCGAATCTCGGCGTGGTCCAAAATTTCCGTACATGTGCGGATAGGAAATATGTATATAGTGCAACATTATATACACTCCGTAACGTTGACTCAAAATTGTCTATAAACGACTGAGTTAACGCACCATGGCATGAGGCTATACGGTACTGAGAGAGAGAGAGAGGTCAGATAAAAATTAAGAAATAACCAAGGCCGCAGATGAGTTAGTGATATCCGATTTCCAAGTTATTAACTACATTATTTGAAGGTTGCGTATCCTTCTAGATCTCAAACCCACGCATTTTTTTACTTATAGGAATATTATTATTTTTTCCAGAATTTGATATTCAATTAACTCTATACAGGGTGTCCCGCATTAGGTGGTAAATACTGTAAGGGTTGATAGCACAACTTGTTTCAGCAAGAAAATTACCAATACAATCGGAATTTTTTTTTATGCCTTGTTATCGCTCTTTTGTGAAAGTCTTCGAAAATCGTGACTTGTCATGCAAAATCATAATTTGCAGCCCTCCTGATGACTTGATCCAAGATTTGATTTCGGTTTCAGAAACTACCTACATAAAATTTCACAAAAACTGATTTTTTTCCTGTTGCCAATATTATTGCCACTTTCAAGATACAGTTACTCAAACTTAATAATAATTTTAATTTATATTTTTTTCGAAAATTCAAACAGTAATTTCATAACGGTGCTTTATACGTACAACTCTGCAAAGTTGATAAGAGTTGCTTCAACATGTTGGCTTTCCAACGGTATATTACTTTTCATATTTAAATTGCGGGATTTTGGAATTACACATATTGGATGTAAAAAACCAAGGTAATTATTTCTTATTGGATTATTACAACTGAAATTTTATTCATTTACTTTTTTATATTTTCTATCGCAATTTTGAAAATTTGTTAAATAAACATGTAAATAAAGTTTTTAATATGAGAAAGAACCAATAAGCTAAAAATATTAACTATAGTCACTAAATGGGTCTGTTTGATGAATTGGAATAATGCCGCTGAAATGGGCCTCCTCGATTTTGTATGCAGACTCGACACCTGCGGCGCATGGAAGAAACGGTGCGAAGGATTTCAGGAGGGGTTTTCTTTATGTTGTCACAAGCATCATTAATTCGCTGCAGCAGCTGTTCCCGGGAGGTAAAATTTGCAAAATGTTATCTTCCTTTGACAGTCGCTCGGTAGTAATTCCTGCACTTGCGTAAGGTAGTACGGATACCGGTTGTCCGACTGAAGAGGCCTTTGGATCGTCATCCGTGGGATATCCAGCTGAAGTGCTGCTCTACGCGTGCTCAATTTTGGGTTAGTATCGAAGAGATTAAGAATCTCTTCTTCTCTTCCGACAATAGTACGGCGAGCTCCTTCTCTACCGGTGTGGCTTGGTGTTCGACCTGTCTCTCCAAGAAGCCGATACGTTCTTTCGAAGGTAAGTCTGCCTGGAATTCGTCGCTGTGGGGATCGCCGACTATACTCTCGAACCGCTTCAAGTCCATTTCCTCCTTCAACCCCGTACACAAACACTATCCTCTCTATCGGAGAATTGGTTTTCCACCATCGCGATTTTATTTAATTGGTCTAAAAATGAGGGCTATATTCGAAAAATAAATTGTAATATGTATTAACAAATTTTTACCTGAATTTCCTAACCGCCCAAAAGTAACAAAACGTAAGAATAGCAGCTTTTTGATTATAAATAGCAATTATTAAATTTGAACTGTTATAAGTACCGTTGTATTTGCCAAACAATGTACAAAATTTCAAATATCTTACAGTTCTGGTCAAAATAATGTAGCGGGAAGGAAAGAGAAAGGAAAATTGTTAGCGATTCCACTAAAGCCATGATTTTTACAATTCAATGCGTTTTTCCCTAAAATTCTGCAATGTATGTAAATATGAAAAGGGATATACCGTTGGAAAGCCAACATGTTGAAGCAACTTTTATCAACTTTGCAGAGTTGCACGTATAAAGCACCGTTTTGAAATTACTGTTTAAATTTTCGATGAAAAAATCTATTTTAAAATTTCTATTAAGTTTGAGTAACTGTATCTGGAAAGTAGCAATAATTTTGGCAACAGGAAAAACTTCAGTATTTGTGAAATTTTATGTAGTTTCTGAAACTGATATCAAATATCGGATTAGGTGATCAGGAGGGCTGCAAATTATGATTTTTCATGCCAAGTCACGATTTTCGATGACTTTCACAAAAAGAGCGATAACAAGGTAACGGTAAAAAAAAATCCGATTGTATTGGTAGCCTTCTTGCTGAAACAAGTTGAGCTATCAACCCTTACAGTATTGACCACCTAACGCGGGACACCCTGTATAATTACATACCAAAAAAATATAGTGCGTTATTCACATAATTTTACCACAAACATTTCGGATCATTGAAAACGAATGAAAACGTCCCATAAGATGACCCAATTTGATTTGTGCATTATCCAGATTGCATCACCATGGATATTTTCGCAACCCAAACTTTTCGGATTAACGACCTTCTCTCACACTCTCTGTACGAGCAAACAAATTCGTATGCCAAACAAATTTTCGCAATCTTTTTCCGGCTCCTTTTTTTTTGCTTTTTCTCTATTTCGTCCTCTAGTCTATATATGGAATCATCACATTTTTGAAAAATGAGACTCGTTGCACATTCTTGGCCCAGTTTATGCACCATGGGTCCCATTCATTTTCTCTGGCCGACCGGGCACAGTCTATGCTGCTACCATTGCCATCTTATCCGAAACCTGTGTGTCTAAAAGCACTCAAAAACGACCGAACGACGAATATTCGTTTAGAAAACGACACAACGACTAAAGTCAGCTAGCGAGCCTGCTCCCCTTGCATTTGTACGTACACATAGTCAATCTTTTGTTTTTTTGGCAAAGTGCCAGGACACAGCAGAATAGCGGCAAAAATCGAAAGATCCTTTTGTAGAACGTGAATCGAGTAAACATTATGCTCTGTGCATTTCCGTGGCCATTATATTCGTCCTATATGTACGAACGTGTATGTATGTATGGCCAACGACCGTATAAACGGGCTCCTATTACGATTTTGTATCATGTTGTGTTCGTCTCCGTCTGGATTCCGTTGTTACGATACACTACTCAACGATACATATGCAACGCCGACGTCGCTGTGAAGGACGAAGACCATAAGAAGGAAGGTGGATGTTAAGTGGCTTCCTTGTTAACATTTACGGTTTTCAATTTGCTTAAAATCAGATTACGGACTCTCGAAGATAATCCCCCCCGACACCAAATGCAACGGCATATACGGCGCAAAAGGATGTCGATACTTTCAAAGCGTAACAACTTCCTTTCGATAGGAATTTGTACGACACGGTAAGAAGGAAATGCAAATTTGACACCTTGCCATATACTTTCAACTTTAACCCTATGCCAGGTGTTTGAAAGTAGACAGATTTCTCACGATTTGCGTATTGAAGTTTTGAGTGGAATGCAAATTGAAAAAAGTCGGTGAAACTTTTTTAAGAAGCTGGATAGCTCTAAAATAGAATTTAAGCTTTTTAAAAAATTCTAATGAGTATATGAAACGCCAACCAAATTGCGCCATTTAATTCAAACATTTGAATTCTCTCAGGGTTAAGAAAAAAATCATCAAAGTCAAAGTTTATATCCAGCCTCCTCATCAGCTTGAAAACCCTTTTCATAATGTCAGACGTAAAATGATCAACTTTTCTTCTCTTCAGTGCTTGCCGCTCACCCATCTCCTCGTTTCGTGCGAGCTCACAACAGCAAGGATGTTTGCTACGCCATTAAACATCGTGTGCTACTGTGCTTCTAGTCAAGCGGTACACAAGGACTTCCTATGCACTTAGACACTTTTCATCTATAATAGGGTCTAGTTGAGAGTGCACATCGAAACTACAACAACAACAACACGTTCAGTCCTAAACATCTCGAGGATCTCCGTTGGGAAAAGCGGTTGGCGCATACAATTTACGTCTTGTTAAACATTTACTCATTTTACGGTCAGCGGCTGCATCGAATAGGGTCGATGAGAGTCGGTGAGAGAATTACCGGAATAGGAAGAAATCATCATCAAGTTTGCCTCAGTGGAGTTTATGCGATTAAATTGAACTACTACTCTACTCCTTCTTGGCTTGGAAGATCGACATGACAAATGAACAACAACAGCATCGTACGATGTACATGGTGCAATTTGCATTTAATGGAAAGGATCCATCAATTTTCTAGGAAATTAGCGATTAATATGGTACATTGTCAATATACTCATAGGATGCTCATAACTTTGAAGGATGCAATGTTATGCTTAACAATGATTGAGCACAAATTATTGTTAGGTATCGGTGTTCTGTTGTTAATTGGAACTATGAGTTGGGATCAAATAAGGATATATGCAGTGAATTAGGATGCAATAATGCTTGGATTAAGTGAATTCCATAAATTTGTGCATGTTACGGGTTTCGATGAAAACTGATTGATTCTTGTAATACGATTTACAAGCATCCAATACGTAGTCTTATTATGGACGACCGACATTTATTCATTATAAAAGTAGCATTTACATAAACAGAGATTTGTCAAAACGTTGACGGAGCGTTAACAGAACCTTAACCGAACGTTAACAGACCATTAACACAGCGCTTACAGAAAATTTACAGTGCTTTAACCGAATATTAACATAGTGTTAACAGAGCAATAACAAAGCTTTAACCGAACGATATCATAGTGCAAACAGAACGTTTACAGAGACATAACAGAGAGTTACTAAAGCTTTAACAGGATGCTAACAGACCATTAACAGAACATTCATAGAGTGTTTAAAGAACGTTAACAGACCATGAAAGAGCATTAAACTGAACGTTAATTGAGAATTCACAGAACTTAAACAGACAGTTATGACATTAACAGAAAACTAATACGACATGCCATAGCATTAACGGGCAAATACAAAACATTAAGATGGCCTAAAATATGGCGCACATAGTATACGCGCTGATGATGAAATAAGTGCTAAATATAAAAATTAAATGTATCAAAATGATGATAAGGCGTGTCTTTTTTCTTACTCCGTTCTAGGTTAGTTTAGTGTAACTACATGGGATTACAACAAAACCACCTTCACTAGAAGCCGGGAAGCAGCAATACATGCACACAAAACGAGCCTATGAACATGTCGTATATACGTTGCACGATGCACTAACACAAGCACAGCGCATGTAAAAAAACCGTGTCTGCTCTGATAAAAATCGCGAAAACATGTGAAAAATTCACTTTTTGTCGGGATTTTGTTCTTTCACTGCATTCTAGACACTTTAATTCACGACACATTCCACTTTTCGCGACGAAAATCGACCGGGAACCAATACTTTTCGTGTAAAGTTTGTCGCGACCCAACCCGATTTGCCTTTACCGCAATGTAAATTTTCGATCTGAACAGGCCTATGATTTGGCGCTTAAGTATATGAACGTGTTCTGCTTCCGGGCTTTGTATAAAGATGGTTTTGGATTACAATAACAATATATCGATGGTTAAGCGCACAAATGTGTTAATTGCATTTTTCATGAAAATCAGTTAATTTCATTTTCTAATTCAACAATCCTATAGCTACTTTTCTGCACAAATGTTTTAAGTAGTTATCTATTAGAAACGCCACAAAGCTTAATGCACTTTTGTGTTCATTGCATAGAAATGAATTTAATGTGCACCAAATGTGTTAAGCGCACTTACAACAACTGCGCACTTAAGAAAATAGTAAATGTTTGTGCACACATGTGATAAGTGCATTTTCCGCATTTTTGTGCATTATTTCAGGATGTGACTTGCAATGGAAGAAAGCGGCGTTTCGGTAACTGTTTCACTTATATCCAGCCGGGTTTTCGTGAAGGCTGTTCAGTATATTAAACGCATGGGCTTCTTTGCATAGAATGTGCTTACATGGAGTAAAATATGTAGAACAGAGCGCCACAATTTATTTCTCTTAAAAAGAACAGTTATTGAACCATTTCATAGTACTTGTGAACAGTATTATAACTTTTTCAATAGGAATGCCTAGGAATAATAATGTTTTCTTTTGGCAGAATAACGGTTCTGTTTTTAAATAGACATTTCAGAAAGGTACGAATTGCTTGAGATTAAAATTTAGCACTGCCGTTTACTAAAAATCCGTAAAACAAATACACTTAAAAGTGTGTTTTAAAGCTTAATTCTGTTAAATAAATGTTTTTGGACAAGTTTTAAAGTCTAGCGATTTAAGTTTTTTGGAACATTTTTTTGTTCTTGTTATCGACACTAGCGACACTTATCTTAGCGTCCGCCATATAGCGGACACATTGCGGAAAATATCGGAAACACAAAAGTTCTCCCTATGAGAAGGGATAGCAGAACATGCCTATTTACTAAGAGAAATAAAAAATAAGTAAGTAAGTGGACAGCACCAGTGCTATTATATTTTTCGGAGTTGTGCTTCTAAAGGGTGTCAATTGTACAGTGTACCAGGTTATGCCTGTCTAGGGAAGACAAAAAGGGTCTTAGGTTTTAGATGTTTGTTTATCGTAGCCATTCCTTACCTGATTTAACTTCACTAAAAATAAAGGGAAAAATTAAAAGTTTAGTGGAGTAAAACCGTAGCCGCCTTACAGGCAACGTCATAGAATATAGAATATTTAGTTGCTCTCCCGTAAAAATAAGACCGAAACGCTTTAATCTGACTATAAAGTTCGGCCTGTCCGAAACACTCCACTTCCGACCTCGAATATGTAGCATTCAAAACGGGGTTATTCATTCGCCCCTCTTCTTGATCGAACTGTGGCTGTAGATTTTGCGACTTATAATGGCCGCGCAAGTGAGCCCCATATTCTTGGAAAGCGGTTGTTATGAAAATGTTTAACATGGCATTAACCTTTACCAATTCATAGACCGCTTTATGACCTACCAGATGTCAGATTGAGTCAGTAGTCTTGAAAAACCTCATAATTGATCAATTTTTCACATATGTAGTAACAACAGAACTGTTAATGTTAAACGTTGTAAGTGAACACTAAATTAAAATCATACACAAAAAAAAACATAAAACTGAAAATTCACATTTATTCTAAGCCTATTCATTGTCTGACTCTTTTTCGTCTACATTATTACCACGACTGCCTTCTGGAAATCTTTTGCTGCATGAGTCACATATGACTCATAGATGTGAACGGGGAAGAACGCTGTAAACAGATGTGACTCATAGACAGTAAACGTATTATAGAATTTTCTTTCCAAAACATGGTCTCCCATGAGACTTTAGAAAATTTATATACATTATGAGACATACATATGTCGCTCATAGACGTGAACGGAAGGAACAGAGTTGACACATGTATCTCATAAATAGTGAACATAATAATAATTCATAGAATGATTATAGTGTCTTTCTGAACTTCTAAAAAAGTTTCAATCAGAGAATTCTCAACTTATGAATTGCATTTTCTTATTTTTGCTCTCCTGTAAAATTTGCTTTTTTGCAATTAACACATTTGTGCTCTTAGCCATCGATATATCAACTAAATCCAGTAATTAATCGAGGGTACCCACTCTGACCAAAGTTAACCTATAAGAATTGTTACACAAAAGGCCTCTTATGGATCGCATAATGTTTGGCGGGCTAATAGAAGCAAATTAATAATAATATACATAAATGATATGAAGAAGCTTAACGATCTAAAATTTTAAAATTTCAATACACGCAGACTCTTTCCGACGGTTAATCATCGTAAATCGTTTCACTCGGATAATCATTTGTCTGCACGTAGGTTGCAATCGTGGTCGATTTTTTATTCGATGTAACATGAAAAATCTGCTGGGAACATTCAATAGAAAAAAAACTGCTTTGCCTCAACCACAACAGTCATTTCCCCAGGAGTGGGAGTTTTCCTGCAATTTTTCGAGACTAATTAAAGGGGAAACTATTTTTGAGGAATACGTTGTTCACCTCTTGCGCTAAACGCAGGCTTGTCCAATATACAGACCTCGAGCCAAAACCCATCCCGCCAATTTTGTTCAAGTTTTTTTTTTTAAGGCCGGTCTGTATCAATGAAGAAGAAAAAGAAGGAAACGCAATATCTGAAAATAAAGGAGACAATTTGATTTTTTTATAGCTAGCAGTGGCGTTGCAAATTTAGTGTTTGGGGCTGTTATGGTTTAATACTTTTTGCTTTTTCATTGGTTGGAGTATTCAACCGCAATGCACTGGAATACACACTATTTAAAATTTTGTATTTAAACGAATTTACACCACGCAACGCTTTCCAATCCCATTTAAATGTACTTTTCGCAATAGTGTAAATGTTGATGCTGTTGGTATACAGTTATGCAACAGGAACGTTGCTGATTAATTAATTTTAAGCATCTAATAATTTGGAAATTTCGGATTCATTGCCCCCATTTTTCCGACGCCCCTACTACGAACTTACAGCATTAAGCTGCGCATGTGCATGATTTTGTTTACAATTAATTTTCCATATAAAATTCAAATGAGAAATGTCATCTTGTAGCTTCGATCAAGTTACCATAGAAAATATTTTGGTCCCGAAAAAAAGTTGCATATCTAGTGTATTTTGCGGTTATTTGCATTTCCTTTTCAGATTTTCTTATTCATTGGTCTGTATAAACAAAAAAAAAAATAGCCAAACATCAAAAATGCAGCATTGCTGGATTTTGGATACATCATTGGAATACACAAGGGCAATTTAAAAACAAAATTGTAACCTCGAAAACCTTGTGCTATTTGAGAGGGTCCTCAAAAACCTCGTTATTTCACGGCTTTTTGCGGTTTTTCGATAATATCTCGAAAAATGATCGTTTTTACGTTAATGTTTCAGGTCCCAACATACAACACTACAAAGATAACAAGAGCAAAGAAATTTATTTGAAAAACTATCATGTAACGCACTGAAAACCAATGACCTAACCTAAACGAACTGGAAAATGATTCCCCAGGTGATAATCATGACAAATCCCGAAATCTCGTAACTCTTTTGTTAAAGTTATAAAGTCAGGGGAATATCTTTATAATATGTTTTATTATCAACAGGATATATATTCAACTGACAGGATAATATTTTTATATAATTTATTTTACATATGACTTCAATGAATACTATATAGTTTAAATATTAAACTCTAACACTTCCCCTCAATGTCTAGTTATTTCTTCTAATCCACGTTTTTCATTTGAAGTAAATATAGACATTGATTATGTTTCGGTGAAGGAAGTCCTTTGGTTAAAATATCCGCAGTCATATTTTCTGTACTGACATGACTAATTCGAATTATACCGTCTTCCAGTGCATTTCTTACAAAATGATGGCGTATGTCAATATGTTTTGTTCGAGAGTGATATATGGGATTTTGAGCGAGCTTTTGTGCTCCCATATTGTCGTTGAACACTTCCACGTCGGTCAAATCGTTAAGTCCCAGTTCTGTAACAAATTTCTTCAAATATATGCCTTCCTTTGTAGCTTCTGTGAGAGCCATATATTCAGCTTCTGTCGAAGATAACGCTACAGTTGGTTGCTTCTTTGATTCCCATGATATAGGGCCTCCACTTAACGTAAAAACATATCCGGTATAAGAACGTCTATCCACAGTGCAGCTTCCCCAGTCCGCGTCAACAAAACCACATATTGATTTGGTGTTTGGTTTGAACGATAATCCAAGGTTCATTGTACCTTTCAGATAACGAAGTACGCGCTTAGCTGCAATCCAGTGGGATATTCCATAACAATTGTTATATTGTCCTAGCATGCTTACAGCATGGGTAATATCCGGTCTTGTCGAAACTGCCAAATATGATAATGCTCCTACAAGTTGTCGATACGGTAAATTGTTCTCTTCTGAGGTTGAATCTATTTGTTTTTCTAATTTTGAACCATTTGTGATAGGAGTACTAACTGGGTTTGAATCTGTCATTCCGTACCGATCAAGCAGATCTCGTATATATCCTTTTTGATGCATTGTTATTTCATTCTTGCTTTGATTAAATTCGACTCCCAGACAATGATGGATTCTTCCAAGGTCCTTTACTTCGAATTCACTTGATAATTTGTCCTTAAGTTTTGCTATTTTTGTTTCGTTTTTAGATGCGATAATTATATCATCGACATATACAGTTACTAATGACAATTCATTTTCTTCGTGATTGAAATAAACGCAGGGGTCGGAGTTCATTTGTTGGAGATTCATTTTCGATAATACTTCGTTAAGTTTTATATTCCACTGTCTCCCCGCTTGACGAAGACCATATAGTGCCTTTTTTAATAGACATACCTTATTTCCGGATCTTACATTTTCAAGCATTATCTTCGCCTTCCGATAAATGTCACTAGATTTTCGTTCTTCTTTAATAATGGTTTCTAACCCTTCTTCGATCAAATCCGGGGTTTCCATGTAAATTTCTTCATCAACTGTTCCATTCAGATAAGCTGTCGTTATATCAATCTGATGGATGTTCATTCCGTATCGCGCTGCGAGAGCCATAACAAGCCGAATAGAACTCATTCGAGCTACTGGAGCGAAAGTTTCGTTAAAGTCTACACCAGGTCGTTGAGTGTAACCTTTCGCTACTATCCGTGCTTTTCTTCTTTTAATAGTTCCATCAGGATTATATTTATTTTGAAGTACAACTCTACTTCCGACGATTTGCTTTTCTTGAGGTCGATCAACCATTTCCCAAGTGTCATTTTTTATTATTGATCTCATTTCTGATCCAATTGCTTGATACCATTCCATGGCATCTTTTCCGGAAACAGCCTCTCTAACTGATGTTTCAGCAGTGTATCCAAATTCTGCGTTATTTGTCACATATTCGTGGTAATCTTTTCTCGGGCGCCCTTTTCTACCAGTCATAATTCTCTTGGGCCTCCCTCTACCTCTGCGTATTTCACCTGGTTGATTTTCGGATGACTGTGACTCTTCGCTTGAAGATAGCTGTGACTCTTCGCTTGAATATGGCTGTGACTCTTCGCTTGACGATGGCTGTGCCTCTTCCCCTGGCTGAATATTTTCTTCTTCCATATTTTCAGTTGTTGATTGATTATTATTTTCATTTGGAAATATTTCTTCATTGTT
Organism: Microchrysa polita; assembly: GCA_949715475.1. Classification (NCBI taxonomy): domain Eukaryota; kingdom Metazoa; phylum Arthropoda; class Insecta; order Diptera; family Stratiomyidae; genus Microchrysa; species Microchrysa polita. The sequence goes on along the minus strand of OX454416.1, from coordinate 113,466,561 downwards.
TGAACTCAGTTCTATTTCAATTTTTCTTCTTGTTTCATTTTCAATTCCATTTCTTGTGTCATTTTCATTTTCTATTCTTGTATCATTTTCGTGAACTGGTTTTTGACATTTTAGAAATTTGACATTTCTGGTTATTTCAATTTTCTTTTTGTCAGGAATCCATACCCGATATCCTTTCGATTCACTCGAGTATCCCAGAAATATGCATTTTCGTGACCTTGAATCGAATTTTCCTCTTGTTCGGTCGTTATTATACGCATATCCAATTGATCCAAATGTTTGAAAGTAACTGACATTAGGAATTTGGCCAGTCCATTTTTCATAAGGTGTTCTTCCATCCAGCTTGCTTGAAGGACATCGATTGCGTATATAATTTGCTGTTGACATTGCTTCAGCCCAAAAAGACTTCGGTAGCTGTGAATCTGCTAGTAGACATCTCGTTACTTCAGTAAGAGTACGATTCTTTCTTTCAGCTACTCCGTTTTGCTCTGGATTATGAGGAACTGTTAATCTTCTTTCGATTCCACTTTCACGTAAATACTTATCGAATTTATCATTGACATATTCTTTGCCGTTATCTGTTTGTAAATATTTAATTTTTCTCCCAGTTTGATTCTCGGCACTTGCTTTAAAGGCTTTGAAAGTTTCAAAAACTTCATCTTTTGTTCTAATGAATTTGACTTCGCACCATCTTGAATAATCATCAATGAATGTTACTGCATATCTTGCTTTCCCGTTTGATTCAATACGCATAGGACCACATACATCACTATGAATTATTTCTAATAATTGTGATTCACGGTTAGATTTCTTCGGGAATGGATTTCTCGTCATTTTTTCTGATAAACATACTTCACAGTCCAATTTTTCGTTTACTTTTTCGAAACTTAATCCACGAACTGCTTTATTACGAAGGGATTCTTCTAAACTTCTCATATTTAAGTGACCCATTTATTATTTATTTAGTGATTTATTAATTATATTTTATTATTATATTTATTACGAGTTGCTCCTGGGCCCATAACCTGTTAAAGTTATAAAGTCAGGGGAATATCTTTATAATATGTTTTATTATCAACAGGATATATATTCAACTGACAGGATAATATTTTTATATAATTTATTTTACATATGACTTCAATGAATACTATATAGTTTAAATATTAAACTCTAACATCTTTAAAGCCCGTTCACATTACAGGCAATGCAATAAGAAGCGAAAAGCTTCCAATCGCAAGAAAAAACTTGTGCCTGTCCCCTCATATACAATTAAAAAAAAGTTGAAGCTTGCATGAAGTTAAGTATGTATACACTCGACAATACCAAGATTTTTTTTAATTACGGAAAATACTCGTTTTCGGAATGGAATAATAAATAAATAAGCTTCTTCAAATTGATGGATGAAAATGGATCAAATTAATTACTCCTTAAACAAAGGCGTAAAATACATATTACTTGCGCACTTCGCTGTATATTTTCAAATATATCGTCTTTGCATTTCATTATCTAATTATTATCATGTATTTATTTTTCTGCAAAATTTATGCATATTTTATAGATATATGTACATAATTAAAAAAATATGGGTTTCTCTTATTCACTTCTGATATTACAAGCTTTTTAAAATCTTTATTTTTTATTAAAAAGAAATTGAAAATTGGGAAAACTAGCTATATCCCGGAAAGTGATCAAATGTGGGATATTATTTTTTTTTAAAGTAATGTCTATTAATAGGGCTTTCGATTGACTACCCCCTTATGAGGTTCACTCAGGTTCATAAAAGGTTACAACAAGAAAAGTACTGTAAAAAAGGCCAATAGTAAACATACTCACAGAACGCATACCGAAAAAAAAATTAAACTGAAATTTATGCTACCGCCTTCCACAGATATTCTCTTTTATGAATTGAAATGAAAAACTTGGAAAACCAGAGACACTGCAATGAAAAGCACAATTTTTGCCATACAACTTTGTGTGATTTTCTAAATAGCTACTTTTTCCCCCTCTTTTCGGGTCGTTTTGGCATAGACGCCACTGCACAAAAAGGATATAATTGTTATTTCCCAATTCTACGGTTGAGTATAAATGCATTCCCAAGCATAAATTACAAAAATCTTATACTTGCCTTTTTTGATTTTTGTCCCACTAGAATGTGAATCTGAACCACTGTGCGACGTCGGGTTGTGTGCGCTGAGGAACTTTAGCATGACGAAAAAGCTTGCTTTTTCAGCAGCTGAAATGCGCATTGCTTGCGATGAAAACGTCAACCAGCGATATGGGGGATATGATTTGCGTTTGGATCGGCTTCTTAGTGGCATGGTGTATTGTATGTATGTCCATATTTCGTCGGTTTCGTGTTTTTGGCGCAGTTTTATGCTGATAGGGAGATATGAACATGAGAGACATGATTTGTGTTTAGGTCGGCTTCCATTACCATTGGGAATTTTTACATACAGTGCATCACAACCGAATATTTCCCCGAGAAAACAGGGGTACCATTATGGGGCGGACAACCCCAAAATATTTTTCTTGTTTTTTTTTTTATATTAGGTTAGGAATCAGCGATCCAAATTTACCTTAGTGTCTCTGCTACGCCGATCGGACGCGTATTTAGACAAGAATGCCATTTTGGGGGCCGGCACCTTCAAAAGAGTGCGCGTACGCTACAAATCGGGTTTCACTCGACTGCATGTTTCCATAAATTACCTATTTGACCCATTCATATATAAAGCAACAACAATTTATACCAAATCTAAATGTCGCCGGAATATTGTTTTGAAACGCGTAAGCCAACACTGCCAATTTCCACGAAAGTTACCCCTTTCACCCATTCATCATTACCTACGCCATACCCATTACCTACAACACTACATAAACATACCGACACATAGGGGTATGTATATAGAAAATACCGATGGTACTACACTCGTAGCGCCATGTCACGAAGCCGATTTGAAATCATACCCATTCATATTAGCACCAAACAGCTGCAAGCCGCACGAGCCAGCGCGGGTATAAAACCTCAGTGAAAAATCAGTTGCCATGGTAACAAATTGCAATATCTCGCACCAAATCGCATCGCACGGCCCGACATTGCATTGGGTGTGCACACATCGCATCGCAACGCCCGGCCCGGAAAATCTCGGCGTGGCACTGTATGTGTCCTTAGCTGTCACAGGCATAAAACAATTTTTTAAAAAATAAGTACATCTCAAAATCCCTAATATTATGTTCAGAGTGGACGAAAACGGATTGATTTCGCTGTACGTTTCAGAAATCACCGAAAAGCGTTCACAGCGCACTATTTGTAATTTCATGTGACAACCGACAATATTATTTTGCCTATAATTCGTTCGTAGTATAAAATTGAGCTGGTGCAGTCATCGATAGTCATTTGCAACATATTTCGTCACTTCAAACTGACCATTCTCTTATTATGGAGAAATTAAGAACATTGGCAAACACTGAACAATTTTTTCGGGTGTCAGTTAAAATATCGGAGTGAGCCGAAATGTGCTGAGTAGGGGAATTTAGGTTTGAGACCTGGGTGCTGACACGTTTCCATTTGATAAAAATCAAGGTTTCATAGAAAACACACAAAATAAGGTATTTTCAGTGTGTCAATTTGTATGGGAATTGAAATGTTTTGGGGCTTTTTTCATACGAAAACATGAAAATAGCCCCAAATCATATGTTTTCGGTCACTCTGAACAAATTATAAAACTACACTAGCTAAAATGAAAGGTTCGTCAAAGCCAACAAATTTTTCTATAAAAAAATTAACTGTTTTAAAATCGATTAAGCGATAGGTTCTACAGGGGTTCCAAGTTTTTTTTTTTTATTTGACCTTAAAGCAATATTTTTTCATTTTGATTTTCCAGCAACTTCTGCCAAGGTAAATAAGGTGCTTGGGCGGCATTTCACAAAGTTGGCGCATAGTTTTACGAAAATATCTTCCTTACATCATTTTATTCTAGCTCTATTATTTCTGGTAGCATTTGTTTGCTTGAATTGAGAATAATGGTTCAGGCTTGAATCTACTTCCTATTTCTCAAAAGAAGGTCTTGAAAATAGGATCGATTCAACAAGAAATTTTCACATTTTCAGAAATTTTCTCCAAATCCGGGAATTTTGCAAATGAGAAAAGAGTTTCTTAATTTTAGATAGCCCAGTTTTTTTTTCAGTGCAGCTGTTGCCGTTATTCTCTATCATGTCTAATTCTATTCCTATTTTGAATCTACATAAACCATTATTTGTGTGAGTTTTGAATTTGAAGTACATATATCCCGGTTTCTCCAACCATGGGCCGGTTCCGATTTTTTCCCAACCCCGATTTTTTTCAGGTTTTTTAGCACCCGTTCAGTGAGGTTTTTTCATGTTTCCTATTCAACACCGAATGAACTGAATGTCATGTCTTTTTGTACTGCAGTTTAGCATGTTTTTAGGTTTTCTTTAAGTTTGTTATTTTAGCCACGATTTGATTTTCATCTATATTTAAAAGCTTCGTTCATTAATTCATTAATTAATAATGGTTCCCCGATTTTCTCAGAATGATACCCCCCGTTATATCGGAAAATACTCGTCGAACCGGCCCGGGAGAAAAACTAAGGTTTTTGACGCTTTAATTCCAAAGTTGAGATAAAAAAAACTTTGAGTTCCCGCCTCGAATTGTAAGTCAATTTTCCCACAGAATACTCGTTGAGTTTCTTATTTTAAATTTGAGGTCAAAAACAAGAAAAAACTGTTGCGGTTTGTGGTCCACCATAGAATTGTACCCCGATTTTCTCAAGGAACAATAAGTATCAACAAACCTGGGAATACTATACAGAAGACCCAGTTTTGGAGTGCTGAAAAAACGTTACAGTGCCGATGCTAAAAACTAGGGATGTCAAAAACCGGTCTATAACTCTGTTGTCGGTTTTTTCGGTTCTTTTGCAAGGCCGGTTAGTCCGTCCGGTTTTAACCGGGGTTAAAGTACCGGTTTTCCGGTTAACCGAGTCTTTTCATTGATTTGCTTAGAATTGTAGTAAAAACACGTTCGTAATGGTGGTGATCGTATCGTATGCAAAATCAAATCAAAATGCATGCAGAGGGTGCGCCAGAGAAACTTACTTATTTGAAAAAGAAAAACTTCTGAGCGGTGAATTGGGAGGGTAGATGGGTGAGAGGGGGCGCATCTGGAGGGGGAAGTTCCCAAGTTTGTTTTCCATTCTAGTCAGTTGCCATCATGCTCTGGTGTAGCGAGCAGCGGGCCTTCGCTGTAGCTTCTTTTCTATCGGTCGCTCACTAGGGACATTATTGCGGATTTTTTTAAACGAACGGTAGGGACGTGTGGTTTCAGTCACAGATGGAGCCATAGCAAACATTGCACTAGGCTGAATAAATTTGTTCCGACAACTCCTCCTCGACCAACTCATCTCTCAGAGAGGCGATTTCCCATGACCGGCACGCTCTCGAGATTTGCTCCATGCGATTTTTTATAGTCCCTGGCTTATGTCGATCGACCACGGACCATAGCTCACCTAAAAACCTTTCATTCGCGACGCCATTGGTAACATACCGATTGATATGCTGCAAAGAGTGGAGACGAACTTCAAAAAGCGACTTATCAGTGTATGAACAAAGGTTGGTTGCCATTTAACCGATGTCATTTTCATGAGTGTATGAAAAAAAACCTGGAATAGTGTATTCTCAAATAGAAAGAGTTTAAACAATCACTATGAAGTACCTACTTTTGTAGGTACTATGACTATAGGGGCGCCAGTTTCTCTGGCGCCCCTATAGTCATAAGGAGAGTGTTCGAAAATACGTTTAAGGGCTGAAATTTGAAAACGCAATTTTTTATAGGGGACAAGTAATAGAATTGCTGATTGAAAAATCAACAAAATATAAAAAATTGTATGAAATTGAAAGAATTTTTTTCCGGTTTTAACCGGATGAACAAACAACCGTCCGGGTTAAAACCGGAAGAGGAAAAAACCGAATATAAACCGGTTAACCGTTTTGAAAGTACCGGTTTTCGGACTAACTGTCCGGTTTTGGACATCACTATAAAAACCCCTCAGTTTCTTAGGTTATACAAAAAAACCTAAGAATCAGGTACTGCAGAGGTGCTAAAAGAACTTGAAGGAACCGGTACTGAGCAGGTGAAAATCTTAACAAAAAACCGGTATTTAACAGGTGCTAAGAAACCTAAAAAACGGTACTAAACAGGTGCTGAAAAGCGTGAAAAAATTACCTGGGCACAGCTACTCAAAAAAAAAAATTGGAAAGAATGGTACTGAAAAACCTGAAAAAAAACGGTCCTTAAGAAGTGTAGGTCATAAGTCTGCCACAGAAGAACAATAGTCCAGTCATATTAGCATTTCAAATATAAATTTTGCTAAGAAAAAATTTGATCGAAAAGGTCCCAAAAAGGACACGAATTAGTCCCTGATCGGACGTAATCGTAATACCATATAATCGACATTCCCTTTGATATGGCACCATTTACATTTTTTTCCAATCAGTACAGATGCCAAATTTATTCTGTTTAGAGTCCTTGAAACAGTAAACAAACACCGGATATGTAATGTACTCAACGTCTCCTTTGATATGACACCAAGAATCAAGGATTAAGTAATGTCTTTTTGTCATCTTTCAGATACTTCCGATCAAATTTTTTCTTAGTAAAATGAATGGTAGAATCTTCAGTTATTATAAACTCTAAAATGTGAAGACGGTAGCAGCTTGAAATATTTCTGTAGTTATGTAGATTGTAAAGATACACATAATAAGTTACGGGAAACACGAAAAAATTTTCCATTCAAACGCGATTTATTCCGTTTAGGGGCCTTGAAACAGGCAACAAACACCGGATATGTAAAGAACACGGCGTTCCCTTTGACACGACATCCCGCATGCCCACCTCTGATAAAGGATTAATTAGTGTCCTTTTTGGGACTTTTCCAATCAAAATTGTTCTTAGCAAAATGAGTCATAGACTCCTGCCATCCTACTGAATCGAAAACAACCAAAATTAGCCTTACTCTATTTTTTTCTATTTGGAGGCCTGAATTAGGATATTTTGACTGGACTACAACCTTAAAGACATGTTTTCTAGCAATTTTTTTAATTATGGAACAATCTTCGTAGCCGAAAAAAACCGTAATTTGACCATCCAGGGAATGTGTTGTTCCGATCAAGCAACCGCATTTGAATTTTTTAATACCGATCCCTAAAAGTTTGAGCCAGAACGGTTCGGCATTGGAGGGCAACTACCCACCAAAAATCATCTTAATCGGGTTGAAAGTAAGGGTACCTTACAATCGAGGGCCGTCGAAAACAATTCTGTGAAAATAAAATACAGAGATACATGATTTTCTCCGACCAAATATCGACTATCACCGAACCACATAATTGTGTTTCTATCAAAGACACAATACATACAAGAGAACGGATGAATTCGGTCCATGAGGCTATAGCGCTACCATAGAAGCTCCACTCTGAAAATCAAGTTTTGCTAAGATTTGTTTATTTTCTGTTCATTGGCTGATAATCCTTATCAAAGCTCACATAAATGCGTTATTATCGGAGTCTCAATATCTGTGGAAATGGATAAGACTGGACTTTGGGATAATGGGCTTCCATAGAAACCCTATCCCGAAAAGCACAGGACTGTACAGGACTTATACAGGAACGATCGAAATCGGAGCACAATTCAAGGTTCCCAGAGAAATTATTTGCTAAAAAAAGTGTAGTGTACTGAAATTTCGGTCGCACGCGAATTCGGGTAAAATCCCTTTAACTGGATCATAAGCTCTTCATCCCTATAAATGCATATGATCAACGCCATCTAGATACATCAAGGCCGTAACTCAGCCGTTCCATGCCGTCATAGTTTGCCTACTAAGTTTTGGATTTACACGAAGAAACAACAACAACAAGCATATGACGTCATTAAAAGTAACAACAAAACAGTGCAAACAGTAGGCGAAAAATGTCTACATTGCGGCCTTAATATAGAGACGGCGGTGATATGATACATACTTTAAAGTACATTGGGCAAAATTCATTGAACGAATTTGCAATTGTATTTGATTGTGGGCTGTACGAACAGCCAAATCCAGTCGAATCTCAATTATCTAGTTAAAACACACTCGTAAATTCGCGTCACATGTGTACCCCAAACACAACAAAAAATCAAAAGAAGCTCTCCATAAATACTCATACATTTAATGGTTTCTATCAAAAGGGATCCTGATTCCATCTGTAACCATAATAATTAAATTATCACACCAAAATTGTTTAACCACATGTTAACATTTATTCCAAACACAGCAAAAAGTTAATTTACATAATCACAAATTAAAGATGCTTGCGCTCTAAACAAATCCACTGTTAAGTAAGCAAGACTAAATTTAACGTCATCCATATAAAGACACACTCTTCTCTTCCCTATCAAAAGATTGAGTTGCAAACGGATGAGGCACTCGGATTAGGTTGAAAGCAGGATACATAATTCAGGACAAGAAAATAATCCCCGATTAGCGCCATGGAGCCTTCACTAATGGTCGTCGAGCATTCATTCGACTGACATTGAAGGCCTCGCGTCGTGTTGAATTCTCCGTCCCCGTTGTATACGAAGAGCCTGTGGGCACGGTCTTGCGTTTACCCGCTGACAACAATGTCGGTGACGGTGACCGATTCCACTTTCTCCTCTCCATTACGGGCGAATTATCACGTTCCTTATATAGCGTCGGTGCTTTACTGCTACTACGTCCACTAGATCGGCTGTTCGATTGATTAAGATTTTTCAAAATGCCATAGCTGGTCAGGGGTGAGCTAGTGTTAATGAAGTTGTTACCTTTCCCGTTGGCATCGTCGTTAATTTGAATTTTCGTATATCCGCCTGGTGTGTAATTACGCTTGAAATTACTGCTCGGCGAATGATTCAAGTTGGTGCGCGGTTTCGGCACAGGATATGTGGAATCGCCCGAAATTTGAATCGTAGTCTGATACAGATTGCGATTGGTCTGCGGTCCGGGTTCGGTCCATGTTTTCTGCACAATGTTGGTTGACGATGCGTGTGATTGTTGGCCACCACTGCCGCCGTTCGGGATAGGCTTGGCGACACCCACGGGGACAAGACGGCTGGGTTCGTGTGGTGCAATAGAATTTTTGATTTCGATTCGAATCGATGGTTCGGCACTTTCGCGTTCGACCCTAAACGTTTCGTTGCGTTTCACGGACGTTCTTGGCTTGGGCGTGGGCTGATGCATCTCGCGAACCGGCGACCGAGCATTGGGTCGATAATTCTCATTTTGAAAAACCAATGTTTCACACTTCACTTTACTGCAATCCTGATTGTCCTTGTCGGCTGGCGGTGGTTCCACCTCGATAAACCACGCCGGATTGTGTGGTGCTTTCTTCGCGGCCAAGAACTTTTCACGAAACGATTTTCGAAAACTGTTTATCGTCACTGTCTTGAATTTATCACTGTCATCAGTCGGCTCGGGCACATCACGAATCTGCTCCAGTTGCTCCCTCGTCACGGATGGCAACTTACTTTTACGGTATGTTCCATGGTCGATGATCGCTTTCGGTTTTAATGATTCCCCCTTGGTCGTGGGCGATGATGTGGTGGTCGAGTTGCTGCTACCGTTCGTGTAGAGAACAGCAAATGGGTCGTTGTTCGCCGTGCTGGCAGGTTCATTTGGATATGGCCAACTCTTGTAGGTGTTAGATGATGTCTTTTCGGAACTTTGTTGTGCCGCTTGTTTCTTTTTGCGTCCCAAGGATCCCAACTTTCCAAACATATTGCTCGCTTTTGATTGATTTTTTTGATTTTTCACTTTCACCAGAATCGAATCCTCATTGCTGATTGTGAACGTATTGCTGCGCAGTATTCCTTCAGGCGAAAGATCCGTATCCGTCTGCTGCTGATTTGCTTTCGAACTAAAACTTTTTTCGTTCGGTCGTCTAAAACTTCCACCAGATCCGCCGATCGTCACAACACTAGTGTTATTTTTACTACTATTAACATTTTTGCGTGAAACGGAATTACGAAAACTCTTCAAAAACGACATCTCCACACACTCTTCAAGTCGCCTACGATTCGCGTTTGTTTTGCTTTTTCAATGAGAGACCTTGAGACCCCAACTTTGATCACACCTTCGTGGCGGCTAATAAGGAACTGATCCGCTTACAGTCCAATTGTCCATCGTTCTCGAAGCACACCAATTCCAGATCGGAGTATTATGCGCGAATTCGAAATCGACAAAATGAAAATACCCAACCCGGTCTCGCGGATTTAGCGAAAATGACTGCAAAAAGTAGCAAGAAAGACTGATTCTTGATATTCACCCGCCGCTGTGCCGGTCGTATACTTGGCTGCATATAAGAAGGTGGTTGCGGCAAGAAAAAGAAGTGATTTAATTAATCACCTGGCGACGTGATTGCCTTTTTCAGAACAGCTCATTATCATTTTGTATAGTGCTGATAGTGCAAGTTGGACGTCTGACGCAAACGAATTTTCCCAAAAGAGTTTTTGTGCTGATGGGCTCTATTGTCTGAAAGGTTTTGTGATCAAAGGTCTATTTGTTGTGGGGAATTATCCGAGTCCCAAACTGAAAACAAGATGCATTCGGCATCATTATTCAATGAATGACTTTTGATTTTGATTTCAAACATGATGCCAAGAAAAAGTGTAGTCATTGCGTGGGATGAAATGTATAAGCGACCCAATAAGAAGGCACATACACTCATAACATTATGTCGTCGGCATTGGCACGAATATGTTTATCCCGGAGACAAATATGTAGATGACTGTACGTTAGCCATTTTTGGTAGCTTGTCCGTATCGCATTTCCATAACTGATTTAGTATACGAAAGCAAACTCTTATAGTGAATATTGTCAGAGGTTTTGAAAATATTAACGAATTAAAATTCGTAGTGAATGGGGTACATACATGGAGCAAATTGATTCTTCGTGAAGATTTTACAAGAAGTAGCAAATAAGTGAAGTAAATCAATAATCTGAAGTCGGATAATCGAGCAGTACCTCGTGGTTTTAAAAACTATTTTTGATTACAACGCAATCAAAAAAATTGGAAGCGCTTCCACTAGAAGTAGTTTTTCAGCGCTCCCTCTTCATTCGGAATTGTGCTTGTGCACTTCTATAGACAATCGGTCCTACTATGTAGACTGTGCTTCATAGGAGCAGTTCCGTGAAGAGAAACTCCGACACCATTCGGCGTTGCGCTTGCAGGGAAGCACTTTATGATCATTGCAAAATTTTATACCGAGCTTATACGTTTTAGGCCAGTCAATAAACCGAAAAATAAGGCGTTAGGTCGCAAAAAATTGCTCGGCTCTGGGTTTTTGGGATATTGTTAGGATAGATACCAGAAGTGTACCACCAAGTTTGCAACTTCGAAAAACCTGTGCTAACCCCATGACCCTAAAAAAACCTCAAAATTTTCGGACTTTTTTCATATTTTTGTTTGTAATTTCTAAAAGGTGCTTCCTATAAGTAAGTTGTCCACTGCACTGTTAAAGCTAAGAAAATCTTTTTTAATTTGAGTGTAACCCCAGCTTTGTAGGCGCAAAGGATTCCAAGATACATCACTTTAAACATAGTTTTTTGAAAAAAAGTTCGAAATTGTAATTTTAGTCTTGTTCCGAGCTGAATATCGGCTTAAATGCGCATTTTACAGAGAAAGTCATGTGCCATTAAGTTATAAACCAGTTCCTTAGCTGTATATATGTCGGAACGAATGGAATCAGACCATGGGGTCATAGGGCTGCCCTTGAAAATTAGGTTCTTCTAAGAAAAACTTTTTTCTTTATGTACCAATATTAACCAAACTTCACCCAAGTATGTTGCTGGTTAAGCCTAAAAAAATATCTAGGAACGGATGAAATCGGAACACTACGTTATAGGGCTGTCACACAAACCAACCTCTGGAAATTAGGTTCTTCTAAGAAAAACTTTTTTCTTTATGGACCAATCTTAACCACCCTTCCCCCAAATGTGGTTTTTAGTAAAGCTTCAAAACATATCTAGAAACGGATGAAATCGGAACACTAGGTCATAGGGCTGTCATACAAACCAACCCCTGATAATCAGGTTCTTCTAAGAAAAACTTTTTTCTTTATGAACCAATCTTAACCAAACCTCACCCAAATGTGTTCCTAGTAAAGCCTCAAAACATATCTAGGAATGGATGGAATCGCAACATTACGTCATAGGGCTGTCATACAAACCTCCTAAAATACAATTTCGGACTTTTTTACAAAAAAAGGACATTTTTTAAAGGGCTGTATCTTGGGATCCTTTGCACCTACAAAGCTGGAGTGACACTCAAATTAAAGAAGATTTTCTTAGCTTTAAAAGTGCAGTGGACGATTTACTTGTAGGAAGCACCTTTTAGAAATTACAAACAAAAATATGAAAAAAGTCCGAAAATTTTGAGGTTTTTTGAGGGTCACGGGGTTAGCACAGGTTTTTCGAAGTTGCAAACTTAGTGGTACACTTCTGGTATCTATCCTAACAATATCCCAAGAAACCAGACCCGAGCAATTTTTTGCGACCTAAAATCGGTAATTGACTGGCCTATTTCCCCATATAACTTTCCAGACAGAATCGCGTGGAAATGCTCCGCATCGACTACTTTAGAAGAGCTTCTAAACTAAACTGCTCCTGAGGAATTGCTTCTAGGCTGATTTCTGGGAAGCGCATACCTCGTCGGATATGTAATGTTAAAATGGGAATGAAGCATAGAATGGGAAATGGAAGCGCTCTAGCGCTTCTATCGGAGCTTCTTTTTCTACTAGGCCGTTTCTTTTGAAACAGTTTTGCTGCGTTTCATCTTCAATGCCAATTGTGCAATTTCGCTTTTTTTGAAGCAGTTTCGTAGAGAAAAACTTTGAATGTTTCCAGATGCTCCGCCACCATTCGTGGACGTGGGAAAAGCGTTCCATTGTCTTTCCACATTCGTGGTTGCTCCGTATCAGCTTCACTAGAAGCTCTTCTAAAGAGCACCACAGATATAGCGATTTATTGGTTAATCGATTGAGCAATCGATTGCGCACAATCGATCTCACGCTCGTACAGCACACACACTATGCAATTTATCGCGCAATCTGACATGACAGTCACACGGTCCACACAACACAACACGACATAGCTAAAATTATCTATTTTGTGGCGATGCAACATGGACATCCATTGCTACTTTCGATGTAGAATGACCGCCACAACCACAGCATGAAGAATGACCACAGGTTTATGTCAAAAAATCAGCAACTAAAAACACATGATTGTCATGACAGATTGTCCGAAAAACTGCTTGGCAATATGTTCCACATGTCCAATCAAAAAAATTTAATCCGATGGTCATACATACACCTTCCAATTTATGTCGCAATCAAAAATCTCTTCAATCGATCGGAGGGTCTGTGGCGCTCATAAGTGGCTTCTTAGCGTCGGCATACATTAGCCAATCGATTGAACAACCAAAGCTCATTTATGTGGAGAAAGCTCATTTTTACGGTCCCACTACCGCATTTGCAAGAGAAAGTGAGCTTTCTCCACAGAAATGAGCTTTGGCTGTTCAATTAATCGCAAAGTCTATGGCGACCTTTAGAGTCGCCATATACTCTCCAATCAATTGTACAAAAAAGCTCCTTTTTTAGGTTCCACTACCGACGTCTCTAAAGAAAATGAACTTTCTTTATTATACAATTGTCTATGGCGACTCTAAGAAAACATGTAAATTTTAAATGTTCGTATATTAATGGTCCCCAAACAGTGTTAAAGCATTTGTGTTTGTAAATTTTGTATTTTCACCTTAAGGCCTGAATAGACCTCGGGCGGAATGAAAATGAAATTTTTGTCCGCTGCGATTTTCTCAATGAAAATGCATGCTTACTGTCGTGGAACATGTCGGTAATGATGGGGAATTCCATAAGCTACAATCCGAATATGGTTCCAAAATTTTTCTCGGCCATTTTATGTATTATTTTTCGATTCCCCCGTCATTAGATATTTTCCACGGTGAAATGACCGGGCAATCGAAAAATAATACATAAAATGGCCGAGAAAAATTTTGGAACCATATTCGGATTGTAGCTTATGGAATTCCCCATCATTTCCGACATGTTCCACGACAGTAAGCATGCACAGGGGCGAACCCAAGGGGGGGATTTGGGGGATGAAACACCCCCCGAAATTTTAAAATGAAAATTATAGGTATAAATGAAATTCACACAACATTATCTTTATTGATAAATCAAATACCTAAGTGATGATTTTCACTATGCCCGACGTCAGACTATCGTTTTAGAGTGCCCATAGACCTCCAATCGATTGAAGCAGTTTTTTGATTGCCCGATAAGTTGGAAGGTGTATGTGACCATCTAATCCATTTTTTTGATTGGACGTGTGGAACATATTGCCATGCAATTTTTCATACAATCTGTCATGATAATCATGTGTTTTCAGTTGCTGATTTATTGGGATAGCTACGTTTTCCCGAAAAACAAAATCCCGCCTGTTTAAAATCCCGCTTTTTCTGAAAATTCCCGTCCTACAAAATCCCGCCATTTCAATTTCCCGCCCTTTAAAAATCCCGACTCTTCAAAATCCCGCCTTCTCAAAATCCCGCCATCTTAAAATCCCGCCATCTTAAAATCCCGCTATATCAAAATCCCGCTAATGTATAATAAAAAAATCCCGTCAAAATCCCGTCAAAAAATTTATTTCAATTGTCGATAAATAAAATGTTCAGTTTTGTACAAATTTATTAATTCATGTTTATGAGCTGTAGGGTTTTTCAAGATGATATGTTTTTCAGCAGATAATTTTGTTTGCACTCTCGCTTTGGCACAAACCCATCGAAATGTTTCCTTTTGTTTCCGTTCAAGATGGTAATGAAACCCGTCCACCACAGGATTGTCACCACCTTTATTATTTTTCACGACTTCGACATTAATATTTCCACTCATGATATCCTGTGAAAATAATAGTTTTTTTCGTTTTTTCACATCTAATTGTAAAATGGCTCGCTGGAACTCACTTTATACGTATTTTAACTGCGATATTATGTTCAATCTCACTGATCATAGTTCACTGATAAGTAAATACTAACTAACTATCATTTACTGACAAATCTGCCTTGTTGCAAAAACATTTTAGCGGTAAATGTATAGTACCGTCATTGAAGGTAAGTATTCTTTCATAAATCGCGCGCGCGATTTATGAAAGAATACTTACCTTCAATGACGGGATATTAAAAAACGGGATTTTGAAAAGCGGGAATTCAAATTTCGGGATTTTGAAATGGCGGGATATTAAGTTGGCGGGCTTATGATTAGGCGGGATTTTAATCGAGCGGGATTTTAAAGTGGCGGGAAATTAAAGTGGCGGGATTATGAAAGTCGGGATTTTGAAAAGCGGGAATTTGAACTTCGGGATATCGTACCTAACCCGATTTATTGACATAAACCAGTGGTCATTCTTCATGTTGTCGTTGTGACGGTCATTGGCTATGTCCACACATGCGTGCTTTTGTCTTCCCTATCGTCTTCAAGCTCTGTTTCCACTACTTTCAACATTGAACTGATTGCGTCAAGTAATCAGAAGAGATGAATGCTTCATTCTATCCATATCTGTTCATTATTTATCGTTAGATGTGTGTCGCGGCTTTGTTCAGGACAGATTAATGATCATTTTTATCGTAAATAGTATGAATAGATGGTGCGTTGTTGACATATTAAACATTTGCAATCGCGTTCAAGAATTAATACGTTTCTTAAATAGCGCAGACATCCCAAGTTTCAATTGTCAAAATGACGAAGACGAACAAAAATTGAGTGTCTAGACAGGCCCATTCTTTATCGAAAGTAGCAATGGATCTTTCATCGCCACAAAATATATAATTTTCGCTATGTTGTGGTGTCTCGTGTGTCTATCGGACAGTATATGGGCACTCTTACGCCTAAGGTCTAAGAACATTTAAAGCGTTGGATTTCATGAGCCACTTTGCAAATACAAATCACCCCCCGAAATAAATTCCTGGGTTCGCCCCTGAGCATGCATTTTCATTGAAAAAATCGCAGCGGATAAAAATTTCATTTTCATTCCGCCCGAGGTTTATACTGCGCTTTAGGAAAGAGAGTATACGTAAAAGGGAACGAAAAACTACGTGAGAGATGAACGAATTAGGTTTTCTTATCAAAAGCATTTGATAGGTCTATTGCCACCAGAATGGTTCTGTGACAAGGACGGCGTTGAGTTAGCCCATCGCGAATGCGAGTAGTGATCCACGCCACCTCCTCTTTCCATCGGTACAAAGAGGATCGGCACTTACCTGGTAGATGGATGGCGGAACAAACGAGAAATAGGACGAGCCGTTATTTGCGAGGGCTATTTATTGCCTTTTTTTCCGAGTACATGATGTATTATTTTTGTACATAATTTTTTTCCAAACTCCCGCCATCCCATTTCCACCATCATGTCAGTTATGTCGTGCCGATCTCTCCCAATTTGGAACGAATCGAAATGGAATTCAGCCAGATGATCGTGACAGTTGTTGTTTGTTTATTTTCGTTCTGTGCTATTTTTTTTCGCGTTTAAATCCATGTTTTGTTTTTCAGCACCATAAATGGATGGATCGGGCATGTCAACAAATTCCCAACCACTGACGTGTACGCTTAAATTGTGTTTCGTGTCACCCAAAATAAACACTTGTTTGTGTAACCCCGCCGGGACTCGTTCAAAAAGAGCGCAGCAAACCAGCCACAAACGATCATATCAAACAACATCATCAGAATGGTTAAGGAGACAGCATTCTACGATTTATTGGGCGTACCACCAAGCGCAACACCAGACGAGCTGAAAAAGGCATATCGTAAACTTGCGCTTAAATATCATCCGGACACAATTCGCCAGCCAATACATGGTGGATTTACCGACATCCAGGGCAACCTTGTGGAGGATGAGCTCGCTACGCCCACTTCTCAAACCTCAGGCAAGTATACAATTATGTTTAATTAATATTTCCAGGCTTTACTCATTCTATAATCTCGACGAGTCGCCATCGTGTTTCGGGGTGTCGCGCTGCTCGATACTTAGACCATTGAAGCAAGGGTTCGGCTTGATCGAAGCTCGACGAAATTCGACAATTCATTCATTTTAATTCAATAATTTTTTAAAATTCAATCCCTAACCTATCCCTAACTAACTAACCCTACTTACTGCGCCAAAAAAAAAAACAATTATCCTACTCAATCGCCACAATTCCTAACCCGACTGAATCCCTAAATTATGACCTAACCTATTCTTAAATTGACCTTTTATGGTTATTAATTCCTCTCGTAACACAAGTTTTTGATGACTTTGGCCAAAGTTCGATATGCTTCGATCAAGGACCTTCATTATCCTCCCATTTACTTTTCGAAAAAAGATATACTCGTACCTCCCCCTAAGTGGCAATAAGCAGCTAAATTTTAGTTTAACTAAAAATAAAATAAGCTCAATCGAATTAAGCCTAAAAGCACCTCCCACAAAAGTGACCCAACACTACTTTGTTCTTCAGTACTTGTCCATTTATCAAAGAAGTAGTGCGTAGAACAAACTTCGGCCGTTTCTACATAAAAGTCCTTCTTGCAAATCGTAAGACTAATCACTACATGATTTTTTTATACCTTTGCTTGAAGATGAAAAAGATGAAGAAAAGTGGCAAAGCTAAGTATTTCGCGCTTTGAAGCTTAGGTCCCACTGCACTAGCGAATCAATGATTTGGCTTGGATATACGTATGAATATACAAATGGGAGTTAAGCAAGAATAAAACGCATTGTGCAACGCAGGGTGCCAAATGATTTAGAGACATAATTAGAAGAGACACACGAGTGCATACTGGACTACTGCAAAATATGTGCATACATTCGGGGACAAAAAAAGCAAACACTTATACATACGACCTCATTCTACCGAGAGGTCTTCAAAAAAAAAAACGTCCGGCATTTTTCATCATCGAGTGTATGTAGAATAAATCATCAATTAGATTAGCCTATCGCACTATTTATTGCTTTTGAAAAAACGCAACAATATTAAAGCTATACTGTCATTAAATTTATTAACAAAGGCACTTTTACATGTGTATCTTATACAACACTTGAATGTGAGTTGCGTAATACTGTTTAATTATGAAACATTCATAGCACGCTATTCTATTAATATTTCTCAATTAAAGATTGAAATTGGAACTTTAGCTGGTAATGACTTCACGGCTGAAATTCGCATTTAAACTATTTGTTTCAATTTTATTTTTGTTTTCTGCATCTATTTGAACAATTGAACCCGTTTGGCAACTCCCTGAGTCCTTAATTGGACATAACTTTCCACAGAATAATTCATGAAGTTTGCTGTATCTGATCTGATCTTAGAGTAAGTATACTAAGATCGGTATTTCACGTGAAATCCATACAAATTCTGGAAAAATCTCGATGATCGTGATGGTTGTACATCATAGTCACACCAGTGATGCCACTTAGTTAGTAATCACGTTTGGTCACAGACAAATAATCCTTGACTCCAGAATAGCCCGCATCATGTGGATGAGCGTACATGTATGTGATTAGAAAAGTTTTCCCCTCATCTTCAGCTCCACCTCTCCTACACCTTTCGGGCAACCCTCAAAATTGTCGGCTTCCCACAAAAATTAAAAGTTGCGGAACAGGGCAAAATCGCGAAAATCCCAAATATTTTCGGAGTTTTTCCGTTTTTTGGCTTATAACTCTTATAACTGTGTACTTATGCGAATAGCTGTCCATGAAAACATGTTAGAGAAAACATGATTGAGGGCCCAGCGCGACATAAATCTTCAAAATGCGTTAAGTATTTTAGTATTTTCTTTTGCGTTTTCTTGCGATTTTGACCCTGTTTTGCAACGAAATTTTGGCAGGTAGCCACGGATTCGTGTTAAGCACCCCAAAATATATAAAGAACAATAAAATGTAACGGCTTGTTCTGCTATCCGTTCTCATAGGGTGAACTTTTATGTTTCCGATATTTTCCGCTATATGTCCGCTATATGGCGAATGGTAAGATAAATGTCGCTAGTCTCGATAAGAAGAACAAGAAAATTCTTCTTGTGAGAGCTGATAGCGTAATGTTCCAATGTAACTTTTGGGACCAAAAGTGTAAAACCGTTCAATCTCAAAATTATGCTGGAAACCGAATGGCAGCATTCAACGCGTACATTCTGTTTCCAGCATTATTTGTAAAAATGGCAACTTAACTGTTTCTGACTTCGAAGCAAAAAAAAGATAACTGTCAAATTTGTATGGGAGCTGTTCTGTTCTATCCTGTTCTGACCTAATAAAACGGATTTAGCATTTTGTATTGCTGTTCTATATAGAACAACTTCTTTCAAATTCGTGTGGAAGTTGTGCTTTTCTGTCCCGTACTCGACCCAATAAAACATACCTAGAGCCTTATTGATTCGTTACTCATATTCCCATTACATACAACGATATGAAAATCATAGGAAAATATAAACGTAACTTGCGGAAAACAAGATTTTCGATTTATTTATTCAATTTTTATCTATAAGTGCACCTATAAAAATGCCAATGTACCAATAGCTAAAGCACTGAAGAAGCGAGCACATTGCTCCCGAAATACGTATATGCGTCAATAAAAACATTTGTAGTTAGGAGCAGCTTTTTAGTTATTCATTATCTAGGGACGCGGGAGCGTCCCGCACGCCAAAGAAAAACGAAGAAATTTGAACAAATAAAAAGTGAGAAGCGACTAAGACTATGTTTACACGACGGAACAAGTACGGGTTTTCGGACCTCTGTAGCTCGGACCCTGGTTGGTCCTGAGTCTTCAAATTCGGTAAGCGTTGTCGCTCGCGCCGTCTTACGAAGTGTAGAAAATTTCAAGATGATACAATAAAAAACACCGGAGATATAAGAGTTTGAAAATCGCATTTTTTTCAAAAATCTTGTTCTCGTTGTTCTTGTTGTTTATTGACAGGGCTACAGCCTCGTAGAGAGCATCTCGGGACTCGCTCTCTTTTCCCATTAAAAGAGTCTGTCCTGAAGGTGTGCATAGGCTATTATTTGCTCTCCGATCCGTGCGGTAGAAAAAAAGATACAACGAAAAATGTGGAAAAAATCCACCGAGTTTCTCGCTTAAGTCTTTTTATATGTTTTAATGGAAGCATTTTGTAAAAGTCGGGGATAGGCCCGAAAAAGCCTAGAAAAGAATCGTATAGTATAGTATAGTTGGTAGGACCGAACAATCTTTTGTATCCAAAAGTTTTCAGTTTTAGATCGTCTGCAAGAGCGGGGGTGGGTCAAAGTTCCTGTTTTGGTTCGTCTCATATATACGAGTACGTAGGTACATATTAATTTAATATTGGATGAGCATATAGTGCGATTCATACGCACTGTTTCATTCATCCCGATGATCCTAAAGCTTCCACCAAATCAGCGCGGTAGCGGTACGCGCGTTACACACAACACACACACCACAAGAATTGACAAGTACTCCGTGGTGTACCGCGGCGGAAACAATTTCATACATTCAGACACGTACCGCTACCGTTCTGCGCTGGTTTGGTGGAAGCTTAAATATGGCGCAGGGACACCAAATCGGTTTTGTCTAGACGGTGTATTCTATTGTGTTCAAACCAGAGTTACGAGATGATGGCATGTGGAAAATCGATTTTTCAAGGAATTCTGATGAGTTAATTTTAACAAAATTTGGCATGTAGATTTATTCTTGTAATTCCACCCGGTTTGATCCTGTTGTGGTAGGCAAAAAGGTACTGTTAGTTATATAGTGAATTTCTTAGCTATCCCAGAAGCAATGCTAGTCAGGATTCAACAGGTTTTCGGGACCTTTGATGAGGGATAAAAGGATATTTTCACATGTACATGTCTTTCTCTATGGTATGATATACATTTTATGTTGTAACTAACGAGCGTAACGTAATGCAACGTAGCAACGACGATGAAGATCAAAAAGCCAAAAGCAGTAGATAGGGGTATTTTAAAAGGGAGAATGATGGAACCTGGATATAAGGACAGTCTTGGGTCTGTAGTAACGGGACTTGTATCTTAACCGTTTGGTGTTAATAGGCGCAATGTGGAACTTAGGAAATATGGATGTAATTTGAATCACATATTGAGTACACAGTGAGGCTTAATGGTTACATTAAAAATTAAGATTTAAGATTAGGATGAATGTGATAGATATGAAGTAAAGGTTTAGACTCAATTTATGGCTAAGGTTAAAGTCAAAATCAAGTTTAGGGTAACGGATAGGGTTAAAGTTATTGTTACGTCGCAGTTAACGTTATTATTAGGATTAAATGTAAGGATAGGGTTTGGGTTAAGGTTGAGTCTGAGTTTGAGGTTTAGGTATAGGCCAGGGTTATGGTCAATTAGGGTTATCATTAAGTTTAATGTGATGTATAAAGATACAAAAGTTAGCGAGGTTACTGGGGCTACCAAGGCCATCGGGGTTACCAAGGTTACTAAGGGTTTGCAAGATCACCAAAGTTGTCAAGTGTACTATGGTTACTAAGATTACCAAGGCGAGCAAGGCTACCAAGGGGACCAGGGAGACAAAGGTTAGCAAGGGGTTTATCATTCTTATAATTATTGTTCTCAAACAAATTCGTGACAATAGGGCAATGAATATCGTCTTCATAATTTATTTACGAATTTTGTAAATCGAAACTGCAAAAAGATATGATATCTCACAAAAACAACTGTGTTGTAAAAGGTGTTCGCCAAAGAAAAAGTCATCAGCCGCAAAAAGGATTGATATAAATACAATCCCGCCAAAATACTCGCATCTTGTCTCAATGATGGTGGTGGAGCAAATTTTTTTCAACGCTATTTGGCGGGGAGCTGGAATAAGGTTAATAACAGCATAAAATCAATGTTAAGAAATTTATGGAAGAACTTTTATCGTATAGAAGAAAAAAAAACGAGTTCCATACGAAGGAAAGCTAAATAAGATTCTAAAACGCATTTTTATTTTCTATAAGACTGGAAGTTTCAAAATTAAATCTGATCAAGAAAAGAACATAGCAGCTCCCCGCCAATAACCGTTGAAAAAAAATTTGCTCCACCACCATCATTGAGACAAGATGCGAGTATTTTGGCGGGATTGAATTTATATCAATCCTTTTTGCGGCTGATGACTTTTTCTTTGGCGAACACCTTTTACAACACAGTTGTTTTTGTGAGATAATGTCAACTACAAGCATCAGAAGACGATATTTATTTAATTTTTAGCTGTTTTGTGTAGTACCAAAATTGTTTGCATTAAATCATGCAAACAATTTAGATTTTGTTTTTGTAAATTGGTAATTCAAATTACCACGCCAAATGTATGCTCCCATTATATGATAGCGACGCCTAGACAAAATTTTCTGTTCAGAGCCGTTCCTATTTCTCTCTGTTTCCAGATCACTGATATATTATTAGGGATTATTTTCATACCGGCGCGGGGGCGCGCCATTTTCCGTCACGGATCGGAGTCGTTTTTTTTGTGTACATAGCAGAGTGTATCCCAGTTTTCTGCAAAAATATTCGATGAAAACTTGACTTGGTGGTATTTTACAGTCGGTAATTTCAAATTTAAAAAACAAGAAAAAAAATTGCCCGCATCAGAATGATACTCCGGTTTTCGCCTGAATGCTCATCCAATAAGCGTGGGTCACAGATTCAGAAGTTGAGATCAAAACTAACATATTTTTGGGCTGTCGCACCAGAATAAGGAACATTACGCTATCAGCTCTCGAGGGAAGAATTTTCATTGTCCTCTGATCGACACTAGCGCCACTTACTGTACCATCCGCCATATAGCGGAAGATATCGGTAGCACAAAAGTTGTCCTTATGAGAACGGATAACATAACAAGCCCAAATTTAAGGTAAAACAAAGCAAGAAAGAAACATTTTGGGGTTGCCCGCCCGAGGATGGTACCCCTGTTTTCTGAAGAGAGTGAGGTTGACTTATTAGGTTGATGCAATTATAAACAGTTTGGTATTAAATGGTGGTACTGACCTGTATTTTGGTGAATTAATTAATTAATAGCACAGTTATGTTGAAAAAAAGGTTCCAAATATGAATGACTACACAAAAACTATCGAAAATTAATGAAAATAATTTTTGTAATAAAATTAAAATTATTTTCAGGAAACAAAAATCCAGAGCATCTACTTACATCGACATGAGTATCATCAGGAAGCAATTATGCCTTATTTGAAATAAATTGCTCATACGACGAGGACTCTTTTGAGTCTTGTGTAAGGAAAGAACTTACGGCCATCCGAAGATGACCAGGGGACGGAGCCAATGCGTCTACAAGTGTGCAGGTTAGGCAACGAAGATAGGGCTCCTCAACGAGCGGCAAAACGAAACGAAATCATAAGTTCACATAAAACTTAGCTGCGGCTTATGACACCATCTCTTTCCGACGATTCGAGTGAATTCCTGTATGGGGCGTCGGCAGAAGATCGCATATTCGACGGGGTTCCTTTTTCCACAAATTACTATTTCCTCTCCAGACGTTTTCCCTTCGCGTCTCCTTCACTTGACCCTTCACATCCAACTTTCCGAAGAAAAAAACGCGTGTCGCACAAGTGACATTTCGCAAACCGCCTGAAAAAACGCGGGCCCTCTCACAGACACAGACGTCACTCGACTCCTTGAAGTAGCGAAGCAAAAAAAATTGGTTTGCTTCAGATCCCTAGCTAGTCGCGTTTTCAAATGATCAATGGTTTTTCCGTTAAAATGATTAATTGTATTGTATATCTATATATAGCATTTTCAGGTCAAGTAAATAACTTTCCGAGTCAAATAGATAAATGTCCGAAACAAATAGGTAAATTTCCGAATCAACAAAACACGTTTGCAGATCAAATAGATAAATGTCCGAAACAAAAAAATGAATTCCTAAATAAAAAAAAATAATAAACAAATCATAAAAATAAATTTCCAATTCAAAAAAATAAATGTCCAAATCAGAAAAATAAATGTACAATTCAAACAAAAAATTGTCCAAAACAGAAAAATAAATTCACAAATCAAAAAAATGATTTTTTTCCATCAAAAAACATATTTCATCTGACCAAAAACAACAAAGTTGTAAAAGTTACCCCGCCAAAGAAAAATTCATCTGCCGCAAAAATAATACATATCACTCCAATCCGCTGCTCATATCTAATTTTGTTTGCTGGATGTACTTTTGTTTTAGGTGTAAATGCTGGAGAAGTTTAAATGTACAGGACTACTTCTTAAAGTAATTTGGTGGGAGCTTTAACATTTTATTCAGTGCCACTTTGACGGCTCCCTCCAAATTACTTTAAGAAGTAGTCCTGTACATTTAAACTTCTCCAGCATTTACACCTAAAACAAAAGTACATCCAGCAAACAAAATTAGATATGAGCAGCGGATTGGAGTGATATGTATTATTTTTGCGGCAGATGAATTTTTCTTTGGCGGGGTAACTTTTACAACTTTGTTGTTTTTGGTCAGATATCATATATTTTTGCATACTTAAATAGCCAACTAATATTTTTGTTTTGGGAAAAGATTCAATAGGTTTTTGTTCAGCATATTCCATAAATTTAATAGCATAAGTTATATTCACAGGGTCTTCTTTAAAATAAATAGATACTGCAAACGCAATTGCAAATACGCCGCAAATGGCTGTTGCTGAGCTTTTTTAAAAATAATTTTGGGATGAAATGAGTACAGTTTATTAATATGTATTTTGTGCAAAATAGATTTGTGTTATCTTTGTGTTATGGCTCTGCTAACATTCAGTTAGTAATCTGTTAATTTTTTGTTAACTCTGTTAATGCTCTATGAACGTTCTCTTAACACTCTATTATCTTTTCGTTAATGCTCTGTTAACGTTCTGTTAATGCTCTCTTAATTCTCTTTAATCATTCGGCCAACGCTCTGTAAACGGTCTGTTACCTTTCTTTTATTACTCGGTTTACGTTCTGTTAACGATCTGTTAAGGCTCTGTTAATTTTCTGTTAACACTCTGTTAACGATCTGCTAACGCTCTGTTGTTGCCTTGCCAACGCTTTGTTAACGTTCTATTACTGATCTGTCTTAATGCCCCCCTGACCCAGTGTCCCAATGTCACATTGTCCCAATGTCACAGTGTCCCAATGTTCCAATGTCCTAATGCCCTAATGCCCTAAGGTCCATTGTCACAGTGTCCTCATGTCCCAATGTTCTAATATCCCAGTGTCCCAATGTCCTAATATCCTAATGTGCCAATGTTCCAATATCCTGATGTCCCAGTGTCCCAATTTAGGTCCTATTGTCCCAATGTGCAAATATCACAGTGCCCCAATGGTTTAATGTCCGAATGTCCCACTACCCTAGTGTCCCAATGTCCCAGTATCGGAATATCCCAATGTCCCAGTCTCCCACCTAATGTCCTAATATCCCAATGTCTAACTGTTCTAATGTCCCAAGGTCCTAATGCTCCAATTTCCTAATATCCCAGTACCCCAAAGTCCGAAATGTCCCAGTATCCTAATGTGATAATATCCCAATGGCCCAATGTCCTAATGTACCAGTGGTCAGTGTCTCAATGTCGCAGTATACCAAGTGTCCCAAGGTCCCAATAGCCTAATGTCCTAATATCCCAGTGCCCCAATGTCCCTGTATCTCAGTGCCCTAATG
Source organism: Microchrysa polita (assembly GCA_949715475.1). NCBI lineage: Eukaryota > Metazoa > Arthropoda > Insecta > Diptera > Stratiomyidae > Microchrysa > Microchrysa polita. The sequence goes on along the minus strand of OX454416.1, from coordinate 113,440,839 downwards.
TCCCAGTATCCCAATGTTCCAATATCCTAATGTTACAATGTCCCAATGTTCTAATATCCCGATGTCCCAGTGCCCCAATGTTCCCACGTCCCAGTTTCCCCAGTGTACCTAATGTCCCAATGTCCTAATGTGTTGATGTCCTAATATCCCAATGTCCTAATGACCCAAGACCCTAATGTTCACATGTTCTTATATCCCAGTGCCCCTATGTGCGAATATCCCGATGTCCCAATGTCACAACATTCTGATGTCTCAGTGGTCCAATGCCCCTATGTACCAGTGTCCCAATGTCCGATTGTCCCAAGGTCATAATGTCCCAATGTCCTAATATCCCAGTGTCCTAATGTCCCAGTCTCCCAGTGTCCTAATGTCCCAATATCCCAATGTCCCAATGTCGCATTGTCTCAATATCCTGATGTCCCAATGCCCCAATATCCCGATGTCCCAATGCCCCAATATGTCCCCACGTCCCTGTTTCCCCATTGTGCCTAATGCCCCAATGTCCTAATGTCCCAAGATCCTAATGTCCCAATTTCCTAATATCCCACTACCCCAAGATCCTAGTCTCCCAGTCTCCCAGTGTCCCAATATTCAAATGTCCCAATGCCGCAGTGTGTTTTAAAAAATGGTCAATGCGATGAGCCGATAAACGCAATTGTTGGAAATCTTTTGTTTACTTTATCTATTAATTTACCGTTATTCCATCCACTTATCTAAATGGAAGACATTGATTCTTTAGAAGGACCACCAGAGGATCATTCGTTCCAAATTTCATAAAAATCCCATCACGAAGAGAGACAGTAGAAGCAAGTCTTTCTGCAACTCTAGACTTCATTCTGAAATTGGGTTACTCGCTTAAGTCTGTGAGGGTGAAAGTTTCACCGTTTATTGCATATATCTTACCCTTTATTGTGCCGATCGAAGATTTTATTTGGAAAGGCACTAGAACAGGATATGTGGAATATTCTGGAATATTCTTTTTTTGGGGGCTGTTGCCTGGAAGGCTGTAGCCTGGTCAAACAAAAAAGCAAGTTGTCTCCGGTAATCATAGACTTGGTTGCTTTCGTTTTCCTTTTTCCTTTGGCGGGCGAGACGCTCTCGCGTCTCTTGATAAATCAAATAAACAATTTAAAAAGATAGTACTTTCATATAGTAAGTGTGCTTTTATATGAATTTCGTTGAGCATTGAAAAAAATAATTAATATGATTTCAATCTGAATGAGATTTTTGTTTATTCAAAATTACGTATATAATTGTCAATTGTACTACACACGCTTAGAAAAGGACGATATAAATTGTTTTCTTAGACGTTATTTGCCATCTCTAAACTACCATAACTTCCTCAAAACTCAAGTCACACCAGCTGAGCTTTCTAAAATTTTTATTTTACATTAGAATCGAAGATAGAGGTGACCTCAGAATGATGGAGGTTGACAGTGTCTTCGAGTCTGTAAGACCCAGTGTCGGTACTTAAAAGTTAAAATTATTAGGTCTCGATTGAATTTGAATAAAAGCTCCAAATTAGAAGTGTTTTTATTTTTTTTACAAGAGAACGTTTAGCTTTTTATTGTCATGATCAATTAGATTCCGTTTCTTAAAAAATATTTCTATCGCAATAGGTGAAGAGTACCAAGGACGAGGGAGGGTGGTATTCCAGGGGAATAAACCCAAGCAAATAATCAGGGGAAAATGCGGGAGAGTCTGCACCTTAAGCAGACACATTGACACAGCTTTTAGTAACGGTGACTTGATTCAGACAGGATTCTGTTGAATTATACGTATTGTAGTGTTCAGCTGATGTTGTGTACCTTTACTAATAATCGTAGAGAGTTTTAGCATGTCGTACTATCTTACACATTTCAACTTTAATCGACAGTCTCCGCTGTTTAACGTACGACAAAAAAAAACTTACGCCTACTTGGAACAAGCAAAATTGTGGTATACTGTTTTTTTTTGCGCGCTACACAAGCGAATTTTTCCTTTAAAATCTCATAGACTTCCACTTCCAACCGTTAATATATATCTTGGGGTGTCATACATTTAATATAATTTAATTTTGCTTATTAGAAGAATATTATATTAACCTTTGAAAATTTATTTATTTGATTTGGAAATGTATTTATTTGATTTACTTTTTTGGCATGTAAATATATTTATTCGATTTGGAAATTTATTTATTTGATTTGTGAATTTATTTTCCTGATTTGGACATTTATTTTTTTGATTTAGAAATTTATTTTTTAGTTTTGGTTATTTTTTTTCATTTAGAAGTTCATTTATTTCGTCCGGAAATTGATTTATTTGATCCGGAATCGTGTTTTGTTGATTCGGAAATTTATTTATTTGATCCGGAAATGTATTTTGTTTCTTCGGAAATTTATCTATTTGTCTCGGAGAGTTATTTACTTGACCTGAAAATGCTATATATAAAATAAAGTTGTTACACCATTTATAACTCGAGAACGGCTGGACAGATTTTCATGATTTTAAATTTGTTGGATTAGGCTCTGGCCAGAATAGCTATTGAAACATGCAAAAAAATTCACAATGAGCTAAATTTCCCAATGGGTTCTTTTCACCTATTTCTGCGTGTATTTCTTTAACAGATTTCAGTAAATTTCTTCCATAGAATTGGTCTCTACCCAAAGTAACAGGACAACTATCGAGACATATGAAAAATTCACAATGGGGCACAATTATGAAGACAATTCTTTTTCTTATACATACTTCTTTCTGTCTTTCTTGAGCGAATTACAGGATTTCAGTAAGTTGACCCCACCTTATGGGTCTACACAAGGCTCCGACCGGAATGGCAGTATAACCATTGAAATAAGCAGAAAATTCACAATGAGCAACAATTCACAATGAGTTTTTTTTTCGAATATTTTTGTTTCTATTTCTTGACCGTTTTTGCGGATTTTTGGAAAATGTTGCTGTCGAATTTTCCTGAATATCAGAATAACATTGAAACACGCGAAAAAAGGCAAGATTTCAGTATCTGCGGCGCCAAATTTTGATGATGCTATTTCATTAATATTGGCCTGAAACGACCGAATCTGTAATCCGTTTTTGCAAAATCGTAACGGTTCTCCAGATATTCAATGTCAAAGTTTGACATTTATATGGGGTAGTTCCGTTTTTAATGGGAAATTGGGGGTATTTTTACTACATATTGATGTGAATCAATAGAATTGCATCAAAAATAATATTTTAAATTTCATTTGCTTCCCTGTCTAGCAAATTTTACAATTCTTGCTCGCAAATATATTTCGACATTTCATATTATTAACATCTTTGCTAACTTGCTAAAACTTACTATTCTAGTGGGACTGATTAAAATTAAAACTTCAATTTGATGGCATCGAAACTTTCCCCAATGTGTAAAGCGGAAATGTCCCCCTTTTCTTATCAAATTACTTAACTGGCTTCATAGAAGAGTAAAACTTTGACATTGAATATCTGGAGAACCGTTACGATTCCGCGAAAAAGGATTGCAGAATCGGTCGTTTCAGACCAATATTAATGAAATGGCATCATTAAAATTTGGCGCCGCAGATACTGAAATCTCCCCCGAAAAAATTTATAATGAGCAAAATTATAAAGATTTGTTTTTCGCATATTTCTTTCTGTATTCCTGGAACGAATTGCCAGATTTCAGACAACCGATTCCAGCGGATTGGTCTGCACCTCCTTCCTCTTTGAATATCGAATTAAGTATCTTTCAAATTTACAATTAGTTTTGTAAATTTGCGAGCGGAGCGAGCTCAAGATGGGAGAGCGAGCGAAGCGAGCTATCACAGCTTGTATGTGAATTAATTTACATTTACGCATTTTCTTGATACATAATACACACCATCATCGCGCCTCTTGAATATATCAGAACAGACAGCTAAATCCGTAATTTTACAGAACAAACAACAATTTTCCCCATAATTAGATACGGTAATTAGTTTTAAGCGTTTTTATTTTCTCCATTACTATGTGGTGCCCTTAATGACCATACCACACGGTGCTCTAAAATAAAACATCAGACAATCCAATTAAGAGTAAATATACTTAGGTCTAGGTGCTTAGGTATATACAGGGAGTCCGGAAACTGCCGCATAAACGCATCGGATTGTGATTCCTCACGTGATTTCCGTCAAAAAAGTTGTATGGAACGTATCCCCAATTCTTGACCCTTTGGCTGCCACAGGCATTTGAAGATTTTTGATAAAATCATTTTCTTGCACGACTTACACCTCAATGTCTCCAAAGCTAGACTAGCTAGAATAGCAAAATAAGTTGATTATTAGCCAACAAATGTACTTAAAAAATGAAACTAAAAACACTGAAATCGGATAAGCGGTTTAGTTATTACAGAGCTTCAAAGTTAAATTTTCGTGTTTTGACCCAAAAACAATCTTTTTTTTCCATCTCGATTTTCTCCAACTTCTGCCAAGGTGAGGTGCTTGTACAATTCTTTTAAAAATTGGCGCATAATCTCATGATCATATCTTTCTTACATTACTTTATTATAACTCCATTATTTCAGTTTTAATACGTTAAGTGTAGAAAACTAGGGTTAATTTTCGCTCGATTTCTATTCAATTCAAATTGCCAAATTGTTCTGTAATTTCGTAAAATTTATTCAAATGATGTCAAAATCGAGCCAAAATTAACCCTAGTTTTCTGCACTTACGGCATTGAAACTGTTAGAAATAATGGAGCTAGAATAAAATGATGTAAGAAAGATATGATCGTAAGACTATGCGCCATACCATCATACGAGCACCTCACCTTGGTAGAAGTTGGAGAAAATTGAGATGAAAAAAATATTGTTTATGGGTAAAATCACGAAAATTTGACTTTGAAGCTCTGTAAAAACCAAACCTCTTATCCGATTTTAGTGCGGTTAATTTTATTTTTTAGGTAAATTTGTTGGCTGTAATAATCATCTTATTACGCTTTCTAGCTAGCATAGCTTTGGATATATTGAAATCTAAGTCGTACAAATCTCCAAATGCCTGTGGCAGCTAAAGGGTCAAGAATTGGGGGTATATTCCGTACAACTTTACTGCTGGAAATCACAATTCGGTGCGTTTATGCGGCAGTTTCTGGACACCCTGTATTTAACACGAACATGCACAAGGGATTGTTGTAATATGTAATTGTCAATGACTGAAATGAGTGTCTCTTTCTCAAATCAAAGAACATCGCATGTCTGACCATTAATCAAATATTCAAATTACCATTCAATTTAACGTATAAGAGCCTACTTGTCGGTCGACAACCCGTACGAAATCTATTATAATGTGGGTATAGATACAATGATCTTTTAAATTATTATCATTTTCGTAGACGCTGAAATTATTATTTTAGGCGCATTACACAGATGTTATGCCAAAACGAGACCAAGGCTAATTTCGGGCGCAGCCGAAATTTGAATACCCGTCACATTTGAATGCAACTTAAGCTTCTGCATTAACGATTCCCACCGCAGCCCTATGACGTGTTCCGATTCTATCTGTTCCTGGCTGCGTTGAGGCTATTTCAGGACAACACTTGGATGAATTTTGGTTAAGATTCAAAAAGAAAAAAAGTTTTTTTTTACAAGAACCTAATTTTTGGGGGTTGGTTTGTATGACAGCCCTATGACGTAATGTTCCGATTCCATCCATTCCTAGATATCTTTTGAGGCTTTACTAGGAACACATTTGGGTAAAGATTGGTTAAGGTCGGATTAAAACAGAAAAAGTTTTTCTTAGAAGAACTTAATTTTCACGGGTTGTTTGTATGGCAGCCCTATGACATAATGTTCCGATTCCATCCGTTCTTAGATATGTTTTAAGGCTTTATTAGGAACACACTTGGGTGAAGTTTGGTTAAGATTATGGTACATAAAGAAAAAAGTTTTTCTTAGAAGAAACTAATTTTCAGGGGCAGCCTGACCCCATGGTACGATTCCATTCGTTCCGACATATATGCAGCGTACACTGAAAAGAAACTTGTATACAAAATTTCAGCCCGATAGCTTCAAAACTAAGGGACTAGTTTGCGTTGCAACAGACAGACAGACAGACGGACATCGCTCAATCGATTTCTCTCGTCAGACTGATCAATAAATAATATGTATACTTTATATAGTCGGAGGTGCTTCCTTCTGTGCGATGCAAACTTCATGACAAAGTTAATATACCCTTTCGCATAGTGAAGGGTATAACAATTTCTACGTATTTAAAAATAATCAAATTGGTTTTTCCTTTTACGTGAAAATATTTATTTCCCCATTCGAGTGCAACCCAAGTCATATGGGATTCTTTTACATCACACACAACTCAACGTGCATTCGCGACAGATGACTTTTAACCAGCACTATCTTCCTATCATCACTATCATCGTCTGTTTAGACTTTAGATGTTGTTTGTTGGTTCGTGTGTGTCAGCAGAGGTCGCATCGCATCTCTACACCAACCAACCAGCATCATCGACGATATGATGAGATATAGTACGCGCGTCGTTTCCAATCTTCCTCATCTAACCATAGTCACGCCAAAGAATAACGCAACAAGCGAGATTAGCAGTTTTAAATAAAATCGAAAAATAGTTGGCACTAGTTCTCTAATATATAAGGCCGATATGGAAAAAACAACACCGGTGACAACGACACATCGACCGGTTCGTGCGTCGGCTGAGTATACCCGTAACATTTCGGTACATTCTGTTAGAAAGTTGGAAAGTATCTTTGTGCCAATGTTACATCGAGCATATTCAGCTGGAAACACAACATAGTACGAGTACATGACGCGTGTTGTGTTATCGATTTATGTTGTAATCTTCCTCCGGCATTTCCTCCATGTACTCGTACAGACAATGTGGAAATTCAGCACATGCATTTCAAATAGTGAGCGCAAGCAACAATTTTATGGTGAACAATCTTCGTTGGTTATTTAATCTTTGGTGTGTACTGTAGACGGGTCTATAGATTGGTTTCGGTCAGATACATTGCGCTGTCAATGGTGCTTAGTGAAGTTTGTGATCGTGTAGCGGTCGGTGGCCGTTTTCCCGAGTCGAGTTTTTCGTTCATTTCGACGTTTCCTCAACTGTGCGTGGCCCGTGTGTTTTCCACACATAAATGGTCTTGAAGACTTTCCTTTTCGCTGTAATACCTTTCGCGTACCTATAGTGTGTGCCCCGTGTGTTTTCCATAAAGCAATTTTCATTTTGTGACGTGTGTGTGCTAAAGAAAAACCGCCAAAATTGCTTTCTCACTGTGTTCCAGAATTATGGGTTACGTGATGCGGAGATTTCTCCGCTCCGTAATGGTGTTATTCAGTTGGTTTGTCATACCGTACAGTCGTATGGCCACCATCAGGATACCACGCAAGAAGTTACCAGCGATGAAGAGTCCCTTGCTCGATATACCGGCCGTGGATTTAGCCGAAATGATTAGAACGCGACAGGTGAGAGAGGTGGTGCTGCTGCCGCGTGATTTCATTTTGGAATTCTCGAAATTTTATTTCATTCATTTTTTTAGTGTGTACACACGTACAGATGTGTATGCGCTTATGGAAATCACTTCATGCTTTATTCGTGAATATATCGCTGAAATCTTAAAACAAGTTTATTTATTGAATGTGTTCTTTTAGTTGGCTTATGTGTGGTGTATATTTGGAGAGGCCCCGTACGTCCAGCGGGTCTATGCTGCAGGCTGCGAAATCTATGCTTGCCCACAGTTCATTGCTGTGTTAAGTTTTGCTCAATTACGGCGCTAGAGTGTTAGATACGAGCGTTGCTATTGGCTCATTGATGGTATGGTATGGCAATGAAGGTGTTCCACTGGCATACTTGACGTTAATTGCATAGTAGTGGCGTGATTTGGTTTGTTTACCGGCCTCAAGGAACGATCCTATGGGAATTTTTTTATAAGAATTGATTTCGTGTTTGATAGGCTGATCTAGCATGTACATAGTACACAATAATCCAGGATTAATCTATAAACATTCGATATAAGACCCAATAAAAGCCTGGTGTCCTATCGATTCAAATAACCACAAAAAAAAAACTAAATGTTGATGCGACCCGGCCTCGATGCTGTAAACATTGCTTTGCAACCCTTTGCAGTCTACTCTCTAGACAACACGTGTCAAACTCGCGGCCCGCGGGCCGCGTGCGGCCCTCCTCGCAGTTCTGTGCGGCCCGCGGCCATGTCGAAGCAGCACAATCTGTATCAACACAAAAATGGTGAAACTGGTAAGCTGAACAATGCAGAAGTTGAACTCAAGTCTACAAAAGTTACTAAAATTCATCAGTGGCTTATGCAAGATTATTTTAGGATTTTTTCTCCAAATACTACCAACAATTTGAGGCTGGTTATTTGATTTTATGAGACAGCTCATCTTTTTTGTACAGGACAATACTAAGTCTCTTCATGAAATTGTTCTGTCCCGAAATGCAGTTAATAAAAAATTGGTTGGCTTTACCGAACACGAATTGAGATTTATTTGGAAAAAATGCAAATCTTTAAAAACGACGAAAATCTTGGGATTGGTGACTAAATAACCTGGTTGTGAAACTCCAACATGATAATAAATTAGAGCCCAAGTGCCTGATGTTTATACCTATACTTATCAAGCTGTATTGCGGTGCATGAGTTTGTTTAAAACCATATCACAAACAACTTTTTGTCTCTTTTAGCCACCTTTCTACTGACATTAATTTATTCTGACTAATTTTGCCTCCTAATGATATTTTGGGCGACCTCGGATGACTGGTGCTAGACATTTTTTATCATCTGTCCAAAATTTGGCGCAAATCATGTAATTGTGTTACTTGAATCAATCATATTTTCACGTTTTCGCTTCTTGTCTTAATTTTTTAATGTTATTGTAGTACATTTTCGAAAGGAAAAGTTCTCACGAATAATCCCGCTATAGTGAACCAGACTCTGCTATATTTCAAAAGTAATATTCTGTTCTTGCGTAATACGAAGACATCAAAGTTTTAAAATTTTCCTCCTGCGGCCCACCTATACCTGAGGAGAGTCTTATTTGGCCCGCGCCAGGTTTTGAGTTTGACACCCCTGCTCTAGACAGACTTCAAATTTCATCGAAGTGAAGTTTGACACCATACTCGTAGTCTCATCAAAATTTAATGGTCGCTATGGATGGACTATATTTGAACTTTAATTGAGGAAATTATTTAGCATTTGATTAAATTGCCAATTTCTTGCAATGATGACAACTGCAATATTTTTCAGGGAGAATCTGCCATAGTTTCGGCCAATACAGTGGAACCTTGATAACTGCAACTCGTATAGTTCGAAATCCTGAATACTCTTGGTCCCAAGAATTTCCCATAGTAGAGAAGCTAAAAAATCATGGATAATTCGAAATATTTAGCAGTTTTTTTTTTTAATTTTCAGCTGGTTTTCTCAATAATTTCAGTGCACTCGCGCTAACTTGAACTATACGTTAACTTGAACATTTTTTTCTCTCCGTTGACTGCACTATAACTTGAACTAGATCAAAATGTGCTATAACTTGAACAACATTTCTTACAAATTATTTATTGCGTTATCAACACGCAGACGTTTTGTACAACTCTCTGCAATGGTTGTACCGTTATTTTCACATTAAATTGTCTGAACAAATTTGGCTGGATCATTTTCGTTAGTGTCGCGTGCAACATGGATCGCAAAAAGCTTAATTGTCTTACGTTAAAAGAAAAATCTGAGGTTTTGAGCAAGCTGAAGCATGGCAATAGTGTTTCCTTCTTGGTAAAACAATATAATGTTGCCAAATTAACCATTTGTGGGATTAAAAAGAAGGAGCAAGTTATCCTCAAGTGTGTGAACAATACATTTTCAGGACCCGGTAAGAGAAGAACACTTAAATCATCAGAGTTCCCAAAAATGGAAGAAGCCCTTTACAAGTGGTTTTTGTCCCAACGTAACAAAAATTATCCGATTAATGGGATGGTTTTAAAAAACAAAGCAAAGAAAATTCATTCCCAATTAGAAGGAAGCAACTCCACATTTTTCGCCAGTGACGGTTGGCTGAATAAGTTTAAAAAACGCTATGGAATACGATTGCTGGCTGTATCAGGGAAAAAACTGTCATCTCAACCGGAACTTATTGAGCCTTTCAAAATTCTATTGCAAAATCAAATCAATGAAATGAATTTATGTGATGAGCAAATTTACAACGCCGACGAGTCTGGCTTGTATTGGAAAATGCTGCCGGGGAAAACATATGTTTCAGTTCAAGAAAAACAAGCGCCTGGAAGGAAATGTACAAAGCAGTGAATAAAATTTTTGGCATGTGCCAATGCCACAGGAAATCACAAGTTGAGGCCAAAAATCCTCGAGTGTTCAAAAATGTTAGTATCCCTGTCGAGTACAAGAACTCAAGTTCAGCGTGGATGACTTCATTTTTATTTAAAGAGTGGTTTCATCACTCTTTTGTGCCACAGATAAATTTTAGTTTTGAAGTGCAACCGATTACATCTAAATCACAAGTTTTCTTCCTAGATAACGAATTTTTTAAAAGAAATGGGATTGCCTGTTCGGGCGTTACTTTTGATAGACAACGCTCCGTCACACCCCCATGAAAATGAGCTTAAGTCCGAGGATGGATCAATTGTGGCGATGTTTATTCCACCCAACGTTACCCCTTTAATCCAGCCGATGGATCAAAATGTTATAAGAGTAACCAAATTACATTATAGGAACTCTTTACTGGCATCTATCTTCAGTAGTAATTCCGGTTTGGTGGAATCGATGAAGAAAATAACTTTAAAGGATGCTGTATTTTTTTAAACGCAGTTTGGAATCGGTTGTCGAAAGAAACGTTGGCGAAATGTTGGAAAAATGTTTTAAGCTTCGCCCACAAATACTTAAGGCGCGAAAAATGCATGATAGGTACGAAGAAAGAGGTTTATGTTCTAAACTTTGAAATGGCGGAAAAACTATTCGCTCAATAACGGAATAATCCAGCTAAACATTGCATTCACTGTGTAATTCATTAAAAACTAAATAAAGTCAGTTTCAAATGCGTTTAAGTTCATATAAGGTCCTAAAGGATAATATCCTTATCGATCTCATTATCACTATGGCAAAAAAAATTTCCCTTGGCATAATTGATGATTTCCGCGGCAAATATTGAAAATTTAGAATCTCTTTGAAAAGTTAATCGAAGAATACAAGAAGTAAAGCAGTTTTTGCAAAATGTTTAGAACTTTCCATGGCGACGTCAAAAAGTATTGACAGTACAACAAAATTTTAGAGCGATAGTTCTTCTTGTTCCAGAGCAAACAATGGAATATTCCTGTTTTATTTATGAGATCGTAATAAATTTGATTGGAAACGACTCCTATCGTAGTTGGTATTCTTCATTCAAGAAAATAATAATATAATATACGCTAAATAAATTGGCTTTTTCTCATTGAGGCGAAAAAACATGGACTATTATTTTTTTTCGTAGTTTGATGTCGTTCAAATACACCTAATAGGGTGACAATTCCCGTATAATAAATATTTGTTAAGAGTCCTAGAGTATTACGATGATGACCCCTACCCTTTAAGTAGTGATTTCAGCCAGGATATTAACCCTAACCATACCTCACAAACTGGTCAAGGATCCGCTTCAACCAATTACTATTACTAGAGTTAAATTTAATTGTAAATGTTTGGTGAGAGTTGAATAAACAAATTAAAAAAAGCTTGTCACAAAAAGGACCAATTACGGAGTTTTCTGGAAGTAACTATATATTTGGTATGTGTCGGAATATGTCGTAAGAATTATCTCCAGAGGTTCAACAAAAATGTTTTTTTGTTTTGTTTTAAATAATAAAAGAAATCAAATTCTTGTCGAATCAGAACATAATATTTTAGTTAAAACCAGTTTTAATCAAATTAACTGAAATGTACTTATTATTTTGTCCAGCTTTTTTTTAGACGACACGTACTTTTTTAAGGTACATGAAAGCTGTTATTTATTTTAGGCTTATTTACATATTATTTAATTTCACACGGCGACGAAAAAATTTGAACAAATGCAAAGTGATAAGCGACCAAGACTATGTTTACACGACGGAACAAGTACGGGATTTTGGACCTCTGTAGCTGTATACCGGAGTTATAAGAGTTTGAAAATCGCATTTTTTCGAAAATCTTGTTCTTGTTGTTCATTGACCGGGCTACAGCCTTGTAGAGAGCATCTCGGGATCCGCTCTCTTGTCCCATAGATAAAGTATGTCGCGAGGGTGTGCATAGGCTATCATTTGCTCCGATCCGTGCAGTAGAAACAAATGTGAAACTGGATAGAGTTTCTGGCTTCTTTTTTTATATGTTTCAAAGAAAATATTTTGCAAAAGTCGGGAATGGGCCCGAAAAATGCTTGGAATAGAAGCGTATAGTATTGTCATTTGGTAGAATTGTTTAGAACAATCCCTTGTATATGTGCTCCAAAGTTTTCAAGTGTAGAGCGTCTGGAAGAGTAGGGGCAACAGGTAAAAGTTCCTGTTTTGGTTCCTTTTATATACGAGCACGTATACATTAGATATTAATATAATATTGCATGAGCATATAGTGCGGTGCATACATTGCGTTCTTTCTTGTTAGTACCACTCGGTTTGATCCTGCTGTGGTGGTGGAACCTGGATGCAAGGACATTCTTGCTTCTGCAGAAACGGAGATCGTGTCTTAACCGTTTGGTAGGCCTAATTTAAAACTTAGGAAGTATGGATGTAATTTATATCACAATAGGGTAACAGATAGGGTTAAAGTTATTATTAGGTCGCAGTTAGTGTTATTATTATGGTTAAATTTAAGGATAAGGCTTGCGTTAAGGTTGAGTTTAAGGTTTAGACCAAGATTAAGGCTAAGGTTAAAGTTGGGGTTATCATTAAGCTTAATGTGATGTATAAAGATATTAAGGCTACCAAGGTTACTAAGGGCTTCCAAGGTCACCAAAGTTATCAAGTGTACTATGTTCACTAGAGTTACCAAGGCGACTAAGGTTACCAAGGGATCTAAGGGTTACTAAGATTATTATTATTCTCAAACAAATTCGTGATAAAAGGGCAGTGAATGTCGTCTTAACTTCAATAGATTGAACGCATTCAATATCATTTATTGATATGTTGTCTATTTTCTAAATTAAAAACTGTAAAAAAATATGATATCTCACAAAAACAACTCTGTTGTAAAAGGTTTCCGCCAAAGAAAAAGTCGTCAGCCGCAAAAAGGATTGATATAAATACAATCCCGCCAAAATACTCGCATCTTGTCTCAAGGATATGCATTCAAAAGTGATTGAATTAGTTAATAGTTTCCACCAAACCTACGCGGTGCGGTACGCATCAGAATCTATGAAATAATTTTCGCCGTGGTAGACCACGCTGATTTTGTCAATTCGGGTATGGTGTGTGTGTTGTGTGTAACGCGTACCGCTCCCGCGCTTGTTTGGCGGAAACTAATTTCTTGCAATAGCAGGCTAAAACCAATCTTATGAAAATTACGAAAGACCTTTATTGCATAAAAAAGGGAAAAGTCGTCTAAACGAAGGAAAGCGAAATACGTTTCTAAAACACATTTTATTTAAAAGGCTGGTAGATTTAAAATGAAATCTGATCAAGAAAACAACATAGCAGCAAATAGCACCTTCGTCAAGCTTCCCGCCAATAAGCGTTGAAAGAAATTAGTTTCCGCCAAACCAGCGCGAGACGGGTACGCGGTACACACAACACAAACACCACCCGAATTGGCAAAATCAGCGTGGTCTACCACGGCGAAAATTATTTCATAGATTCTGACGCGTACCGCACCGCGTAGGTTTGGTGGAAGCTATTAAATAATTCAATCACTTTTGAATATGCATATCCTTGAGAGAAGATGCGAGTATTTTGGCGGGATTGTATTTATATCAATCCTTTTTGCGGCTGACGACTTTTTCTTTGGCGGAAACCTTTTTTTTTGTTTTCGTCAGATTTTTTACTGAAATAACTACTTGGCTACAGGGTGATAAGAAAAAATCGTATGAGTGTATTTATTTTTTGGCCATATGTTGGTTCTAGGAGAGTGGTCGGCAAACTTTTTAGGCAGAACGCAGAAGAGTCAAATTCAGGAATTTACGAATTAAGATTCCTTCAAAGAGCCAAACTGTTGTTGTATGGAGGGCTTCACGAAAATATTTTTAAAATTAAACAATGTGAATGCCGTAGAAAAGGAGCAGATTGGTGTTGAAGTTTTTACATTGCTGAAGTAACAAATTCCGGTAAATGCAATAGCATTAAATTCTATTCTAAAGCAGAGCGCACCAAGAGCAACAGAACGAAGATCACAGATGTTACTTTGTCTTTTACGAAAAAAAATTACAGTCGTTTTTTTCAGATTTACGAAAGAGAAAGATACCATGTAGAAACAAGTGTATCGTAATTAATAGCACGTAACGAACAGGGGAAATTTATTGGAATGCATGCAGCGGCAGATACGGTTGATCGGGAACCCACCAAATTTTAGATTTCAATAGTTTGTACATGTTCCAAAACCTTCAAATTCTTCTCTTTCTAATTTGCATTGTAAATGCTCGGGTTTGTCCACAATCAGTTTTCGTGTGCTACTTTCTATTGCAGTTGCAGGCATAGTAGAACAAAAAACTGGTGATTTTCAGATCTTAGGCTGGGGCTGCAACAAGGTACGCAAATGTTTAAGAAAACCCTATTTTTTTTCTACGAATCTAAATAATAATAACAAAACTAATCCCAAGCCAATCTATAGGCCTCAGTCTCAATCTGAAGTTAGTGAAATGTAAATGCAATTTGATTTTATCAGTTTCAGTTGTTTTACTTCCGAGAGAGAGAGAACAAACAGTCTAACTCCACCGACCAAAGTTGAGTCATTATTATCAACATTGGGAATTGTTTTGTGGCACTAGTACGGCATTCAGAATAGCTCGATGCAGAGTCTCTTAGGCGTTGTCAATTAAATTGCTTAAAAATTGAGTGACGGATGCGACATTTCCAAGGGGGTTGGAACTTCAAAAACCTCCCACAAAACAAAGCCATTGTGTCTCATAGCAGTAGATAAGGAACATTTTCAATATAAAAACTAGACCGAGGCTAATTTCGGGAGCGGCCGAAATTTGGATGCCCTTCGCTCCCTTCGGGCTAAAAGTTTTTTCAGGCGTAGCAACGTCTTGTATTTAATCCCCCCACCATTATTTTCCTTCTGTCTTCACAACAGTTCGGTTGCGTCGACAAAATAATATATTTGTGTGGGGTTTGGTTGGAATAAGTTGGCAAATAAAAATATTTACTCAGAAAATGTTATTTGGGGATGCCGGAGCATGACCCCGTAGTACGATTCCATTTGCTTTGACCTTTTGGTTGCTTTGATAAAGACACATTAATTCAAGGTTTTGTGAAATTGGTTTAAAAAATGTTTCTTAGAAGAACCAAAATGGGGGGTTGGGTTTGTATGGCAGCCCCATGACCCCATGGTCTGATTTGATCCATTCTTACACATGTCTTGTTTCATCAATAGGAATACATTTGTGTGAAATTTGGTTGAAATTGGTGCACAAATAAAAAAGTTTTTCTTAGAAGAACCTAATTTGGGGGATTGGGTTTGTATGGCAGCCCCATGACCCCATTGTCCGATTTTACCGATTCAAACATAGAAACTGCCTGCAGCAAAAAGAAGCTTCATAGCTTTTAAATTGGCTGAGTAAAACGCGTCGCAACAGACAGACAGACGGACATCGCCCAATCGACTCCCCAAACCATGCTGATCATATACATATGTATACTTTTTGTATGGTCGGAGATGCTTCCTTCAATGCGTTACAAACTTCATGACAAAGTTAATATACCTTTCGCTCTATGAGCAGCTAACCCTTTAGCTGCCACAGGCATTTCAACATTTTTAGGGTTTTTTAGAAAATTTTTTTCAAAAAACCCTTATGAAATCGATTTTGTCCGTCCGTCCGTCTGTCCGTCTGTTCACTAAATAACTCGCGAACGGCTCAACCGATTGTCATGAAATTTGGTAGGAATGTGTAGAATGGTTACAGTCTTTGGCACATATACCTTAGAAGTTGGTAGGAAGACGACAACAGGGTTTTTCCGAACGTTTGAAAAAAGTCGACTTTTTTAGTTTTCATCGGAGATTGACGTGTGGGTATTTAAATCGAAGATCTAAACGAGTACACCTCATATCAGTTAAAATTTTCCAGTTTCGAGTAACGGTAAAAAAATTATTGGCGTTTAAAGTTAAACTTCCTTTTCGAGCTCCGTTTTTCTAAACCGTTATAGGGATCGATATGAAACTTTGCACAAAGATTGGTCAGTAGGGCCTTATATACGTTAAATATTAAGACTGTTGACTTTTGCAAAGGAAAAGTAAATAACAGTAAATTTGTAAAATTTTAAATTGTTCGTGTGTAGCCCCTCTTAAGTTTCCGAATATGAAAATTCTGCTAAGGGTTTTTAGAAAATTACATATAGAATATGTCTACGAATTTTCATGCGAATAACTCTATCCAAAACGGAAATATAGCCAAATAAGAATTTAGTAAGGGCCTTTCACAATGCAAGCCTCTTAAGCATTTTTTCAATGCATATCTTTTAAGTAGATGAAACAATGAACATGAAATTTGGTGGAAATGCATAGAATGGTAATAGTGTTTGCCACAAATATTATTGAATTTTGTAGGACAAGCTAACAGGGTGTCCCTGAATAGCTGCTAAAGTATACTTGTTCAATACTCATCAGAAATCTTAAATCGAAAAATGCATGTAGATTTGCCTTGGAGTACTTTTATACAAACTGGGTAAATAGTAAATCTATTTTTGGATTGGTCTAATTAAAGGTGGAACAGAATGAAAGGCGCTGGAACGCGTTTATTTAGACCAATCCAAAAATAGATTTACAGGAAGCATTTCATTAATGTTGTGCACAATACTTATTTATTGCTTATAAAATATGTGTACAACAAAAAAATTCACTATGCATTAAAATTGTAAAAAACCCTCGTATTGCGGGCGCAGCCCTCTGTACGCCGGTATTTTTTTAAAATATCATCGTTAGACAACAACTGTCGTGCTCTGTGGCCGTGATCGTTCGGTCGCCACGGTAGTCATCAACGCACCATGCTCCACTAGGAGTTACGGTAATGAAGAGAGAGAGAGAGAGAGACAACTAAAATCACACTAACTAGAATAAACTAAAAGAAACGGTTCGTAAAAGCAAAAAAAAAATCGTAAAAAAACTAACTACTCTAAAATCGGATAAACGGTTTAGTTTCTACAAAGGTTCCAAGTAAGTCGATCTTTATTCATCAGAATTTTCTCGCAACTTGTGTTTGGGTGGTGTTTCACAAATTTGGCGTATTGTCTTAGTCTTTCTTACATAATTTTAATCTAGCTCTAGAAGGAGAAAATTAGGGTTAATTTTCGACTGGGGTAATTTGTACGTATAGAAAGTTGTGAAATCGGATTTAGATAAAATTAATTTATCCCATAACAAAACTATCTCGGGATCTATTGGGCCTGTAGAATTATATTTGGTATGTAATGAGAAATTGTATGTACAGTCAAACCTCTCCAACTCGAATTACGACTTGCCAAGACAAAATGTTCGAATAAGGGAGAGTTCAACTAATGGAATTAAACTGTGAATCGAACTTGGAAGAAGTGAAGTTGTTAGAAATAGCATGGAAAATTATAAAATATTGTTTGAGTTAAAGAGGCTTTCGAATTAGAGAAATTCGACTTGGAGGTTGCATTTTGTATCCGAAGTTGATGGGAACTCCAGTGAAATCCTAATTTTTTTCAAGCTAACAATAATTCTACTTAAGGAGGTTTAAACTTAAAGAGCTTTGACTGTAGTTTGATATAGTCTTAGACAAATGACAACTTGCACAGCTGTAATTTTTATACACTTCGCTCATAGAGTGAAATGTTCCGGAAAGCTGAAATTTTGCACTCATGCTTCTTTTTGCTGCGGGCACTTTGTATGTTTGAATCGGTAAAATCTGATAATGGGATCATGGGGCTGCCATACAAACCCAACTCCCCAAATTAGGTTCTTCTAAGAAAAACTTTTTTATTTGTACACCAATTTCAACCAAATTTCACACACATGTATTTCTATTGATAACACAAAACATATGTCAATCAGACAATGGGGTAATGGGGCTGCCATACAAACCTAAACCCCCATTTTGGTTCTTCATGGAAACATTTTTTACACTAATTTCACAAAACCTTGAATTAATGTATCTTTATCAAAGCAACTAAAAGGTCAAAACAAATGGAATCGTACTACGCGGCCATGCTCCCGCATCCCCCAATAAAATTTTCTGGGTAAATATTTTTATTTGTCCACTTATTCCAACCAAACCCCAGAGTTTTTGAAACATTAGTAAAAAACTGAAAAATGGTCGAAAACATGAAGGTTTTTGGGTCACCTACCAGTTAGCACAGGTCTCTCGGGGTTGAAAATTTGGGTACCCTGACATATACCAATAACATATCCAAAATGCAGCAATGCTGTAGATTTATGTTTGTTTGAGGCGCCGCGCCATTACAAAAACATTAGATATCCATAAAAAAAAAAAGAAGTTTAAAAATGGAAACCAAAACTTTTAAACAAAACACTGCTCAAATTAAAAAAAAAATGAACACAAAGTTTGTATCTTGAAATTTAGATTGGCAAATCGGATAAGGTTTTTTAGTAGATGATAAGTGTTTACTACTGTCAGTCCTGGTTCAGAAGTTTAACGGTTAAAATTAAATTATTTTCGTGTAGGTTCGACTGCAAATATCATTAAACAAACCCAAACACTTATCCAAATCGCAACCATAGCCCTCAGGGGAAAAATCACTGACACGATTGGTTTGGATTTTTCAAAATGAATGGCATAACAAGGCGCTTTAAATGGATGTGCTAAATTTAGTTTAATTAAGTGTCTCTGATTCTACGCAAAACTGCTTAAGTCGTATGACCCGATAGTAGCGCCCGCTCTAGCACTTAGGTCGCAGCGGGCAAGATTTCCGCCTACAGATTTTTTTTCTATTTAATAGGGTCATTCATTTCCCAAAGAAAATTCCATGAGAAAGCGAATTGAAGGGATTACTACATGGAAGAAGCCTGAAATTACCTTTGACAATAATTTTACTCATTTTATTTACTCTACCGATCAAATACTGCATACTATGGAATTCGTCCTTAGGAGGAGATGTCAGTCTGAGCAGGACACTCCTCATAGTACCTACTGACTGAGATAATTGAGATTCGATCATTTCGAAATATGCCTTCGCTGAGATGAAACCAGGCTATGTCAAGCAGACTCTGAATAATGCAAACACCTTATTGGTGAATGTTGGGCGATTGCTCAGTTCAGGCTCAATTTTTTTGGCGCTTTATAAAGGGTCCGCCAATAAGCGCGCTCGAACTTTAAAATGAAATAAAGCAAGTTGTGTGAGAGGTATAAATGAAATTTATTTTTTGTTTGAAAGAGTATTCGAAGGCATTATGTATGGAAAATAACATCGTTCAAGTGGCCACCTCGGCTTCGCTTGGTGGCGCGCATACGAGAAGTCCAATTTTCAATGACTCTGGCGCACAAATCGGGCTGTATTTCATCGATGGCGTGGCGTATGTTGACTTTGAGATCATCAGTATTTTGTGGTTGGTTTGCGAAGACCTGCGATTTAAGAAAACCCCACAAGAAATAGTCTAGTGGGGTTAAATCGCACGATCTCGGTGGCCAGTTGATGTCGTCTCCGCGCGAGATAACCATTCCTCCGAAGCGCTCGTGCAGAAGATCCATTGTGGCGCGCGCTGTGTGGCCCGTAGCGCCGTCCTGCTGAAACCACATATCCTCGACATCCATATTGTCGATTTCATGCCAGAAAAAGTTCGTTATCATGGATCTGTATCGTTTGCCGTTTACCGCGTTTACGCGCGGAACTTTGCTCGAACCGATGAATGATTTTCGTAATAAGTTTTAATGATTTGCACATGTTGCTCGCGGCTGAATTGGTTCATGGTGATTTGTGAAGATACACTGAATAATAACAACTAGGTTTGATAACTCTAGCACAAACAACATGGCCGCCATGAGCTGTCAAAGATCGAGCGTCCCTATTGGCGGACCCTTTATTTGCTTTATTAAAATGAGTGCCGAATATAAAAAAACGTATATCCTTTATCGGTATAAACGTTTTTAGTCTAAACTTTTCCAAATCAAAGATGTCAGATAAGCTTCCCAATGTTGAGGTAGGATTCTGAAGAGTGCTAATGCATCCTTAACACTCAAATTTTATATAAATTCAAATCAACTATTTTATTTAAACTGTAAACGTTACGGACTCATTATGATCGGTGACAATTTTTTGATTGCCATTAATCACAACTTTTTAAAGCAAAAGGCACACTCAACAATTGATACCCAAAACCAATAAACACTGGTTTAGGTCAATATTAAATTTCTACAAATAGTTGGGAATTAAATAACGATTTTAGTAGTCTTCTCTTAAATAAAAACGTATCTTGCAGCCTTTTAGAAAGCTTGACTGATTTGGTTTCACACATTGATGTCAGTTTACTTGGTTGATTAGCCATGGAACTTATAGCAGTCCTTCGCTAGTTGGCATTTCTCCATCACTCCACTTATTAACATAATTTGCTGGTGTTTTAATTTATACTTTTTAGCTTTCTTGTAGTTTTCTTTCTATGAAATACTATAGCCAATATACCGCCCTTAAAATTTAGCGCCCTGGGCGACAGTCCGGCTTGCCCCACGCTAGAGCGGGCGCTGCTCGGTCGAACAGTTTTAGTTTCATAGAAGCTAATTCGGTTGGGTCGAAACAAAGATCGACTTGCATTTAACCTTGTTCCATCGAGTGTTATTATAAAAAGTCGACCAACAGCCTGAATACTGAATATTGTTTATTATGTCATGTTTGGCGAAAATGCATCAATTCACAAAAAGGCAAAAGAAAGAATTTTTTAGGTTCATGAAAAAGTAATGGTTCGGTACGGTTAATTAGAGTGTATTGCCTAAGTTTTCATACCATTTCTGCGTGGATTTGCGACGTGTTTTCAGGAACACAAATGCAAAACCTTATTAGGTTTTCATATTGAGCATTATCTAAAAGGAATGCAGAGTATTGGATATAATTCCTTCCATTTTTTGCTTGGTTATGTGAGCTTTGGTTAAGATTGGTGTCTAAAAAATGTTTCTTAGAGAGGGCTTTCTATTTCATTCCCAAATCGTCCGATTCCGGGATCCAAACGAACACAAACAGCCTAAAAACTGATCACGCAAACCGCGCCGCAACAAGCCGGCATCACCAATTCAACTCGCTTTGTGATGAGACCCTCTTTAACGAACCCAAGATGACCTCTTTGTTAGCCAATTGTATGGGTATCCCGTACACTTTGGACAGAAAGGAGAATTCTGCCATCTTGATCTGGACCAAACAAATACTCCTATTATTTTGTTTTTTCCATATAATTTTACGAATTACTTTTAAAATGTACCAACAATTTCTCTTTGCAGATCAAAAGCGAAGATGTAATACGAGCCTATATCGATCGATGCAAAGAAGTCAATCCGCTCCTGAACGCCATTGTCCAGGATCGTTTCTCGCACGCACTGAAAGAAGCCATCGCCATAGACGAATCAATCGAGCGAGGTGACTACACAATCGAAGAAATGCGCGAAAAAACTCCACTCCTTGGCCTACCCGTCACCGTCAAAGAAAGTATCGCCGTCGAAGGAATGTCCAACCAATCGGGCCGTGTATTCAAAACCCCTCAAATAGCCAAAGAGGATGCACCAGTTGTGGCGCAAATTCGCAAATATGGTGGCATCGTTCTACTCGTAAGCAACACACCGGAATTGTGTCTTCTGTGGGAAACGTACAACAATGTTTCGGGTACAACACGAAACCCGTACGATCTAAAAAGAACGCCAGGCGGTTCGTCTGGAGGCGATGCAGCCCTACTTTCCAGCGGAGCTTCACTGTTGAGTTTAACATCAGATATTGGCGGATCGTCACGATTGCCGGCCATGTTTACCGGCATTTTTGGTCACAAGCCTAGTCCTTATGCTGTGTCGTATGTCGGACATCATCCGACAAGTGACTATCCAAAATGGGGTGATTTCTTTACAATAGCACCGATGACACGATATGCTATTGATTTGCCGCTTTTGTTGAAATGCATGTGTGATCCGAATGGACCGCGTTTGAATTTGGATCAGGAGGTCGACTTGCGGGATATGCAATTCTTTTTCATGGACAACGATGGACCGTCGGGTATGATGCGACCGCTTTCGCATGATATGAAGACAGCAATAAATCGAGTGGCAACGGATTTCAATGCACAACGAGTTAATATCCGAAAAATGAAATGGTCGTTTGATATATCATTATCGGCGATGTTGACAATCGATAACATTGAAACGATCTACAACAAGACGGAGGAGGGTCAAAAACGAAAGACTGTCATATTAGAGACTCTCAAATATCTAGTTGGATGTTCGGACAGTATTTTTTCATCGGTCGTTATTGGTCATTTGCAGAATTTCGTGAAAGCTTTGCCGAAATCGCGACACCGACAACTATCAAATATAATCGAGGCATTGAAATTGGAGTTTCAACAACTGCTGGGCACAAAGGGCGTGTTCTTGTATCCTACATTTCCAACAACGGCTCATCATCACTATGAAATCTATCACAAGCTGGTCGAACCAATGTACATGGCAGTTTTCAACACACTTGGCCTGCCCGTCACGAATTGCATGATTGGCATGGATCGTAACAATCTGCCGATGGGCTTGCAAGTCGTAGCGAATCCAGGACAAGATCATCTGTCGTTGGCAGTGGCGAAGGAAATTGAACGTCGTTACGGGGGCTGGGTGAAACCGCCGTTTGAGACGAAATAGCAACGGACTGTATTTCTCTAATATATTTATTAAATAACTTATTACGTATACAATTGTGAGTTTAAGGGGAGTGTTTGGCTTCCGCATGATGTGATGATGATTTGTATTCTTCGGCTCCAAAATTGGGATAACATTTTGTCTAGGGAACACGTGCGTTTTCGTGATATTATAAGATCGGTGTTGGTGCCTTGTGATGATACATAGAATTCCCATTTTTTTATACACATTTGCAATTTATCATTTTTATATTTAGCATCGTTTTTTAGTAGTAATAGAACAAAATAAAAAAAATAAACCACAAAACTTTGATTTGATTTTACTTGGTTAATAACTCGTAGAGAGAGTCATTAGTGTAAAATATTTTAAATCATTCGATACGTATCGGTATCTTTTCGAAAATCTTTACGCATTTGAAATAACAACTAATGACGATGTTATCATCCTAATGTTTGGTCAAGTGCGAGGGAACAGTGACCGTGATAGAATAAAAAAAAATAAACTGTATGAAGTATGATACATTAAAGCTGGTATTCTGGAAGGCGATAGGCGACAGTCGCTTTCATTTTTTGGGTGTCGCCTAACGATAAATCTATTGGACTCCCTATCATTAAAGTTGATCATGGCAGGGCAATACTTAGCAATTGTTCACGTTAATTATATTGTCAACATTAGATTTAGAAGGTACTCGAAAATTAAAGTGACTGTCGCCTCTCGTCTGACAGAATGCCAGCTCAATACATATCACTATTCGGGTGTTTCATACGAAATTAAAGATTTGGTAATTATAAATGCATTTGCATTCATTCGGATTGATTTAAAGATTGACTTCATACAGTCAACAGCAAAAGTTAAAATACACTTAATCGTCTATTTAAGTGATTTAGAAAAACAGAATCAATAATTTAGTTTGTATTCATTTTTAATAAGCTTTAGTTTAATATTGAGCTAAAGCAGTGATATGTGTTAGCGACATCACATTTACATGAGATGGTCAGGCCCAGCGCGTTGACAGCTCAAAGAAGGCGGCCGACTATGGCGCAACTATTAGGGGCGCAAATTCGGCCCATCAGGGAGTGGTACAAAAATTTCCGACGCTCATCAAAAATAAATGTGTGTCTGCAAAGAGTGTCGTTTTAATTATATTTGACGAAATTGGTGTTGAAACTTTCAAAAAGGTAATGCATACTATACTTTCCGGCCCGGCCGGCATGCAGTTATGTCGGATTTTTACCAACTAAGGCCAGCCAAGCTGAGCTTCTTCCCCTTCTTCTCAGTACCGTATAGCCCCATGTGGGGCCATGGTGCGTTAACTCAGCCGTTTATAGGCAATTTCGAGTCAACGTTACATTGCGTATCATTCCGGAGTGTATATAATGTTGCAAGCACTATATATTTCCTACCCGCACATTTACGGAAATTTTTGACCACGCCGAGATTCGATCTCCGGACTTCTAGATTACTAGCATCGTAGAGTGCGACTCAACCAAGTGAGCCACAAAGCGTGCTTCTTCCCCTGCGGAATCAAATTTCGGCTATTTATTTTTTAGCCGTCATTCCTATTTGTGCGTGTGCTACTCTGAGATCTTCATGGATGTTGCAGATGAAACCCACTCACTCACAGCATCCCAATCATTTTGAGATTAAAACATGAAAGAGAGAGAGAGAGATATTCCTATTGCCTGCGCAATTCGGACACTCTGGAGCAGTGGCGGAACCAGGATTTTGTCCTGGAGGGGGCTAAGCCCGTCCATATTACTGGAAATTAGAGCATGCCTCCGCAAGCTAAGCTCCTAAATCAGTAATGACGCTATACAGTGATGTTTCATGCTTATTTTCGAAGTATTTTTCTTTTTCGTAACCTTTATCGCCTTAAAAATGCGAGCAAATGTCATACTTATCATCGAGCATTGTAATTGAGGTTTTTTTTTAAAACAGAAACATTACATTTGATATAGACGATAAGAATTAACTACACTTTGTCTTGTCTTTAATTTTAACGGACTTTCAGGACCTAGTAAATGACAAAAATAAAATTATGAGGACGGAGAGGAAGTACGCTACTCACTATGCGAAACAAGTAATTCCATATCCAATCGTCTTTCCGAAAAAAATCGTGAGGTTTTCTATAATTTCGACTTTTGGCCATTTTGATCTTCTTCCTTTGCTGACTGTGCAATCGCGTAGGCCGTGGGACTAAGGATTGTTTTTGTTATCGTCGGTTCCGGAGCCGAAACGTTGAGAGGGTTATCTCACAACGTTTTACGACTAAGGTCAAGGGGTGCAGCTGGGTATTGAAAAAAATTTTAGAGGGGAATTTGTGAATGTCCGGTATTACACGAGAAAAATTTATTTTCTCAGATGAAATAGACAGTGGGGGCACTGAGAGGACTCGAATCTCGTAAAGAACAATTTTGAAAAATGTATTTTTGCCATCGAGAGGAAGCAATCAAATCTGAATTTTGGTGGGGACAACCCTCGGATTTGCCTCGTTTAACCAAGATGCGGACCGTATATCGGTCTGGACTATTTTTCCCCATGCTGTCTTAAATAATCCTATAAAAGTTGCTCCGAGAACAAATCATTTTTTATACACCCGGCAATTAGCTCCCCTCAGTCCTTCCCGTGGCTGCGCCACTGCTCTTGAGACATCTACTGCTTGAGTCGATGCAAGTTTTGCATCCGAGTTAAATGGAGTTGGTTGAAAAAGCGGTTCATCTCGCTGTGTCTGGTTAATTATTTTTTACGATTAACCATAGGCTACTTTTGGGTCTTGTATGCCATCATTAATACGAGACTTGGGTGTACATCTCCCCCACAAAGGGCGCAATATGCACGCTTCGCCTAGTGCGCAACAGAACAGAGGCTTGCGCCGGCCCTGGAGGTGGTATGAATAAGGAGACCAACTTTGTCACAAGCTATTGCGGAAAATACAGTCAAAACCTAAGATCAAGAAAATATAAGGATTGTGTCATAGGCCAAAAAATGGGTAACCATTTGCTATCTCATTCATAGTGGCAGTGGCGTGGACATTATTATATCGGGAGTCAATGTAATTTAGTATTTATATTTCAAATCGCTTTAATAGCACGTGACAGTCATATAACCAATATATTCATGGAAACAAAATTGCTTTACGCAATCTACTGAACTAACGATTTCATGTTCATAATTTTATACAAATAAGCACCTTCAATCATACTTTTACCCTACTCCTTTGTGCGAGACTAAAATTCAACACAACCAATGTACTGGGATGACAGCCAGACTAAGAAAACATTTGTTAGGATAGAATGAGAAGGAGAACCGAAAGTTTTCCTTTTCAATAGTCCATTTGTACGGTAGTGCTCTATCCTGGTATATTTTCTTGATCTTAGGTCAAAACAAAAAACAAACGGTATGTTAATAATAAACGTTATTATCGATAAACGATGTAAAACGAACATATTGTGGCGCATATTTTACTAAAAATGTCACAGTCCTAGCTGTCTGCATTCAAAAGTTACAGCCGCTCAAAGTTGCGACCCAGGGACCAAAAACTGGAAAAGGGGAGACTCAATGGTAACGGGGTCAAGGGGGGTGGCTAAGAGCAAATGGGACCGATTTTTCATATGACGGGCAGACGGATAGCTGTCTGCGTTCAAAAGTTACAGCCGTGATGATGTGACCAAAGGGCAAAAAACTGGCAAAACCTTTAGGCCAAAAATATTGCACTTGCTTAGGAAAGAGCATTGAAGGAGCAGAAAATGCAACTACCAGATGGATATAAAGCATGATAATGATAAGAGCCATCTGCCAGAGTAACGAAAAAAGTCTTTTTGCTGAGGTCACCAGAGAATGCCCACAAAAGAGGGAAAATGCGTTCTTTCGTCCCTACTATGTTGCTGGTTGCTGACAGCTTTTTGTGGAAGCTTACGCCATGGCTTGTCCATACAGGGATATGCTGATGATGCGGTTATAGTGAGGTTTGTTAAGGGTTTGTTCGAGGAAATACTACCGTATATAGTCGAACTAGCACTAAAAATAGTACAAGAATGGTGTGATGAGGATGAATTGCGAGTCAACCTTTCCAAAGCAACATAACCTTCTCCATCAGGAACACAAATCCTGCTGAACAGACTCAGACTCTGGGAGTCAAGTTAACACGTTGACTGTCTATGAGTCACATGTGCACACAACATTCCTCCCCGTTCAGGTCTATGAGGCAGATTTGACTCATACATGAATGGATTCTCGGATGCCAGACGTGGTGGTAATGTTTCGAAAATTGGTCAGACAGTGAACGTGTCAAATACCTTGGAGTCATCCTTGACAGGAAAAGCATGTCGAAGCGGCGACAGAAAAAAAAACACCACAGCTCTTTGAATATGCAGAAAGTTTGTAGGGAAAACCCGGAGTATGCTCATTTGCTCAGGATATAAAAAGCAATAGTTAGACCCACCCTAAGCTACGGTGCCGTGGTCTCGTGGAAGCGAGCTTTGACAATGGAGGGCAAATCTATTCTAAGCAAGGTACAGACACTAGCGTGACACATCACAACCGGTGTACTTCGCTCCTATCCCAGCAGCGCTTTCGAGGTTTTCCTAGGCCTAAACCTAATTGAAATTCACCTCAAGGACGAGGGAAAACTAGCACTGCCTCGGCTCATTGCGTGCGATGCTACATGCTCCGTTCGCGTCTATTATTCGCTTGCGACTCATGGAACAATGGAAGAACAGAAGGAAGGCAGACGGGAGGGAAATGTTGACGAAAAAGGGTCATACCGTGAACGTGCTAAAGTAAGCAGGAACAAATTTCGAATCGTTTGTGAACTTCTTGCAGGCCACTTCTGCTTGAGATACCATGTTCGCACAATAGGACGCAAGCTGTTGATTCTGCGAAGAACACGACGAGACTTTAACCCACGTTCTTTGTTATTGCGATATACTGTTGCAATGCGCCGCTGGACACAATTCGTAGTGGGTGGAGATGCGGACGACATCGCTTCGACTTCAATTAGCTAACTCAATTCCTTCTTAAGCGCGATCGACCTTGATGGATCTAGCGAACGGACGACATCACTTCGGCTTAAATCAGCCGATCGAGTTTAAGAAGGAGTTGAGTTGAGTTAATTTATGTCGAAGCGAAGTTAACTGAAATTGTCAGTATGTATACCTTGAAAGTTTCATATCATAATATAACGTCAATAAAACGTAATTTATCACCTTTTATAAAAACTACTTTAGAAATTACTCTCGCGTTGCATTCATTTCATTGCAAACTGAAACTACATTCATCACGCGCTCTCATCAAACTCCGCACTTCTCAATTGGGTCTCAATTAATGCACTACAAGTAACACTTATTTCCAACGAAATTGTTATCAACAAAGGATGCTTGAACAGCGCCATTAAAACTGCACTAATTGCTTCCATGAACTTTTCATCGCTGCGAGAATGAGCCTTGTGCTCGTACAATCGTCTGCTATTCAATTCAGGTGAGTTTATCAGCTTTTGAGCGAAATAATGCGAGAAAAAGGCGAAAATTCCAAATGCACTTTAAAATGAATTGATTCATTGCACCACCACCGCTCGACTATGACGACGAAGAGAATGAATGTATGCATTATGATTTCGTTCGAATTAAAAAATATTGTCCTTTGACTCTGAAGCTTGAAAGCAGGGCGTTTCATATTTCTGACTTAAATTTCACTCAAAAAAAGGGGCTGGCTGACGTGGCGAGGATATTTTTGACGCTCTATGACATTGAATGATATACGATAATCCAGCATGCACTCTCTTCGCCTCCCTACAGGGATCATGATGAATTCATATACAAAATTCGAGTTCGAACCTTGTGCCACAGTACAGTAGCTATTGCTGCGTGCTCTCTGTGTTAGCCGAAACGAGGTTAAAGTTGAAACTGTTTTTATTGGGCTTTCGTATATAATATGATGATGTCGAAGTTGGGAATATGACTCGCGGAATTTCCGCAAAAGGACGAAGTATACGTTTTGGACCATATGGAGGTATGCATGCATGTACGTTCCAACTGTGTATGGATATCAATGGATATTGTTAAAAGTTGGCAAATTGGAAAACTTTATGGGAGATGCAGTGAATTAAATTGGTTCCGTTTTGCCCCGTGGGGTTCTCATTATATTATTGACTGCTGACTCAATTAAGATTTTCGTAACAAGGAAATGTAATTGGATAGTTTGGGTTATGACATAACATGTTCGGGATTATTGGACATTTTTTAGAGGATGTAAAAGAGAAGTAACCTTTCATGTAGGATCTGATGAGCGAATATGTACGTACGTATTATAAGGAAGATTGTTACTTACAGTAAATTATTAAGTAAATGAATCTGCTACAGGCGCTTACCTAAAAAGAAATAAAAATATCTAATTAATAAATTGCATACAATTTTACTTTGTTTATCAATAATGAGTTTAATTCAGTTGATTTCGGGAAAAATCATGAAAAAATTGTTATTTACCCAAAAAATCTAGGAAAAATTGACTTTCCCTAAATCTGCCGACTAATATGGGTGTGAATCCACCAACAAAGTGCCAAATATTCCCCCAAACATATTGAAATGGGAAAATGCTATGTTATGGCTGCGAAACATGGACCCTTACCCAAGCCTCCGAAATTTTGCTAGACCGATTCGAACGAAAGGTTCTTCGGCGAATTTTCGGGGCCGTTCGCGAGCGAGACCAATGGCGTATCCGATACAACCATGAGTTGTATCAATTGTACGATGAGCTCGAAGTATCGAAAATCGTGAAGCTTCAACGTCTGCAATGGGCGGGGCATGTACAACGGATGGACGACAATCGCATGCCAAAGAAAGTTATGAACGCACAACGAATTGACGGAGCGAGGTTGCGTGGACGACCGAGAGCCCGCTGGGAGAACTCCGTAGGTGAAGACACCCAGGTGCTGCTGGGCTTCCGAAACTGGAGGACAAGGTCACGTAACCGCAACAATTGGAGGTCAACGATTCAGGCGGCCAAGGCCCGACGTCGGGCTATCGTGCCACATTGATGATGATGATGATGATAAAAATGCGATAAAACTTTCTACTAGGTATACGCCATGAAAATAGAAAAGCAAAAAAGGAGAAAATAAGGGAAAAGCATGTTTGTACAAATACCACCTCAAAATATGTCAACTTAAAAACGTTTCTAGTATATGTATCTACAAAAATTATATATGTAAATATTTTTATTGTTTGAAAATGCTAGTTTAAAATTGGTAACACGACTCTACGGATAAAAATTTCACTTTTTCTAAAAAATTCCTCAGTAGGTCCAATCAGACCTATACGGTATAGAATATGCATATTGTAGTAGGTGCCGACAGAAGGGCTAAGTCCAAAAAGCCAGGGTTAAATTTTCACATAATTTGCTTAAATCTTACACAAATTGTAGAATACAGTTAAAGCTCTCTTTGCAGACAGCTCCGATAAGCGTACATCTCTAATAAACGGACAAT
This sequence comes from Microchrysa polita, assembly GCA_949715475.1. Taxonomy (NCBI): domain Eukaryota; kingdom Metazoa; phylum Arthropoda; class Insecta; order Diptera; family Stratiomyidae; genus Microchrysa; species Microchrysa polita. The sequence goes on along the minus strand of OX454416.1, from coordinate 113,410,426 downwards.
TTATTTGGAACAAATGTTTTTTCCAATGATTTGTGTGTACCTTTCTTTCTAATAAGCGGACACTCCAAAGAACGGACACGGACAGTAGTTTGTGGAACATTTCGTCGACACATCTCGAATAAATGGACGCGACGCTCTCATATCCGGACAAATTTGACGGACGTAGATATTCTCAGAAATGTCCGTTAATGGGAGCTCCGTTTGTTGAAGATGTTTCGATGAAATTGTTCTAAAGGCAAACGTTTCCCATTGGAAAAACACTAAACCCATGCATTTCTCCGCTAAATTGTGAATTTTCCGAGAAAAGATTACATTTAGGTTTGGTTTCATAAAGGTGCATGTTTTGAAAATCATTCGTACATTGTACATACATTCGAGATGGCACCAAACAAAAGAAAGTTGCCGATTGCGTCATTTAAATTTGATCGGGCTGAACCGTAGTGGTTACACGTCAAAATTCGCTCCATAAAAAATACGTTTTTTTGCATAATTTCAAATGTCCAATTCGTGTTACTCCTGTAAAGATCAGTTTGCAAACATTAAGGAAGTCATAAAGTGTACTATATGTGAAAACTATTACCATTGGAAGTGCACTGACTTAAAAAGTGAAACCAACACACGAAATCTCAGACAGAAACGAGATCAGTGGAAATGTGAATCGTGCAAACTGTCAAAATCAAAACAGAGTGAAGACGAATCATCTGATGAATCCCTTTATAATAAGTTTAAAATCGATCTGAAGAATATGCAACGTGAACTCGGAGATCAACTCAATGAGCTAAAAACATCAGTTCAATTTATGTCCAACCAGTATGATGAAATGAAAGTGGTCGTAAATGAGCTCAAACAATTGCGCAACGAAAATGCTACCCTTAAGCAAGAGGTGACTCAGTTGATTAACCAAAACGATCAACTCCACCAAGAATTGCGCTTAAATAACTTGTGCATTGTGGGACTGAAGGAAAGTTCATCCGAAAATCTAATCGAAAAAGTCTTGGATTTGGCAGCTAAAGTAAACTGTGATTTGCATGAAAACGATATAAGCCATGCATACCGGCAATTCCGCAAACAAACACCGACTCCATCAACATCAAATACGAACACGAACACCCGCACTATTATCTGCAAGTTCACCCGAAAAGTCATCCGAGACCGGTTCCTTCAACAATGTAGAAACTACACACGCTCAGCACACTCCAGAACGATTGAAAACTCGAACACGACTACGGCTGCAAATTTGAACTCGGAGAAGATTTACGTCAACGAACATCTTACACCTAAGGTTGCTCATTTATTCTACGAGGCAAAGAGTCAGCTAAAATTAATTGGATTCAAGTACATCTGGACCCGTGATGGCAAAATTTACATAAAGAAAGACGAACAAGCAAGAGCAATTCAAATTAAGAGAAAAGAGGATATTCCCACAAAATCGTAAGATTAGTATTTAGTCTCTCTTAATCAATATTTTCTTTTCTATTTATAACAATTATCTCTAATTAATGGTTGAAATTAATGAATTCTTAAATAACTCAAATAACACCTTAACGTCTATTTTGCGAAATGTAAGTAATTGCAGGCAATTTTTGAACGATTCTAATGCCTTTAAAGTCCTTCACATGAATGTGAGAAGTTTACCTAAACATTTCAATGAAATATTATTCTTGATAGCTGACCTGAATTCAGAGCTGGATGTCATAATTTTATCTGAAACCTGGCTAAATGACACAGATTGCTTTAATATAAATGGTTTTCGAATGTTTAATAGTCCTGCAAAACATGATAAATGTGATGGAGTTGTGGCCTACATCAATAATAAATATAATGTGCAAGTAGTTGATTCTCAAATTGATGATGCTAACGCTATTGATCTTTTAATATCTAATAATAAAATTGAAATTGGTATTACAGGCATTTACAGATCTCCAAATTTAAACACTTATAATTTTCTACAATCACTAGATACTTTTTTGTCCGGGACACAATATTAAAAATCACCTTATAGTAGGAGATTTGAATATTGACATTTTACATAATAAAATGAGTCCAATAGGGCATGAGTACCTTGATACAATGTCAAATTTCGGTTTCCTTGATTATTTACGTGGAAATACTAGAACCACCATTACTCAAAAATCAAAATGTCTAGATCACATTTTCGCGAAATTGGATCCATCGTTTCTCTTCTCACCTGCTATCTATGAAACATTTATAACGGATCACTTTAGCACGCTAGCCAAAATTAAGCTTCCATCTATAAAGCATAAAGTTTCTCCCACTGTCACTTCAATTGTCGATTATATCAAAGTCGCAGCCAATATACGTACAGTCGATTGGGGCCCCTTAATGACTTGTAATAAAGGAGAAGATGCCTCAGAGATCTTTTTTAATATTTTAAATGAAGTGCTCCTAAATTCACAAAGTCTTGTTAAAAAGACTGAAAGTAAAAAATTCAAACCAATAAAAGCATGGATTACAAAAAGTATAGTGGTTTCTATTCGACAACGTGACAAGCTAGCAAGAAAATCGAAGCAAAATCCACACAATGAAGAACTGTTAGTGAAATATAAGACATACCGAAACAAGCTAACGGATATAATACGGTCAGCGAAAAATATGTATTACTCAATCGAAATAAATAAGGTCTTAGGCAACAATAAAAAATTATGGGAAAAGGTAAACGAAATAACTTCTCGAAATAGGAAAACTTGCAGCCATTCCATCTCTAGCATACATAAGGATAACGGGTTAAACACATATGATAAAAGTGAGATAGCAGATATTTTTAATGAATACTTTAGCACTATTGGGGATCGGCTGTCGAGAGACGTCGATCAAGCTGATTATAATACCATCTCCGAAGAGTTTCATACCTCTTGCACTAGTACATTCCACATGTTCCCTATATGTTTGAACGAAATTCTCCTTCATATAAAAAATCTAGACTGCAAAAAATCCGCAGGTATTGATGGACTTAGTGCTAAATTCTTCAAAGTTACAGCAAACCATATTGCAATACCTCTAGTTCATCTTTTTAATTGTTGTATAAGGGAAGGAATTTATCCAAGTAAGTTGAAAAGAGCAATTGTAATCCCCTTGCATAAAAGTGGTGATACTTCAGACCCTAACAACTACAGACCGATTTCGTTAATTTCTATTGTATCAAAACTGTTTGAAAAGTGTCTCAAATTCAGACTTGAAAGATTTCTTAGAGAAAATAATATCCTTTCTTGCTTTCAGTATGGATTTACTTCTGGTTCAAACACTTCTGACGCGCTTTATGATGTCACTAAATTTATTGCTACGGCACTCAACAATAATGAGAAACCCATAGGGGTATTCTTAGATTTAAAGAAAGCGTTCGACACAGTGAATCACAGTCTACTTGTAAAAAAGCTGCAAAAAATAGGAATTAGAGACATCGAACTTGCACTCTTCAGGTCTTACTTAACGGAAAGAACTCAAGTTGTTAAAGTTGATGAAAGGTTAAGCTCTATACGATCGGTAAAATGTGGAGTTCCCCAGGGTACCGTTTTGGGGCCCATACTCTTCCTTATATATATTAACGATCTATGCAATATGGGGAACCGTATCCGCGGCCATATAGTTTCATTTGCTGATGATACCGTATTACTTTTTAAAAGTTCAAACTGGGAGGAAACAATTAAACTAGCAAATGACGGCTTGTTGATGGTTGCAAATTGGCTTGCCAATCAAAAAATGTACTTAAATCTTCAGAAAACCAAATACATTCAATTCGTTAACTCACCTTTACAGGAAACAAACAGGCTTAGTTATAAACTCTCCCTAAAGAACATAACTTTGGAAAATGTAAAGGACATAAAGTATCTAGGAGTAAAAATCGATTGTGCATTAAAATGGGATCTTCATATTATTATGATTTGTAAAAAGTTAAGAAAAACGTTGTACATGTTTAATTTGTTGCGTAATATTGTGAATACACAGATTATAAGAAATGTATATTTTGCAATCTTCCAAAGCGTTGCACAGTATGGCATTATTTCTTGGGGGTCAACTTACTCAAATGCACTTTTACCTCTCAATAATCTACAAAGCAGAATTGTGAAAATATGTCTAAGTAGAAGTAAATTTTCGTCCACAACTGAGGCGTTCGCTGCACTTAAGGTCATGAACATTAGGCAACTATTCACATTTGTTTTATACCAATTTATGTACAAGAATCATTCAAAGTTTGCTTTGCAATGCACACGTTATTTTACTCGCCAAACGAATAATAATCAACTCTTTGTAATAAAATGTACGAAGTGCGTTATGCAAAGGCATGCATGTACATTAGGTCCTAGAGCATTCAATTTGTTAAATCCAAACATAAAATGTAAATTAACGGATACAAACTATAAAATTGTATTAAAAGAAGAAGTTATAGCTAACAAAAGCGTATTTTCAGAGATTACAAACATACTGAAATAATCATTATTTTATCATTTAAACTTAATTCTAGTCGCGTAATGAGATTTTATTAAATATTTTTTTGATATTTTTTTTTTTTTTTATTGTTTATCTTAGTTATTTTTTACCACTATTTTTCAGCTCTCACGCTCAAGCCCTTCAGGCTTTTGTGAGTTGCAATAATGTTATTCCTATTTGATTAAAAAATTAAATGTATGTTATTCTTATATTATATTCTTTCTCTTTAATTTAGTAAATATCACCGTATGAATTAATGAATTAATATCATTGTAATCACTGTATGAATTAATTATAATAATATTGCAATAAAGTACAAATCAAATCAAATCAAAATCAAAATTTATAAATGTCGACAGTACATAGTTTGCAAACGGAGAATACCAGTGTTGAATTGGAATTTGGCGAAGAATTTGATAATAGTGAAGAAGTAGTTGCTTCAGTAGATGAAGCTTCGGTTCTTAAGTGGACAAAAATACGGGAATCGTGACTGTCCGCTTATAAGAGGTTTCACTGTTTAAGGAGAAATTTGAATAAATACTCGTACGAGCAAAAGAAGAAGAAGATCTTTGAAATTGGATGTAACTAACACATCTGCGGCCTTAGCCAAATATTGGACTGTCAGGGCTCAGGGAAATCGTGGCAGCTATATCAACTCCCCGACGCTGAACATCGCAAAATACCTACTCGAGAGGTTCAACGATCTAGGTGGAAGCAACTCTATAAGGAGTCTGACGAACACGGAGGATCTCATCGCAAAATTCAACAACGCAGCCTCGATTTCACTAGACGACGGCTGGTATAGTTTGACATTAAGGCACTCTTCCCCAGCATCCCGGTAATGGAAGCTATACTATACCTGGAAGAGTGGATACTATTGAAGGGTCCTTCATCGCTTGCCTGGAGGAGGGAAGTGAATCTGCTCATGAGACTAGCAAAGGTATGCATGACAGAGAACTACCTCATCTTCCGGGGCAGGTTCTACAAGGGCACCAGAGAAGTAGCCGTGGTAAATCAACTCTCTCCCTTCATAAGTGAGGTATTCATGAACAGAATCGAGGGAGAACTGGCAGAGAGGGGCGAATTACCGAGATTCTGGGTAAGATATGTGCATTGTGCACGACGTGCTAGCGATTATCAATAAGGAAGAGAGCGAGACGATCTTGAGCAATCTGAACAAAGCTCACCATAACATCCAGTTCACAATATAATCAGAGAACAACGGTGAGCTGCCATTCCGTGGACCTAAAAATCATCAGAAAAAAATGGCGGAATTGAGTTTGATATACACGGTGTCCGGAAACTGCCGCATAAACGCAACGGATTGTGATTCCTCATGTGATTTCCAGCAAAAAAGTTGTACGGAACATACCCCCTTAGCTTAACCCTTTAGCTGCGACAGGCATTTGAAGATTTTTAAAAAATCATTTTCTTGTACGACTATAACGTCAATATCTCATAAGCTAGACTAGCTAGAATAGCAAAATAAGATGATTATCACAGCCAACAAATTTACCCAAAAAATAAAACGAACGGCACTAAAATCGGATAAGAGGTTTGGTTTGTACAGAACTTCAAATTAAAATTTTTGTGATTTGACCCAAAAACAATATGCTTTTCCATCTCTATTTTCTCCAACTTCTGCCAAGGAGAGGTGCTTGTACGATTCTTTCAAAAGTTGGCGCATAGTCTAACGATCATTCCTTTCTTATATCATTTTATTCTATGGTTTTAGTCGTACAAGAATATGATTTTTTTTTAAATCTTCAAATGCCTGTGGCAGCTAAAGGGATAAGCTAAGGGGGTATGTTCATACAACTTTTTTGCTGGAAATCACATCAGGAATCACAATCCGGTGCTTTTATGTGGCAGTTTCCGGACACCCGCAGTATACCGAAAACCCACTCACACGTAGCGGACTATTCCCTCTAATTCTAACCATTCCTTTTCGCAGAAGATGGCGCTGTTCCACTCCATTTGTAGGACCGTGTTAGCGACTATCGCGACATCTGCATTATCCACCGCCTTTACACCGTTCCGCTGAGCAAGGAGAGATTCAAAAAGTAGCAAGCGTACATCATCGAAGCAGTTCAGAAGAACGGATACGACCCACGGTTGATGTCGAACCTTATCCGAAAGACGAAGACCCAGGATGGAGGAAGGAGCACTGACGACGTTAACACGCAACCAGGAGCCAATGAGGAGGATTGAAGTAACGCATTCACGAATATCAAGGCAGCTACGGAAAACAATGAAAGGACATAGATCTGGAAATGGTTTCGACGAGCCGACAACAAACTAGGATTGACCAACAACAAGAAGGAGAAACATCGCCAAGAGGAACAACAAGGACCCCGGCTCGCTAAAATCGATAGTAGCACGATACATGATAGAGACAGGACACGAAATCACGTGGGACAGCGTCAACATCATGCATGGTGGAGCTAACGGAAACTCAATGTCTTAGAAAGCCTGGCCATTCTCAAGGAACCGGAACACCGTAGGTTGAACCATGACACCGGCAACATACAATCAGGGTTGATAAAGTTTATCGAGCCAACTCGTCCAACTTAAAAGTTGGAGATGTACCGGCTTCAAATTAGCCCAGGTAGTAGGTATTGTTACTTTTAAATTTTTAGGTATACAGGGTGTCCAATTCATGGTGGAGGATATTTTAATGGTAGGTAGTGTAACTCATTCGGGGAAAATTAATGTAGAACGGGACAAATCTATTTTTAACGGTTACAATGTAATAGCATTTTTTGTCAAAATGCCCGACTTGCCGAACTAAATCAAAATTTGCCACACTACCAAACATTTCATCCCATATATGACTTCTTTTTCTGAAACTACACAACATTTTCAATAAAATGGCATCTCGCCCGTTACGAAGTTGCCCGCATATTCCGAGATATACCCGTTCAAACTTTAAAGATATTTTAAAATCGAGTTTTCATCAAAAAATCAAATGACAAAAATTGATGAAAAATCGATTTTTAAATTTCTTTTTGAACGGTTGTATCCCGGAAGATACGAGCAACTTCGTAACGAGCGAGGCGTCGTTTTATTGGAAATTTTATGTAGTGTCAGAAAGTGAAGTTTTATCTCGGGTGAAATGTTTAGTGGTGTGGTAAATTTTCATTTAGTTCAGCAAGTCTGGCATTTTGACAAAAATGCTATTACGTTGTAAGGGTTAAAAATACATTAATTTTCTCCAAATGAGCCATACTAACTACCATTAAAATATTCTCCACCATGAATGGGACACCCTGTATAAATCCAGCCAACAATAAAATGGAAATCAGTGGATCTGCACTGAAGAAGGGCGCAACTGGTGTCCGAAATCAAGAATGATAATCACGTCGTATTTTCCATAAATATTTGAAAGTTTTTTTCGGTAATTATTCGATAAAAACATCCCCTTCACTGTGTCAAAGGGGTGAAATTATGATTTTTCACCAATATCTTGTTAACTGTAATTTTTACAGCAAAATGTTCTGAAGACGATTTAAACTACACAAAATTTCCTTTCTAATGATATATTACATCATTTCCCTTTTCTTGGCAGATTATATACTAGACCTAAAAACTTTCGGTGTAATTTCGATGTTTTGATAGTTACATTTGGCGCTCTAGCTCCTGAAGTAATTTAATTGGAGTCATGGTAATTGGGATAACTATTCCTAACAATATATAGCTGTCCCACACGGAGACTCAGGCTGCCCCCGTCAAAGCATTCCCCTATATCCCCTATTTACATTTAAACAAAAGACATTCCTGTAACTTATCGCCGAATCACAGCAGGCGCGAAAAATTTTGGTAAACGTTAAGGCTAAGTCCCATTAGACCCTCCACCAAATATTACTTCGATCGGATAAAAACATACAAATTATTCAAATTCAATGCCACTAGTTTATGTCGTGCTCTGTGGCCGTGATCGTTCGGTCGCCACTCTGGGAAATAGACACTCATAGAGAAGCGAGTTTCCAAACTCGGCACGACTCAGAAGAAGATGATAAGAAATATTCTTATCGTAGAATAATAAACTAACAATTCGACTAGGAAGTGGTATGGCTGACAACCATATCACACTCTGAATTCAGTTGTCTTTGTAACGTTGATGACTACCGTGTGTAAATTTTAAAGTGCATTTAGTTCAAACGAGTCTGCTTCATTATAATATTTTCAGGTTAGCGTAAAATTCATTTACAGCTGATTTTGTAAATCCTATTAAGCGAGCCAGACTGGCTTTCGAAGGGCTAGACTTGGGTTTCTCTTCATAAACCCATACAGCCAGTCTACGCTTGCTAATTTTGATGAATTCCATTTATCGGGAATTTGTTTTCCGTTTAGCTTAGCATATTCGCTATTTGATGTTGTATTTGCTGCCAGCAGATGTTGGCGTTCTTTGCCGCTCGAAACATCTTCGATTGCGTTGCGCAATGAATTTACTTAAGTAGTTTCGAACCATTTTTAGCTGAAAACTATAAGATAAAATATTTTATTAGTCAACCATCGAAGAGGATGGCTCCAACGAAAAATAAGAGTCCGTTTCGAAAAGACATTGGAATAACGGTAAATTACAATTTATATCTTGATGTTAATTGTCGCGGACAACCAAATCATTATTCTCTGTTAGGTCTCAATTTAACGCGTTCAATGTATGCGACACACGTGTACATTGCATTCCTCGCCGTTTACATCTATTTCACATATGTGCCTCACAAACTCATAGATTTTTGGATGTCTGGCGTTATGGTTATTATGACAAAGGGTTCTTAAGTCTGTCATAAAAATGCCATTTGAATGCACTTAACATTTATATTAAACTCCTACATGCTCCACTAGGAGTTACGGTAATCAAGAGAGAGAGAGAGAGAGAGTTTATTAAGAAATAAGGGAACAAATCAACCAAAATTAAAGTTTTGCTCGTAGGCAATTCTCGGGTCATTTTGTATGGAAGGTACCCTTTGTTTTAATCAGATCGAAGAAATATTTGGTGGATGGTCTAATGTAAGCTGACCAGACGTACAGCATTTGGCTGTACAGTACAGCATCTTGACCTGCCGTACAGCATCCAGAAGCGTACAGCATTCTCCATTTCACACATTTCACCTCAAGAGCAATCCCACGAGCTTCTACTTCGAATTTTTTTCCACCACACAAGATCAGAGCGGCTGTGTGAAGTTAGCCAGTCATTTTTTTGAAATTAGGTCCTTTTGTTCGGTGAACCGTTTGTTCTACAGCGGCTACGTTTGTTCTTGATTGTTCGCCAATTAATATCGTTTGTTCTTCTATAATTATTTAATTATAGCAACTTTAAAGTTGTGAGTGTGAACTTAGCCAGTCATTTTTAAATATGGGTCGGAAAGGTATAGGTTTGGTATCAATCGAAAGCCAGACGTTTGTTCATTTTGTAGGGCGTTTGTTCATCCTGGAAACGGAAGGATACAGGAATTATTAAGGAAAAAGAGATTAGTTGTGACGTCATCTTCACTCAACCAACGCCATCTACTCAGCTCAAATTTTGGAGTAATTTTTATGAAAACATGTATATTCATACATTTCCAAAAACTTTATCAAAACTACACCAACGGACCTTATAAAAACTATAAGTGAACTATATTAAAAGTATATATAAGTATTTTTGGTAAAAATTTTACTCTTCAATAGTATAAAATTGATAAGCAAATTTATACAAACCGCTCGAAAAAATAAAAATTGTAATACGAGTGCAGTCGGCTTCGAATCCACAATCCTGTGATTTGTAGCCAAGCGCGCTGCTCACTGAACCAGACAGACTACAAATCAATAGACTTCTAGGTTGAATGGTTTTCTTGCGTTGATAGTGTAGATTTGATAACATAGTAGGATTGATTCTACCCTTTTATGTTATAACAACATTCGATAAAATTTATTCTATCCCGAGCGGTGTAAAATGTATAATATGAAAAGGGTATTTGGATAGTTTTATTCTGTAGCGGATATAATTAATATAATTTTGGAATAAACTAAAATTATAAGTTGAAAAGGGTCAAATTTTATTCAAATTTTGGAATAGATAGGAGTTATATTATTTTATTTATAAAATTTACACCCGGTTTACACCAAAATTTACAACCGTGTAGATTGAAAGAATCTAACGGATCTAAAGAGACATTAGGCAGGGAAAAAATTTGAATACCTATAAAATTACAAGACTTCTTTTCAAATCCAGACAAAATTTCGATTAATATTAAAATTCTGTGGGCGAAGGCAATATGGAATGACAAGCAAGTATGCAATACGTCTAGAAAAAGTTAGCTGAAAACATAGCAACAAAACATGAGTGCTGCGTTTGTTGTGCGATTATTTGTGTGATTGTTTTCGCCTTGAACAAAAATTTACATGTTCATTTTTTAGGACACCAAACCAAAAAAAGGACAAGCAATTGCTCATTCATTTGTGAAATTTACCTTGAAAAACGGCCCATTTAGCGATGAAATGTTATGTATATCTTCTGTGCGCTCATTTTATTATCTGATCAGATTAAATGTCACTAAAAGGTCTTTGAATATTAATTACTGCGTTCATGCATTGTTTACTCGCGACACTCCTCAACAATACTCACGTACGTGCGATACGTGTACTCGCGCGTACACGTATTTACTCCATGGGATCATATTGTCCATTATTATGGGGCTCTGAAATAATTACTGCTAAAGACTCTGTACATTACATAGTATGGACTACCATTAAAAGGACAGTGTAATTATTAACGGATGCGTTCACAGTTTTACAGATGGCTTATTTCTGTGGATAATTCAATTAATTTCACCTTCTGTAAGTGTGTGTTGTGTATACGTTTTTATTCGTATAGCAGCGTGTATGAAGCTATATGACCCAATGACGACGACAATAACATAAAATTTACTGAAAAGTATGCGAACGTGCCTGATTGTCCTAACAAGGATATGTTGGTCGAAACGTCGAGTACATTCTAAGTGAGCATACGCGCACGAACATTATACGATATCCTCTCCTATCAATTTGAACAACATACCGAGCGTACTGGTGCGGTATTAGGCGTTCATATACGCTATCTGATGACCCGAATCCTACAAAGGATTATTATTTTCGAAAATATGTCCAGTCACAGTGTGCTGCAGGGAAAATGTGCAGGTTTGTCGTAATTTGGCAAATAAGGTGCCAGATGCAGGTACACATTTGATAAGGATGTAGCAGGGGAATAAATGAGAAGGTCCTTGTGGACAATGCATTCTCTGATATGATCAGGGAATTTGATCATTTTTCAATTTGAAATCAATGTATTGCATTCTGGTACTGATAATAAATTGCATATGCTTCTAAACATATGGAGTCTACTACGAAATTCACACGGTCACAATCCGTCTAGTAAAAACTTTTTATCGACCTTTTTACTTCTTTTTCATAAAAGAAAAACTGTTTGAATTTTAACACTAAGCAGATTTTGATTGGGATTTTTATCACGAGTGAATTTAATAGCTACTGTATTAATTCTGGTTCCCAAATTTCGTGGGGGCGAATTTTAACTAATTGTGGAAATCTTGACTTGACATTCCATTCTATACACCAACTGCGGTGCATGTCTGTAGTATTTATGGCATGGCAACATACCAGCTCTATGGGAACTACGAGGAACTTTGTCTGTTTGGAGGAGAAGAGCCCCAGCGGGAGAAATATGTAGACGCTTAGAGGTCTCAATGCAAAGATTCCAATGTGACATTTCCGAAATTGAATAGCTCGATATTTCTCCCGCTGGGGCTCTTTTCCTCCAAACAGACAAAGTTCCGCGTAGTTCCCATAGAGCTGGTAAGTTGTCATGACATAAATACTACAGACAGCGCCCGCTCTAGGACTTACGCCGCCCCTTAGGTACTGTACCAAACAGATTGAGATTGATAGTAGATATCCATACTATCTAGATCAGTGGCTCCCAATCTTTTCAGCTCGTGCGTCCTTGCGAGGTCTACTGATCCTGGCGCCACCCAATAAAATAGGTGTGAAAAAATTGGCGTTGGCAAGGAATGCTTTTAATTTTATAGGTTTATATTTCAGGATCTCTTTTCGCATTTTAAATTGTTTGAAAATTTAGTTGTTAGTTCGCCGATATTTTGTAACTACTGGCAATTTTTAGAAGTACATATTAATTAAATTTCTTAATATCCGCATGCTGAATTTCGTCGTAAGTTCGGCCGTCACCATGGCTTCAGTGATACGTCGAGCACGAAAACTGAAATCACCCGGAGCGACCAAAATCCGCAGGATTTTTACCAAAGATTCATTCTATCCATACAAAAACTAGCTGACTGGTGCGTTTCTTTTTAGAATCGCGAGCTTTGTCAATTTCAATCAGCCATATCATCAAACGCATTTAGTAGCAGCGATTTTTTTTTTAATCGACGAAAGTAAAATTGTTAGAAATTTGCAGCGTTTTACAACAACGGATTACCCTGGTGAGTTTCGGAATAGCTTTTGATTGTAAATTTATGTTAAAAATGTTGTTCGCCGAATTCTTATTCTAACAAAATTATGATTCATACATAAAAAATGTTTTCATTAAAAAAAAATACATTTGAACTTTTGCGTTTGATTTAATATTTATGAGCAATGTTTTGAAATTAATAGCAATGCCTACGTGACAATTTGAAATTTAACCTGGATGCTACCCTCGATAGTTTTTTTTTGCGCGTCTGGGTCAGCAAACCTGCCCCCGATGTAAAAAAAAAACACGGCCAAAAAGGTTTTTCCTTTTGAAGCAACTGCTTGTACTCATATGGTTGTTGCTCCAAAACAATTTACTTAGTGAAACCAGCTAAAATTTTTGGGTCGAAAAATTGTGCTGGTTTTCATTACTAACGCTCTGCAGTTGTTTTCCATAAATTCCTTAAAAACTTCAATTAGCCGGATTGCTTTAGGCTTTTCAATGTGTATGGCTTATTTACATAAATGCGTCATCTCGAGAATTTTTAAAGAGAATAAGGTCAGAGCTAGTTAAATCGGCCTATAGCATAGCCAAATTCCGATAATAGCATGTCCAAACACAAATTAGGGAGCTCTGGCAATGTGTTCTCTGGGTCGATCCCTCATCTTCCTAAAATTCAAACCACCTTGTTCGTAGTTGGCCCTCCAATGCTAGATGAACCAATGCAATGGGAACCAACTTAAGTAATCGATTCATGCGAAGGTTTGGCGAATTGAAGTTGAATTGCAAAATGCGCGAAGTGTCGATGGAAATTATGGAAAACAACTCCAAAAAAATTATTGTGAATAATATTTCTCACAGTGGAGTCTTTTTTAAACGCCTTAATGTTTTTAGCGTATATTCGACTTCCTATTTCTAATTTCATATGAATTTCTTCGGGAGTTCAATATTTATTGCTTGCTCTCCTGTTACTCAATATAATAAACAAAAACTTTAGATATCATCTTGCGGAAATCAAATCGCATATAAATAAAACAATAATGAATTTCGTGCCAAAATTTCGTCCTCTGAAAATTAGGCAAAAGTAAGGGTCCTTAATAAAGTCCTTAATTCTGGTGATAAGAAGATGAAATATGTTAAATCGGAGGACGAAATTTGCACATACAAGTAATTCTCCAGTTAGTATGTTTCGTTGCAAAGAATAACTTAGTCCGCGCATAACTGAGCGAATAGTCCCACTTTGCTTTTCGAAAGTAGGGCGGGTGCTAGCATCACAGATGCAAAATTTGCTTGGCATACTGAGCATTTTAGGATTCAGGATTCTAAATGCAGCACTTAATCGAAGTTGATATTGATTTTTTCTTTTGGCTTTTTTAATCTTTTTTTTATTCGAGTGCTGGCCAAAAAGCCGCCCCTAAAATTTGGCACCCCGGGCGATCGCCCGGCTTGCCCCCCCTCCTCAGAGCGGGCGCTGACTACAGACATGCACCGCAGTTGGTCTATAGAATGGAATGATAAGTCAATTAGAATTTAATAGATTTGGAAGTGTCAAAATTTTTGGAAATTTTCAAATTCATACAAAAATATAATCCACCCAGAATCCATCGTTTCAAGATCTACCAACTTAAAATTAATACTTACGAATTTATTCAGAATTTTATATTTTTCATAATAACTTAATTAGAAAAACCTTTTTTCAACACCAAGAAATTGAAGAGCTGGATTTTGGGCAGGTGGATTTTGATTGGTGAATTTTTCGATGATGGATGAATTCCCAAGGAACGCTATTTAACCTTTATGAATCGTTTACCTCTCCCAGTTTTAGTGGATAGTTTTTACATCTCTTAAGCTTTTCGAAATTGTTGGTTCGAACTTTCGACGTTTCACTGTAATTGTAATTCGCTTATTAAATGAATTCGCAGTATTGCATCAAAAACGAAACGTTCTTACTTATCTGCCGTATGACATCATAGCCTGGCATGGTCTTCCCTGAGCTGTCAATTTTCAAGTTTATTAATGATATAATTCATTCCATTTATTTTACGTCTCTCCATACAGTAAATCTTAAACGAGATTTGCATGTGGGCGGACGATCGACAGCTCAAGTAAGCTATGTATACAATTTCTCTTCCAAGATACGGATCGTTTGCATTTTCTTCGCGCTTCGTATGTAATAATTATGATTCGCATCGCCGATTTTCACCCACTCTGGCAGATCATCAATCGAATGATGCATCGTGTCGATTCCATAGTGTCTACCAGCACGCGTTTAATATGGCATACTAAAACTAAATGACACCATTAAAAAAATAAAAACACATAACACGAATAAAACTTTAAAACACAATTTTGGCAATATTTTTGAACATCTGTTCACAGATATAATGATTTCGATTTAATTTTTTTTATGTCGTTTCGTGGGAGTATCGGAAAAGTAAATGCCCTCCAAAAATTGCTATTCTTTGCTATATGACTCGCGCAATGCTAAATATGTATGTATCACGCGATCGATCAACTCGGAACAATGTCAATTCAAGATCCAGATGGAACATAAGTGAGTGATTTAAGTGGTGAGGATTATGTGGAAATGCGAGCGGCAACAATAGGCTCAAATCATTGGCGCCGGAACAGGAAGGGCAGCGGGGGCAACTGCCCCTCCAATATTTTGGCTAAGATGACAATTAGTATACTACATACATTGCACTATATTAAAAATTACGAATAATTTATTTTATATTTTTTATACATATGCAATGTACATATTCAATTATTATTTTAGTGGATATTTTTTCTCATGATGGAATACCTGGTTCGCAAAAAGTTGCATACTTAACGTGTATGTATACTACGAGTATGTACATTATCATTCCATTTCCATCTCTTCTTCTATTCGTCAACAAGAGTAGGTACCTCAAATTAACGAAAAGGGCAACGAGAGCGAAAACATTGACCGTTGACGTCTTAAAACATCTGACACATCTAATCCTTCTCTAAGTTCACAGGGATCGAACAGGGAATTTAAATCTATCAAAAATCATGGAAGAACTCGTTTCCCGAGGAAACGGGGAAACAATTTTTGGAAAAATCATTTGACCTTGAATTTTATAAAACTATACAAAATAGAAAATATGTATGTTTATAATCTTCAACATTTCGAAATTACAATGGAATCAAAATAAGTAAGAAAAAGAAACTTAACGGTTATTCCCATCTTGGAGACTATTCTAGTTGGTTTCTGATCGCTGTTGTTCTCTAATATGTTTCATAATATATAACTTCTTGGTATCGTTTCACAGGATATTAAAGTGGTAGAGGTGCGGTATATGGTGACCTTCTAATTTAATTTGAATTTGAGAAAAAAAAATATTGCCCCTCCAATAAAAAATTTGTTCCGGCGCCACTGGCTCAAATGAAGTTAAAATCAACATTTTATTTGTATTTATTAAATAGGATTAAGTGGAAACCCACTTTGGTTTGGAGATCATGCACAGTTGGGGTATGGTTGGAAATATGTTCATGTTTGAGAATTTCTTTTATTTAGTTAAGCATCTTATAATAATGTACACAGTGCGTATAAGTTTCAATCACCTGAATAGCGACGACACAACATGTAGGCGAACGGGTTCAATGACAATTTGCATGTTTGGTATAATAGGATGAATTTTGATTGTAAAGGTTTCCATCAATACGGTAAAGTATTATAAACAAAGAGAAATAAAATGGGGAATCGCCTGGATGACAGAATCGTTTAACACCCATATTGTCTGTTGATAAATTTTGTCCTTGATCATTTCGGTAACATGTGATGAAAAGTGTTGTCTGTTATACTTGTAAAGCTCTTGCGTTTTTAGTTGCAAAGGACCACGAACGATGGACATTTTTTGAAAGATACACTGTTACAAAATATACATATTCAAAAAAAAAAAAACTGTTCATTTAAACCAGGGAGGGGTGTTAAACTTAAATTTTACGCGGGCCGCATTGTGTTTTAAATTTTTATAAAGGGCAACATATTCTGTAATGGCTTTTTTATTGTTTGCATTGGAAGGATTTCTGACGAGCAATAATTAAACGCTACTCAAACAACTTGTAATGTTAAGGTGAACCAGTTTTCCAGAAGAAGTGTGAGACATACACAACTAAAACAAAACGAGACCGAGGCTAATTTCGGGCGCGGCCGAAATTTGGATACCCTTGGCTCTCCTGGGGCTAAAAGTTGTTGGGGCGTATCAACGACTTGTATTTAATGAATTTGAAAAATTAATTGTTTTCACGTCGTTTATTGAAATAAATAAATAATATTGAATCCTCCCCTCATTCTTTTCCTTCCGTCTTCACAAAAGTTCCGTTGTGTCGACAAGGTTTTGTGAAATTGGTGTAAAAAATGTTTCTTAGAAGAACCAAAATGGGGGGATGGGGTTTGTATGGCAGCCCCATGACCCCATAGTCTGATTTCATCCATTCTTACATATGTTTTGTGTTATCGATAGAAACACATTTGTGTGAAATTTTGTTGAAATTGGTGCACAAATAACAAAAGTTTTTCTTAGAAGAAGTTAATTTGGGGGGTTGGGTTTGTATGGCAACCCCATGAGCCCCTTGTCCAATTTTACTGATTCAAACATACAAACTGCCTGCAGCAAAAAGAAGCTTATAACCAAAGCCACCTTAATTAGAGAGCCGGGAAGCAGCAATACATGCACACAAATCAAGCCTATGAACATGTCGTATATATACGTTGCACGATGCACTATAACACAAGCACAGCGCATGTAAAAAAAAACGTGTCTGCTCTGATAAAAATCGCGAAAACACGTGGGATTTCGTCGGGATTTTTTTCTTTCACTGCATTTTAGACACTTCAATTCACGACACATTGCACTTTTCGCGACAAAAATCGACCGGAAACCAATACTTTTCGTGTAAAGTTTGCCGCAACCCAACCCGATTTGCCTTTACCGCTATGTAAATTTTCCATCTGGTCAAGCCTATGATTTGACGTTTAAGTATATGACCGTGTTCTGCTTCCGGGCTTGTATTAAGATGGCTTTGCTTTTAACCCATATTGTCCGGGGTAAGAAGGAGTTGTGCTAGTACATATTACGAAATTTCGCACAGTAGTTTGGCATAGGAAGAATATGCAATTTGAAAGAAATGTATTTTTATTTTTGGCTGTGAAGCACGTTGCGAAAACGCAACGCTAGGGCTGTACTTTTTTGGTCAAAGAAAAGTCTCTTTCATACACTGAAAACGTCTTATTTTGTAAATAATAGCCTTAAATCTAAAAACAAAAGCTATTATTAGCATTATTATGGATCGCCCCACCAATTTAAATAAAAATAAATAAAAGGCGCGACAATCCAATATTGGACTAAGGCCGCAGGATGTGTTAGTGACATCCTATTTCCAAGATCTTATCTGCTTTTTTGTTGAGGTAATGAGATCAGCATCACGCTCAGCAGTGTTATTTATCCATATAAATGGGTACTCGTTTAACATCTGAGTGAGATCATAGTCCGTAACAAGCTCGTGAGTTCGAAAAACACCATGGCTCACGGTGAGAATTTAACTCATGACCCTGTGCACCGAAGTTGCGCGCACTGAACGCTAGACCAGTCAGACCACCAATTTAGTCGTCGAAAATAATCGCCAAGTATTGAGGCGAAAAATGAAGCCTATCGCCAATACACACAACGCGCATCCCGAGCCAA
The DNA here is from genome assembly GCA_949715475.1 of Microchrysa polita. Taxonomy (NCBI): domain Eukaryota; kingdom Metazoa; phylum Arthropoda; class Insecta; order Diptera; family Stratiomyidae; genus Microchrysa; species Microchrysa polita. Next base: position 113,391,823 of record OX454416.1, on the reverse strand, counting down.
GAAAGAAAGATACAACGAACTTCGGCGAGTATCTAATAGGTTAATTAGACGTAAGAAACGCTTGCGTGGACGACCGAGAGCTCGCTGGGAGAACTCCGTAGGTGAAGACGCCCACCAGCTGCTGGGCTTCCGAAACTGGAGGATAAAGTCACGTAACCGCGACAATTGGAGGTCAACGATTCATATAAAATGGTGCAAGAGAGTGTAATTAGTTTTTTGTCCATATGTGTAATTGATAACAAATGCTTTGAGATGTAAAAATTATAAAATCTAAAATATCAAGAATTACGCATTTTCGCAACTATTTTTTTTTAATACGAGTTATAAGCTTCGACCCAATTTGCATATAATTTTAACTTCAGGTGTATACATTCACAATCGTGGAAGGTGCTTTTTTTTTTAAATTAATATCTTGAAAATATCTTGTGCTATTCTTCGGCTTTCATTATATTTATATCTAGGGAATCATTAAAGGAAAACTATATTTTTTTAGGTAAAAATCACCAAGTGCTCCACTTGGTTATTTTTACCTCGAAAATTTTCTGATAATTTTGCACTTGATTAATTTTTATTTTCTATAACTTCTGATTTACTTATTTTACCGCCTCAATATTTTAATGACAGATGCGGGACATAAATGTAATGCAATTGGCGTAATAAAACGATTTTTGCGAAAAATTCACTTAGTCACTTTTACGTCTAGGCAATCGAGATATGATACCAATGAAAAAGTAATTTAAATAATTTTTAATGGACAGTTAACTTGTAAAATAATTGAGTAAAAAAAGAATAAAAAGTGAAAAGTATAAAAAAAATAGTGGGATTCTATTAGTACTAGTGGGACGCTAGTTCTAACTCGACAGTCAAGTTAAAACTATAAGCTATGGAATTGTTGGCTTAAAAGGATTACAGTTAATCCATGAGCTCACTATATTGACGAGAGAATTGCTTATTCTACGAAAATTCTTTACTGGTACAGGTGCGATACCCATTTTGACACTAGGCTTAAAAATCTCAATTTGACGCTTATAGCTTATACGCAGTGTTGCCAACTGAATATTTAGAAAACGGCTAAATTTAGCCAGAAAACCGGTTATATTTTTTTCAAAAACAGCTAAAAATCCGGCTAAATAAATTGCAGCCAGAAAAACGGCCAAAAACCGGCTAAATCATACAAAACATTGACATTGCGAAAAAAGTATAATAAAAAACAGATTTTCAAATTTTTTTTCTCTTTGGAGTACTACCCGTAAACTATGCTTTAGGCAGGCATATCTCTTAGTTTTATTACATGTATGCTCCAATATCTGGCATTACAGTGAAAATTTACTTTACTATTTCGTAGTTGTCGAGCATAAAATTCGTAACAAAGGAACAGTGGCGTATAGCACTTCCCAATTTGCTGGTATTCGATATGGGGGCTCCTTCTCGTTCGATTATTTTCATGATTAATTGACGGAACATAGCCCACATTTAAACCAGTCCAAGCAAAAGCAACGAACATAATTTTCTCAAAGTTTTTCAAATTTTTTGAGACAAAATTGAAATTTAAATAATTATGCAGGAGAACCTGTATAAGATCATCTATTTATCACTAAATCCAAAAGAAAAAATTGAAAGCTTTGCTCCTATCCTAGATTCTGTAGCTGACTTGCACATTTTTCTTGCATTTTGGTTAAAATTAATGTTTTTTAAAAGAGCAGTTACTCAAGGATCTAACAAAGAAAAATTATTTATGATTTCGGATTTGGGCGCCCGTGTTCCACTATACCTACACATGGAACACCACACTTTACGCCACTGCAAACGAGCATCAAATGCGTAATTATGGACAACTGGATTTATGTAAAATCTTACCATTATCGTACCTTAATAATTTTATATTGTGATTAAAATTTAACCAGTTCAGCTTTCAGATACGCTTTTAATTTTCCTCATAGTTGCGAATTTGAGATCCCCAAATAGCGAATGTCTTTTCGATAGTTACGAAATTGTTCAATTGTTACGAATTTATTGATGTTCCACAATTAAGAATTTGATACTTTGAAAAATTCTCCAAGACTTGCTCAGCAAAGAATTTGATTTAAGAAACTGTCTTCCATTTTGCTAATTATTCAGCATATTGGTGGTTAGAGTTATATGCTTAGAGTAGGTACTATAACATCGTCAGTTTAAATAAAAAATAAATAACAGGCGCGATAATCCAGCATTGGACTAAGGCCGCAGGATGTGTTAGTGACATCCTATTTCCAAGATCTTATCTGCTTTTTGTTGAGGTAATGAGATCAGCATCACGCTCAGCAGTGTTATTTATCCCCATAAATGGGTACTCGTTTAACATCTGAGTGAGATCATAGTCCGTCACAAGCTCGTGAGTTCGAAAAACACCATGATCCACGGTGAGATTCGAACTCATGACTCTGTGCACCGAAGGTGCGCGCACTAACCGCTAGACCAGCCAGACTACCCATCATCGTCAGTTTACGTGAATAAAAAAAAGTCAAAATTTTTTTGATCGTGAAATACAATTCGCTTGGTGGTACTCAATTCGCACGAACGTCTCCCTACCGGTTTTTGATATGTCGCTAGTGAAAACAATGCAGTTGCAATTTATTTCACAGGGAAAAAGTGTCATCCACCATCAATGAGACCGCGAGCAATTATCTTAAATTTATTAAAAAAAGGAAGTCTCCACGGCACATTTTCCCCGAGACATAAATGCAAGTTTTTCGCTCTGTAGATATAATTCTTAATTCTAATAATATAAGTCTGTCTGTCTAACCTTATGACAATAAGTGTGTAAAAATAATTTCACGGCGATAAATAATAATTGGTGAATTGATTGGTGAATGATATTGAAAATTTTATATTTTCAAAGTAATATAGATTTTAAAATTTCATAAAACAGTTTTAGCCAGAAAAACGGTCAAAGAAGATTAATTCCGGCTAAAAATCCGGCCGGCCGGATTTAGTAATTTCTTCTGGCTAAACAGTGCACAGTCGAAAATTTTGGTGTACTTTCAATATAAAAATTTATCTATATAAATCTATCTAATTTTTGTATAGAAATAATAAAGCATGGTTATATTGAAATGAGAATAATAAGAATAAGAATAGAATGTATACACCACAAATAGTGTCAGTTATTTCGTTATTTTCCGTGACCCCTTGTGGGGGATGGTGCGTTCACTCAGTCATTTATAGGCAATTTCTAGTCAACGTTACATTGCATATCATTTCGGAGTGTATATAATGTTGCAAGCACTATATATTTCTTATCCACACATTTACAGAAATGTTTGACTTCGCCGAGATTCGATCTCCGGACCTCTAAATTACTAGCATTGTAGAGTGCGACTCAACCAAGTGAGCTACAGAGGTACGCAACATTAACTTGCCCATGATCCATATCGTAAACGATACACTTCAGGGATGAAATTTACCTTAATTTTGGGTAGAAATTTATTTTTTCTAAGATATGTATCGAATTGATTCGCTTACATAGATAAAACAACTTTCAGCGGAAATTCGATTTTATATTTGACTTTGCGACCGCGTAAAAATTATAAGCACATTATTATTAGATATCCTGACTTCTTTGCACTTATAGAATTGATACAAAATTTGGGGTACCCTTCGCGGTTAGAACAAATGGTTTTATAGAAAAAATATTCAAATTTGAGTAGAATCATCATCTATCAAAAAGATAGATAAAAATGATCCACTTTTTGCGTAAATATGTTTTACTCCAGTTGAGTTTATAAAGCGAATTCAAAATTTCGTATGCATGCTTGTTATAAACTATGTTGAGTGAAAATTATCCAAAAAATTACACCAGTTTTTCAACTGTGTGCAGTTTCCGGCTAAATTTGGCCGGAAAACGGCTAAATTGGCAACACTGCTTATACGCTTATATACAGACTACTAACAAATCCCGCACTTGATTAAAATTAATCCAGTCAAAACCCTGGATACTAGATCGAAACGAATGTCACTAAATTCAAAATGCATCGAAGTATGTACATGCATTATTCAAATTACAGTACAATATGGTACAATTGCTAATCAAATCTAGGATTTAGTAAATCCTGTCAGAAGTGTGAATTCCCTCTAAACCTGTAAGTAACCAAATCTCTTAACTCTTAATCTTTATATAATTCTAAAAAGTATAATGTACATAGAAATAAAATTATATTTCAAATCGATCAGTGTTTGGATCTTTCTGCATTTAACGACCTATTTCACCTTTTTGTGCCCCAAAATCCTATACTATGGCCTATTTCTTTGCCACACAAGAAAAAAGATTTCAATTACAGCGTATTTAGATAATAACGGAAACACCAAGTTTGCATCATGGGTGGCTTGCCGTATAATAATAGTGCAAAGACGTTGCCTGCGCTGATGGGTCAGATCAAATGATAATCATGACTTAACGTTCTTAATATGACCAATTTTTATTTCCAATTTCCGCTTGCTTGACTTAGTTTCTTTTTTCTCAGCGTAGTCAAGTGAGTATGCACTAAAGACTGCGTATGTGCTTTGCTTCTTCCAAGACGTGTTGAACACTATCGCAGTACCTTTCTATAACCATTTTGTTGTTCCATTTACTGGAACTATTATTACGAACACTGGAATTACCGCGACCTGCCTGCCTGTACATATATGTATGTATACGAGTACGTTTGCGTGTCTAATGCTTACTTATCTATTTATTGGCATTTGAACGAATAAAGCAGCTTTAGTTCGGCCCATCTTACTTTTGGGAGACGTTTGAGAACAAAAGCGCGAGGAGCTTTTTTGAAGTACTTTTTCGACTCTCTTGATGAGGTCATATCTGTAAATAGTACGATAAAAAAAAATCATATCGTGCATACTGACTTCCAAAACGAATCACACTTAGGTAAGCTTATTTAGAATTTAGATGCTCTCTAGACAGAAATATAAATAGTGTAGATCAGTTACTTCGTCTTCGTACACAGGTTGCAATTTGGACGTCTTGGCGTTATCATACTGATACTGATTGTTGATGGCTGTCTGTTGTCGGAGACGGACGCAACTTGGCGTCTTGGTTTGTTTGGAACCACCCTGCATATCTCGCGGGTTCTCAAACAAAAACCACATTCCGCTGATGACATCACTGCGTCATCGAACGTGATACACGCTAAGAATGTGGTCTACTGTACGATTGTACCTATAGAGAAATAAGGTGGGTTCAGGCAATTGCTCATTAGATTACAAAGACGTCGCTTTGTAACGACCAAGCCGGCCGGCAGATTAGATTGGAACGGGTGTGGTTCCCAGACCAGCCGCGATAATAATTAGTGCTGAGTTTACTTGCCAGATATTTAGATGTATACTTGCTTCTGAATGCTGTTGAACTTTAAGCGCGATCACCATATGTTTTGCGCACTTACAAATAAGGAAAGGTACAGCAAAAAGGTGGTCGAAGTTACATACTATACAGGGTGTCCCGCAACTGGTTAGCCATAGACAAATGGTAGACTCTACAGGATGTTTTAGGAAAAATGTCGCCAAAATTATTTCTCTAGCTTTTACCGTTAAGGAGTAATTGCCTTTTTTGTGATTCTTGTCAAAAAGCACGACTTTTTTCTAAAAACTCCTATTTTCTAGCTTCCACTTTAGCCAAATCAATATTTTTCATATTCTTCTGAAAGTACACAAAATTTCCAATAAAAGGACATATCGAACGTTTCGAACGGTTTCGTATCTTCCGAGATACGACGTTTTGAATTTTGCAGAAATGTCAATTTCAACTTTTAATGTCAAAATTAAACCCGAATTTCGTAACGATACATTGAAGTGGCAAATCTGCAAAGTTCACAAAAGTTGGCCCAATTCCTAAGCTTTCGAACGGCATATAAGAATAAAGCACAGAATTATCCAGTTTGTAAATAATATGTGTAAAAGGGAAAAAACATAGTCCGTAAGTGGAAGAAATCTTGCTTTTACGTGGAAATAGTTCAGTCATATAAGCATTTCCAATAGAAAAAAATACAGTAAGGCTATTTTTTTCTTGGTCTTGAATCAGTGGGGCCCAGGAGTCTTAAACACATTTTGCTAAAATAAATTTGATCGGAAAGGTCCCAAAAAGGACAAGAAAGGACACTATTTAATCCTTGACTGGAGGTCGGCATTCGGGATAGCATATCATATATGCCGTTCGAAAACTAAGATACTACGCCAACTTTTGTCAACTTTGCAGATTTGCCACTACAATGTACCGTTACGAAATTCGGGTTAATTTTGACAATAAAAATTGAAATTGACATTTTTGCAAAATTCAAAACGTCGTATCTCGGAAGATACGAAACCGTTCGAAACGCTCGATATGTCATTTTATTGGAAATTTTGTGTACTTTCAGAAGAATATAAAAAATATTGATTTGGCTAAAGTGGAAGCTAGAAAATAGGAGCTTTTAGAAAAAAGTCGTGCTTTTTGACAAGAATCACAAAAAAGGCAATTACTCCTTAACGGTAAAAGCTAGAGAAATAATTTTGGCGACATTTTTCCTAAAACATCCTGTAGAGTCTACCATTGGTCTATGGCTAACCAGTTGCGGGACACCCTGTATAATGTACTAGTGTAGATTCAGATATTTTTCAAACAAATGGTAAGGTTGGAATGCACTACTAGTGATTGCGAAAAAAAAAACATTTTCTACGAGTATTAAGAGTTAAGAGTTTTGTGTAAACCGAAGATGGAAAATATGACGAGGCGGAAATATAGGTACCCATGATCTTTGTTTGCTTTGAGATACACGTTGGTAAGATTTTTTTAAGGAAATGATTTAATCTTAGTCATTGGTCAATTACTAACAATTTTTCGCTGCGTATTGAAAATATCATTCGAAATAGTGTGATAATTGAGTCATCATTAACATTACGGCGCAAAACAGGAAAGAAAGACGTGATCGATCCTCTAAAAGTGTCGGTCCTCCACTTTTGAAAAGTCCTCTGAATGAACTATCGTCATTTTAGGGCGGCTTTGTGGTAACAAGAACGTGTATGCATAAATTTGCGTATAACAGGCGTGTTGTTTTGTACTCCAGTCTAGGTAAGTTTAAGTGTAACTACATGGACTTACAATATCAACATAACCTATTTGGGTCATGTTGTTATTGTAACCCCATATTGTTACACTAAAATAACCCACACAGGAGTACAAAAAAACACGCTTTATAAAACAAGTGCCTATACAGCTACACCCCTAGCGAACTCCTTCCAGGCAGTCAATCTAATGGAAATGGCGACGCTAAGTGGCGACGTAATGATCGTATTCGGGTCCTGTTTTTCGCAGGGCTGTCCTGTATTTCCGACATTAGCCTGCCATCCTGCTAAAACGTTGAAAGTCCTGTTTTTATCCGGGTTTGTCCTGTTTATGGATTGGCGTATTGGCATCTCACCAAATGACGAATAAATTAATCGAAAAATACATTTAAATTTCATAGAAATTAAAAAAAAATAGTTCATTCAGTAAGACCAAGTCACCTTTTTATATTGTCTAAGTCTGGCATTAGAAGGGAGCTGGAACCGTTGCGTGCTGTTAACGTTTGTGTTACTTGGGGCAACTGATGCGATGATCGCTGAGTGACTATTGCTCTTTTAAGGTTTGTGTTCGTAGAGACGACTCACGAGATGATCACTGAGCTATCGTAGCTAGGCGATGCGTGCTTTGTGACTATCGACTACGGGTGTTTTCCTACAAGCGACCACGACCACGACTTAGGGCTCTCTTCCACTGCAAGCGTAAACTTGAGCGGCGCGGCGCTCCAGCGGCAAAGCTTTCACAAAATGTGCGAAAAAAAGCTTTTACTAGTAAAAGGTATAAGCGCACACAATATTCAGAAAGCTTTTCCATTGTATTGAATGGAATTTTTGTTTATTTTGCATAGTTACGCCATATTTTGCTGAGTTACGCCATTAAAATTCGGAAAAGCTTTAAACGCGGGAGCGCCGCGCCGCTCGAAGCAGGTAATGGACGGCAGGCGTTATGCATTTCATCGTTATCTTACTCCCGCTCCCTGAAAACCATTCCAAACAACGCATCGGCCGGTCACCACTCAGTAAATCAGCATGTGCACGGATGATTTCTATATACAGATACGCTCGCCACTCAACCGAATGTATACGAACCGAATACGACCATTGCACGATTTTTATATACACCCCAAGCAGCCGCTTCCCGAAGCCTACAAACAAGTGGCTTGCACCACGGTCACCACTCATCGAGGCAGCATGTACAACAATGAGCGCGATCGACGCGACGATAATTTTATTCTACACATGCCACACGACCGTCGCCTGACAAGCTCAACGACTATCGTTTGGAGGAACACAGCTCCATATAAAATATCAGTACTCAATTCCAGTCGTCAGGCGACAATCACTCAGTGATCGTCTTATGAGTCGTGTCTACGAACACAAACCTTTATAAATCCTACAACACTAGTTACATATTTTATGAAATGATGCTGTATATGTCTACTGAGTAGTTTCTTTAGCTTAGCAACACAAACCTTAAGAAATTTATATGGCTGATATGTATTATACATAGAAACTTCACGTTTTTCCTATTGCAAAAATTTGTGTTACATACTAGTAAAGACTAACGCGATGATCGTTGAGCAAATATTGCTTCGGAAGTGTCCTAAATACAATGCTCAGTGCAAATTCATATTTCCTTAGGCGACCTACACGATTGTCAAGCGATTGATCTTAACTGAGGACCCTATTTAGGACATGCATATTTCTAAGGTTTCTAATTCGAAAGGTATAGGCAAATATAACAAAGGCGTCCGTGAAGTGTAGTCGTTACGTGATTTGAGATTGCAAAATGTGGTGGACACCAAAATTTCGTTGCAAAACGGGGTAGAAACCGAAAAAAAAAAACGAAAACAAATGTTCGGAGTTTTTTTGGCTTATAACTCCGAAACCGTACAATTCTGCGAAAACCTGTCGACGAACATGTTAGAGAAACCATAATTGCGGGTCTAACGCGACATTAATCTTCAAAATGCGTTAAGCGGTATCGCTACGAAAAACATATTCTCCACCACATTTTGCAATCTCATGTACATACTAGGTTTATCACGTGCTTACTACACTAGTGGTTATGGTTGTCCTTCTTTCTGTGCTGTTTTTTTTTCTAGCATTGTCCTTCCAAAGGATGATTTTTGAAGCATTTTTCCTGGTTTTCGAAAAAAAATATCGAATTAAAATATTAAAGAAGAGTCATTGTACGAGAGGTGATCCGGAGTACAAAAAAACAAGCCTAATATGACGTAGTGTTCTGATTGTCAGGGCCGGAGCGTCGATAGGCGATAGCAGACGACCGCGTAACCGCGACCGCAAGTTTTGGCCTGTCAATGGGGCGTGCGAAAATTCACGTACACAAACAAATTCATATTTGACGAAAAACTGCGAATCGCACATTTTATCAATAATAAAATAATCATTCCTATTCCTTGGTTTTTTATACATTTCTTCGCACGTAAGGAGCAGGCTTTCCGCAAGCGTAACATGGTGTATGCGTTTTACATTCCAGGTTGTTTATACTCAAGGGATTTCGATAAAACTGCTCAAAAGTCGCCGAGTATTAAACGCCCCGGAATATTAAGCGTGCCCCCATTTATACGATGCAAAAACCTAAAAACAAAAATGTGTTTCCTCAAAAAATTTGGGGAAACTTTTCAAAAAGATATTGCTTTCGATTTTTACCGACTAAAACGCTGCGAAGCCACTTCTATTTAGTATTTACCCAACATCCCTATTTGCAGATAAACCCACTTGCTGCTAAGATTCCAGCATTTAGTTCAATGACTTTTTAGGGCTTGTTTTTCGCACACTCTTCTTCAGGTAATTTCGCTCCCCTTCTTCTTCTATTCCCTCGCAAGTCAGACATCTTCTGAACCGAACCTTCAACCAAAGGTATTATTGTCAGTGTCAACTATGGCCCGTTATATGTAGGATCACAATTGCACTTAGCACTATCTGAGATATGTTGATGATGCTCCTCCAGAATTTGGAGTTTTATGATTGTTGTTGTTTACTTTAATTAATACCAGCCGATAATCGCGCCCAACATACATGGAGCGTCCAAGTAACCCCCCGAAGCCAAGCGACGCAGTATGCAAGCTCCGTCTAGGGCACAACTGAGGCTCCTGCCGTCCCTGCCGAATCTCTGTGCCTGGATGTTTTGAGGCTAAACTAGGAACCTTCTGGTTAAGATTAATTTATAAAGAAAAAAAGTTTTTCATGGGGGGTTGGTTCATATGACTATGACGTTGTGTTCCGATTCCATCTGTTCCTAGATAAGTTTTGAGGCTCCACTAGGAACACACTTGGGTGTAGTTTGGCTGAGAATGATTCATAAAGAAAAAAGTTTTCTTGACAGAACCTAATTTTGGGTTGGTTTCCATGGCAGCCCCATGATACCATGGTCCGATTCCATTCGTTCCAACATATGATACAGCTTACACTAACAAGAAACTTATACAGGGTGTCCCGCAACTGGTTAGCCATAGACCAATGGTAGACTCTACAGGATGTTTTAGGAAAAATGTCGCCAAAATTATTTCTCTAGCTTTTACCGTTAAGGAGTAATCGCCATTTTTGTGATTCTTGTCAAAAAAACACGACTTTCTTCGAAAAACTCCAATTTTCTAGCTTCCACTTTAGCCAAATCAATGTTTTTCATATTCTTCTGAAAGTACACAGAATTTCCAATAAAAGGACATATCGAACGTTTCGAACGGTTTCGTATCTTCCGAGATACGACGTTTTGAATTTTGCAGAAATGTCAATTTCAACTTTTAATGTCAAAATTAAACCCGAATTTCGTAACGATACATTGAAGTGGCAAATCTGCAAAGTTCACAAAAGTTGGCCCAATTCCTAAGCTTTCGAACGGCATATAAGAATAAAGCACAGAATTATCCAGTTTGTAAATAATATGTGTAAAAGGGAAAAAACATAGTCCGTAAGTGGAAGAAATCTTGCTTTTACGTGGAAATAGTTCAGTCATATAAGCATTTCCCCCCGTAAGGGGGAAGATAAAGGTTGAAAGGCTTCGGCTAATTCCTATATCTTCTTCAGTTGTGGCATAACTGCGGACCCTTAGCTATGCAGGAGGAGTTTCATAGGAAAAGGACTTCGGCCATTTCCTATGTCTCTCTACGGGGCGTTACTTTCCCGCATTATCCGAGTAACCGCTGCGCCTGAGTGCTGCATTAACATCTGCAGCGTCTCAGGTTACTTAACGTGATAGGTGACAGAAAACATTTAAGTCAACCACTAAAGCAGCATCTTCGAGGCATGCCCATGATGGCCTTTACTCAACGATTAAACCCTATCATGGTTTAGCGATGTGCCGACAACTCATCCTAAGAAAAACTTCAAGTCAAGAAACCTGAAACAAAAGCCTCGGATTGGACGGATACAAAACAACGACGACCCCGCAAACGAACAACTGATTACTCTTTCGGATCCTGGAATGTACGCTCCCTGAATAGACCGGGGGCCTTAAGGGCCCTCCTGGATCAGGTAGAACAATACAAGCTGAGCATAGTTGCAATCCAGGAAACTAAATGGCTCAAAAGCGAGATTAACGACCTCAATTCGCACACTATTTTTACGAGTGGTAAAGAGGAGGGCAACAAGGAGTTTGGAGTAGCTTTCATCGTGAATAAGCAGCTCAAGGACCACGTTATCGGCTTCAAACCCATCAACGAGCGGCTATGTGCGATCCGCATTAAGACCCGTTTCGCTAATCTCTGGCTCATTAATGCGCATGCCCCTACAGAAGTAAAAGAAGACGCGATTAAGGACGAGTTCTACAACGACCTAGAAACACTCTTCGACTCACTTCCATCAAACGACGTCAAGCTGCTGCTAGGAGACTTTAACGCCAAAGTCGGAAATGAAAGCTGGCATAGGGGAACTACTGGAGGTCATAGCCTCCACGACGAAAACAACAACAACGGTCAGCGACTTATCGACTTCGCGAGCGGCAGAAACCTGGTAATAAGCTCTACATGCTTCCCTCATCGACGAATCCACAAGCAGACCTGGAAGTCTCCAGATGAATACACCGTGAACCAGATCGACCACGTACTGACCAGCAAGAGATGGGCTTCTAATGTCCTAGATGTTCGATCCTATCGAGGAGCCAACTGCGACACCGATCACTATTTGGTGAAGGCAACCTACAGGTGCAGAATCTCTTCGGTGCACCTAACGAGAATCAACCCTGCCAAGATCTTCGAGGTTGACAATTTGATTGATGATGCCACGGCGGCTGCGTATACAACAGCACTAGAGGAAAAACTGTCGCCCATGCTTGATGACATCAACAATTTAGGCATCCATGAGTTCTGGGAGGAGCTCAAAGACAGCATCAAGGGGGTCGCAGAAGAGGTCGTGGGCTATAAAGGCCGGCGCAGACGAGCAGACTGGTTCGACGAAGAATGCAGGGCCTCGATTGAGGCGAAAAATGAAGCCTATCGCCAATACACACAACGCGCATCCCGAGCCAAGAAAGAAAGATATAACGAGCTTCGGCGAGTATCTAATAAGTTAATTAGACGTAAGAAACGCAAACATTGTGACGAGCAGTTACAGCAAATAAACCAAAGATTAGCCAATAAGAACATTAGACAGGCGTACAAACTTATAAATAATGTTAAGAACGGATATCAACCCAGGACAAGCCTATGTAAGGACAAGGATGGTAACATCATCAGCGACATCGAAAGCGTCAACAAACGATGGGCCTCGCATTTTGAAGAGCTCCTCAATGCACCATCAACATCCCCCGCGGAGCCAGCTCTTGAGCAGTTAGCCGAACCAGGCCCTCCCGTTCTACCCCCAACAGTAGAGGAGGTGAGTCTTGCCATACAGTCGCTTCAAAATAATAAAGCGCCCGGCGCTGACGAGATCCCAGCAGAACTGCTGAAGCATGGTGGAACGTGCCTGACCAACGCAATACATGTGCTACTGCTGAAAATATGGAACGACGAGGAAATCCCCGAAGATTGGCGCAAAAGCATAATCTGCCCAATCCACAAAAAGGGTGACAAGCTGAAGTGTGAGAATTACAGGGGCATATCATTAGTTTGTACGGCCTATAAGATATTATCCAAAATTCTTGAAAAGAGAATTAATCCGTACGCAGAACGAATCATTGGCGAGTATCAAGGCGGCTTCAGACCTGGTCGATCAACGACCGATCAGCTTTTCACAGTGAAGCTACTACTCCAAAAGTGCTGGGAATATAACATCGACGTATACCAAATCTTTGTCGACTTCAAGCAGGCATACGACAGTATCGATCGAAGTGTACTGTACAACATTATGCTGAATTTTGGTATACCGGCAAAGTTAGTGCGACTCACAAGGATGACGATGACTAATACCGTCTCGCAGGTCAGAGTGCAGAATCGACTCACTGACCTATTTGAAACTCGTACTGGACTCAAGCAGGGCGACGGGCTGGCGCCGACGCTCTTCAACCTTGCTTTGGAGTATGTAATTCGAGCCATGAATATGGACAGCAGCGGAACGCTACTCATCAAGTCGACTCAATTAGTAGCGTACGCCGACGATATCAACATCATGTCTCGAAGGTTGGGTGATGCAGAAAGCCTTCTGCATAACCTCAATAACGCCGCAAAGGAAGTTGGACTACATATCAACGAAAGCAAAACAAAGGCCATGATGCAATCGAAAACAAGGACGCCAGCAAATTCAAGCATCACAGTGGGGGACCTTAATATCGAGTATGTAGACAACTTCAACTATCTGGGTTGTAACTTATCAAAGGACGCCAACGAAACCGACGAAATTAAGCGACGGATACAACTAGCCAATAAGACATATTTCTCGGTCCTCCCTATAATTAATTCGAAACTTGCGCACAGGAACACGAAGCTCCGCGTGTACAAAACGATCATCCGACCCGTGCTATGTTATGGCTGCGAAACATGGACCCTCACCCAAGCCTCCGAAATTTTGCTAGACCGATTCGAACGAAAGGTCCTTCGGCGAATTTTCGGGGCCGTTCGCGAGCGAGACCAATGGCGTATCCGGTACAACCATGAGTTGTATCAATTGTACGATGAGCTGGAAGTATCGAAAATCGTGAAGCTTCAACGTTTGCAATGGGCGGGGCATCTACAACGGATGGACGATAATCGCATGCCAAAGAAAGTGATGAACGCACAACGAATTGACGGAGCGAGGTTGCGTGGACGACCGAGAGCTCGCTGGGAGAACTCCGTAGGTGAAGACGCCCAACAGCTGCTGGGCTTCCGAAACTGGAGGACGAGGTCACGTAACCGCGACAATTGGAGGTCAACGATTCAGGCGGCCAAGGCCCGACGTCGGGCTATCTTGCCACATTGATGATGAATAGAAAAAAATACAGTAAGGCTATTTTTTCTTGGTCTTGAATCAGTGGGGTCCCAGGAGTCTAAAACTCATTTTACTAAAATAAATTTGATCGGAAAGGTCCCAAAAAGGACAAAAAAGGACACTATTTAATCCTTGACTGGAGGTCGGCATGCGGGGTATCATATCAAAGGAGACGCCGAGTACATTAGATATCCGGTGTTTGATTCCTACTTCAAGGACCCTAAACGGAATAAATCGCGTTTGAATGGAAAATTTTCGTGTTTCCTACGATCTGATCTGATCTGATCATCTGATCTTTCCAAAGCCATAACTACGCGAATAATTCAAGTTGCCACTTCCTTTTTCATTTTTTAGAATCTTAGATTCCATCATTAAATTTGCTAAGGAAAAATTGGATCGGAAAACTCTGAAAAAAGGACATAAAAGGACACTAATTAATACCTGACAAATTAAAATGTTTATCCTTTAGACGATGAAAATGAAAAATACTCTCACAATATTAATGTGTACACAGCGAACCTTCGTACAAATAATTCAACACATAAAACAAATTTGTTTATACTTACCGTTATAATTAGCATCTACAACAGTAGCGAAAAGTATTTTTCCATAATGCATAACAACCAAGTCTATGCTTGATGTAAAAATTTTACTTCCTTTTCAAGATTGAAGTCGGTTTGGTACATTTGCAGACTATGTTTTTTTTTAATTTATACATATTATTCAGAAACTGGATGACTCTGTGCTTTATTCTTATATGCCGTTCGAAAGCTAAGATACTACGCCAACTTTTGTCAACTTGGCAGATTTGCCACTACAATGTACCGTTACGAAATTCGGGTTTAATTTTGACATTAAAAATTGAAATTGACATTTCTGCAAAGTTCAAAACGTCGTATTTCGGAAGATACGAAACCGTTCGAAACGTTCGATATGTCCTTTTATTGGAAATTTTATGTACTTTCAGAAGAATATGAAAAACATTGATTTGGCTAAAGTGGAAGCTAGAAAATAGGAGTTTTTCGAAAAAAGTGTTTGTTTTTTGACAAGAATCACAAAAAAGGCAATTACTCCTTAACGGTAAAAGCTAGATAAATAATTTTGGCGACATTTTTCCTAAAACATCCTGTAGAGTCTACCATTGGTCTATGGCTAACAAGTTGCGGGACACCCTGTATATAAAATTGCAGCCTGATAACTTAAAAACTGATGGACTAGTGTGCATTGAAACAGACAGACAAGCATCTCCCAATCGATTTCTTTCAACATGGACTCTGGCCCAAGCCTCCGAAACTTTGCTGGACAAATTCGAACGGAAAGTCCTTGGTCGAATATCGGAGTCATTTGTTCGGCCTGTTTGCATCGACCTAGCTAGCTTGGCTTGGCTAAGATCTTAAGTCTTGACGATTGTTTGCTGATTTTCTGTAGTTACAGCTTTGCAAGTACTGCTCCCTCACGACAGCTTTGTTTTTACAATCTGGTTTGCAAAATTTTGGATAACCACCGAAAGCACTTGGCTGTGGAATGCTCTTCATACTGCCATCAACGGCAACAATATTGTCTAAATAGATAAATTAATATTTATGGGGGAGTTGAATTTCCACTCAGACTAGGGACTTTGGTTTTGTTTAATTTTTTCTTTAACCCGACTGCATTTAAATCCTTCTCGAAATCCTGAGGTATAACGCACAGATCGTTGATTTTGTGCGGGAGTACTTAATGTCGAAACTTCATCATACAAGTTCAAAATACGACCATCGGAAATAGCCCAACTCCGTTCTAAACTTTACTGTGAAATTTCGTTCTCTCGATGTTATTGTAGAAGCGTAGAGGAGCAGCTGGGTTGAGCAGCTAAAGAGATCAGAGACTTTCAGTTGAAAGGACAGAGGAGCATCTGAAGCGCTTGGGCTCCTATTTGGAAGAGGAAAAACAGCTGAAGAGGTTGGCCTCCTATTTTAAGAAAGAGGAATAGTATGTATCCAGCCGACCGTGGATGTGAGATAAAAGGCTTCTCGGTATGTTTCGGCAGGAGATGCGATCATGTAGAACCAAGCAAAGCCAGAATGTAAAACGGACATTGATCTCGCAACTGGAATATGCAGTCCAAAAGCCAAAAATAGCATTGAATATAGACGAGCTACGGAGGCCAGTTGAATGTAATCCGAATCACCAATAAAAGACTAAACACGTTCAGGGCCATTTTTCGTTAAATGGTGCAGAAAATAATTCTCGACTGTCCTTTCCCAAAATTTAGCTCTTAAATTAAAAGAAAAAACAGGCGGGACAGTATAACATTGGAATAAGGCCGCAGATGTGTTAGTAACGTCCAATTTCCATGATCCTACCTGTTTTTTTGTTGAGGTGTTGAGATCAACAGCACGCTCAGTAATGTTATTTCCCCATAAATGGGTACTCGTTTAACATCTGAGTGAGATCATAGTTCGTCACAAGGGTCGTGAGTTCGAAAAACACCGTACCTGAATTCGTTCACCGTGAGTCTCGAACCCATGACCCTGTAAATTTATGGTGCGCGGACTAACTATTACACCAGCCAGACTACTCTAAATTTTGCCTATCAATATTTTCGCGACCAACGATTTCAACTCCTAAGAAAATCTTGATGTTGAATAAATTTCGGGCTTGCCCCCCTCCTGACCGAAATCCTGGCTGCGCCCATGATTGCAAGGTCCGACATCGGACTATACAGGGTGTCCGGAAACTGCTGCATAAACGCACCGGATTATGGTTCCTCGGTTGGTTTCCATCAAAAAAGTTGTATGGAACATACCCCGCTTAACCCTTTAGCAGCCACAGCCATTTAAAGATTTAAAAAAAAATAATTTTCTTGCACGACTAAAAGCTCAATATCTCCAAAGCTAGACCAGCTAGAATAGTGAAACATAATGATTTATTACAGCCAACAAATTTACCTATAAAATCAAGAGACGCGAGAGCGTATCGCCCGCCAAAGGAAAAAAAAACGAAAGCGAAAAAGTCTATGATTACCGGAGACAACTTGCTTTTTTCTTTGACAGGGCTACAGCCTTCCAGGCAACATCCTCCAAAAAAAAAATTTTTACCAAAATATTCCACATATCCTGTTCTAGTGCCTTTCCAAAAAAATCTTCGATTGGCACAATAACGGGTAAGATATGTGCAATAAACAGTGAAATTTTCACCCTCACAGACTTAAGGGAGTAACCCGATTTCATGCTGGAGTCTACAGTTGCAGAAAGACTTGCTTCTACTGTCTCTCTCCGTGATGGGATTTTTATGAAATTTTGAATGAATAATCCTATGGTGGTCCTTCTAAAGAATCAATGTCTTCCATTTAGATAAGTGGGTGGAATAACGGTAAATTAATAGGTAAAGTTAACAAAGGTTTCCAACAATTGCGTCTTTCGGCTCATCGCATTGACAATTTTTTAAAACACACTGCAACATTGGGACATTAGGATATTGGGACACTGGGAGACTAGGATATTGGGGCAGTGGGATATTAGGAAATTGGGACATTAGGGTCTTGGGACATTAGGACATTAAAACATTGGGGCATTAGGCACACTGGCGAAACTGGAACGTGGGGACATCAGGATATTGGGGCATTGGGACATCGGGATATTGGGACAATGGGACATTACAACATTGGGATATTGACACATTAGGACACTGGGAGGCTGGGACATTGGGGCACTGGGATATTAGGATATTGGGACATTATTATGACCTTGGGACAATCGGACATTGGGACATTGGGAAACTGGTATATAGGAACATTGGGTCTCTGAGACATCGGGATATTGTCACATTGGGACATTGGAGAACTGGGATATTAGGACATTGGGACATTAGGGTCTTGGGTCATTAGGACATTGGGACATTAGGACTTTCGGATATTGGGACATTAGGCATACTGGGGAAACTGCGACGTGGGGACATTGGGACACCGGGATATTAGGAGATTGGGACATTGGAACATTGGGATATTGGAACATTGTGACATTGGGATACTGGGACATTGGGACATGAGGGCACTGGGATATTAGGACATTTGGACATTATGACTTTGGGATAATATGACAATCGGGCATTGGGACACTGGTACAGAGAAGCATTGGGCCATTGAGACATCGGGATGTTATGACATTGGGGCACTGGGATATAAGGACATGTGGACATTAGGGTCTTGAGTCATTAGGACATTGGGATATTAGGACATTAAAACATTAGGACATTGGGACAACACTGGGAAACTGGGGCGTGGGAACATTGGGACATCGGGATATTGGGACATTGGGACATCGGTATATTAGAACATTGGGATGTTGGCACATTGGGATATTGAAACATTGGGATACTGGGACATTAGGGCACTGAGACACATGGACATGGGGGCACTGGGCTATTAGGACATTATGACCTTGGGATAATAGTAAATTCGGACATTGGGAAACTGGCACATAGGGACATTGGGCAACTGAGATATCGGGACATTGGGACATCGAGATATTGGGTCATTTGGACATTGGGGCACTGTGATATTAGGACATTGGAACATTGGGATATTGGGATATGCAAAAATATATGATATCTGACCAAAAACAACATCGGGATATTGGGACACCGGGATATTCAAACATTGGGGCACTGCGATATTAGGACATTGGATCATTGGGATATTGGGACATTAGGACATTGAGAAATTGGGACAATGGGACATTTCTACATTTGGACATTGGGATATTAGGCACACTGAGGAAACTGGAACGTGGGGACATTGGGCCACTGGGTCATCTGGATATTGGGACATCTGGATATTAGGAAATTGGCACATTGAAACATTGGGATATTGGGACAAGGGAACATTGGGATATTGGGACATTAGGACGCTGGGACGTTGGGGTATTGGGATATTCGGACATTGGGACATTATGACCTTGGGACAATAGGACAATCGGACATTGGGACACTGGTACATAGGGACAATGGGCCACTGAGATATCGGGATATTGGGACATCGGGATATTGGGTCATTTGGACATTGGGGCACTGTGATATTAGAACATTGGAACATTGGGATATGCAAAAATATATGATATCTGACCAAAAACAACAAAGTTGTAAAAGTTACCCCGCCAAAGAAAAATTAATCTACCGCAAAAAGAATACATATCACTCCAATCCGCCGCTCATATTTAATTTTGTTTTAGGTATAAATGCTGGATGTAATATTGTTTTAGGTGTAAATGCAGGAGAAGTTTAAATGTACAGGACTACTTCTTAAAGTAATTTAGTGGGAGCCGTCAAAGTAACAGTAAATAAATGTTGCACCCACCAAATTACTGTAAGAAGTAGTCCTGCACATATAAACTTCTCCAGCATTTACACCTAAAACGAAATTACATATGAGCGGCGGAATGGAGTGATATGTATTCTTCTTGCGGTAGATGAATTTTTCTTTGGCGGGGTAACTTTTACAACTTTGTTGTTTTTGGTCAGATAAAACTAACCACACTAAAATCGGATAAGAGTCAAATTTGCGTGATTTGACCCAAAAACAATCTTTTTTTCCATCTCAATTTTCTCCAACTTCTGCCAAGGGATGCTTGTACGATTCTTTTAAAAATTGGCGCATAGTCTTACGATCATATCTTTTTTACATCATTTTATTCTAGCTGCATTATTTCTAACAGTTAAGGTAGTAAACCTTAAGTGCTGAAAACTAGTGTTAATTTTGGCTCGATTTCAACATACTTTGAATAGATTTTACCAATTGCAGATCTTTAGGGGCAGTGTGAATTGAATTGTATTGAATTCGAGCTAAAATTAACCCTAGTTTCCTACACTTAATGTATAAAAACTGTTAGAAGTAATGGAGCTAGATTAAAATGAAAAGAAAAAAAGATATGATTGTAAGACTATGCGCCAATTTTAAAAGAATCGTACAAGCACCTCACCTTGGCAGAAGTTGGAGAAAATTGGGATGGAAAAAACATTGTTTTTGGGTCAAATCACGCAAATTTGACTTTGAAGCTCTGTAAAAACCAAACCTCTTATTCGATTTTAGTGTGGTTAGTTTTTCTTTTATAGTTAAATTTGTTGGCTGTAATAATCATTTTATTTCACTGTACTAGCTGCTCTAGCTTTGGAGATATTAGGCTTTAAGTCGTGCAAGAAAATGATGTTTTCAAAAATCTTTAAATGCCTGTGGCAGCTAAAGGGTTAAGTTGAGGGGGTATGTTCCGTACAACTTTTTTTGCTGAAAATCACATGAGGAATCACAATCCGATGCGTTTATGCGGCAGTTTCCGGACACCCTGTATTCCCATATTGATGATGATACGTATTTATTTATAACTTATAATTACATACAAGTAAAATTGTAAGTTTCTTCTAATTTAAACGTTTTTTAAAAACTTCGTAACCATAGTCTATTCTTAAGATTTATATTTCTTACTATAGCTCGACGTCTATACAATTCTACTGGGACAATTAACTCTAGTACACTTAATTCCTAGCCTTCCTTAATTCTTTCGCTTACATTAGAAATTTTCTACACTTTTAGCATTTGTAGCCATTTTGGTTAGTGTAATGGTGTCGTTAATTTCAGTTTACCATCACAATAAGCTCACCATTCAATTCCAACACTAAACCATGTGTGCATTGAACATTTATTAGCCCAAAGAAGTAAGTAAAATACAATTAGAGAGAAAGTCGGTTTTATATGTACTTTTACCGAGTACGAGTGCATGTGAAGTCATCATCTGTTAGCCATTCCTTGCATCGTTTATTTTAACAGCTGGTGCGTTTAAGACTTGAATAGCACAGCCAAGCATAGCACATAGTAACACTTGGGGCCCAACAAAAGAACAGACTGTCGTTTACATTTTCAAGTTCACGTCAGCCCATACAAACCGCACAACACTCCCAAGTTGTATAATAGAATCGTAAGAACCGAAAATAACCACCCATTATGGAACTATGGATACTATGGTGTGTTCAAAAAGATAAATGTTGCCAAAGGCGTACGTGCCGAGCTTGTAGGTGTTGTGGCCACAATAAATATATGTATCTGCGTTCACTCCACCTGGAAAGGTGGGTGGACTTGACACCTCTACTGCCGATGTTTATGCTTCTTTTATGTGAGGTCGGCCAAAAGGCCATACCATACTATAATACATGCTAAACACATTATCAGTGATTAAAATTGTTGTCGTCTGGCGAAACCGACGAAATTCAACAGACCGAGACCAAGCCGACAGAATAAGAATATGTCTACCCATATCTGAGACGTTAATTAAGACGATATTTTCTGAATGCTGCTGCAGAGCAGAGCACGTGGTTTTTGATTAGGTCATCATTATTATTATTATGACTTTAAAACTGGGGTGAAAAACATGCATACATGTTGTTCTTGGCTTTAAATTTGTAATTGCAGGGCAGGCGTTTATTATTTTTTTTATGCTGTTGGTTAAGTTTGAATGCCTCCCACTTCTTTTCATCGAAAAATTGTACCTAAAATCCTAATTAGGTACATGATGAAAACATCAACGAGTCACTGAAAAGAAAACGAGCTTTTCAATTTTATCAATACGACTTAGGACTGACTCCAGTTGATAAAGCAGGCAATTTACAGATTACCATGTGTTACTTGATTGCTGTAGAATTGAACATTTCTGTATGGAAGTTTACTCATTCAATAATATGGCCGTAGAATGTACCATAGACATTCTATCGTCTAAATGTTTTGATCCTAATCCAACCAAGGGCATATTGTCTTCTTCCTATCGTATACATTTGACATCGTCGACCGTCTGTGTCTCCAAGTTAGCGGATTTATTACGCCTAATAAAGTCGGAGAAATGCTCTTATACAGAATTCAAGTTGAAGCATATGATGCAACTTACACAGGGTGTTCAAAAAGTCAACGTCAAGCTTAAGGAACAAATATTCACTACGGTTATTAATTCCCACTTAAACTGGACTTACGAAAATTTTGTTTCGGACTTACGTCGCGTCGCTTCTCGAGATATTTTTTAAAGGGTATATTACCTTTGTCATGAAGGTTGTAACGTATTCAGTGTGGGGCCGAAGAAAAACTTTTATGTTAATGGAGTAATTTTCACCAAACCTTTTATAAACCCGTATCTATAGACGTTACATAACATTTCGGACATTGGCGTCATGGGGTTGCCATAGAAGCCCCACTACAAAAACATATTCTTCTGTGAACAAATATTTTTGGATTTTCGCGAAACCACACATAAATGTGTATCTACTAAAGACACACGAGAACGGATCGAGTCGAAGCATGGTATAGAAGCCCCATCCTCATTCAAGTTTTTTTCAGATTTTATTACTGCTTCATAAGTTAATCTTTACCAAACATCACATAAATATGCGTTCTTTTGGAACAGATTATGAGATGAAGTTACGGTTCTGCAATGGAAATGCCTCCCCCTCTCCTACTAGACAGGATCTTCTAATGAAGTCTTTATGGACCATTCTTAATTAAATCCCTAGATAGTCGAAAGTTCAAAGTCGGAATCAGAACACTGCAATAGAAACCCCACCCTAAAAATATGTTCTTTTGAGGAAAACTTTATGGATATGTCGGGGAGGGGGTACATGGGCGTAGCCAGAATTTGGGGAAGGCAAGCCCAACATTTTTTTCAACATCATGATCGTAGCCAGGGCCGAGAGTAAGTAATTGAAATCTATGAGTAAAATTAAGCTTTCCAGTCAAATTAAATTGTGTTCAGCAACAATTGTTGTTTTTACCGAAAATGCGCAATTTAATTAATATTTGATTAATTAAAAACTCTGCCTTTTTTATAATAAACATTGCGTAAAGTTGTGAATTTCTGCGATCCATAAAGAGATCCGACGCATCTGATCTGACGATCATACGTCAAGATGATACGAGACATGTATGATGGAGCTACGACTAAGGTTAGATACAGCAGGTCAGCAGGTGAATCTGAAGAATTTTCGGTGAATGTCGGAGTACACCAGGGCAGTGTATTGAGTCCGTTGCTCTTCAACACCATCATGTGCTACTTATTAACACGTATCTCCGACGGCCTAGAAATATGTCTTCTTTTTGCCGATTATATAGTCCTCAGTAGCCCAAACATCGTTGCCTTGCAAGCTGTAATTTCAAAATTGTGTGAAATTCCGGAGGAGCATGGACTGAGGGTAAGTATAACAAAGACTGAGTTCTTATGCTGCCCATTCTCAGACTCAGATGCACCGATACCAGATATGTACGTCAAAGGGGAGCAGCTTAAGTCTTGTACCAAGTTCAAGTACCTTGGTTCGATGTTGAACAACGGAGCTACATGCGATGATGACATCAAACATCGCACAAACATCGTTGAGTGGATGACTTGGCGAGAAAACTCTGGAGCTTTCTGCGATAAGAAAATGCCACTGAAGCTAAAGGGCAAGTTGTACAAAACGGTGGTACGTCCCGCACTCATGTATGGATCAGAATGCTGGACCATGTATGAAGGTTACGCGAAAGAAATGAAAATGTTACGCATGTCAGTTGGTGTAACCAAAAGGGACCACATCAAGAGTAGCTACATCCGAAGCAGCTTGTCCATAGACCAACTAATCACCGAAAAGCTCGAAGACCGACGAATGGATTGGTATTGTCATGTTCAAAGGCGCCCGCAAAGAAAGCGATATCAATGGAAGTTCCACTTGATGGACCCAAGGCCAGAGGCAGACCGCAGAACTCCTGGATGTGCCAAATGAAAAAGCAACGCATTGGTCTCGGCGATGACACGTTCCAAGATAGAGCTGCCTGTAGAAATATGCTGAGATATTATCGCCAAAATGGGCGATATGCCTTCACCGCAGGTCGAACAACGCGAAACCATGGATCCGTATAAAGAACGAAGCAAGGAAGAAGAAGAGATTCGACGCATCAGACGGAAATCAATTAACATGATCGCAAATGTGATAACCGCGAGATACACACATAATAATTCTCAAATTTACCCCTTCCAGACGGGATGGTGTTAAATTCCGTAACTTCCCAGAGAGGACTTTATGAGACGCATCCTTTTTTCAAACGGTAAAACGTTGTGGTCAGCAAAAAAATATAAATTTTAGTGCAATGCTAGGTGTCAAACCAACATTTTAACGTTCTCAAACATCGTAGTGCAAAATGTACTGTGGTCATCGCCAGCCTCCCCCTCTCCTCCCCTTCCACCATGGCTACGCTTTTACCATAGTGGCTGACATAGAACAACCACCTCCTAACGCAGTTTATATATAATGGTTAGGTTAGGTTAGGTACAGGGGCCGCCAGATTTGCACCCAGCGCACTTAGACCAGATTTGGTCCATTGTGATACCACCGAGAGAATCATGTCTCTACTAACTGCCTAAAAACCAACCCGTGCTTACAATAAATTTATTGAGCAGTATTGGGCTCACATCCCGAAGATCATCGGTATCGTAGAAATACCTTGAGCCCAGAAAACGCATTCGTTTCTCAGCCAGGGCGGGACAGTGGCAGAGTAAGTGATGCACACTTTCTTCCTCTCCTTCATCGTCACAACTTCTACAGAAGTCGTTGTGAGGAATTCGGAGTCTTCTCGCGTGCTCTCCAATAGGCCAGTGCCCTGTTATTACTCCCACCACATTTCGAATATGCTTTCTGTCTAAGGAAAGTAGCATCTTAGAACGGACATTGTCTAGCTTTGGCCAGATCATTCTCGTCGTTGCGCATGTCAAGCCATGAATCCATCTTGCATTGGTTCTGCATATTGTAGCGGTCTCTATTAACAATGCACACGCTGCAGTAGGTGTTTTCAAGAAGGAATTACCGTCTTCAACGCTACCTGCTGACGCATGCCGGGCCAAGTCATCTGCATTGCGATTACCTGCAAAGCCACTATGGCCCGGTAGTTTATAATATAATACTTATGTGGAAACGAACGGAATCGAAGCACAATTCGTAGTTGCCCGAGAAACTATTACAGTAAAACCTCGCTAATCGGACGCTCGCTAGTCCGTCTCTGCGGATAATCCGACCCAATCGCAACAACATCTTCAAACTCATTACCATCCATAAAAAATGTTTTTCTGACTTACTACTTAAATTTTTTTCCCTAAAATTTATTTTGCATGAAAAAAAGGCCTAAACTTGGTCCATGAATAATGTTCGTATAATTATTTTATGAAAAAGCAGGACAAATGTTGTTAAAATCGGCGTTTGGCAGGACAAGTCTACAAGTCCTTCGAGCTCGACCACCAGATATCTCCAATGACGAACTACAGCTACCTAGAGCCACACGTACCACCTTGGCTCAGCTTCGATCTGGATGGTGCTCCAGACTAAATTCATATTGGACCCGTATCGACAGCACCATTGCAGACACTTGTCCAGCATGTCGAGCCAGCCCGCACAACGTGGACCACCTTTTCAATTGTAATGCCGCACCAACGCATCTAACACCCATTGCGCTTTGGGAAAAACCAATTGAGGTGGCAACCTTCTTAGGCCTCGAACTTGAGGAGAGAATGCCAACCATTTACGAATGACACTAGTTTCCTCCCCCCTTACTTGCGCCGCTACAACAACAACAACAAGTCTACTCAAAAAGCCGGATGGAAAAAAAAGACAACCAGAAAGGCAAAAAACGCGGTATCTTTCGAATTTTCAATTATACAGGGTGGCACACTGGACATGCTACCATTTTTTTCTGTCACTAAAACACTCAGGACAGTTGCACAAATTTATATCACACCCTTTAAAAAAAAAATGGTGTTCATTTTCATCACTAAACCTTAGAGTGGATTTTGATAACTTTCTTTCACTTTCCGCAGAGGATCAAATTGAATTGACCCCATCGCTCGGCGGATGGATGCAGTTGTTTCAACGCATGCGTGGTTTATTTTAAAAAATGTGTAATTTAAGGAACCCAAAGAAAATAAAGTCAGGCCTGTTTAAGTCTAGGGACCGTTTGGGAGGTCGAAAATGTATGATGTGAAACCATTTGCAGAGCACTGGTATTGAAGTTATCGCATTCTGTACTGTGGTCTAATTTTTTCGAAACCACTTTGTTCGAAGTTTTTTTTTTCAAGTCAACGGAATAAGGCTTTACGCAAAGGGACATTCGCATCAGGGATTTGGAGCGACACTTTCTTTCGCTCCGCTCCGCTCCCGCTCCGACCAATTTGAAACCGCTCCGCTCCAGCGCTCCGCTCCGACTAAAATTTTTTCGTTCCGCTCCGCTCCATTACAAACATACAACAAAACTTAATTGTTTTTAGTATATACCTATTTACTTATACATAATTTTCCGCGAATTCATCAATTCAACTTATATCTTACGTATTATAGAATATGGCTTAAAAGTTGCGTTTTATTCGATCAAGTACAGAACAGGATTTACGTATTATAGAATATGGCTTAAAAGTTGCGTTTTATTCGATCAAGTACAGAACAGGATAGCACAAATTTCGTGCAAATTTGAACATAAAATTGAGTTGTTCTAGATAGGGTGTCCGGAAACTAAACTGTCGCATAAGCGCACCGAAATATGATTATTAAGGTAATTTCCAGCAAAATAGGTGTACCGGGAATATCCTGAATTCTTAACTCCTTAGCTACCAAAAGCATTTAAAGATTTTACAAAAATGCTACCACTAAGACCTCCGTCGGAAAAAAAATTTTGTCTTTGAAGCTTTTTTACACAGCTTAAACTGCTTATCCGATTTTTATTGGGTTTATTCTTAGGAAAAATTTTTGGCCACGACCGAAAGAAAATATGTAGGTAATATGAGTATTCAATTTTTGAAAAATCTTTAAATGTCTGTGGTAGCTGAAGAACTAATAATTCGGGCTTTTTTTATACTCCTTTTTGCTGGAAATATCATAAGGAATCATATTTGGGTGCCTTTATGCGATAGTTTTCGGCCATCCCGTATAGAACGAGATCTGTAAAATTGTTATGGAAGCTGTCCTGTACTCCATTCAATAAAATGCACCTAATAACTAATTTAAATTAAAACGGGCGTTTCATTCAGCGAGTACAGGAAAGGACTTTTCTGTCATGGATGATCTTGAATTTTTTAATAATGAAGAGTGATGATTATGATGACTAAACGCAAAACCTCTTTTATCACAATGAATTTCACAATAATCCGAAATTTTGCAAGTCTCTCAACGAATTCTTCGCCTTTAAATCGTCCAAAATCATCAAATAGTGCCATTAAATGAAAAATTTCGTCGAACAAATTCAATTTTTTATCTCGGAATTTTCTTGATTTTTTACTTCGGAGCGGAGCGGAGTGGAGCGACTTTCAAAGCAAAAATCGCTCCGCTCCAGCCTGCCGAAAACCACTTCACGCTCCGCTCTTTCGCTCCGAAATTTAGGGTCGCTCCGCTCCACTCCATCGCTCCGCTCCAAATCCCTGATTCGCATTGCGATGAATATTGATGGAACGGCGTAAGTCTCCATGTAAGCAAGCTTATTACGCTTTAACGCATTATTATGCATAAACAAGATGTCCCGTCGCGTCCACTGATCTATATTACAAGCTAAGACTCTTTTAACCAAGAAATTTAATGCTAAAGCTAAATAGAAATTGAAGTGGATTTTCTGGAAAAACTTCAGGGCAACTTCTAAAAACGACTTCTAAAGTTTAGTGATGAAAATTAGCACCGTTCCTCGGCATAAATTTTTTAAAAAGGTTGTAATGTGGATTTCACAACTGTCCTGATTGGTTTGGACTTAAAAGAATTTGGGGAACATGAAATTCCAATTTTTTGCGACGTTTTAAAATCGCCAGGTTTCCGTGTGCCATCCTGTATTAGCTGGAGATGCTTATCGCTTATCTGACTTGAATGATGTCACTTCTTTCACAATCACTTGTAATAACTATTCTAGAGCGCTCTTTTCGAAATCCCTACTACGACATTCCCACCTCGTCCTTTCATATCAATGTTCGATTCTACAGTATTCGAAGCCAAGACTTTTTCACGACACTCCGAGAGGAGTATAATGAAATAATTTATGAAAAGTGTTTTTTTTTATAGATCAGAAACGCATTTTCTGTAGTCTCCAGGTAATCCGACATTTCGATCGTTCCGACATACCCTCTAGTCCCGATAGTGTCGGATTAGAAAGGTTCCACTGTCGTCTTAAAAAAAGTGAAGGGTATCCAAATTTAAACCGGGCCCGAATTAGCCTCGGTATGGTTTTTTTTTACAATATAATTTGAAATTTACAACAACTTCTAGTGGAGATAGTTATTTGGCAATTTTGGTAGAAGCCAAAGAAAAAGAAAAAAGTTTTGAACAAAATTAGGAAAGATGATTAAAAGACTCGCTATTAAAAACGCGATTTATCGAAATGCATTGTTCTGCTAACATGGGTTTTTAATCTAGATCAGTAATTTCAGGCTTTCTCAACTGTGGAGAAAGCTACAGCCCGCTGATTTCTAAGAACATGATGATCGGGTACATTTTATTCGGGTTGTTACAATTATTTCAAGTAATTTGAGGCTCCGAAAAAATATCGTGACTTTCCCAATCGACAAACTGAACCGGAGAAATCAAGGCTTTTGATGTTTCTTATTGGATACAGGGAGTGCAAGAAGTGCCAACAATTCTTCGCCTTGAGAATATAAAAAAAAATGTGTGAGATTGGCGGCTCTATTGTAAGGAAAAAGTCAACCATGAACCAACCCCCAAGCAAGTTCCTGAAGATGGCCGAACAGGGACGAAACGTCCAGAATAAAAAAATATACACTCCCAATCAATAGGATAGTTCCACTTGAAAAATGGCTGTATCTCGGTAAGTGATAACGGTATTTTCTTCAAACTTGGTGACAATATTTACAGTAGCCTGCCTGTTCTTTGAATAACAGGATGTCTCAAATCCGGAGTCCCGTTAGGATTTTCTTACGAGAATTCTTAAAAACAGTACAAATGGTGAAGTCAATAGGATAGTTCCAGTGGAAATAAAACATCAAATAACGGTAAGAAAGGATAATTTTACTTTGGAAAATGAAGCTGGTAATAAGAAGAACTTTATTTTAATAATTTGAGCTCAAAAACTTAATCTGGGATAGAATTGTATAGGTTCTAACGGTAAATTAAGTTGATTTCGTCCCGAGCTCCTCTAAACGTACGCCAAAGAGCTTCAGTGTTCTTAAACTATCGTCTAACGGTATAGATCTTCCTCGTCATTCATTTCCACACTTTTATTGATGATATTTAGATCTAGGAAGTATTAAGGTCCTTCCATAACCTTGATTAGTTGGTCTTCAAATCAATTTTCATCAGCCTTGCTACATAATTGGAGTCATTATCTTGCTAAAATCTTATAGGAATGGCATGGAAAAAGTCGGAAGTCTTAGGCAATACATTAGGAAGAATATCTTTAAAAGCCTGGGTACTCTGAGTACCCCTAATTTAAGAAAGCTCAGTAGTTCCATACCAAGATATTCAACCCCAATGGAGAAACTGTATGGATTGGACAAACCCGTTATATTTACTGATGGAAAAGATTAAATCTCGTCGGTTCAGATGGATTTAGGTATTATTTCCACGATTTGAGCAAGAAGGAATTAATTTTGTAGACGCATTACTCAGAGTAAGAAATGTCGAAGTATGGGGTAGAATGTCTAGAATGTGGAATTATTGAGATTGTGGAAACTAGCGGTATTCACAACGTCCAGGCTTAAAAAAAAAATTCTGGGCAATATAGTTCTTAAAATTACCGACATTTTCCATTCAATTTCTTTGAGATTTTAACAAGATAATGGCGTCAGTCAAGGAGCAAGACTGATAAAAGATTTGTTTCGAGACCAACTAATCAAGGTTTGGGAAAGACCTCCATACTTCCTAGATCTAAATACCAAAATGTGTGGGGATGAATGACAACGAAGATCTATACCGTTAGACAATAGTTTAAGAACACTGAAGCTCTTCTGCGAACGTTTAGAAGCGTTTTGGGCGAAATTTATTTAATTTACCGTTAAAACATATACAATTCTATCCCAGATTAATTTTTTGAGCTCTAATTACTTAAATAAAGTTCTTCTTATTACCAGCTTCATTTTCCAAAGTAAAATTATCCTTTCTTACCGTTATTTGATGTTTTATTTCCACTGGAACTATCCTATTGACTTCACCATTTGTACTGTTTTTAAGAATTCTCGTAAGAAAATCCTAACGGGACTCCGGATTTGAGACATCCTGTTATTCAAAGAACAGGCAGGCTACTGTAAATATTGTCACCAAGTTTGAAGAAAATACCGTTATCACTAACCGAAATACAGCCATTTTACAAGTGGAACTATCCTATTGATTGGGAGTGTATTTGACTATGATTTTGTATAGCCTCCTATCCCCACGAAATGAATGATACGCTCTTTTTCAGTCAACCGATATATTTCGGGCTTTAGAGCCTATCATCAGGATTGTTTTCAAATTATGACTAGAACATTCAGTTACGAAGTTGCTCGTATTTTCCAAGATACACCCGTTTGAAAAGAAATTTTAAAATCGGGTTTTCATCAATTTTTATCATTTGATTTTTTGATGAAAACCCGATTTTAAAATTCCTTGAAAGTTTGAACGCAGGTATCTCGGAAGGTACGAGCAACTTCGTAACAGGCGAGGTATCGTTTTATTGGAAATTTTATGTAGTTTCAGAAAGTGAAGTCATATCTCGGATAAATGTTTGTTGGTGTGGCAAATTTTGATTTACTTCGGCAAGTCGGGCATTTTTACAAAAAAATGCTAATACATTGTAACGATTCAAAATAGAGGGGTCCCGTTGTACATTAATTTTACCCAAATGAGCCACACTACCCACCATTAAAATATCCTCCTCCATGAATGGGACACCCTGTATATGAATATGTACATATATGCAATGCGGCAATTAATCGCGCTAAAATAATTTAAATTGCATTTTTTATTAGATTGATGTACATATCGGAGTAATGTTTTTTATCAGTTTTTTCGTTGCAGACATCATGCTCATGTATGATAATATTATGTATTGACTTCCTGGATCAGCAATTTCCTTTTATTAGTCTCAATCTTTAATACTTTTGCTTGGTCGAACTAGAACTGATGCTTATATTTATAATGGAGTGCTTGGTCAATTATAGGGCAATTTAAAGCTCAAATACTATCTCTAAATATCGGTACGTTATCTTGAGTTTTAAAAATGAATATAGGTGGATATGCGAAGAACACCTTAGTCACGCAATAGTTACAGTTACAGTGTAAAAAGTTGATTTTGATTCCCAAAAAATATGGAATGGCTACATAACCATTAGGCTAGAATAAAGCAAAGGCGTTGGCCAATGTGTTTGTTGGAGGCTGTCGAAATCGTTTTAGAGAGTAAAGGCCAAGAAGAAAATCTGGAACATTTAAAGTCAGATTTTGGTTAAAATTTCATTTATTTGTGGTTTATAGACATTAAAACATGGAAAGCAGCTTATAAACGGAGTAGATGTTAAATGCCCTAAACTTCCTGAAAATTGCATGCGGCATTTAATAGAATCACACAAATCACTTTCTTATTGAAGTGTCAAAGCAATTGTTTCTTGCTCCATTCTTTGGAAATGAAAATGTGATGTCTTGCGAAGATAATTTCATGAACGTGAACACTACTGACGACGAGTTAAATCTATGAAATTAAATTGCTCTGAATCTCGGCAAACCTTCTCCGCATGTGCTTTTACCCTACCTAGATAAAAAAGGGGGTTCCAAGAGCCGTACACATTTTGCTGAAAAAAAAGCATCACCAATTAAAAAGTTACATCCGTCCAAAGAAGCCACAAGAAGCGTAAAATTTGACTTCCCTAATAAGCAAGATAATCCCATTTTTAATGTCGTCATAATTTTTTTTTTCCGAAAATGGGGTTCCCCACGTTAAAAGTAAATAATTTCCTCTATTTTATATATTTTTTTATTTAGAAACCGTAGCTATATGGCATTTGTGCTATTCTCTGACTTTTGAGACACCCTGTAATGCATGGGTTATAGGAGCAGTGTTGCCAACTGGAAATTCAGAAAACGGCTAAATTTAGCCGGAAAACCGGCTATGGTTTTTTCAAAAACGGCTAAAAATCCGGCTAAATAAATTTCTGCCAGAAAAACGGCCAAAAAATCGGCTAAATCATACAAAACAGCCACATTACGAAAAAAAATATAATTCGTAAAAGGATCGTCCAATGCGTAACTATGGGCAAGGGCAACCGCATTTATGTTTGGATATCTTACAATCATCGCACCTGAATAATTTTATATTTTGCTTAAAATTTAACCATGTTAGGCCCAGGACACATATCCAAATCATCATTATGATGAGAGCTCGAAATTGGGGCGATACATATGCTTTCGTCATTAGAATTCGTCATTTACTTTTGACGTTTGTGTAAAATGTCTCTCACAATTGCGATATTTTGATGAATATTCAGTTCAATAATTTGAGGACACACTTTTCTTAAAGAATTTGAATAGAAATGAAAAGTCATTATTGACCAAATGATAGTCCAAATGCGTAATCTGGAACTCGTGCTAATGATGATACGTTTGCGTCATTCGAAAATATGTGTGTCAAGCTTGTTATTCATTTTTGAATTTGAGCCCTCCAAATTTTATTTTATTTTCCATAGTTACGAAATTGATGTTCCATTGTTGATATTCCACCAATTACGAGTTTGAAGCTCCAAAGATACGAAATTGATGTGCCAAAATTGAGCTTGGCCGAAAAATGGTATAGATTTTTGATAAATTTGTTGCTACAAACCCCACAACAAAATGTAATGCATCTACGAAAATGTTCGTCAGACGTTGTGCAAGTAGCTTGACCAGTAAACTACAAAAATTAGATTTAAGTGAGTATATATTTCGGGGGCAAAACTTACCTCTTTCTTCAGCACTTAGCTTTTGTGCTGAAGAAATATAGACACACTTAAATTTAATTTTTGTAGTTTACTGGGCAAGCTACTTGCCCAACGTTAGTGTTGAAAACTACAAAGTTCCGGCCATATTATCAATATCTATGAATCGCGCTAAAAGGTTTTCACTCTTGCACTTAATCTGGCATGATTACGTTATCTGTGGTGAAGAATTGAGGAGACTTTGAGTCAACACTGAAAAAAATGTTTTAGACTTTTTATCTAAAGTGAAGTAGTTGACTTAAATTTAGATAGTTTTACCAAAGAAATAGCTGATTTCTCTAATCTTCGTAGCTGAAAATACTATTCAATTCGTTCATTTAACCACGCAAGATTAGAAGAAAAAGTTTAGTCAATTCTTCCACAAAAGTTGTTGATTGTACTATTCAAATATAAAATTTAACTACAAACAATCGTTCTTTTTTCTGCAACACAATTTAGCTATCCAACATTTAACAATTTATAGATAATGAATAGCTGTCTTTACAAATGAATTAATTGAATTTGCAAATATAGTAGATGTTTCAACTAATGACGAATAGAAAAATTATCCATATCTTCGTAACTGTTTCAACTACATAGAATCATAAGCTGAAAATCAACGCGAACTTTAGATGAATTCGACTATTTCTTTAGATAGCCATTCTATTTTTTTTTTCTCTGTGAAGGATGCTTAAATTAAAAAACTTAAATGTAATGTTCCATACTTTTTCATAGAAATCACTTATATTCACCAGTCAAAGCATCCTTGATTTAAGGAGAAACTCAAGGAGACCTTGAAATTTTCTATAGTCAACCTCACTTGAAGTCAAGGTAGCTACCCTCTTACCTTGAAATATTATATTTCAAGTCTATGGAAAACTTAAGGTCTCCTTGAGTTTCGCCTTAAATCAAGGATGCATTGACTCCTTCATATACATATATGATTTCTATGAAAATGTATGGGAAATGACATTTTATTTTTTGAATTTCGGCATCCTTGACTCAAGGATAAATAAAATAATGAATAATTTCACGGCGATTAATTATTTTGTTTGTGAATATTGAAAAATTGATTCTAGTTTAAAAAAAAAAAATCACAAAATAATTTTAGCCGGAAAAACGGTCGAAGAAAATCAATTCCGGCTAAAAATCCGGCCGGCCGGAATTAGAAATTTCTTCCGGCTAAACAGCACGGTTTCCGGCTAAATTTGGCCGGAAAACGGCTAAATTGGCAACACTGTATAGGAGAAAAAATACCCTGACAAATATATATGGTCGACTCATTTCAATATGTCTTGAGTGGTTTAATCAAACTAACTCTACCGTAATTGACCGAATGCGTTTACTCATTGTACGCCGCTGTCGTCGTCGTCTGTTGACGGTCATGTTTATGATTCTATTTCGAGTGGATGAGTGAATTTATTGTTGATTTGAATAAATGCATTTGACTTGCAAGCTATTAAAGTGAAACATAAAACGAAAGTGTTTCAGGTCGATTTGTAAGAAATTTTCTATTTCAATTTGTATAACAAATGCCACTTTACTTGTATGCATTCTAATTTCTTATGAAGTAGAAGAAAATGTCACGCTCTGTGGCTCACTTGGTTGAGTCGTACTCTACGATGCTAGTAATCTAGAGGTCCGGAGATCGAACCTCGGCGTGGTCCAAAAATTTCCGTACATGTGCGGATAGGAAATACATATATAGTGCTTGCAACATTATATACACTCCGAAACGATATGCAATGTAACGTTGACTCGAAATTGTCTATATCTATAAACGCACCATAGCCCCACATGGGGCTATACTAGTCATGGTATGATCCGTTCACTTTGCGGAGCGGAGCGGACCTAATCCGGTCCGACGTCGGACCTAGGTCCGAAAACCTAGGTTCGCGGACCTACCCCATGGCCCATGCTAGTCTCGTTTTTTTCTCGAAAGACTATCATTTACTATTGACCATCTAGTATTCGGTTATTTGTTTGTCACTCACTACAGTTGTAAATAAAACATCGGTTGATTATTTGTTCAATCGTAGCTTTAATTTTGTTGCTTCATCATCAGGCCCTTAAATTGAGTTAACAATTTTGGTTTAGTTTTTAATAAGTTCATATAATAAAAAAAAAATAACGGGCGCGACCGTGCAACATTGAACTAAGACCGCAGATGTGTTAGTGACATCCAATTTCCAAGAACTTAACTGCTTTTTTGTTGAGGTGTTGAGATCAACAGCAGGCTCAGAATTGTTATTTATCGCCACAAATTGGCACTGGTTTAACATCTGAGCGACATCATATTCCGGCAGATTGGTCATGAGTTCGAAAAACAACCATGGTTCGCGGTGCGATTCCAACTCATGACCCAGTGAAACGAAGGTGCGCGCACTAATCACTGCACCCGCCAGGCTAATAAGATCATATAATACGGCAATGAATAAAAGATGTATAAATAAAAACAAAACACTATACATCAATTAAAACAAAATATAAATTGACATATTAGATATAAATCGCCAAATTGATTATCCTATGATGTTTTTATCTCAATTAATTAATATTAATTTATATGGTTTCGTTTTAATTTATATTGTTTTTTATAATTAAAAACAATTTGTATTAATTAAAAACTAAACCTAAAATTAAATTGTGAAATCACGGAATTGATGATGCTACTCAATTTTAGCATAATACCTACGTCGTCAAAAAAGAAAAAAAGCTATAAATGAACAAATAAATTAACCGATGCTTGGTTATTACTGACTATTCCATAAAAAATGTAATCAACAAAAGCACATATTGATCAATCCAAGCACCGCTAAAATTGCAGAATACAACAACTAAAACCAAGAAACTATCCACCATAGGCTGACGATAAATGCGGGTTCTGAAAGGAACAGTTGCATATGTTCCGCAAACATGTTCCGTTCTCACAATTCCTCACAACGAGAGAATTATGAAATTGTCTAGAAATAAAACGTGTAATTTATTCTCATAATTTGTAATCTCAGATAGCTCAGGTGTAGGACGTAGGACTACGAAACGATACGTGCCCGGTTCGATTCCCAGTAGAAGCAAAGTGTAAAAAGTTAAAATTAAAATAAGGTAAAGTAAAATTAAGGATAAAATAGAAGAAACTAGGGGGCTTCGCCCCCTGCTCGCTTCGCTCGCCAACCGCCGGGGCCGAGGCTAATTTCGGGCGCGGCCGAAAATTGGATACCCTTCGCTTGGGCTAAAAGCTTTTTCGGGCGTACCTATGACTTGTATTTACTCCCCCTCCTCATTCTTTTTCTTCCGTCTTGACAAAAGTTTTGTGCTTGGTTGAAATAAGTGGGCAAATAAAAATATTTACACGGAAAATTTTATTGGGGTTGCCGGAGCATGACCCCACAGTACGATTCCATTCGTTTTGAACTTTTTAGTTGCTTTGATAAAGACACATTAATTCAAGGTTTTGTGAAATTGGTGTAAAAAACGTTTCTTAGAAGAACCAAAATGGGGGTTTGGTTTGTATGGCAGCCCCATGGCCCGATTTGATTCAATCGTACATATGTTTTGTGTCATCAATGGAAATACATTTGTGTGAAATTTGGTTGATTTTGGTGCACAAATGAAAAACTTTTTCTTAAAAGAACCTAATTTGGGGGTTGGATTTGTATGGCAGCCCCATGACCTCATGGTCCGATTTAATCCATTCTTACATATGTTTTGTGTCAACAATAGAAATACATTTGTGTGAAATTTGATTGAAATCGGTGCACAAATAAAAAAGTTTTTCTTAGAAGAACCTAATTTGGGGGTTAAGTTTGTATGGCAGCCCCATGACCCCATGGTCCGATTTGATCCATTCTAGCATATATTTTGTGTTATCTTTAGAAACACATTTGTGTGAAATTTGGT
Source organism: Microchrysa polita (assembly GCA_949715475.1). Classification (NCBI taxonomy): domain Eukaryota; kingdom Metazoa; phylum Arthropoda; class Insecta; order Diptera; family Stratiomyidae; genus Microchrysa; species Microchrysa polita. The sequence goes on along the minus strand of OX454416.1, from coordinate 113,354,567 downwards.
TGAAATTGGTACACAAATAAAATAGTTTTTCTTAGAAGAACTCAAATTGGAGGGCTAGGTTCGTATGGCAGCCCCATGACCAAGTGATCCAATTTGGGTAAATCAAACATACGGGAATGGTCCTACAATACGATTTCTTTTATTTTTGCATTTCGGGTTGTTTCGATAAACATATATGAATACAAGGTTTTCTGCAATAGGTGCAAAAAGGATGTTTCTTAAAAGAACCCAATTGGTTGATTGGGTTTGTATGGCAGCCCCATGATCCCACCCATTTTTACATATGTTTTGTAGTATTAATAGAAGACCATTTTTGTGATGTTTGGTTCAGAGTAGTTCATAAACAAAAAAGTTTATCTTAGAAGAACTTAATTTGGGGAGCTAAGTTTGTATGGCAGCCCCATGACCCCATGGTCGGATTTGATCAAGTTTTACATATGTTGTGTGTCATCAATAGAAACACATTTAAACGAAGTTAGGTTGAAATTGGTACACAAATAAAAAAGTTTTTCTCAGAAGAATCTAAATGGGGGGGTTAAGTTTGTATGGCAGCCCCATGACCCCCTTGTCCGATTTAAGCGATTCAAACATACAAACAGCCTGCAACAACAGTAAGCATGTGTACAAAATTTCAGCTCTCTAGCTTTTATAGCGGCCGAGAAAAACGCACTGCAACAGACGGACAGACAGAGAGACAGACAGACAGACAGACAGACGGACATCGCCCAATCGACTCCCCAAGTCATGCTGATCATATATGTATACTTTTTATATGGTCGGAGATGCCTCCTTCAATGCGTTACAAACTTCATGACAAAGTTAATATACCCTTTCACTCTATGAGCGAAGGGTATAAAAATGTCTAAAAAATCCTAAAAATTAAATCCGTGCTGAGACTCACGGTCGTAAAAAGTGCTACATTTCAAAAATGTATTCCCTTTCACTAATCCATCGGTTGCCACGCTATCATCCCAATTTATGATACACGTATCTGGCCCATATTCTACACCTTGGTTCTCAACATCCTTCCTTCTCGTTCATACATGCCATTAAAACATCTTGGCTTGGTATCACCTTATCTGACACCCATCTTGTCCATATTACGCTTCCTCACCAGCATACTCAATTTAATAGTCGGAGCTCTGAACCTATGTCTTTTTAAAACCGAACCTACTGGACGTGGTCGGACGTAGGTCCGACCGGACCCCAGGTCCGACCGGTCCGTAGGTCCGACAGGTCCGGACCCCAGGTCCGACCGGTTCATAGGTCCGACCGGTCCGTAGGTCCGGACCCAGGTCCGACCGGTCCGTAGGTCCGACCGGTCCATAGGTCCGACAGGTCCGGACCCTAGGTCCGACCGGTCCGTAGGTCCGACCGGTCCGTAGGTCCGACCGGTCCGTAGGTCCGACTGGACCTAGGTTTTTACAAAACCGGAACTACCGGACCTAGGTGCAGTTGCCGGACCTAGGTTCAAAAGATTAGGTCCGGTTCGGAGCAACCATGACTAGGCTATACGGTACTGAGAAGAAGAAGAAAATGTAGTTAAAACCTAAAAAGGCTTGTGTGGCATTTTCTATCTCTCATATTTGCAGATAAGCATTAGAATCACAATTCAAGAGCATTGACCCTTAGCTTAAATTATACACCAAAAAATTCTAAAGACACAACATTTTCCCGGAATTAAAAATAATTATTATGTATATCTACGAATCACAAAATTCATTGTGACAATTCATTATTCATCAGCATGCTAAAAACATATCCATTTGAAAAATGCTTAAAATTACCCGAAAATTATTTTTGGCAAAACAACATTCTTTCCCAAATACATCATCCAACAAAATGTACACACAACAATCAATCATACACATACTCCATAATAATTCCAGCGAAAATGACACACGCAAAGAAATCGGCGACAACAAAACAGTTCGACTAATTCAAGTCGCGCGAAGACATACAGAAAATTCTGCAGAAAATGCTATTCTAACTTAAAAGAAGTTATCTCAATTAGCAGAAACAAATGTGTGGTCATTTACTACTGCGTTACACGAAGCCGCCAAGAATCTATCTATCTTCTCGGGACAATGAAGCTGAAAGTAAAAGTTCTTGACTTGGGGATATTGTTTCCCAAACGAAGCAAGACTATTATTTCTATGTGAACACGGCAGAGAATAAGGTAAAGTTTGGTCTATGAAGCGATTGTAGACTTCCGCTCGCAGGTGAAGCGACAAAAAAAATCTGTCGTGCTCTAGCATTGCTTATTTCGTATTCAACGAACGTCTTAAATGTTGTAAGGTCGAATGCCTTTCTTGCACTATTTTCGATTAGCTATTTCCACACTATGACCTAATGACAACGAACGACACTTAATATTTTCTTGGAGTGTTTTGCTTTTTTTACAGCGGAACCAAACACAATTTACTTACAATATGCTCCCTAGTTGGAGCTTAGCGTGGCTTTTCTATGCCGAATCAGAGATTAGTAGTTAGTGTCAAGTAAGTTAAGTCAGGTGTTTGCGCCGAACGATTGAAACCTAATACGGCTGATTAGACGAATCGTATAATATGTATATGTATTGCTTCTTTTTTGTGGGCAAAAAACAATAAATATCACACTTCCAGTAAGTCAAGACACTCCACGGGAGTACCTTTGTACATACACACGTCTTTTCGTCGGATGAATGATAACGAAGCGCATTCATTGACACTCAATTACATCATAGTGCACGTTGCCATTTTATCCGCCCGTGATATTTGCAGAAATTTGCATATTTCGATCAAATGGAAAATTATTCATATTGGTGGTATGTCGTCGCCGTCTCTAGGTGTTGTCGTAAGATTTCATTGGAAATTTTTGATTAAGTTTGCCAGTTTTGCGTAAGACGAATTTATGTATGTTTGATTGGAACGAATTGATGAAATTGAATGAATATGGTAAATGTCGTTAACCCAGAGTAATACAGAGTACAGGAGCATACATACATAGCTAGATATTAGCATATTTATTGAGATGCCGCAAATACCTATTTTGAGTTGACAAATTTTGATAATTTCATCAACTAATATAGAAAAGACAATGACAATTCATTTTAGGGTGCTGTTTTAGAATACCTTGAGATATTGTGATTTTAAACCTTCATATGCAACGAAGCAGTGGCGATCCTACGTAGGGATTTAAAGGGTTCAAGGCCCCATCGAAATTGTTCGATCTATAATATGTATTCAAAATCGGGTTAATTTAAATAAGGAGAACATTTCTCACGAAATTAGTTGTAACGGATAAGAAGTCAGAAAATTGAACAATCAACTCAAGCATCACAGAGATGGTCTTTCTGCTCTTCGGAATATTCTTCTAGAAAGTACCACAACAATTTCTCAGGCTGATTCTGGTGTACAATTTTCAAACTTTTTTTAGTCCCCTGAACAATGCTACATAAATGAAAAAAATTTGACACGTCAGGATTGTTCGTAACAGCTTAACCAAAATTTGAATTATAAGTTCCAAAAGTGACTGTGGTAAGATAAATTATTTCATACTGTAAGTAAGCAGTTATGATTTTCTTGGGTATATGGCTTCTTGTATTCCCGTTAGTTATCAGTTACCTCTCTTGCACGTAGGACTCTTTAAACCCCCGTGGAACCATAGGTTACTTACCAGTATGATTCAGTGGTTAATATTCACATTTTTAGAGCTTTCTACAACAATATAGGAGCTTTTGCTATATTTTCGATTATGGTGCAGGGAAAACCGTCGTATAGTTCAAGTTCATTAAATAAATGCTAGAAATTTTCAGCTCCATTGCTTCCTAAACTTTTTTTTAACAATATTAACCAAATATTTTCCAAAGGATCTTGTAGGATCATTTACTTGCTGTTGGCTGTTTTCATCCATCAATATGTCTCGCTATTATCCTTCACATTCAGAGAATTTTCATTTATCAGGAATAAAACTACCACAACTTTCGTCCATTGGGACTTGTGAAATTAGCTAAAAGGACGGATACAAACTGCTTACAATTCTCCTTCAGTGTACACCAGCAGTATGTTTTCAGAATATGCTTTATGCAGACCTGATTTCTTCAGGTGCGATAGACTATTAAATATAATGAAGTTACGACTAGGCTTACACCACGGACCAACATTGCACTTCGAACTTTTATTTCTGTATCAAGTTCTGCTTTAAAAATTATAGATTTGCCTTTTTAGGGTTTTTGTTTTTTTTTTTTTTTTTTAAAAAACTTATGAAATCGATTTGTGTCCGTCCTTCAGTCCATCCGTCCTTCTTTTCACTAAATAACTCGCAAACAGCTCAACGGGTCGACGTGAAATTTGGCATGTGTAGGTTACAGAATTTTGCAGGAGCACCAAGTTGGTAATACAAAGAAAACAGGGTGATGCCGAAGGTGTGAAAAAAGTCTCCGTTTTTTTCTTTTTAGGCGTGTGTGTACTCATATCAAAGGGTACGACGAGCGCATTCCATATCAGTGACATACTTTTTCCGACTTCGAGTAACGGTAACGGAGTTATGGGTCGTTAAAAGTTAGTTTACGGTACCCTCCTCCGTTTTCTAAACCGCCATAAGTACGGAACGGATGGATATGAAACTTTGCACAAATATTGGTTAGTATGAGCATAAGCATGTTGATATTTGCTAAGAAGAAGTAACAAACAGTAAATTTGTGGAATTTCAGTTTGTACATGTGTAGCCCCTCGTAGGATTGTAAATCTCAAAATTTTGATGGAGAGTTTTTACAAATCATATGAGGAATATGTATATGTATGTGCTAATATTTATTTTAATATTTTTATCCAAACCGGAAATAAAGCAAATCTAATATGCATTTGGTAAGGGCGTTTCACATTGCCAGGCTAGCGAGTTTCCAACTGTTTACTAAATATCTCGTTAATGGCTCAGCCGATCGATATGAAATTTGGTAAAAATAGTTTTAAAGTTTGTAGTCAACAGGGTGTCCTGGAATAGGTCGACTTTTTTATTATTCATCGGAGAAAGGGCCCATCGAAGGGATTTCCTATCAGGTATTTTTTCTTAATTCGTTATAACGGTAACGGAGTTAGGGCTATTTAATTCAGTTTCTGTATCTGTAACCTCATTCTTGAGATTGCAATTCTAAGTTTTTGGTTGCAACCTCTGTAGAAATAAAATAACAGGCGCGACAATCCAACATTGGACTAAGGCCGCAGAATGTGCTAGTGACATCCTATTTCCAAGATCTTATCTGCTTTTTGTTGAGGTAATGAGATCAGCATCACGCTCAGCAGTGTTATTTATCCCCATAAATGAGTACTCGTTTAACATCTGAGTGAGATCATAGTCCGTCACAAACTCGTGAGTTCGAAAAACACCATGGCTCACGGTGAGACTCGAACTCATGACCCTGTGCACCGAAGGTGCGCGCACTAACCGCTAGACCAGCCAGACTACTAGACTGTAGCAATGATGAATCAAATTTGCCAGAAAAATAGTAAATCTGTTTTTGGAATGGTTTCACTAAAATCGCTAGCCTTTCATTCCATAACGCTTTTATTTATACCAATCCAAAAATAGATTTACTAACAGAATTAAAATGATTTTAAGTTTATTACCCAAAAAGGATAATGCACAACAAGTATTACGTACGCATTAAAATTCTAAGAAACCCACGTGTTGCGGACGCAGTTCTCTGTACGCTTGGTATTTTCTTTTATTGCAAACCACAAAAACAAAATTGTTTCCTTAAATTTCGTATAAACTTCTCGACTATATTACAGAAGATGTATGATTTGAAGAGGACGGGCGTTGAGATTTTAAATGAAATATTTGAAATAAATGCATACTGGGTTGTGCAGATTTTAAAAGTTTTTTTGTTACGGTCATGCGGCGTATTTTTTATTTACTTTAAACTTCCCGGCCTATTGGCTTCATTCAAATTGTAAGAAAACGACCGGACGGGTAAACTTGGACGATAAGAACCATCGTATGATCATTTCACACTATCCGATCAAAACACGGACCGGCGAACAATAATCACACAGCAAGTATGTATAAATGTTGCCATGCACGCTCCAAAGTTAGTGTACAATGAATGAAGTGACGAGTCGACAAGATTAAAATGCAAGTAAAACACGCGCTAATTGTCTTTGCAGAACGCCTGAACTATTGGTAGATGCAATCGTCTTATCGATCGTACGATTCCTACGAAAGAAAAACAATCGTGTCACGATTTTTTTCTTTCGTAAGACTCGTTCTTACAATTTGAAATGAACAATGCTTGTCTGCTGGCCACTACAAAAGCTCTCTTGTCTTGCAAGTTTACCCGTCCGGTTTCGTCTTATAGTCTGAAATCAGCCATTCGCCCTCCCTCTCTCGACGCCACTGACCACATATGGTCTTAAGATAATCCAATGAAACTATTCTTTCTCAATTTTAACGAGAGACAATCAACTGTTGATCCTTTGATCTTTCCGACCTTTTGATTTCAAGAGTTCAAACCCCAATTTATTCAAAATTGAAACAAAAAATATTAAATTTTGTAAATACTGATGCAATTTTGTTGAATTAAAAAACAGATTTTTAATCTGTTTCATATACATACCGTGTTCTTTCAAAATAAGAAAGCAGACACTTTAAAGTAACTTTTGTCAACCGGCAAAACTCAAACATCTCTAAATTTTTGCAGGATGTTTGGATATGGCCCCTGATTAAGGAAAAAAAGTCCTGACCGATTGGGGGTCCGCAACCTTGAAAAAGTCGTGCTCTGTGGCCGTGATCGTTCGGACGCCACTCTGTGAAATAGACACTCATAGATAAACAAATTTCCAAACTCGGCACGACTCGTCGCAAGTTTATTATTCAGAAGAAGATGATAAGAGAAATATTCTTATCGTAGAATAATAAACTAACAATGCGACTAGGAAGTGGTATGACTGAAAACCGTATCACACTCCGAATTCAGTTGTCTTTGTAACGCACCATGCTCCACTAGGAGTTACGGTAATGAAGAGAGAGAGAGAACCTTGAAAAAAAGAGGAAGGGGGTATTTTTTTGTTTTCAGCTATTACTTCCAAAACAGCAAAAAATTTCCTTTGCCATGATATAATAATACCATAGACCCTTTTTTTGAAAAAAAAATAGACGTTACACTAAAAAAATAAATTATTAAGTATAATAAATAAGTATTGTCATTTTGGACCTTTTTTAAAAGCATCTTAAGTTGAAGACAATTTTTGCCGAAAATTGAGTCGCTCCGATTAAGAACCTCCATTATTCCTCCATTTGAATTTGGCAAAACGGTATGACCATAACTCATCCCCCCTCACACACATTCCCACACACACACTTCTTTAGACCCAGAAAACTTCGTGTTAAGTGAATTTCACCGTGAAATTTAATATTCTACCTCGAAAAAAAAGTGATACCCTCCAATTTTTCAAATGAAATCTCAAAAGAAAGGTTTAAATATAACCCAACTAAATGTAGCTTTTTCTCCCACTTACTAATTTTATCACGCCAACGAAACAGATGAGAAAAGGCGACTAATATACAACTAGCTAACACGAAGCGCAGGAACACGAAGCCCAAGGTGTATAAAACGATCATCCGACCTGAACTATACTATGGTTGCGAGCCAAAGACCTTAACCCCAAAACTCTGATGATCTCTGGAGCCCTTCGCGAACGAGGTGAATGGCGCATTCGGTACAACCATGAGTTTCAGTTGTATCAGCTGTACAATGAGCTACATGTGTCGAAAACTGTAAAATTGCAGGCTACAATGGGCGGGACATGTATACAAAGGATGAAAAAGGTGATGAACGCGCAACGAGTGGACGGAGCCACATTGCGTGGATGACCGAGAGTCCGATGGGAGCAATCAGTAGGTAAGGACGCCCATCAGATGTTGGGAGGACAAGGTCGTGTGAGCCCGAAAATTAGAGTTTAACCATACAGGCGGCCAAGGCCCGACGTCGGGCTATCCGACCATAAAGAAGAAGAAGGAGCTTCATATGTTGAAAGCAATATGTTTTATTAACTTACTTTGATCTGAACGAACTACAGTAAAACCTGCCTAAGCCGGAATGCCATGGGATGCGGGAAAAATTCCGGGTTGAGAGGTTTCCGGCTTATAAGATATGCACCGATAGAGAAAAAAAAACTTATTTAATTTGTTATACATATGTGTTTATTGAACAAATTATACACATTCAATGTGAAAAACGATGTACTAAACTAAAAATACATAATTCTTTGTATCCTTGAAAAAATCAACGATTAAAAAAGTTCGGAATAGTAGTCTGCTTTTTCTTGACATTCAAAAGATCCGTTTCCAGATGGTTTCTGATCGAATATATGTTATTCAGCACCGATGCGTTTCCTGTATGCGTCGCATAGTTATGAATAACATGCAAAGCTTGTAAAGCTTCAGCGGCTGAAGCCTCCGATCTAACAGACGGGATCTCTGCTTCTGCCTCCTCGTCTGAAGAAACAACATTCACATCCAAATTTTCATCTCCCAAAACGTCGATGTCTTCTGTTTCGGTTAGAACGTTGGAATCAACATTTGCATATTCTCTGGCTGACACATCTTCAACATTAGCTCTAAGCATTAGAGGTAATAGCTCATCAGCGTTACCGGTATGCTCATCAACAGATGCATCACAATTAAATCCGCACTTTTTAAAACAATTTTTTACACAATCTATAGAAATGTTTTCAACAGCTGCTTTACTCCAGTAAATCGCATCCAGGCAGCTTATTGATTTCGCCAAATCGTGAACACTGTCGCAAGTATCAATTTTGGTAATGAGATGCGTGAGAACTTGCTTTCGATACAAAATCTTGAAATTTTGGATAATTCCTGCGTCTAACGGTTGGCACACGCTTGTCATGTTTGGCGGGAAGAAGATTAACTTTACGTTTGATAGACTCATCTTTGGATGGGAAGTGGCATTGTCGAGAAATAGGCAGATTTTTCGACCTTGTGCTTTCATGTTATCGTTTAACTCCAAAAGCCACTCCTCCATCAACGTAGATGTCATCCAGGCCTTTTTATTGGATTTCCATATGACTGGTACATTTCTTATGTCGATATGGCGGAAACAACGTGGCTTCTTCGCTTTTCCAATAATCAGGGGCTTTTCAAAAGATCCATCAGCAAAGACACACAAGAGAAGAGTTAGCCTTTCTTTCGAATGCTTCCCTCCATAGCATTTCTCTCCTTTAAACTGAAGAGTTTTGTCGGGCAGTACCCGAAAAAAAGCGAAGTTTCGTCAGCGTTTGTAATGTCTTTTAACTCGTAGCCCATTATCATTTCGACAAGTTTTAATTTCCAATTCTCTGCCTCCACTTGTGACACATCTTTTGATTCACCGCAAATTTTAGTAAAAGTAAGCGAGTGTCGCTTCCGGAAACTTTCGAGCCATCCATTAGAGGCTTTAAACGTATTGAGATTCAAAGAGTTCGCTATATCCCTTGCCTTTTGTTGAAGGATTGGACCCGAAATAGGTAGATTTTTGGATCTGGCTGCAACGAACCATCTATAAACACGAGTATTCACCTCTTCATTCGGGGTCTCTTTAAGACGTCTTTTAATGTGCACACTAGCACCCGCCAACCATTCGCCTTTAAATTTAGCTTTATTTTTAAGAATTTGGTAGACCTGCGTTTTACCACAACCGTACTTCTGCTGCAATATTCTCCCATTAACACCTTTTTCGTGATCTTCAATCAGCGCCACCTTTTCCTTTAAGTTCAATGTTTTCATTTTCACCTGCGTTAAATGCACATCATCAAAAATATTCACATCAAAAATGTTATCTGAGTACGTACCACCCTGTAAGCTCGGAATTAAAAAAAGTGCGTGGGAGATTGTTGCTTTCGCAATAGTACGCTTACGTAAACACTTTTCGTAATCTTCAATTAGCGCCCCTTTTTCCTTTAAGTTAAATGCTCTTTCAAAATCCTGCATAAAATGTACACAATCACAATCAATAATACTGACATCAAAAACCTAACCGCACCACCCTGTAAACTCACAATTCAAAAAAGTGCGTGGGAGACTATGCTTTAGCAATAGTCTGATGCGTACGCTATCATTAACACTTTACCACTAAACACAATTCAACTTTTGAGATCGATATGAACAATATAATCATGAGACTAATTTACCGTTCTTTAAAAGGAAGATCGAAGACACAAGATGTGAACTAGGCCTGTTCGGTACCGAGATTTCAGTACCGGGTTTCGGTTTTTTTCAATACCCGGTACCACAAGCGGTTGCCCTGACTCAGGTTTTTTTTCAGTACCGACGGTTTTTTTAACCATAAGCCGGTTTTTTGAGTACCGGGTTAAAAACCGACTCAGGTTTTTTTTCAGTACCGACGGTTTTTTTTAACCATAAGCCGGTTTTTTTTAAGTACCGGGTTAAAAACCGATACCAAAAAACCTGAAAAAAACCGGCTCATGGTTGAAGTGAATCGTTCTTTTTAACTCGGTACCAAAAAACCGACTCGTCGGTCGGTTTTTTTTAACTCGATACCAAAAAACCGGGATATCGGTGCTTTAGAACATCGGGTCCGGTACCAAGTGAACACCGGTTTCGTACCGGGATCCCGGTTTTTGGAACAGGCCTAATGTGAACAATATCATCAAGGGACAGATTTACTGTTCTTTATAATAACAACGAATACACAGCTTCTATCTGAAACTCATTGCAGTAGTGAAGGGCAAAAATATTTTAATGCGTTGCATGCTGCAAGAATACAATTCCAGGTACACAGGTTCGCAATGACTAAAATATTGCAAGTTTGGCGTTCCGGGTTCGCGTTAAACAGGTTCCGGCTTAAACAGTTTCAAGTTGTATGAGAGTAATCAGTAAATGCTTGGGATTCTAGTTTTCTTTCCGGGTAGCCAGGTTTCTGGCTTAAAAGGGGTCCGTCTTGAACAGGTTTTTATGCATATTTACGTTAGATTTAGCAATAAGCTACCAAAAATACTGGAGTTGGCCGCAAGTTCGACACGTCCCCTCTCTTCCACGTCATTTTTTTACGAAATTTGTAGAATAGCATTGCTCGCCGCCGATCTCGATCGTTGAGCAAAAGAAAATTTATTTCAATATATGTATTTAGAGGCCATTCACATAAAGATGTAACGGATCTTGTTTAGCGGATGCGGATATTAATGGAGAAATTTTTGAGGATGCGGATGAGGGTGCGGATGAGGATATGATCGAATATGTAGACAAAAATATTTAGGTTTCACACTTTTCATGAAGATGAAAAAAAGTTGAAATTCCTCTGATTAGTGTGGTTAAAAATTAAAAAGTTGCATACTTCCTTACTTCGCTTCACCTTAAAAAAACGCACTTCACCCGCCTCAGTTCAATTCATTTAAAACAAAACCACTCAAATACTAGTCACAAAAATGCGAACCGGAGTGCGTTCCTTAATTCACTCGTAGTCGTAGCTCTAGTCATCGCTGACTACTCAGATCATATAAATGGAACGCGCTCCTGCTATGCTGACCGACAAAATGAAGCTCAGTTGTGTATACGATACAGAATACAATTTGTCTCAATGCATTTCTTTATAGTTACAAAGTAGCACGTGGGTCGCATATATCCGCTAATTGTCTGCATACAAAAATGAGGATTGCGGATGAGGATGCGGATGTAAATATTTATAAGATGAGGATGATAATGCGGATGCGGAGTTTAATTTTTATGCGGATAATCCACGATTGCGGATGCGGACATCCGTTGCATCTCTAATTCACACTTCAGACAGGATTTATAAAATCCTCGACCTGATTAACAATAATTGTACCATATTCCACTGCAATTTGGATAAAGATAAAACACTTGCATTCTACGATGAATTTTGATTTTATGGACATAAGTTTCGATCTAGTATCCAGGATTATGGCTGGATAATTGTTAACCTACAGTAGGATTTGTCAGAAGTCTGTCTTGGCTGTTAGGCAATTTTCGCAAATTTCCTTTAACTTTAATATTAAGGTGGCCCTTAATTCCCAAATCCACCGTAACCCGCCACCTTACTATAAGGAGCCATTACAAAATAGTTCTTCAGATATTGTCACTTACCTAATGCTGTTCTATTTTTTAGATACTTTACTGAGATTGTTAAGCATACAAGTATAGACTTAAGCGCCCAGATATCTAACGCTGAAACGGTATACATTTTTTAGACATGGATTGTTCAAACCTCCTTCCAAAATATAAATTACGAAAATAACAATACAAATTGTCTGTGTTGCTATACAAATTATTGGTGGATCCTTCAATTAATCCGCTTGCATTTAAAAAGGGCGACCAAAACCGGGAAAAACAACACTTTGTCAGAACTGAAAATAGATTCATTATAAGATAAGATCAACCACAGGCAAAAAACCTTTCAAATAACACACCCCAAACCCAAGGTAATGCGCGTGTATGCATAACAAAAATGCTTGGAATAACCTTGAAAATCCATTGCCCACATGAATCATTTTAATCATAATAAAAAAGTAGTCCCGTCCGTTCCGTACCTAGCCGTAATACCAGTAACCGTGTTCAAGGTAATGTCGCGCATTAAACAATTTTTTTCGTGCTTGCTGATGTGGACTGATTGAAAAAATCAAAATGGGAACTATGAGTCTCCCCAAACATTGCAACCGACAGTAGCTCCTCCGCGTGAGAAGCATATTCAATCATCCGGGCCATATCAGAGTAGGTTACTCATATCTTATCACTAGAATCAATCCATTTGACTTGAATCTTTTTTTTTTGGAAGCTCGAAAGTGCCAGCTGAGCACACCTCTAAATGTGAAGTACAGTACGTACGTAATTGCATATTGCGCCCCTAGGCGCAATTGCTATTTTGCAGCGAGGGTGTTTTTTTTTTGCTGTCTATGCTGAAATCGAATGCCATTCAAAATGTCAAGCAACCGTATCGACGTCGACGTTGTCTAGTCCGGGGACATGGTGCTAATCGTCGATAAAACCGTATACCGGTGACGAGCGGCCTATTCTACCCTGTATATGTACCACAAAGCTTCCCTTTGGCCATCGTCGTAAAGTAGTTGACGAACTTGATTAACTTAATGAAACATAAATTAGACCCCAGCGTACTTATAAATGTAATTGTGGTGTTTCTAAATGGGTGAGAACGACAGTCGATAGTCGCATGTGCATGACACAATGGCAAAGATGAATTAGGCCTCGGAGGCGTGCATTCCTCGCTCAAACAACAAAGTCAAATGTTGACCAGCTGACAGGTTGGGCAGAGTTAGGCGTTGAGTATCAAACAAATGGTGCAATTGGTCTAATAATAGTAGATGTGTGTGGGAAATATGATGACGGCTGATGTGAACTTGGTTGATAGTGAATATGATATAAAAATGGGAGAAGGCACGTACTCATGCAATTAAATACAAGATTTTATCGTAAGGTTGTGCACTTTATAACAGAGGGCCTTAGGCGCCTGAATCGTTGACCTCGGATTTTTGAGGACACGCGACCTTGGCTTCCAGTTTCGGAAGCCCAGCAGCTGGTGGGCGCCCTTACCTACTGGTACTACCAGCGAGCTCTCGGTCGTCCACGCAATCTCGCTTCATCAACTCGTCACTTGAGTCAAAATTTTAATACGATAAAATTTTATTGTTGAGTATTGGCTATTTTGTTTTGAAAAATCGAAAAGTCCTCAAAAAATAATCTTGTTATGAATTTTCTTAACAATTTCAAGGAAACATAATAATTTATCTAAAATATCTAAATTTATTACTATACAACCAATTCCTAGGAATTGAAATAAAATGCATTTAAACAAAATCAAATAAAATGTTCCTTGTTCAAAACTCACGTAAACGTTGCCATAGATAAACTCTTCCTTAGCATCCCATAACCGAAATAATTGCAACATTGAAGAGAAAACAATAATCCCAGCAATAGCCATTTACCGTATGCAGATTCCAGATAAACTTATCCCGACCGGCCGGTCAGCATACGTCCAGTGTGTGTACCTATACCGTTTAAGAAAATTGAACGAGATTGAAACCAGTTTATATACATATGTACATACTCTTCCATGGATAGGTTTACTATAAATGCGACGACTCATATGAACTTTCCATTTGATAGAACATTGCCGTAGGGTAATTTCTTTGGAGCCGCACATCTGCATTAGAAAAATATTCGTACAACGACGTTTGTCTGGAATATATGGAGCACCTACAGACAGTATTATAGATGTGTAGAAGATGTTGGCTATGCGTTCAGTTGTACGGAATAGATCTGTTGAATTGAATACATACTAGGGATGTTACGGATATCCGCATCCGCACCGCAACTGCGGATAATCCGCATCAAATTCTACATCCGCATCCGCATCCTCATGTTGACATCCTCATCCGCATCCGCAATCCGCATTTTTGGATGCGGATATGATGCGGATATCAATAAAAATCAAATTTCCCATCTAATCATCTACATTCTAAACCACTCATAGAATAGAGAATTGATAGCGATTGCAAGAAACCAAATCTAATGCATGCAGATATTAGTCTAAGAAAATTGGGCCAAAATATGGCCATCGAATGGCAAAAATCCTACATCTGAAATTTCTTTTTGATTATGGTTGGGGATGTTCCCCAGATTATGGCATTAAAAGTCCCAACCGATTGGTGGTCCGTAACCTTAAAAAAAGAGGTGAAAGGGGGGCATTTTTTTCTGTTTTTTTGCGATTATTTCAAAAACGGCAAGAGATACAGAAAAATGGTCTGAGGACGAGAAAAACTACATCAAATTATTAGTGACCCAAAAGAACATTGTCTACAGATTATAAAATGAGTAGTACGTAGAACTACTATTTGAGATACCCTCAGTTTTTATCTGAATGAGCTGATTTTTTTGGGGTGACTATGACCACCAATCGCAACAAACCAAAATTTAGCACTCTGCTCCAATTTTCGGGGGAGTTATGGACATGCCGTTTTGACAAATACAAATGGGGGGATAATGGGTGTACTTGACCGGAGCGACTCAATGTTTACCTTAAAATGATCTTGAACTTATTGTGAATACGTATAAAAAATTTTACGGCTGAAATAGCATTCTTTGTTATGGAGCTATTTAAAAAAGGTCCAAAATGAAAAAATTTAATGGAAAAGAAAGGCTTTCGACTATGACACTGCATTTTAATGACTTTGTCCAGCACTCAAAAGGTTTGCACATTTTGCTAAGCTGGCTTTTCCTTGTACTTTTACTTCTAACATGTCGAATATTCCTGAAAACTGAATAGTATCTGATTTTCGTATTAGTAAAATTAATTTCATATATTTTTTTAACTAATCCGCATCCGCATCCGCATCCGCATTTGCAAATTTCATGACATCCGCATCCGCATCCGCAAATTTACATTTTCATTGATCCGCATCCGCATCCGCTAAACCACATCCGTTACATCCCTAATACATACGTACCTCTACTCCCCGTGTTTATAGAAATTCATTTCATGTCTTCAAGTACCACATTTGTATCTAGAACTTTGTCGTCTCTGAGATGAAGAACTCATTTTTTCCATTTTCATTTTTTTTATTTTGTATAAATTTTTGTTGCTATAATTGATGGAAATTTTAATTTTAATCGTTGCAAATGTGGGTAGACTCAACAATTTATTTGCTGTGGTCTTATTGGCCTAGATGTTGAAAATGCGAACACATTTTACTAATTTGTGTTATATTATTTGCATTTTAGTATTTGCGTTATCGTGTCACAATTATTATATTGTTCCGTTCCGAATTTCTCATTACTTATGAAATTGTCATATTATATTTATGATAGGAACATTCCTATCTAAATTCTATACTAAAAAATCGGGGCAAATCCGTAGAGGATGACTTAATAAATTATTTATGTAATAAACTTTCATGCCAACACTAAATAAGATGTTATATATTGTACTCAGTCTCTTTATTATCAAAAACTATGTAATTCAATACAATCGAATAAAAATTGTTTTCTGTCCTTCTGTAATTAACATTCTCTATCAATATTGTAATATAAATTTTCCTACCATGAATCTAATCAAATTCAATTTCTTTTATAACGAAAATTGATTCGTAACCGCCTCTGCATTAGTTTTTATTTTTCTTATTTATATACAAAAGAAACTACTATGTAAAATAATAATAATCGTTTATGGAATATATATATATATATATATTTTCTTTAGATTTAAGTCAGTTAAGTTGTTAGATTTAAGTTAGTTATTAAGTTGTTAGAATTAAGTTAGTTATTAAGTTGTACATACTTCCATTTTAAATAATTGTGATCCTCAAATGAGCATCGAGGTATCTTTATCATTTCATGTAACTGAATTAATTACACATCCCACTGATAGGTGGAGATTAAATAAATGTCAGAGTGACATAATTACTAGTCACCGCCATTCGCTCAAATTTGTAACCCAAACATAGGTTAAGACTTATATTGTTGTATATATGTATATTCGCTCAATAAATTCAGTCCAGTTCAGTTCATGATAGGAAGCGGCTCACTTGGTTGAGTCGCACTCTACGATGCTAGTAATCTAGAGGTCCGGAGATCGAATCTCGGCGTGGTCCAAAATTTCCGTACATGTGCGGATAGGAAATATATAGTGCTTGCAACATTATACAGTAGATATCGTTTATAACGACATCGAAGGGACCGAGTGTTTTACGTCGTTATAGCCGATCGTCGTTATATCCGCTCATATCATTTATAGGGACCACCGTCGTTATATACTATCATATTTTTTATAATGAACCGATTTTGATCCCATACATTTTTTTACTTCAGTTTTGCTAATATTAATAATTTGAATTATTACAAATGATTAATATTTGAAAAAATCTCGCCAAATTCAAAAGCAGACATCTATGCGTCGGAATCGCTCGTAACAGCTATGGGTCGACTGATCAAGCGACCAACTTTGGGGAGTTAATGTCACGACGGTGACACGCGGGATTTTGGCTGTTGGCGGTCGAAAAAAAATGATTGGTTGAGCCATGAAGGGAGGAAAACCACCCCCTGGATCGGCAGCAATGACACACAGCTAAGTTTTTTGTGATAAGTTTTGTCTGGCATATGCACGTTTTATATTTCGTGATATGTGCCCGCCAATTTGTAATTTGTGCCCTAAAATTGAGTATAAAAAATTATGGGCTTAATTGAAGAGTCTCGCGACATAAACTAACCCCCCCCCCTTCCATTCCAGGGGCGAATTTTGACCGAAAATGACGGCCGAGATCCGACGTCACCCAGGTCAACAAAGCATCCAAAACCGAGCACAGATGCCATGTGCTCGCTGGCTACAATATCGCGTTAGTTTTCCTATTTTAGCCCCCTTGTGTGTATCGTGTACCTCAGGCATGCAGGCATGCGGCAAGGTCAGGTTAGGTATAGGGGCCGCCCCCGCCAGGTGTAAAGCACCTAAGCCCACTTAGATCAAAAGTCTGTCTATTGTGATAACCGAGTGAAGCCTACCTATATGTTAACACCTAAGCCGAGAACCAGCCCGTGCTGGCAATATACAGGGTGTCCCACGACTCTTGGTACATACGATAATGGGTGATTGATAGTACAGCTCATTTGGGTACAATTAATGTTCTACATGACCCCTCTATCTTTAACCGTTATAAAGTTATAGCATTTTTTGTTAATAGTGTCAGAAACCTCGACCTGCAGAGCAAAATCACAATTTGCCACACTCCCAAATATTTGATCCGAGGTTTGACTTTACTTTCTGAAACTCCAGAAAATTCTACATAAAATAACTGTTTTGCCAATTGAATAATTTAAAACTCTACCCAGATACAACCATTAAAACTTTTAAGAAATTCGTAAATTGATTTTTCATTGAAAATTTAAATTGCAAAATCGTAACGGTACTTTGAACTGACAAATGTGCAAAGTTGATAAAAGTTGCCTCATAATGTTAGCTTTCGAACGACATATAAAAATTAGGGTCTTGGGATTTGAAAAATTGCATATCTTACGTGTTTAAGAGAAAAAAACGTGGTTCCAAGAGAAAACCAAAGTAAACATTTCCACAATTTTTATACGAGTTTTATTTAGTAAACAAGATTTTTTTTAGTAAAAAACGAAAAAAAAACACGTAACCGAGGTTAATTTCGGGCGCGGCCGAAATTTTTATATCCTTCACTCTTCTTGGGCTAATATTTTTTCCGGTGTACTTATGACTTATGTTTAATCCCCCCCATTCTTTCACTTCCGTTTTCACATAGTTTCATTACCTCGATAAAACATATTTGCGTGAGGTTTGGTTAGAATAACTGCACAAACGAAAAAAAAAACTTTTTTTGGCGGGAGGGGGATGGCCCCATAATACGAATATATGTATTTGTTTTTGCAATGTGTCTTTATAGAAAGTACAAAAATATGTAAAATAAAAAGGTTTCTGACACTATCAACAAAAAATGCTATAACTTTATAACGGTTAAAGATAGAGGGGTCATGTAGAACATTAATTGTACCCAAATGAGCTGTACTATAACCCATTATCGTATGTACCAAGAGTCGCGGGACACCCTGTATAACGAGCGACACAGACCCCGACTACTTCTCTCGCTACTGAGCTACAGCAAGCGAATGCCGCTGCTCGCTCGTTGATGAGCCCTATCGTCATTGCTTAACCTGCACGGTTATAGAGGTATTGACTCCGTCCCCTGGGCATAGCAATGTCCTTTCCTTACACCATCGTGAATCTTTTAAACAAATCAACAAATTCTCAATTAGAATTTGATTTTTTCGTCGATAAAACCTGAAGCAGGACCTGTATTTGTTGTAGTCTCTACAGGGTTGCACACAGGAGCCAGACGGTTCTTAAAATGTTGTAAAAATTAAAGAAATTCAAGTTTCAGAATGGTTTTTAAGCACGCCAAAGAATTTTGCACTTTTTCATTATTAAACTTTTGGAGTCATTTTCGGCAATTTCAGTCTACTTTTCACAGCAGATAAACTTAAATTCTTCGGTTGATTCTTTTATTTTTTCAACATGGTTTCCTTTCATAAATTCTTGATTTCAAGGGCTTAAAAGAATAAAGCCAGAGCTGGTAAATTAGGAAGCCGACTGGGACGTCGTCGAATCTTGTATCTCGATATGTCCCTGTCGCAAAGCAATTTGCAGAAAACGAATTTTGAGGCGCTAATAGTGTGGAATAATAACTGCTCCCCTATCTTGGACGATCGTTGGCACCGAATTAATGTGGAACCGCTAAATAAAGTTTAGGGTAGATTCCGAAAACTATGTGATGAAAACGGGCACGATTTTTCACGAGGGGAGTTGTCTCAAATCCTCTGGTTTGTTGATTGTTTTATTGCAAACAAAATTTCGTAACATGAATTTTCGATTTCTTACGACGTTTTAAAAACCTTCAGGTTGAGTAGCGATTGCGATGCGATGTCGTGTCATTTCAGCCTTCCAAAAACAATAATTGGAACCTTTTGTTTTAAATATGAGTGAAGTTTCGCACTGAATTTCATTTTCAACTTGAACTTGATCTTTGCATGCCCGAAAAGCAAACGTTTCCCAAACAAAAAATGAGATGTGACGATCGTTCGTTGTCATTAGTCGACTGATCTCTTTTCATGGCACGGCTTGTAAAACAACTATTTTTTTAATCAATTTTCAAAAAGTATACTCAGTATACAGGGTGTCCCATTCATGATGGAGAATATTTTAATAGTAGGTAGTGTGGCTCATTTGGGGAAAATTAATGTACAACGGGACCCCTCTATTTTTAACCGTTACAATGTTATAGCACTTTTTGTCAAAATGCACGACTTGCTGAACTAAATCAAAATTTGCCACACCACCAATCATTTCATCCGAGATATGAAACTTCTGAAACTACATAAAATTTCCAATAAAACGACACCTCGCCCGTTACGAAGTTGCTCGTATCTTCCGAGGTACACCCGTTCAAACTTTAAAGAAATTGTAAAATTGGTTTTTTCATAAAAAATTCAAATAAATAAAATCGTATGCAATTTTAAAATTTCTTTAAAGTTTGAACGAGTGTATCTCGGAAGATACGAGCAACTTCGTAACGGGCGAGGTGTCGGTTTATTGGAAATTTTATGTAGTTTCAGAAAGTGAAGTCATATCTCGGATGAAATGATTGGTGGTGTGGCAAATTTTGATTTAGTTCAGCAAGTCGTGCATTTTGACAAAAAATGCTATAACATTGTAACGGTTAAAAATAGAGGGGTCCCGTTGTACATTAATTTTCTCCAAATGAGCCACACTACCTACCATTAAAATATTCTCCACCATGAATGGGACACCCTGTATATTTCAAAAAGTACTTCATTTCACAATAAATTGAAAAAAGTGAAAAATGGCTTATCCTAACTATGCTATGATCACCTAATTATCTTATTCATGCTATCCTCACAATTTGGCATCGTGTGCAAAAAACTCTTCGGCTTTTTGCACTTCGAACAACTTTTCGAACTTTAAATTCACCTGGTTTTGATATTCTAATCGCTTACGCGTTTCTGTATTGAGTCGAAGCAGTTATTTCCCTCGAATTACAAGGTGCCAGGTTTGAATCTTAGGATAAAGCTAACAGTTTCAATGCCTACATCGATATCCAATTGAGTATTGACAATGGGGGTCAATTTAGGAGCACGGAGATGAGGATTACTTTCAATATAGGGGACCAAAAGAACCTTTAACCACCTTAAAGCCTTTAACTTTTTTTCTGTTAGTGAAATGTTCGACCAAAAAAATTTTGTGTTAAATGTTACAACTAAATTACACGAATTACACCCACCGGTTGGGATAAATTAGCAATTGAAAGATACGAACATTTTGTAGCTGAGAAATAGGTGCGATATGGCCACGCGATAATGCTGTCATTAAAATATTTATAAATTAGTTTGGGCCGAGATGTTCTGGGACAGAAACCCAAGGCGACACAAATAATACATGACCAAATTGTGTAGTAAATGATGATTATTCCAAAAATTCAAATAGCTGGAAGCTGCCAGTAGTTTTCGAAACTGCAGTTTCCCAATTTTAAGCAATGTGATTTCCTGGGAATAAAACCTTTCAGTTGAAAGAAACGCTTGAAGTATTCAGAACAGATGTCATCAGATTGTCTCCTAGCCGTTTATTTGTTTCTGTTGTTTTTAGTCTAAGCATTAGATGCAGCGGCGTAACGTACAGTGTTCCATGTGTTCAGTGGAACACGGGTCCAATCAACAGGAACCCCCAAAGCCGAAAATATATAAAAAAAAATCTTTGATAGCTCCATGAGGAGTTCGTCTACACTTTTATTAGTCTGTAAGCAAAATATACAAGCCAGCTGCAGAATCTAAAATAGAGACAAAACAGTTCGAAACTACCATTTTCGTGTACGGAGAAGCTGCTTCCAAGCCTGTTGAGAGGGGATTTGCCTAAATGAATTTTTATCGGAGTTATTGATTACAAGAATATTTAAGAGATGTAAAGTACCAACTTGCTAAGAAAAGTGCCAGAAGAGTGAATCATTCAGGTCCGGTTCGTTGAGTGTTTGAATCTTGAAGGAAAAGTTTCTGCTGCATCAAGGAAAAATGTTCACACTTTTGAAAAAAGATGATATAAAGAGCGCTCAATAAAGTCCGCAGTCTGTTTTTTTTTTTAATCTAGACTCATGAAATCAAGAAACAGATGCCTGCCGAAAAACTCTTCTGTCCAGATGACGGATCTGCCGTTAGATTAACTTGACTAAGCTCTACATGTGAGATAGCTCCTCATATTTAGATTAAAAACTTCTAGTTCTAGGATAAATTACTGTTACGATACACGCATTTAGGTGTACTCCTCCAGGTGAACTTTCTGCGCCGATTTTCTTGAATTTAGTGATAAGTAGCTCAATATGTCATGTAGATGTTACAAATTTTCCTGTACATACAAATATTCACATTTTAATTTCTGTCTCAAAAAATTCCAAATTTTTGGAACGTGTTATGCCAAAACAGGAAGAATAAAGATGTTCGTTGCTCTTGCTCATTTGTGGACGGCTTTAAAAGTCAAAAGCCAAATTTCAATATTTCCTAGTTAAAAAAAACGAACGTGGGGGCCCCCATTCCAATTTCGAACACAACAAATTTGGGAAACGTTACGCCACTGATTAGGTAATTTGAGATCGCAAAATGTGGCGAGAAATTTATTTGTTTGTTTCTTAAGTGTTTTTGGGGTGTTAAAAACAGGATAATTGTGCGTCGAACGAGATATAGATCCTAAAAATCAGTTGAGCGTATCGCTAGAATTGATAATCAATTTATTATTCATATTACGAAATAATTATGATATTGAGCGGATATCCATTTTTTATGGTTAGAGTTGTTTCTTTTGCGCATTTGCATGTGTGTTGGAAACACGTAAGTCTGCTTAAAAAGTTCAAAGGACGATCCTGTGGTCCGCAAAGACCTTGGTTGCATGTTTGGATATTCGTCGGGGTGACACACACAGATTTTCTTAAAAAATGGAAGAACGATTACAGGAAAATGTTCGTAGTTGTTTATTGTCTTAATTCAATGCTGGACGCGGTCTTGCTTAGAGCCGAAAAAAATGTTCTTCCATATCGTACTTATCTCGGTCTAATTTGTCGAATTACTACGAGGTGGTACCACACACTGTTGTGATTAGTGCATTCAATCGAAGCACAGGATCGCGGGTCCGTGACTCACTGTAGGCGGATTCAGTTATGATGGTTTTCAAATTCGCGACCCATGTAACGAACTAGAAATAAAAAACATCTCACTCAAATGAGTACCAATTTATGATGATAAATAACTCGGCAGAGCGTGCTGTGGATCTCATCACCCCTACAAAAAGCAAGCCGTCAAAATCAAGAAAATCAGAAGATCCTCACCGACACACTCTCGCGCCTTGTTTGTTAACTTGCGCTAAATATGCGGTGAGCGTAATAGTGATGTTCGAAAACGAAAACTATTTGGACTCCAATTCTACTTGTTATAAATATCTTACTAGCGTGGTTGATGTTGATCCGAAGATTGAGAAAAATGTGCTATATGACGCTTAACCAAGATATGCATTTTTATACCATTCGCTCATAGAGTGAAAGGGTATATTAACTTTGTCGTGAAGTTTGTAACGCATTGAAGGAAGCATCTCCGACCATATAAAAGGTAAAAGGTATACATAAATTATCAGCATGACCAGGGGAGTCGATTGGGCGATGTCCGTATGTTACTACGCGCATTACTCGGTCAGTTTAAAAGCTATCGAGCTGAAATTTTGCACAGATGCTTCTTTTTATTGCAGGCAGTTCTTGTATGTTTGAATTGTTAAAATCGTACAAATGGGTCATGGGGCTGCAATACAAACCCATCCCCTCAAATTGAGTTCTTCTATTACAATTACAACCAAACTTCACACAAATGTGTTTCTATCGATGACACAAAACATATGGTGTGAAAAAATGGAATTGGACCATGGGGTCATGGAGCTGCCATACAAACCCACCCCTCAATTAGGTTCTGATCTCTCTTGATTACCGTAACTCCTAGTGGAGCATGGTGCGTTGATGACTACCGTGTGTAGTCATCAACGTTACAAAGACAACTGAATTCGGAGTGTGATACGGTTGTCAGCCATACCACTTCCTAGTCGCATTGTTAGTTTATTATTCTACAATAAGAATATTTCTTATCATCTTCTTCTGAATAATAAACTTGCGACGAGTCGTGCCGAGTTTGGAAACTTGTTTCTCTATGAGTGTCTATTTCACAGAGTGGCGACCGAAAGTTCACGGCCACAGAGCACGACAGGTTCTTATAAGAAAACCTTTTTTATTTGTACACCGATTTCAGCCAAGCCTCATACAAAAGTATTTCTATTGATTCTATCCAAACCTCACGCAAAAACATATAGAAATCGATAAAATCAGATCGTAGGGTTATGGAGCTGCCATAGAAACCCATCCTCCTTAAATTAGGTTCTTCCTTATGTGTGTACCCATTTCAAACAGATTTCATCTAAATGTGTTTCTATTGATGGCACATTCATGTAACGATGAATATGGAATCGTAACAATGAGATCGTGTTGCACCCCAGAATCAAACCTTATATCAATGTGTCTTTATCGAAACTACAAAAAATATGTAAATAAAAAAAGAATGGGGGAAGGGAGGGGGATTAAGCACAAGTCATAGGTACGCTGGAAAAAACTTTTAGCCCGAGGAGAGTGAAGGGTATCCAAATTTCGGCCGCACCCGAAATTAGTCTCGGTCTCGTTTAGTACTCATTTGGCAAAAAGTAAAAATGCTATTTCGAAATTTTCGCACAGTATCATTAATTGTGTTAAGTAAATTGAATATAGCTTTGATCGCAATTCAGTATTTTCAAAATTGAAAATACATTTTCAATCACATGGGAATCTTTGATTGATTTTTGGGATACTTTTGGAAAAATTTCAGAAAATCTGCCATATCTACAGATTCCATAACCACTTGTGGATTTTTCCCGTGGTCAAATTTAGTCGTTTTTTTAAAAGAAACATGTGTTTGTGGATTTTGTTTGGTATTTGTCATTAGGAAGCAAATTTTCTAAAAACTCATAGTTTCAGGGATGAGATTTCTATGGCAGTCCAAGGCCTTTAAGATTCGATTTTGTCAGTTCTTATATACTATTTTTGACCTCAATTAGGTGAGGCTTGATCCAGAAATCCAGACCGAAGTACCAAGGGGCCTACACACCAAATTTGGATAAAAAAATTACTGAAAATAAAGTTTTATTCCATGACTTGAAAATGTCCTTGACTATAGGGTCGCCTTGAGTAAGGGCCACCATTTTCAAGACAAATTCTCGTCTTTCTCAACATAAATTAATTAGACATCAAATGAAATTAACGATTTCACAAATGAAGTTAACGCTTTTAACAAGTCAAGTTGTCAAATCGTCAATTTGTCTTCGTTAAATGTTAATTTCATTTGGTGTATATTTAATTTGTGTTGAGAAAAAGGTGAATTTGTCTTAAAAATTGTATAAATACGGTAAGGTGACCAGACTTTCAAAAGCCCAATGCTGTACACACTTGCGGAAGTCGGTTCTCAAGCAAATCCAGAGTCATACATCCAGGTTGCAGGTCCAGGGTTTATGTCTAATTCTCTTATGCACGACAGACAGAGAGAGCTCTGAGCGCAGAGAATTGCGCCTTATCCTGTTCCGCACCGGCACTATGTCAGATCATGGTCTGGGCGGAGTGAAGAGCGAGACACAGGGTCTGAGTATACGTATTTATGAGTCAGAGATCTAAATCCTACGAATCGCCTTACATTAACTCGACGTTCGCTGCGCTCGCCTCATCCTATTTCCCAGCAGCGCTACGTATCAACTTTTTGGCGAATTGTGAAAAGGGCGACAGACAGTGAGCGAGCTATAGGATCTGAGTAATCCTAAGGACAAATAGAGCCTTCAAATGTTCACCAAAGACGCGCTCTACAAGTTTGCCAAATTTCAAAATTTAGCCCAATTCGCAAATTATGAACAATTTTTGATTAGAAAACACAGAAGTGCGATTTGGACAGCTAAAGCTTTCGAATGCGGATAGGTGGACCGTGAAATTTGGAGAAGATATAAGCGTCAAGTAGCTCTACAAGTGTCCTTCCATCGGGAAGGTTCCCGATTTAACGAAAATAGACGATTGTCGAACGTAAAAGTGCGATTATGTCGCTAAATATCGCCAACACGTACAGGGGTCAAACTCTACACCTTAAAAGCAGATATGAATGATCACAGGCCTCATCGAGGAGCTTATTATGTAGTGAATTAGGTTTCATTGTGTGGCATGGGAATGCTGTACATTTACCAATTCTGTACGACAGGCCAAAATGCTGTACGTCTGGTCAGCTTAAAATACGAAGCTTAGGCTGCGCAGGTTTGAATACCACAGTCAGTAAATTTTTATGAAAACCTGAAAAAAACGCACTAAAATCGAATAAGCGGATTGAATTTTACAGAGGTCAAAGTGAAATTTTTGCGATGTGATCCTTAATGATTTTTTTTGCAATATCTTCCAAAGTGAGGCGCTTGTACCATTCTTTAAAAAGATGGTGAAAATATCTTTCACGTCACTCCATTATTCCTAACAGCTTTAAAGCCAGTAATTTTTGCCAAATTGCAGAATACGGGTACTCGTATAAGGGTAGTTTGAGTAATTTCAAAATAAAATTAACCCCTTGCAAGAACCTCATCTTGGCAGAATTTGAAAAATTGACTTCGAAGCTCTGTAAAACCAACCAACCAACTGCTTGATGTTAGTGCGATTGTTGGAAAAATGTTTTTTTTTTTCAAATCTTAAGATGGTTGTGGCAGTGGAAGGGTTAAGAATTCGAGGTATAATCGCATGAGGAATCATTTTCCGGTGAATAGTGCAAACATTTTATGTTCTAAATTTGCGTGATATCCGGATTAAAGGGGATCAGGATTACCGACTGAAAACTGCAATTTAAAGTGAGTCTTCGTCAGAAGCTACGATTTCCTGACACTTTTGATTGATAGACCGAAACATGCAAATTCGCATCTCTCTTTCGTGTCATTCACTCTCCGGTCAATGACTACACAAATTGCTATTCCGCCGATGTGTGACACATAAAAGAATGTTTGAATCGTATGCAGAACAATTTTAGGGAATTCCCAACGACCATGTCACAAACGAAAACATTCAACAGGGAATCATGTGAAAAGAATGTCCGGACAATCCCGCATTCCTCGAGAGCCCCGGCGCCATATGAAAACGACCTGCTGCTACCGAAATTGAAAACGTTTAGAACGCCGCAAGCGAGTCGTCCGATAAAAGAATTCCATTCAATTCCAATTAATTCCAATTGGACAACAACGACTATTGTTCGTCCTTCCCCCCGGCCAGAGTGTCTGTTGTTCTCGTTACTCACCATTTCGGAAAAATCGTATGACCGCGAGGCGGTTCCATCGTCGTCCTTGATGGGTGACATGACCACACAGCTACAATACAGTTACCTGGACACACACGAGTCGTTATAATCCCAACAATAGTGCACTTTCACCACACCTTTCGCGAGCCAACAAACGTTCTTCCGTCCTTTCACGCAACAACACTATCTTCTTCTTGCAGGGACCGCACCACAACCGCGAGCACACAACAAATCCGCAATCACGGACAAGAGCCACCAAAACACAACCACCGAAGACCTTGTTGACTGTTGAGGCGACTTCTCTAATTTTAGCACATGCGATCACAAAAAAAATCAGCCGTGGACGATGCACCGCACTCCGCGATGGCCACAGGTGATAAGAGCACGCGATAAGTGTTGGTTGGTACGGGAATCGTCACGGGGAGATGGCAGAGGACTGGCAGAGGTGCAGCACTCGCGGAACAGACACTTCGCGGTCGATTTGACGGTCAACAATTGAGCCCGTGACTTGGGAATGGTTCGCGGTCCGAAAAGGTGCAAGGCGAAGGTAAACCGGTCTCGCGGTCAAGACGATAGTCGCACAGCACACAGAAGGAACACACGAACGTAACGTACGGGGGAATGGAATGGTAAAGGAAGGAGTCGTACCAGTTGGTCAAGTCGAAGTCGAAGGCACACAACAGCAGAAAAACAGTACAAGCAGCGGCAATTTAGCGATTTTCACGCAATCGAGAACACACTTACGTCACTCAAGAATTTGCCAAAAATGCCACACGACAACGCACGGCGAAGGCTCGAAACGAGCGATGAAGCAAACAAGGCCACGAAACGGACGAGAAGAATAACTTGAGAACCCGAAGTAGTCACCACCAGTCGCAGTTAAAGAGCAATCAAAAATCACGCAACGGAACCACGTCCACGTTCAACATGCCGGTCGAGTTGTCACCGAGAAACTGAAACGGCGAGCTTGGAACTGGAATTGGAAGCGAGTGGAGTAAATAGATGAAGACGAGCTTGTGGAGTTGGAGCGCGGCCGTGCGCGGTGTGGAGTGCCTTTTGGCAAGTGCAAAATGAATTGAAGTACGCGAAATTGACGAAGAAGTGGGTGGGTTGCCGGGGGGCCGGCATTAACCACGAGGCGGCCAGACACGACAAAAACAAATCAGCCGCGCGTACTGTGCTGGCTGGAAAGCAAAACAAAAACAAAAGAAAGCTCGGTCTGAAGAAGCTTGCGTGCGCTAGTCGGTTTCCAGTGTGTGCTGACAGTTGTTGACCGGCTTTTCTGGTTCCATGTGCTCTGCATGGAGCAGATGGATTGAGGGAGTTGTGGGAGGCAAGTCATGTGGCACTTGCCACCTTCCCGACCCGAAGCGCAATGAATTTTTAGGAGTGACGTCATCTCTGCATCGTGACTGGGGCAAGGTAATGCGGAAGTGAGCTCACCGGATGCGGAAGGTCATCACTGGAACGGAACGGTTATTGGAAAGTCAATTGAAAAATCTCGCAGAATGGAGTAGTGTAGTTATAGAACAGTACGGTTAACGATTAGATCGTTGACATGGTTGATGTAGTAGACGGGGATTGTTGGCGATTGTAGGTCTCTGAAGACGCTGAAGACCGTGAAAATGAATTACTGAAATGATTGTAGTCACAGTGGTGGGCATTAACCCATTCGTGGCCATCGTATGAAATATCATAAGTAAACAAGGATCGACTTTCAATAATTCAATTCATTTTTAATTACTCCTTTCACACTAAGTCGTAACTTGTTGTATGAAAGGAGTTTCTTATCTCAATTTTTATTTACACATATGGACAAAAAAATAAGTACACCCCTCAGGTACCTTTTTATGTCCAATTTTCATAGCCTTTTTAAAATTTAAATACATACTCCAAATAGATAGCCATTACAACAATTAGGATTAGGAGGAGTTCGATAGATTTTCGCGTACACGATAATGAATAACACTTGCTTTACTGTAACACACACGGATATACACACGGTTTACAATTTCACTAATTACTTCACTAGTTATTGATCCGACATAATTCACGAGTAAGACTATACATATACTGACTGACTTTTCGACACTATTCGACGCCCTTATATACTCGTTTCCACTGTTCCGGAAACTTCGGTGATGCACTTTCCTGCAACGGCAAGAAAGTCGTCTCGCTAGTGACACTGGCGCCATCTAGTGCCAAGTAGAGATGTCAAAAAAGTAACTACCCGTTACTTAAGTAGTCGTTAGTATTAAATATCGGAAGTAACGACTACCGACTACAAAAAGTAGTCGTTACATATGTACCGAACAACAAACAACCGAAGCAATTCATTATGTATGTTCTCACTCTCAGGCACAAGCGCAAGAATCGAGCAGACCGAGACGGACACCGAGCAGTGCACGGTGTAATGTCTGCTCCCGTTCAAGCACAAGAATGGAGCAAACCGAGTAGTACATAGAGCGCTTATATACCGGCTCTTAATTTAACTCATTCCCGGACACAACGCCAAAATTTGACACGATTTGTATGGTCAAATGCTCAAAATTGGACGTCTATAGACGTTGTGTCCGGGAAAGTGTTAAACTATCTTAAAGCATTTTTGGAGATAGTACCTTTTCCATAGGGTGAATATACCGTCCTAGTCTAGTTCGCGTATTAACTTTCTTCTTCATCTTTTTATTCGAATTGGTTGTGGAATGTGCAGATGTTTAGAAATGGTTTATCTGACATTTCGATTATTTGGACAATATTATGATTGGAATTTGTTAATCTCGCGTTTTTTCTAACCAGGAATTTCATATAAACTTTGTAGCGAAACGAAAATCGAAAACGATATCATTCCAGTAACAAGACGACTTCGCTCTTCCTGGATAAATTTCAGAGACAGTCGCTTGGCTAGGCATTATGGATTGGTAAGCACCTCGCCATCTGTTGCGAGCAGGACTAAATTTAGTTTCGATTAGTTAGTGCACCCCGTATATGCCGTCCAAAAATAATTTAAATTTGTCTAAAACTTATTATCTTTGCTCCGGTATATAAGCGGTCATAGTCTGCTATTTTCTCTCAAAGGCAAACTCAAGAATTGAGCAGGTCGAGTCGAGACCGAGAGTCGAGTAGTGCACGGTGTGATATCTGTGCCCGTTCAAGCACAAGGCTCGAGCAGGCCGAGTAGTGCACGGTGTGATATGTGCTCCCGTTCAAGCACAAGAATCGAGCAGACCGAGTAGTACATAGTCTTTCATACTTTCAAATGAAGGCGCAAGAGTCGAGCACGCAGAGTAATTTAGTGTGTTATGTACTCTGATGGTCTGATGCATACGCTGCAGTGAAGGATACGATTTCTTGTTTGGATTGAACGACGCATATCTGGAAAGAGATTTTTATGGATACTTTAAGAGAAGAGCGTATGCATTATTGTCTCATGTTGTCTACATTTCCCATATTTCGTCAATTGTTTTCTCGTTGATTGCGAATTAAGTATACAAAATTGCCGGAAATATTTCGATTGTTGCTCCAGACTGAATGCATGTCCAAGATATAGGGTTAATGCTTTTCGTAAATAGGAAAGAATAGAAAGATAAGAAATCAATTCAAACAAGTAAAATTCGTTATTTGAATTTTCACTTGTTTTGCAAACTGTCCTCTGTTAATCGCACTAATTAAAGAATTGGAATGTCTCAATCGTCGAAAAAAAGAACGGTATGGATTCATTTTACCTCCATTTCGAGGGAGCTCGCAAAATGCAATATTTGTAAGGGGAGCTACTCCCATAAAGGGGGTACAACAGCCAACCTTCGGAAACATTTGAGGAGTAGACACCCCACATTACTTATAGAAGAGAATACAGGAAGGATTTCGACAGGTAAGATTGAAATATACTTTCAATTGAATATATGCAATTTAACAAATATCTGAACTTGTAGCTCGATCACCAGATGCTGAAGCACAAACAAGTGCATCAACACTTCAGCAGCCAGCAAATGAGCCTCAGAATCTAATAACAGCTGAACAAAGTGCGGCCGAAAGTAATCAAGTGGCTTCAACATCGAGGCAAGAAGGAGTATCTACATCCAGGCGTACGCGATTGGTTCCTTTGACTACTTATTTAAAAAGGCCACTTTCTTTGGCAAGGCAACAAAAGATCAATCAACTAGTCCTGGATATGATAGTAATGGATTTGCAACCGTTTTCCATCATAAACGACAGAGGATTCACAAATTTGCTTGCAGAGCTGGAACCATCATACAAGCCTCCAAGCCGTGCTACATTTACTTCATCGCTTTTGACCAAAAGATATAATGACTTAGTTGATAAGATGAAGAATCTTTTGGTCTCTACCGAATTTGTATCATTATCAACAGATGCATGGACCTCAATTGCAAATGAGAGTTATGTGGGTATAACGGCTCATTTCATTACTAAGGATTGGAACTTTCATTCAATCATTTTAAGTTGTGTTCGTTTTAACCAAAGCCATACCGCGTTGAACCTATCTTCTGAACTTAAACGTGTAACCGAAGAGTGGAATCTAGAGCATAAAATATATGCGGCTACAACAGACAATGCCTCAAACATGGTGAATTCTATTCAATTATGTGGATGGGCTCATATACCCTGCTTTGCCCACACACTAAACTTAGTTGTTCAGGACGGACTGCGACAAATTGAAACAATTCGTACAAAGGTCAAGCGTATTGTTGAACATTTTCACCGAAGTTCGCAAGCAAACCTAAAATTTTTTTCGATTCAGAGGCAAATCTCTCCAGAGGCACAGCCATTGAAGCTATTAAATGACGTTGTAACTAGGTGGAATTCGACATATTATATGTTTGAAAGAATAGTACAAAAGCAGGAACCACTAGTTGCCACTTTAGGATTATTGCACAATCCTGTTCCATGTTTGTCAGAGTTAGATTGGGATATTCTAAAAGAATGCGTGTTAATTTTAAAGCCCATTGAAGAATTAACTCAAGAGATGAGTTCGGAAAAATCTGTAACTTCCTCGAAAATTATTTTACTAGTACGGGGACTTCAATCGGTCCTTAACTTATTGAGGACGACATTAGTAACATTGCCTGCGAAAAATTTGCTCGAAAAAATGATTGAATCTACTTCAAATAGATTTTCGTTGGTGGAATCGAGTTTCTCGTTTTCCCAATCTAGCTTCTTAGACCCAAGATTCAAATATAGAGCATTCAGTTCCTCCAGTATATTAAACGCTGTGAAAGAAAATATTCGACATGAATTGATTGCAGTTTTGGATCAACAAATGGACACGGACGCAAATGCTACCCATACTGCTAACATTGTTAGTGCATCAAATCTTGAGGTAACATATGCGATATGGAATGAATTCGACAGGGGATCCGCTAATTCAACCAATACAAGCTCTTGTGCGAAGGCAGATGTTGAGCTCAAAACATATATGGAAGAACCACTTCTAGAACGCCAAAATAACCCTTTATCATGGTGGAAGACAAGGGAAATTTTGTACCCGGGTTTAAGCCGCTTGGCTAAAAAATATTTATCATCAGTGGCTACTTCGGTTCCTTCTGAAAGGCTTTTTTCTAAAGCGGGGCAAGTAATTACTGAGAAAAGGAACCGTTTAAAAGGAAAACATGTCAATCAAATTTTAAATCTTCATTGTAATCAGCAGCTCTTGTAAAGTTTATAATTTATGGCATAATTACTTCACAATAAAATAATAATTTTAAGTGTCTATGCATCCAATTGTTTTTATTATACGATTACTAAGTAACGATTACTCTAAATAAAAGTAACGATTATCACCGATTACTGAAATGTAACTAAAATTGACAAGCACAGTGGGGTTCGAAATAACTGTCAAACTGGATATTAACACACAGCAATTGACGATTAACTTCGTACCATGCACATTAGAAAATGGTCGATATTTCTACAATTTGCGGCCGAGCAATACGATTGGGTTTCCGCCTGTCTCGCAATTCAATTGTGTAAAACAGTACAAAAGATGAGCACAAGCCCTCCTATCATCTCTACTATGTCGGCGACGAACAGTGAATAAGAGGACTATCGCATTCGAGTAGGTTGTCGTTGCAGTCGTTGTAGTTTTTTATGTGTTTCTTTAAAAGCAACGATTACTAAGTAACGATTACTCGAAACAAATGTAACGAGTATAACCGATTACTGAAATGTAACTAAAGTTGACATCACTGGTGCCAAGTACGGGAATACCAGTTGGGTTGACGTATAGACTAGGCGCATTACAATATGATATACGCTACAAATGGCTATTTCCCATGGAGGCGAAAAAACATGAACTATAGTTTTTTTGGTCATAGTTTGGTCTCGTTCAAATACACCTCATAGCCGTTACTATGAGACAATTCCCGTATAAGAAATATGTGTTAAGAGTCCTAGAGTATTACGCTGATGAAGCCATACGTAGGGATTTTTGCAGGATATTAACCCTAACCATACCTCACAAACTGGCCAAGGATCCACTTCAACCAAATCGTATGGCTTTTCATGTTATTACTATTATATATAAATTTTATAAATACAATTAAAAAAAAATAACAAGTGCGACAATCCAGCATTGGACTAAGGCCGCAGGATGTGCTAGTTACATCCTTGTTCCAAGATCTTATCTGCTTTTTTGTTGAGGTAATGAGATCAGCATCAGCAGTGTTATTTATCCCCATAAATGGGTACTCGTTTTACATCTGAGTGAGATCATAGTCCGTCACAAGCCCGTGAGTTCGAAAAACACCATGGATGATGGTGAGATTCGAGCTCATGACCCTGTGCACCGAAGGTGCGCGCACTAACCGCTAGACCAGCCAGACTAAATAAAATAGTATAACTCCAATCTATTCCAAAACTTGAATCAAATTTGACCCTTTTCAATTTATAATTTTAGTTTATTTGAAAATTATATTAATTATATCCGCTACAGAATAAAACTATCCAAATACCCTTTTCATATTATACATTTTACAGCGTTCGGGATAGAATAAATTGCATTGAATGTTGTTATAACATAAAAGGGTAAAATCAATCCTACTATGTTATCAAATCTACACTATCAACGCAAGAAACCCATTCAGCCTAGAAATCTATTGAGTCGTAGTCTGTCTGGTTCAGTGAGCAGCGCGCTTGCCTACAAATCATAGGATTGTGGATTCGAAGCCGTCTGCACTCGTATTACAATTTTGATTTTTTCGAACGGTTTGTATGAATTTGCTTATCAATTTTATACTATTTAAGAGTAACATTTTTGTCAACAATACTTCTCATACTTTTAATATAGTTCAATTTTACTTTTGATAAAGTCCGTTGGTATCGTTTTGATAAAGTTTTTATATGGAAATGTATGAATATAATTTTTGATAAAAATTACACCAAAATTTTTAGCCGTGTAGTTTCGAATAATAAAGGAAATCAATCAATCATCTTGTCGAATCAGATCATAATACTTTAATTAAAACTAGTTTTAATCAAATTAACTGAAATGTACTTATTATTTTGGCCAGCTTTTTTTAGGCAATTCGTACTTTTTTAAGGTAAATGAAAGCTGTTATTTATTTTAATTGGCTTATTTACGTATTATTTAGTTCCACACCAATTAAGTACATATTTAAATATTAACATATGATTTTATTTACTGAAGTAACTACTTGGCAACAGGGTGATAAGAAAAAATCGTATGGGTGTACTTATTGTTTTGGCCATATGTGTATATAATTCAATTAAGTCAAATAAATACATTAGATTAGATGTTCCCATTTTGTATGTAGATTTAAATAAGTTCAATTTGAATTTAATATGTTAGTGGCGGCAATATGTATAGTTTAACTAGCTGAGAGAGCTCGCTTCGCTCGCTCTCTTATCTAGTGCTCGCTTCGCTCGCATGATTGGCTTCACTCACAACTTGACACTAATTTGAATGCCAATCAACCTGCTAACTATAATTTATTGGGATCGACCTCTCGATGATGAAACCAAAGTGTATAATGGAAACAACGCTATAGATTTCCGTCGGGGGGTTAAGCGGTCAAGGTAATACAACAACAACATATGTACTCAACCCCCTGACTGATTGATGAGACTACACTTGCCCTTCAACTATATTAGCGAGTTATCTCGAAAATCATTAATTTAATAAATTTCTATTAAATATGTCAGCACACTCATTTACTCAGTTTTTCGTGCACTAAAATGTGCGCACGCCACCTACAATGCTCATACTATCCCAGAAACCATCATACATCCAGGTTGACGGTTGTTAATGTAACTTAATGGTAATTAATTGTAACCTTGCTATGCCAACATCCGGGCTGACGGTTATTAGAAAAAAAACCCCATGACCCTTTAGGCAATTTTGTTGCGAATCCGGCGACATCTCAATCGTGTCGTTCCGCTAAAGGATTGCGGAGATATCGACGGATTCCCGAAGTAGTACGAAGTCTATTGTGAAATTGCTGTGACCAACATCAAGGATGTGTGTACGTAAAAACATAGTCACCTTGACTACAATTAACACTGTATTTGATCCAATGACAACTAAAATATTCCCATTAAATTTAAATGTTGTCGATGAAAACTTGATTGCAACAGGTGACTCTCATACAAAATGAAATTTCGATATTTACCACCACTTCCTTCGAGATTTTCAAAAATTTTTTGGTCCATAAACCTTCTCCAACGTAAGACGGATAAAACAAAAAAAGAATCATCCAAATCGGTTCGTGCGTTCTGGTGTTATAGCGTCAGGGAGGAAAACCCGACTTATTTTTATATAATAGATTACAATAAAATAGATAATTCTTTTCCAATTAGAGTTTATGTGTAATTTGTATTTATATATTGGGTGAGAGACGGTAAGATAATTAATAAATTTGCTCTACATGTCTATTTAATAAATACAATTTTAGCCAAATAATATCGTATTTTCGTCAGGAAAAAAATGCGGAAGTTTATTTCTCAATTTTGTTATGTGTATGTATTTTGGGGTGCTGATTCCGAATATGTATCAACTTTGCGACCTAAAGTGCCGGAACATCTAAAAAATTAAGCATAAAGTGCCAAATTTCTTGGTTTTTGCGTATAAAAAGAAAACGGTTCATTTCCCGGAGAAATGATCTACTACAAAAATAAAGTAAACATTGATTGCATTCAGCGAACGAAATGTACTGGAAATGCTACAAGAATTACCCGCCACCACTCTCTTTCTCGGCTGAAAAGCCTTCATGCGCAATGAGAATCTAATTGGAAGAGCACTTTTCTGCTACATTTTTCGTTCGCTGTATGCACTCATTATTATTTCCTACAAAATTGCTATATATCATTTTTGTCTGACTTGTAGTTTGGAAGCTAGAGCATTGCTAAATTTAGGCAATTTTCACCCAAAGACTAAATCGATAAAAAGCAGTCTGTGGAGGAAGTTTTCCAAATCGCTGCTTTACTTTGATAGTGGCACAACTCCAAAAATTGGGATTTCCCGTTTTTGGGCTCAAATGATGCCAAATGTGGCATTTTTTCATTTTACAAATTTTCCCATTCCAATCTTTAGTAGATTTCTTGTAAATTGTACTTGTGCCGATATCCAACTGCCTTTGGTTTTCCATGGATAGTGGCATAAAAAAATGTGCCCGTATCCAATTGCAATGAGTTGTTTTAAGATATCTTAAATTTTTCATGAACACTGGCATAAGAATACAACTTTAACTGCGGTGATTATGAATAACCGCTTCAGTAGGATTTCTTCATTTTTCAGAAAAGCAATTTTAAACATATTTCTAAACAAATTTTGCGGCTTTCAAAATCCATTACGCAATTTATTTTTTAAAAATAGAATTCTGTTTAATTTAGATAAATTTTTTTAAATTTCAAACCTAAATTCAGAATAAGCGAAAATGGCTTGCATTAATTCAAGTTTCTTCTTCTAATTGGAAGAAACTATTTGGTTAAAATTAAATTAAGTCATTATTCTCTATGTAATCAAGGGATATATATGAGATAACCGGAAAACCCAAACCTAATAATTTCCTTAATAATGAACCCAAATTCATCAATCTTTAACAGCAGGTGACCTTCAATATGGACAACATCTTCATTAGTTCAATATGATAAGATAGCCTGACGTCGAGCTTTAGCCGCCTGAATCGTTGACCTCTAATTGTCGTGGTGGTAGTTGTCCTCACGTACTGAGTACTCGGACGTCCACGCAATCTCACCTTCTTCGGAATGCGATTATTATCCAGTCGTTGTAAATGTTTTGTTTGAACTTATTTTGCGGAGAGATTATGCAGAAGGCTTTAACATCGTTCCGCTGCTGTCCGTATTCATGAGTTTTGGAAAGATCAGGAAGTCTATATTGCACACTGAACCGAGAGACGGAACAAGTCATCTCCATCTTGTCAGTCGCACTAGTTTTGCTGGTATGATTTGTTCTCCGAACGGATTAATTCTCTTTTCTAGAACTTTTGATAGAATCTTCATAGTCATAGAAACTGATGAGATGCCTCTGTAATTCTCACATTTCAGCGTGTCACCCTTGTTGATTACCTCGTCTCGGTCCATATAGTGGAAATATCCGTGGCGCCTAATTTTGATGGTGGCATTTCATTAATGTTGGTCTGAAGCGATTGAATCTGCAATATTTTTTTTACGAAATCGTAACGGTTCCCTCTCGTATTCATTGTCAAAATTTGACTTTTCGATAAGGCAAGTTCAGTATTTTGATAGGAAAAGGGAGATATTTCCGCTTTACTGATTGGTGAAAGCGTTTGATGCAATCAAGTCTAGGTTTTGATTTTATTAATTCCAACTACAATAGTAAGTTTTAGCAATTGGCCTAGATGTTGATAATATGAACTGTCAAAATGTATTTGCGAACAAAAATTGTAAAGTTTGATAGACTAGATGTAAGTAAAATGTTATTTTAGTGCACTGCTATTGATTCACAACAAAGTGAGGCGAAAAATACCCCCAATTTCCAATTAAAGACTGAACTACCCCAAAGAAATGTCAAATTTTGACATTGAATATCTGGAGAGCCGTTACGTTTTCGCGAAAAAGGTTTGCAGATTCGATCGTTTCAGACTAATATTAATGAAATAGCGCCACAGATACCGAAATCGTTCCCAATTTCGTCTTAAACTAACTTGAACGGTTAATACCAATTATATCCAGAAATATCATTGACTTTATAGTAATCTCTAATATTTTATGTATTATTCACAGGATATTATCTTGTGTACGAAAATAAGACAAAAACAAAAAATTAAATACTTTTTCATCAATAGTGGCACATTTTAGAAAAAATGCTTAAAAAAGCAGGTCAAACTGAATTTGGTTCTAAAATTTAATTATATACTGTTTCTAGAGACCCTTACACAAATCATAGTAGAAAATTGTTGGAATAGGTTGAACGGTTGAGCGTATATTTGAAAAAAACCTTTTTCGTAAATCTTTAATTAAAATTGCATTTTTCGAGTTGTGCCACTATCAATATAAAGCAGCGAAATTATGTTTCCTTATTGAAAGAAAAACACTTGCAAAATTAAAATAAAAAAATTTATCAATTCTATCATTGATTTTTCTAGACATAAAATAAAAAAATTAAAAATTCATTAAGAGAGAAAAAGTCATAAAGAAAACATAGTTTTAAAATAAAAACTAAAATTGTCGCAGTATTTAATAATATTTAATAAAATAATTGTATAAATTATTATAAAAATAATAATAAAATAAATAATAATAATTTGGAAAAACAATTATATAATTTTCTTTTAATAAGAAAGCATAATTTGGAAAACTTCCTCCACAAGTCCCTCGGGTTTCCTTATAGTGTTATATTTGAATATATATTTTAGTCGTTGAAACTCGAAATTAAAACAGGTTTTTATATGAAAATCGAATTTTTCCTTGCCTTGTCTTCACGAATCTCTTCTAAAAAAATTGCTTTCATCTTGTTCTTGTTTCGCGTGTAAACAGGCCCTGTAGTTGTTCTATATCTCTGTAGGCAGCAAAAAAAACGTGTTTGGTTGGCCGGTGGATAAGGGAAACGAGTCGCAACAAGCAAAATATTGAGAATACTGCTGAAACTGTTAATGATGTAAATAGTAAAGTGAAACAGATTATCATAGAGAAACTTAGATACTTTTTTTGTTAAGATAAAAATTGCCTCTACTTTTACGAGCTCTAGCTCCCAAACTGAGAGTCTGAGAAAAAAATGAAATTCAGCCATTTTTTAGGGAATGATGTCTATTTTATTTTTGTAGTAAACATTTTTTCGGGAAATGCACTGTTTATTTTTTATGGGCAAAAAACCTGAAATCTGGGTACTTAGGCTTATTTTTTTTTAATGTTTCGGCACTTTTTAGGGTTTTTTTTAGAATTATTACAAAAAAAACCCTTATGGTATCGATTTTGTCCGTCCGTCCGTCCGTTTGTCTGTCCGTCCGTCCGTCCGTCCGTCCGTCTGTTCACTAAATAACTCGCGAACGGCTCAACCGATTATCATGAAATTTGGTAGGAATGTGTAGAATGGTTACAGTCTTTGGCACAAATACCTTAGAAGTTGGTAGGAAGAAGATAACAGGGTGTCCCGAACGTTTGACTTTTTTAGTTTTTATCCGAGATTGACGTATGACTATTTAAATCTAGGATCTAAACGAGTACATATCATATCAGTTAAAAATTTCCAGTTTCGAGTAACGGTAAAAAAAGTTATTGGTGTTTAAAGTTAAACTTCCTTTCCGACCTCCGTTTTTCTAAACCGCTATAGGGATCGATATGAAACTTTGCACAAAGATTGGTCAGTATGACCTTATATACGTTATATACGTTAAATATTAAGACTGTTGACATTTGCTAAGGAAAAGTAAATAAAAGCAAATTTGTAAAATTTAAATTTGTTCATGTGTAGCTCCTCTTAGGATTCCAAATATGAAAATTCTGCTAAGGGTTTTCAGAAAATTACATGGGGAATATGTGTACGAATTTTCATTCGAATAACTGTATCCAAACCGGAAATATAGCCAAGTAAGTATTTAGTAAGGGCCTTTCACAATGCACGGGAAGACTCTTAAGCATTTCTTCAATGCATATCTTTTAACTTGATGAAACAATGAACATGAAATTTGGTGGAAATGCATAGAATGGTAATAGAGTGTGCCACAAATATTTTTGAAGTTTGTAGG
Source organism: Microchrysa polita (assembly GCA_949715475.1). NCBI lineage: Eukaryota > Metazoa > Arthropoda > Insecta > Diptera > Stratiomyidae > Microchrysa > Microchrysa polita. The sequence continues at coordinate 113,314,410 of OX454416.1, read as the reverse complement.
ACCAAGTTAACAGGGTGTTCCTGAATAGCTGCAAAAGTATACTTGTTCAATACTCATAGGAAAGCTTGCGTAGGCTCTTATGTCAGGGGACACAATGGAATCATTTCATATAAGCTGCTTTTCCTTGAATCAAAAAACAGTAACAGTAATTGCTCCTACGGCAGCCGGTTCTTCGATGTAAATCGTCCCGGAGCTACCCGTTGCTAAAAACGGCCAAGAGCTGCCAAGACCCCCTTCGATTCAAGAGAAATAAAAATCTCTTGAATCGCTACAACAACAACAACAACAAGAAAACAGTAACAGTAGATTTACACCTAATAATTCAGTTCATATATAAAGCCAAGCCATCCTTATACGTTCCCCTGAGTTTCTTTTTGCTCAAAGGCCATCAGAAATCTTAAATCGAAAAATGCATGCAGATTTTCTTTGGAGTACTTTTATACAAAATGGGTATAACAATTATATCCCTCATTGGCAGTGGCGTACCTCTTAAAGTATTATAAAAAATAGAGACAAAATCATCTGTTTTGGAAATGATTGAAAATTGTTTCTCAAAAAAAAATTTCATTGACTTGTGTCAGTTTCTTTATTTCAATTAGTAAAACCGTAATTTTTTGTAGACAAATTATATTTATTCGACAAAGAAGAATTTGTTTTAGAAGACCCTTTTTGGATGACCTCTAAAAATTTAAAAATTCGATATTTTCCGAAAGGTGATCTCTTCTTCTCACTACCATATAGCCCTATGTGGGGCCATGGTGCGTAAACTCAGCCGTTTATAGACAATTTCGCGTCAATGTTACATTGCATATAATTTCGGAGTGTTGCAAGCACTATATATTTCCTATCCGCACATGTATGGAAATTTTGGACCACGCCAAGAACCGATCTCCGGACCTCCAGATTACTAGCATCGTACAGTGCGACTCAACCAAGTGAGCCACAGAACGTGCAAAAGTGATTTGGGAAAATGAATAATATGGGAAAACACTTCATTTCAAAAGTGTTACCTATTTTTTTATGTCACTTACAAGGCTTTAGGGGTTAACCCTTTTTAACGCAAGCACAGCCTTGGTGGAAGGGAAATTACGGTATGGGATCGAGAGGATCGAGAGGGGGACAACACAAACATCCATGGTCACAGTGGGTTTCGAACCCACGCTCCGGCAACTCAGAGATAAAGTGACATCTCTATCACTGAGCCACCGAATGCCCTATATATCTTTCGATTGAATTGCCCCTTTTCAGGGTTAATCAGGTTCATGACAGGTTACAACCAACATCTAGCTAAAAAAGGGGAACATTACGCTATCAGCTCTCGTAAGAAGAATTTTCTTATTCTTCTTATCGACACTAGCGACACTTATCTTACCGTCCGCCATATAGCGGACACATAGCGGAAAATATCAGAAACACAAAAGTTCCCCCTATGAGAACGGATAGCAGAACAAGCCGTGGATCTGAAACACAGTGGACGTAGGGTTACGCGAACGCCATCATGAATTAGAAAGAAATATTTCTGTATTTTTATGCAATATCAACCTTGCTCTAATTTCGGAACACATGTTCCGTACAACTTTTTTGCTGGAAATCACATGAGGAATCACAATCCGGTGCGTTTATGTGGCAGTTTCCGGGCACCCTGTATATTAAATTCTCTTTGCTGTAAAGTTGACGCTTCGGATATTTAGACAATTTAATTTATAGAACTTAGATCGAAAAAGTTTACCCCGACGTTGGGACACTTTTTAATTGGTCTAAGCGTATTCCATAACCTAAAAGTTCGACGGCCACATCCATACTTTCGCAAATGTGCCTCTCAACCATCCATTGATAATTTCAAACATTCATTCAAAATTCAAACGACCATCGCAATTGTTTTTCATTAAATTTACCCCGGAAACGTTACAACCGGTAACGTTTCAGTTTCTGCAAATGTGCACCTTTTCATTCATCCTTTCATGCCTACAACTATTCAATCAAAATCATAGCGTTTGATGTAATTATTTTTCTTTCTTTTCAGGGACTCCGTGTTCCGAGAGAAAACAATTAACGGTTGTGTGACGTCACACGCATCTAGCGACATCTATTGTCATTTCAAGGTACTATAACAATGTAGTTCAAATAAAATCCACTAGGGAACTAGACAGTGATAACTTTGGTTTGGGTATAAGATAGAATGCACGAAAAGCTTTCCCACATCCATGGAACTTATTATCATTTATTGAACAAGATTTGTTGAAAAATACAAAAAAGTTTTAAATTTACGTTACTTTACACTTTACAGGAAAAATTACAATTTGATGGCATTTTGAGCAAATTAATTCACTCAACTACATTCATTCAATGAAAATTTAGTGGTTTTAGCCGCGTTTCGTTTAATTTGATACTTCTTCAGAAGTATCTTCACTTCTATCTGTCTCTTCAGATGGCTTTGATACTTCCGGTGTACTGCAATCGGTTGTTTCTTCAGATAGCTTTTCCTTTTTCTCGTCTGCCGACTCTGGCTTTTCCTCTTTTTCGCCAGTTTCCAAAAATTTATCCCAATTATTCAATCGTTGATTGATTTCAGCTTCGGTTTCAGCGATTCTGGTAGAAAATAACAGATTACAAATTGTTCATTCATTACGTATGTATCGTACGTTTCCTTATGTATTAATGTGCAAATGCTTGGAAATACATACATCGGAGTGGGTGATGATGCCGCAATATAAAAGCGATATCAGTGAAAAATGGGAGACGAGAGGAAACATGGACAAAGGATATGTTGGTTGGTGTGATAAGAGGACTTTGATGATTTTTAAACGGACGTTTATGTGAATAAAATTGAAATTAAATCTACTCACTTATATTTTGTCTTTCCATCCCAAATCTCGGCGATTAATTTCCTTTTCGAAAAGAATCGACCATTCAAAACTTGAACTACTTGATCGGCTTCTTCCGGATCGGACATTGTCACCTGAGCGACTCCTTCTGGATGGCGCTGTAAAAATATTTCAAGATTATAGGATAGATGCTTAGTTATCAGAAAATGATGTACTTACATCATATAAAAATACTTTACGGACAGTTCCATATTTTCCACATTCTTCGCGAAGATCGGTTTGATAGTCAATAATAAGTTGCACTTCCTTGTCAAATAGATCAGGCGTGAAGAGATTCTTTATTATTACGACTCGTTCGTGTTTCGAACGTTCACCGCGCATTTTTTCAGGACGCCAATCAAAAAGTCTGAAAAACAAGTGAATTTGATATAAATGTGTGTACAACTATATTAAGCACGGTTTACATGAGTTGAGTAAATGGTAGAGTAAAGTGAAATTTTTCCAGTGTCAAAAGAAGAATCTTTCAATTCTACTGGTGTGAATGTTTGCAGTCTAACTTTAGCAACTAGAAAACAGTCGAGTTGGCTCGACTGATAGTAGAGTTGAATGCTGGGGATTTTTTAAATTGACTTGTGTTGTGTACAGCAGACCAATGTTCAGATATTTGGTCAACTTAGCCTAGGCACAATACGAATTTTGTTTGGTGTGACGCATTACGACCAAATCAACAAGCTATGCCCCCAAGATGTACACAAGTGATGAAGAGTGCACTACGCTTGGGTTCTACTTTCGGCTGAGCGCCACTGAGGTTTAAGTGAGAATACACTAACAAAAGGAATAGAATTTCGATGATGTAAGCTAGCAAAAACAAATACTAAGTATAATTACTACCAAAGCAAAGATAAGCAAAACCAAACAACGCCAAATCTCCATATGCATAATTAATTGTCCCCTTTTTGTTTCATCATGATCATCTGGTCACCCTAATATAGGGTCTGGTACGAGGATTGATTTGATTAAGATAAACTCAATCAATTCCTAGCCCGGTTGTGGTGGTCCCTTTGCTGTGTATAAACCCCCGTTTCTGTTTTAATGAACATAAGTCGAATTTTGATTGGGGGATTTTTGATTTAGTTGTGTTTGTTGTGATACATAAAATAAATACCTGTCGCGACAGTCCAACATTGGACTAAGGCCGGAGATGTGTTAGTGTAGGCTGACCAGACGTACAGCATTTTGCTGTACAGTACAGCATGTTGACCGGTCGGTCGTACAGCATTGGGAAATGTACAGCCACATGTACAGCATTCCCCATGCCAAACAATTCACTACATAATAAGCTCCTCGATATGAGGCCTGTGATCAGTCATGTCGGCTTTTAAGGTGTAAAGTTTGACCCCTGTGCGATCGATATTTATCGAGATAATCGCAATTTTGTGTTTGCCAATCTTTCATGTTCGATAATTCGGGAGCCCCTCCCGATCTCTCTGAAAAACTTGCACAGTTGGAGAGCTACTTGGCGCTCATATTTCCTCCAAATGTTACGGTCCACCTATTCGTGTTCGGAAGCTACAGCTGCCTAAATCGCACTTTTGTGTTTTCTTATCGAAAATTTTCCATAACTTGGAAGTTCTTAAGCGGAGTTTTGAAATTCGGCAAACTTGCAAGGCACGGTACTGCTCATATTTGGTGAACATTTCAAGGTTGTACCTGCCAAGGTTCTGTAGTTACAACCGTCCAAAGATTTTAATTTATTTTCCCTATGACAAACCGACAGAAAAATCAGCCACTGTACTCCATTCGATTCCTTTATCAACCTCTATAGGAAAACGCATACGAGTACCGCTTTATTTCATTTTTTATCAAAGGAAATTATGGTCCCCGAACAAGTTGCAGCTAGCTGTTTCAATTATTTCAAATACATATTTGTATTGACATTGACACCTTTTTGGAAAGCTGACAACACGCGTATGTTTTTCCAGTGGTCTGCAGACTCCATGTCATATAATTTTTTTAGTAATACTACATTAAAAAATATCTTTAAAAAAATTTAAGAAAATTTTTTTTTATTTAAAATTAAAAATTTCGATTTGTGATGGGTTTTTGAAATTTTAAATTATTAAGAAATGTGTGCTATAGAGTTGACTAAAATTCAAAAATAAGTTTAAGCCCATTACCTTAGTAGTTTTTTTGAATTCTTACTTTAAATGGCAAAATTCTAGGTTATTTAAAAAAAAACCTACAAATTCATATATCTCAGTGACCATTGAAAATCGGCCTAACATTTATGGCCTCATTTTGTTGCATTTTGACCCTATTATAATAACCCTGTATATGTATAGCATTAACAACTACAACTCCCGGCCGTTTTAAATCACAATAGTTCTTCGCTATGACACGTTCGACGTACAGTAAAACACGGTTAAGTGCAACACGCTTAAGTGCACAACTCGGATAAGTGCACACAATTTTCATGCACCATCCATTCAATATGATTTTCAATACATTTTTAAACGGATAAGTGCAACACGGATAAGTGCACAACACGCTTAAGTGCACGCAATTTTTGGTAGGGTTAACAAAATTTAGACACGATTTATGACGGATAAGTGCACATGTGCATTTGAAAAATTTATTAGTGCAGACGTTTCGAACCAGTGGACTATTTTAAGAATTTATGCGATCCTAGCCGGAGGTACCTAATATTTATTGATTCAATTTATGAGAATGTTGAAGAAAGGGAAATCTACTAGATAATTTTTGTCTTTAAGTAGGTAAATCTGAGAGCCAAAAATTGCTCTTTTTATGAGCACCTTAAGGCTATAAGATCAAAAATTGTCTTGATAAAAAATGTATAGCAAAAGTGGCAGTCTCTTTGTCATTCCAGCGTTCATGTTAGCAGTCTCAGACAGTCTTCTCCTTTAGATCAGGACACCACTAAAATAGTCGTTAGGTTATTACAAAATGCTGATTTTTCTTTTTTTGCGAACAACATTTTTTTGGATGTTGTTGTCCCATTTCTGCAAGCAAGTGATAATTTGTACATCCATAAATTGTAATTGAAAATGTAAAAAAAAAACGAGACCGAGGCTAATTTCGGGCGCGGCCGAAATTTGAATACCCGTCACATTTGAATGAAATTTAAGCTCTTTTTGTGTTAAAAATTTCTACCGCAGCCCTATATGACGTGTTGCGATTCCATCTGTTCCTGGATACGTTGGGGTTAATCCAGAAACACACTTGGATGTGTTTTAGTTAAGATTCAAAAAGAAAAAATTTGTTCTTACAAGAACCTAATATTTGGGAGTTGGTTTGTATGACAGCCCTATGATGTAATGTTCCGAATCCATCCATTCCTAAATATCTTCTGAGGCTTTACTAGCCTAAGGTGACCAGATTCCCGAAGGCCCAATGCAGTACACATTCCGGAATTCGGCTTTCAGGCAAAGGCTCAATCGTACTATTTTATTATTTGTTATCATTCGCTTAATGTTATCAAAACAGCAAGGTCCCAATGTGATCGCATTAAGCGGCGTCAACTGTATGTCACGAGGCTACCACCATGATGGATGCCATAAAACGACCACATATTCTCCATCGTTTCATAAGTGATATTTTCCTAAACGGAATACAGCAAGAATAGTAGCCTTTTTTCTGGGAAATGAGTGGTGAACCTTGGGAAGGCAAGGGACGTAGCCAGCGGAGGGTCCAGGAGTCCTTAACTTCCCACAATATTTCTAATTTATTCATTCCTAAAACTCTGCCGAAATTAAGCTTGCAGTCAGATAAATTGTGTCATCTGGACGAAAGTTGTGACTACATAATAAACAATTTGAAACACATAAAAATCTGGTGACCCAAAACTGGGATGGTCTTTCATAATGGAAACTTCAACAAATTTCGTAAGACCTCATACAGGCTACACAATTTGAAATTAAATATTTCCCTGTAAGAATGAAGTAATTTATTTTTAGCTGTGCGAAGGGAAGGCAAAAGCAGCACGACGCGGGCACCGAATACTCGATCGTACTTTCCATAGTTCCATAGTTGCTGCTTCGTGCATATAACATGGCCCACGAGCCCTTCTATAATAATTGTACAGAAAAGAAGTCTTTGGCGTTGTAGACGTGGCACTGTCTGCTTCCGATGATAGCGGAGCAATTAAGTAATCGTGCGTGCTATCGTGCTCGTCCAGCCTCGTCAAGCGATAAAATTGAATTCGACACAGGAACAGTGGGACAGGAGGCATATTATTCATTGGGGCAACGCCGAAACTAGTGTCTACAATTAGCAACATGATTCTAATAATGTCATAACTTCTGAAGCCCAGCTAAATCCTGGCTACGTCCTTGCAAGGTTCTGTTGGTTGGTACTAAACAGGACCCAGAAAAGATCTCTCAACTTCTAAATGTTCTCACTGACAAAACATCATCAGCATGTGAAGTGCAAATGTATGTTCTAACACGCAAAGTTATAACAGGCATGGAAGAAGTGTAGCCAGGATCTCGTTTAAAAGGGGCAAACCCAACAATTGTTTAACACAATGAACCCGGAATTTTTTTGGGGTTAGGAATAGGCATTTAATTCAAATGTACGAAAAAGATTAGGACTTTTTTGTCAGTTTAAAGTGTCGGTTTTTTTAAAACCATATTTCAAGAAAGGACAATTTATAATCCAATTTGTTTCAACACGGATTCGATTTCCGCTCTCTAGACAGTCGATACAACTTTTGAATTTCAGTGTTCGAAACTGCAGTCTCAGCAGCATTGTAGGGATGATGATGGCCCTTTCCCTATCTATGACTATCCGTGACCCTGAGACAAAAATCATGAAACTGTTTATTTGAAGTACGAAAATTACACCTCCTTGTACCTACCTTTAACTTTCGTTTTGTTTATTACAATAGGTAAATTAATACCTCATTGCGCAGACAATTTTTAAGCGGATGGCGACCCTCTGGGGATTTATCGCTACTTTATTGGATTTAGTCTAAATATAGGGGAAATCCTTGCAGAGTCCTTTAGTGTGCATTTTCTTTTTCCTAAAGAGGTTAATAGTTGAATCAGATGGAGTACAGTAATTTTTCCATCGTTTTGTGAAAAATTCAAATCGCATTTTTACATGGCTGTTACTTCTGAACCTTGGCACCTATAGATGCTTGAAATTTTTACCTAATACGGGCAGTGCGGTCCTCTATACATAGCTGTTATTTTTCAAAATTTTCCGCTCCAAAATTTCCGAATTAGGGACAATTTTCGATTGAAATCCCGAACGCAGATAGGTAGGACCTTGAAATTTGAAGACACTGTGAGCGGTGAGCGCCAAGTATAGCTCTACAGCTACAAGTGTGAGGTAGAGCCTTGAAATTTTCACAAGACTGCCAATTTTCAAATTTATTGGACAAATTTTATAGAGTTTTCGATTAGAAAAGACGAAAGTGCGATTCGGGCAGCTGTAACTGTTGAACGCAGATAGGGGGACCCTAAAATATGGAGAAATGAAAGTAAATGTAGTCCCTAGTTTGTGGAGCTACCTGTCGCTTTCATTTAGGTACATTAAATCTCAGAACGATTGACCAAAGAGTTCCGAAATTATCGAAAATGAACGTTTGCCACATGAAAGTGAGATTACCGTGCTAATAACACCTAACAGACTGACTACAGGCCTCACCGAGGAAGTTATTATGCAGTCATTTAGGTTTCTTTGGTGTGGCGTTGGGAATGCTGTTCATTTACTAATGCTGTACGACAAGTCAAAATTGCTGTACCCTACAGCAAAATGCTGTACGTCTGGTCAGCTTATACTAGCCACACATTGGGGTGAAGTTTGGTTAAGATTGATTCACAAAGAAAAAAGTTGTTCATGCAAGAACCTAATTTCCAGCGGTTGGTTTGCATGACAGCCGTATGACGTAGTGTTCCGATTTCATCTGCTCCTAGATATTTTTTTAGGCTTTACTAGGAACACATTTGGATGAAGTTTGGTTACGGTCGGCTTAACAAGGAAAAAGTTTTTCTTAGAAGAATTTAATTTTCAATGGTTCGTTTGTATGACAGCCCTATGACGTAATGTTCCAATTCCATTCGTTCCTAGATATGTTTTGGGGCTTTACTAGAAACACACTTGGGTGAGGTTTGGTTAAGATTGGTACATAAAGAAAAAAGTTTTTCTTAGAAAAACCTAATTTTCAGGGGGAGCCCCATGACCCCATGGTCCGATTCCATTCGTTCCGACATATATACAGCGTACACTAAAATGAAACTTGTGTACAAATTTTCAGCCCGATAGCTTCAAAACTGAGGTTTGCGTTGCAACAGACGGACAGACAGACAGACAGACGGACAGACAGACAGACGGACATGGCTCAATCGATTTTTCTCGTCACGCTGATCAATAATATATATACTTTATATAGTCGGAGGTGCTTCCTTCTGTGCGTTGCAAACTTCATGACAAAGTTAATATACCCTTTCACATAGTGACGGGTATAAAAATATTTTAGGCTACACACAATTTTTTAGGTCCCAAAAAAGGTCCCTACAAAAAGCTTGATTCGCAACATCTATGTTCGATGCTCTTGCCTTGATGTTCCCCCTCAAAACCGGCTCCCTTGACGGGATTGTTGCAATCAGCTCTTAGTGTGATAATGGTGGCAGGGATCACATTGATCACATTTCAAAAAGATGGGTAGTGCCCATTTGTTAATATTTGTTGGCAAAGTTCGTAAGCTTTACAAAGTCGCTTGTACATGGCTCTGTCAAATTAAATTGTTGAATATTATTGCGTTACTTGGCCCACAAAAGACTTATAGTCCTACATCGGAGATAGTTTGTTCCGTCTTTTGCAAGGTATTATAACATTGACACACATATTTTCGAATGACGCAAATACGTCATTATGACGAAAATTTACCATCATTAGCACGAATTCCAAATTACAAATTTGGACCATCCTTTGCACAATAATGACAGGGGACGCCATCTGTTGCAAAAATGAAGAACAAGAATTTTTGCAAAAATATTAAATTTGTTATCAATCTTTACACGTTTCTATTCAATTTCTTCGAGAAAAGTGTGCCTTTAAATTATTGAACAGAATATTCATCAAAATATCGCTGTTGTTAGGGACATTTTCATCATTTACACAAACGTCAAAAGTAAATGACGAATTCTAATGACGAAAATATATGTGTCACCTCAATTTCGAACTTTCATCATTATGACGGATTATCGTCATAATGATTTGGATATGTGTCAAGCTTGTTAATGGAATTATTTTTGTTCTAAACCAGTGGTTCCCAATTCAGAAACCTGAAAATGGATCTCAACCGACCACCATTCAATAATATGTGTCTTGTCTCGAAGAGCTAACTTCGATTAAAAGTTATCTAGTAATCGGTATAGCTCGGTCTTTAGACTGGGATTTGTGACAATGTTCAGCGCGAAAACCCGTTTGCTATCGAAAAAGTTCCAATAATTTTGGAATTGCGCTATAAGCAACCCATCGCCTTCCCATAATCACGGATCATGCAACAAAGTAATTACTGGATAATCTGTTACATGACGATGAGAGCGCGTGTTTGGCATGTGACTTTAATTAGTCAGAAGAAAACGTAACTTTTTTATATTTATATATGTCTGCAGGGTCTCCCCGCGGACCAACTACGGGGCCCTCACGGAAATAGTGGTCTAAACTAAGGTTAGAATGGATTCCACTTCAGCTTTGTGTTCAAATTCGGTACCGGCTTTGTTCAATGCAAAAATATTATTGTTAATTTTTCGTCGAGAAATATTAAATTGTGAGCTATAATTTTCAATAATTTTTTTGCGGCAGTTTTGCAGTGAACACACGGTAAATATAACCGAATACTGCTTAAAAATGCCTTTAGGTTTGTGTGAAAAACATGGTCCTAAACATGGTGGGATCTTAAAGTTTTTTTTTTCTGTTTGAGCTCTTAAAATTGAAATTACGTGGTTTGGTCTAGACTGAAATAGCGAAACATTTTGCTTTGTATGTAAAATTGTGATTTCCATTCAAGGAGCACATTCCTAATCCCCCTGGCTGTCCCGGGGCTTGTAATTTAGGAATGAGAGATCGAGATGTTTTTAAATGGAGTCATTATGTTTTATTAAGGGTCATATACATTGACTCTTTTGATAGGAATTGGTATTAAAATAAATTGAGTGCAACCAATTGCTAACATGTCATTTGTGTCTGTAAAAGAAGTGTCCCGAAAGAACTCAACCCACATCCTTAGCACTTCTGCTACGAAAAGTTCAAATAGACACATTTTTTTTTTTTATAAGCTGGAACATTTTCCTAGCCAGTTTATTTTAGCTATTATTTAGTTAGTTTTTTAATTTTTCCAATTGTATGAATATCAGTTTTTACCACTAGTTTACATTTATGCTAAGTATATTAGATAGTTTGTATGGAGCACTGATAAGTGCACTAGTGGGCTAGATGATCTTAAATTCTTTTAGCATCTATCTCGTGTTTTCGGTGCACACTTAAAACGGCTAACCCATTGAGACGATTCTGAAATTAATGTTAATATCAAGAGAATAAAATCAACGGAAAACTACAAAAAGCATTTGTTATACCTGTCCAATTGTATTTCTTAAATAATTTTTTAGTCGCTTTAATGTTGAAAACGATCTTTCACTAGAAGCTGTTGATACTGGCAACGTAGCAAGCAACTGAAGCATCCGACGAATATTGGGGAATCGAATAGCGTTTCGTCACATCGGATGAGACCATCTACAGCATTTGTAGGCAACGGAGTATAATGTTTGGTATACTCCGAACGAAGCGTTTGATGCCATAACCTCAGCTCAGCTTGCACGGCTACTTTTGTGCCAAGTAACCCATCCTCTTTATAATAGTCATGGAGATATTCAATTTTGTTGGACTCCTGGCTAACTTCCATTCGTGGAATAAGGCCCGAAAATCCTTCAAACAATGTTCGATGAGCTGCAAATTTATCGTCTAAAGCTGTTATAAATGTATCCAAAAATGAAATGAACAGACTTATACGATAGTAGTCTTTGACATCAGTTTCATTTCATATCTACTTTAGCGTTTGGTATATGGAGCTGTTTTTTCGCTAATCGTGGGAAGGTTATAATTAATACTGTGTTTTTCGCAAATATATTATGTGCTTTCTGGAACACTTTCTTAAAAACAGCATTCGCATCGCTTCGCATATTCCTTAGCAATATCATTAAATTATCGGCATGTTTTAACGCAGATGCAAGATCGATATCAGCCTTTTGAAGGTATTTGCTGAGTGGCAGTGCATACGAAAATAAATGTTCGACTGCTAAAATTGCAATCACGAACTCAGGATTAAGGATGCAATTAATTAAAGCACTAGCATTTCGAAAAGTCACCTTGTCGATCCAAGTCATAATAATACTCAACGAATCAATGACAGGATCAAACAATTCGAAAAAGTCATCAACCGCATGAAAACGTTCAATCCAACGTGTTTGGCATAAATATTTGAGGGACTTCGCTTGTGTGTCTCCTTTGGCTATATTTTCATTGAGTATAGCCTTACTTTTTGGCGAAATAAAAAAGTTGCGAACTTTTTGCACGTTTCCCATGGCATTTCTAATAGTTGAAAGCATGCGCCATACAGTGTAAATAGGGAGCCATTTTATGCTCCTGACCTATAATGGCTTGCACCCCTTTCATTGAGCCAGCCATTGATGACGCACCATCATATCCTTGGCCTCTAAGGTAATTAATATCAATTCCCAGTTCCTTTAATTCGGTCATTAGAGCCTTAGCCAACCCTTGTCCAGTTAAGTCAGTAACGGGAAGAAATTTAAGGAAATCTTCGCGCATCACCATGCTTTCCTTGTCGAAATATTTAGCCCCAATCGAAAGCTGCTCAGTTCCTGCAATGTCGGCGGTTTCATCTTCCAGAACCGAAAAAGCTTGACTTTTGTTTATTCGGCGAACTATATCTCCAATGATGACATCATTGCAAGAGTCGATCATTTCATTTTGAATAATAGGGCTCGTATATTTGTTCCATTCTCCAGGCCCTTGGAGCAGGTCGTTAAGGGTTGGATCTTCTCTTGCTCGAAAAGCCAAAATGGCTCTGAAGTTGCCTTGATTCTGATCCTCCTGATTTAAGTCAATATTCAACCTACCACTGTCACGATGTCCACGCAGAGGCAGCTTTTGTCGACCACATAAAATCACAGCTTCAATGATAGGTATTAGGCGTTTTCTATTCTCAAGGATTTTTTTTTTGTTTTTCTGTGTCGGGGAGAACGTCTACCGACTGCCGTTTTCCTGCCATTAGTTGCATGAAATCATTATACTCAATCACAGCATTTTTATGATAGGTTTTGGATTCGTGTCCACGAAAATCCTCTAACGCATTTTTCCAATTTTTATAAGGATTTCTTACCAATGCACCAAGCTTTTGGTTGCAAACGCCGGCCTGAATCGGTGCAAAGAATACGCAAAACTTGCATAGTGCACCATCAGCCTTCTGCGAATAAATTAACCAATTGTATTGGTGCATACAAATGTATTTAAAATGCCGGTTTTTCCCTTGTTGTACAGTAACAGGAAATTCAAATTGTGGATCAGGAACCCATAAATTTTTTAGTATGTCTAACTTCGTCGTGCGATCTAATTCTTTTCCTATGTAATTACCAATATCATATTTTGACTCGATTTTGGTCGAAGATGCCGGGGTTGGGGCTCAGCACCATTCCCTTTTTCGAGTTCAATAATAGCTCGTTCATTATTTTCTGCGAAAATGAAAAATATAATATGTACAACTCTGCGGCATTCCAAAAAAGTCGCTATGAACCTTCATTTATTCAATCACGTTAATGCCAGTATCTAGGGACGCGTCCCGCACGCCAAAGAAAAATTGAAGAAATTTGAACAAATAAAAAGTGAGAAGCGACTAAGACTATGTTTACACGACGGAACAAGTACGGGTTTTCGGACCACTGTAGCTCGGACCCTGGTTGGTCCTGAGTCTTCAAATTCGGTAAGCGTTGTCGCTCGCACCGTCTTACGAAGTGTAGAAAATTTGAGGTGATACAATAAAAAACACCGGAGATATCAGAATTTGAAAATCGCATCTTAAATCCCCGCCAATAAGCGTTGAAAAAAAATTTGCTCCACCACCATCATTGAGACAAGATGCGAGTATTTTGGCAGGATTCTATTTATATCAATCCTTTTTGCGGCTGATGCCTTTTTCTTTGGCGAACACCTTTTACAACACAGTTGTTTTTGTGAGATCACAATCACAGTATGTAATGAATGACAAATGATCAATTTCATAAAACAATGTAAGTGCGTCGTTTAACTTTTAAGTTGAATCAATTTTAATCATTTGAATGAATTCATAAACATTATATGTAGGTAGAGGATTCAGACTATAGACAGGATTTATCAAAACCACTTAATTTATCCAACCGGAGCCCGTCTACTAGATCGAATCATACATCATTAAATAAAAAAATTATCGTAGGATGTTCATACTTGCATTATTCAAATCACAGTACAATATGGTACATTATTAACATACGCTTAACTAAATTCAGGTAGTAAATGACTATGACTACGACTATAGTCTGAATATGACTATAGTCTGAATCCCCTATAACGTTTATGAAATAATTAAAATGATTGAAATCGATTCTACTCATTGAAAAAATTCTAATATGGTCGTCTGAAGAACTTTTTAACAGTAACACAGGACTGACTCAATTTCATAATAACGTTTATAACATCGTTGTTAAATCATAACTGAGTAACATTGCGAGTTCTCATTCTATTAATCTATAATCCTCATATTTCTTGAATCGAAGAAATATGAAATAAAACTTATATAAACAATTGATTTAATTAGGACATTCATCTGGATTCAACTGGACATTTATTTATTTATTATATTATAATATACCCAAGATAAAATTTACCAATGGATGTAAATTTTTCTCTTTCTGTCTAATGAAGATCAGTTAGTTATTTTATATAAGGTAATGGCCTCGTACATTTTGAAAGAATGCTTTAACTAAAGCAATCTGCAAACAATGCTTTAATGCACTATATCGACATTGAGTAATATAAATTATACTTAAAGCAAGCTTTATGTGTTATTTGCATATGTTTAATTAAAACATTCTTTTAAAATGTATGAGTAAATGGTCCACAATATAGTAAGTAACTTACCAGTAACTTTTGGCTTTTTTTGAAAAAAGTTCAATATTGTGTTCTGTCTTTTCTCGGCCATAACAAATCACAAGTTACAATATTATAAGCCTATTCCAAATCAAAATTATGTGTACAAAAACTTTGTATTAGAATTTTTCTTGACAAATTTTGCTAATGGTAAGCTAACATTCGGTTTCGTCTGCTATTCAAGTGCAAGTGAATGAACATGCAGAATTCCGCTTAACAAACACAAATTGAAGAGATATAGATTATCGGATAACGGTGCTTTCATGTAGCTAGTCAAAACAAGTCTTCGCACAAAGTATTGCATAGCATATGCCCATTGAAACGAGATAAACAGGGCCGGATTTCCCATATGGGCAACCTGGGCAACTGCCCGGGGCGGCAAATTTTGAAGGGCGGCATTTTTCTGAAGCTTTCATCCTTCCTTTGAATTAATGTTCTATGAAATACACATTTCGATATTTAAGGAGGCAGTTTAAATAAATTAAAAAAGAAGAAACTCTGCAAAAGTCGGTCCTTTGGTCAGTAGCGGACTTACATATCTGACGTCAGTAGGCGTTTCGACTTTTGCCGCCCTCCAGACATTGTCCCTTTTTTTAGAATCCAACGATTAATCGATTTATCCTTGACTCCCAAATTGTTTCAATTTAGATGCCTAACGAATGAAGCGAACACTTCTAAAATTGGAATAAAGTCTTATCACTGAACTTTTTTTTTCTATCTGTGAAGGGGGCGTTAAAAATGCCGCCGTATGCTTCAGTCTGCCAATTCACTACTATTGCTTGGGAATCACGCGTGGGCGAGGTAACATACATTCAGAACCAAAAACCGGGCACTTTAACTTGTTTTGACTTCTACCCTATTATAACGAAAGGTCTTGACCACCAATGAACGAATCTGCTCCATGGATCCACTTTCTTTCTCCTGGTGTAGTATAGCCAACCTCCTCCTCCCGGAAACTGTAATTTCGGGCTTGTTTCATTGAGTATTGAAAACGACCATTTCGTGGGGCTGCGGCTGTGACTATAAGAGAAAAAGGACTTAATAACCATTGTTTGGGAGTCGAAACCTTTCGATTGACTTTTATTTCACTACACTCATCCCGTACTGAAAACAATCGATTTAGTGGGCTGTGGCGGGAAAACGGGAGTCACCCCGGGGAAAAAGAGTTCAGATCCGCTTCTAGGGTGTCAAGACCTTTCGCAATAATAAAATAATAAATACCGAATAAAATAGTGCCGTTTTTAGCACCGAGTGTATGTATTTACTTTTATATTGTCGGCTCTAAGGAACCGAATTATTTCCCATCATGTGACAGTCGGCTTATGCATCCAATGCGTAAATTCATCATGTTTTTTTCAAATATTCTTTTGAGCTCTAAGGATTATCCGCTCCTCCATGAGCATCTAGTTTCACCTTCGATGGAGTGCCTATACTTTTGAACATTCAACTTTGATTAGGAGCTCAGTCCAAACACATTTCAAATAAGTAAACTAACTGAAATTTTCACTGAAGTCCTGCTACTTCCAAAAACGCCGGAAACTAACGTATGTTAAAAAAAAATTGTACACCTCACATGAATGCGACTTTCAGCTTAAATTAGTGACAGAGGGCGGCAACTTGACTACTGCCCAGTGGCGCTATAGAGGGTAAATCCGGCCCTGGAGATAAACATAAACTAACGGTTATAGGTAACTGGGTGGGTTTTTTGTTCATTGACACCAATTCATTCAATTCTACGTACACTGATGTAAAATTGTATTGTGTATTTTATTCATGAGTAAAATTATAGATGATTGAATATTTTCGTGTAGACTTTGTAGAAAAAAAAATCGAGGGAGGGGGGCACGTGTCCCCTGTGCCCCCCCCTGTAGGGGATTAACATTTCAATTTCAAGTGTCATCCTACTTACAACATCACCCATCGCCTGGAATATTATCATCAACGAAGTCCGTTCGTTCAAGGATCCACTATCCATAGAGTATCCCACTTGAACCAGGATTACTATCCGATGGTTAGGGACCTACGACCCACTCCACAGTCTCTAACAAAAATAAAATTTAACTTTCCAACTTATCCATCACACTCGGTAGAGTGACTTTCTTTGAAGCCCAACTATAAAAAACTTACCTCTCCTTCATCTTTTGCGCCTTCTCCTTATCCTTCTTCTTCAATTTCGGCTTGAGTGCTGGATTATATTCGCCACGCATTTGAAACTGTGCCCGTTGTACGGATATTTTCTTGCCCCGATAGTCTGACCCGTCCAACAAATACAACGCCAAATCGACCGATTCGATCTGAAACGAAACAAATCAGACAAGAACAAATATTTATTTTCAAATCATGTCGTCATGCTACATAGTCTCTTGATTGGATTAATTAGTTCCCTATTCAAAACTTGTGTGCAGATCTTGTGAGCGGTCACCCAAACATTTCAATAAAACATAATTCGCTGTTCTGCCAGTACCAGTAGCAACTCTAAATGACTTCTGGAATCCAAGCGAAGAAAAAAAGATTAATATTGGCCGTGATCTTTTTCTGAATTGTTCAATGAGTTCAATCTATTCTTAGGGCGGTGGTGTAATAAAAGTCCAAAAGCCAAACATCATTAGATATTCGAGCATAGATCTACATAAATGACTTATGTTGCTTGAAAATAAATAGTTTCAAGTGCCTTGTTTAATAATAGTTTATATTCGGATGGTTGCAACAATCGTAGGATTTTTTTTTGGGATCTTCATTGGGACCTTCAAGGTTAGTAGAATTTTGAAAAATGACAACAATAAATGTATGTTGAGATCAATTATTTAATTTGCTTATATTAACGCAACATCAGCAGCAACATAAGATACAAGACCACCAGCTGTCAGTCGATTAATCGTTGCTGGAGGACAGTTAATTAAGAAAATCACGCTGAATTGAACATTGCCCAGATCGAGTTGTTGTGGTTTCGAAGCCAACTGAATTTTGTACAAATTTGTATTCAAAAGGGCAATTGGATTATTTGTCCAAGCTCCATGTTGTGATGGATTGTTGGGCTGTACAAGAATGATATCATCTTGCATAGATTTAAATTTCGGTTTGTATAAGGTTCAGAAGATGATGTAATGGGTCAATAGATATTTAAGAAATACTCGTATATGGACTTGGACATGATAAGTGTGGGAGGAAAAGGTACCTTGTATTTGGAAGGATATCACGAAGAGTATCATATTTCCGAATTCCAAAATAGTCACAAAAAATGGATAAGATTTATGTCCATTGAAATTGGCTATACATCAATCGGACTTGTTAAAGAATATTGTTTACACCATTTTCGCAATGAATTATTATCTTTCTCTAAATTTCTATGCAAATTTTCTCAATAATGAATTCTATTAAACGTACATAATGTATCTAAACTAAACTCTTGTCGGACATCAAACCAATTCGTAGGGATTATGTTGTCAAAGTGTGTAATATAATTAAAACCACACAACATGTGAATCAATTAAGTTCCTCCATCTAATTGTTTCATCCATCATTGCTTTATATCTTATTCAGAAGCTAATAATTGGGATCGGACAGGCAACCATTATTTAATTCCACACAGTGTGCATAGGATAGGGTTCACTTGCTAGATTCAGGTTGTCGAGGAGATATTCATCAAACAGGCGCGTCAACATTGTATCCATCAAACAAAGTGGTCTCTAGTGATTGATCGGTCTATAATTATCGTCGCTGTCATCTCGCACTTTCTATACAAAAAGGGTCTAATTACACTTGACAATGTAAACATGTTGTCATTCAAACTTTCAATTGAACGTCTGACTGACCATTTTCCGCAGAGGATGTTTGACCAAGACCATGCATGGCGTTCAGAATGGCCCGGAGAGATGTCGATGACTTTGCTGAAATGCATTTTAGTTGAAGGTTGGTGTTAAATTGTTTAGTTTAGTAAATTATTTGATGCTGGTCAGTGTGGCCTTGAAATATAATGGATAGTCTAATGTCGTGTGGTTTATCCAGCACCCATTATGATGGCAGGAAACATAGTTTTCATTCCATTCGTCTATTCATTGACAATACGCCATAGCAAGTTAAATCAGACCGAGTCTTAATCGTGCGAATAGCACGAAGGGTGTATACCTTATACCAAGCTTTTCCAAGATACGACCCGTCCCGAGAAGGGCCTTAATTCGGCCCGCAAGGGATTAAAAACTATGTAATTCTCATTTTTGAAAAAAATGTAGAAAAGAAAAACAAACAGCTTAAAGTACACAAAATTGTATGAAATATTCGATTCTATTTTTTTTCTGCCGAAAAAGACACTGATCCACATACGTAGTCAGGGCAAATGTCAATTATGCAAAACGGCCATTCACCCATTATTCATATGCAAGCAGTTGCTCCAGCTCAGCGAAGCGACTTGAGTTTACACGCAGAAATAATTTGTGCACAAATTGTCTAAAAATTGAACATCTTACCAAGGACTGCGAATCGCGAAACTGTTCCAAGTGCAGCAGACACCACAACACTTTACTTCATTTTGAGGTAAACGTAAATGCATAAGCATCGACATCCAAATCCTCGACCAACAATTCATGTGGTCTTACGGCAACTGCCTCTACGGGGCGGACCACACCCGTTTTTTTGCAAAACGGCCAAAAGCTGCCAATATGCCTTCCTGGCAAGAGCCTCGGCAGGAGCCCTGAAGGTTCGATGCAGGAAGGTTGTGTTTGTCTGTGTATATGGGTGGGTACGATATATGTATGTGTTTTTTCGTCATATTAGGAGCATTACATCTCGGCGCGGCTGCTCTCAATCTTATTAATTCGCGCCGGTGTTGAAACAAATCCAGGCCCAACGGTATGGATTTGTAGTGTCTGCAACCAATGAATCGGTTCGAATGCCAGATCAGTGCAGTGTAATTGCTGTTTGGAATGGGTTCACTTTAGGTGTTCGGGATTACGAAGACAAGGGCAACACTCCTTAGCCTATGTGGCGGCAGGTTGTATAAATTCAGGGCTACCCAGGGCTGCTCCCAGCCCACCTTCTCCTCCACTGCCCCCTACACCGCCAACAATATGATAAGGAATGCCAGACCCAGTCACACGCCTGGCCCTCCTCCGCCAGCGGTTTTCGCTCCACTATCTATATTACATTTTAACTGTAATGGCATTCACCGAAAAATCGCTGAGATCACACACTTCTTGAGTTCCAACAGAATTCTCATCGCCGCCATCCAAGAGACGCTGCTTCACACAAACTCGTCTCTAAGCGTCCATAGCGAATATGTTATACTGCGGAAAGATCGACCGGCCGCCTCGGATGATTTTAACCCTGGAGGTGGACTTGCCTTCCTAATACACAAGTCCGTACATTACTGTGTATTAGATGTAGTTGCTGACGGTACGGCGGAAATTCAAGCCATCTCAGTTCCATCAGGGAGTCCTAACATCGAAATTTTTAACGTGTATATTCCACCGCAATCTAGTTGACGTTCTGGCTATCATTTCGATATTGGTCCTCTCCTTTCCGGGGAGCACAGGGTCATCCTAGGCGACTTTAATGCGCACGATGAGCTCTGGCATTCGGACCTCAACAACAATGCCAGGGGTATAACTATCGCCGAATCACTTGACGCCTCAGAATTCTGTTCACTCAATGAAGACTCGCCGACTAGAGTCGTTGGCACTTGCAGTAGTTCTCCTGACATAACTGTTGTTAGTGCCAGCCTAATCGCTGCTTCTCGATGGGAAGTACGTACCACTCTCAAATCTGATCACCTCCCAATCATTATAAAAATTTATAAACCAGCGAACCTGACTAAGTCTGAAAAGCGAACGTTTGTCAATCACAAGAAAGCCGATTGGGACAGTTTCAAAGCTTACTCGTCGGCGAAGTTCATCGAGTTACCATCACCTACCAACATACATAAGGACGAGAAAAATATTAGGAACGTCATTACTACAGCCGCGGCACGTTTTTTTCCTGCAGGACTTATCCCGAAAGTCCGGCCTAACTTCCCCACTAGTGCCGCCAGATTAGCCGATGAACGTGATCTGATCTGATCACGCTCACCCTGATGATCCCAGAATTCAGGAGCTTAACTCCGAAATCGACCGACAAGGTTAAGACTATAGGAGGGCGAAATGGAATCAGCACCTCGATGAATGTAACCTCAATGAAGGTGTCAGCAAATTATGGTCTACTGTCCGCCCCCTTTCCAATCCTCGGAAAGAAAAGGGCAACAACGCCATTGAATTTGGCAACACAAAAACCTGTGCTCCCAAGTCTGACGGCCTTAAGCGCAAAATTAGAAGACGGATTCGCAGCCGGAACGTTGACACCATACATCATTTACCGCGGACCAGGTTAAAAAAGTCATCGAGAATGCTAAAAACTCCAAGGCCCTCGGACCAGATGGCATTTCGATGACCATGTTGAAACATCTCGACCTTCCAGCCATTGAGTATCTCACGGCCGCCTTTAACCTGTCGATGTCCACGCTTGCCATCCCTGAAATCTGGAAAACAGGTCGATTTGTTCCCTGTCTCAAGCCAGGGAAGAGCGCAAACCTCGGGGAATCCTACCGCCATTACGATACTTTCTCCTGTTGCAAAGACGCTGGAGGCCCTTATTCACCCCACTCTTGTTGCACATGCAAAGCTAGAACCTCACCAGCATGGCTTCAGGAAAATGCATAGTACCACCACCGCCATCGATGCGATCACTACACGCATTCGTGATGGGCTAAATCAACGCCGTCCTTGTCACAGAACCATTCTGGTAGCAATTGACCTATCAAATGCTTTTGATAAGGTCAATCATTCAATGCTCTTAGCAAACTTGTTGAATATGCATCTTCCTGCACAAGAGATTCGTTGGATTGGCAAGTATCTAGCTGGTCGGCACTCCATCACCGAGTTTCGAGGCAAACGTTCTAAGCTTAGGAAAATCAAATTAGGTGTTCCACAGGGAGGAGTACTCTTCCCACTCTGTTTAACAACTACATGTCCGGCCTTCCCACACCACCTGAAGGAATCGAGGTGATTTCCTATGCTGATGATTGTACCGTACTCGCTACAGGGAACGGTAAGGATTACAGGCATTTTTCCAAAGCCGAAACCTAACCAACTGGAGGAAATCGGATGGGAGATTGATACACGTATTGGCAACAATTCTGTTCCTACTGTAAAAAACCCCAAAATTCTCGGGCTTCACCTATAGAGAACATGATGAAGTCTGCGAATCATGCAGCTTCAGTTTGTGAAAAAATGCGCAGTAGGAATAAAATCCTAAAAGCTCTAGCTGGTAGCACCTGGGGCAAAGATAAAGAAACCATGTTAGCTACATATAAAGCGGTGGGTCGAGCGGCCGCTGATTATACAGCCCCAGTTTGAACACATAGTTTATGTGACACAAACTGGTCCAAAGTTCAGGTCTGCCAAAATGCCGCTCTACGCATCGCGACAGGTTGCCTTCTGATGTCTTCCCAGGATCACTTACATCAGGAGACAAAATTTACCATCAATTTACAATACGTGACCACAATCTGCTACTCTCAAAACAGTATCTTGTTGGTTGCTATCGTGAGGATCATCCCAATAATCATCTCATGGACCGAATTCCTCCACCACGACATGTCAGGTGTGGTTTACGAGACCTTGAGAGAGAGGTTCTGGGATACAAATGGGACCGTTACGATGAGGTTACATACCGAGCCGCCATCGCAGCGATCCACACTGAAGAAGTGAGTCGGTCTATTGCGAGCTTAGGTGCGAATAGAGTCCTCTCAGAGCGCCCACCACCAATTTCGTCTGAGGAGATTAGGCTCCCGAGAGCCGGGCTTTTGTTCACGCCTTAATTCGTACCTTTCTCGCATAAACTCGGACATCCAAAACATCTGTCCAAACTGCGATGATACTCCTCATGATGTGGGTCATTTTTTCGCTGCGCCCACTGATCTTACCCCTATATCGCTGTGGGAAAACCCTATCGCAGCAGCTATGTTTTTGTCCTTAGACCTCACGGACACAAACATTGACGAACCATAAATCGTACCCACATAGATGCACAGAGGTTTCACACCTTTCTGCGCCGCTAAAAGAAGAAGAAGACCAACAATTCATCTACCAGCAGCGAAACTCAAATCATAAGTCTATCTGTTTTCAACAACCAATACCAGCAGCAAACGAACGACTTTTAAAACTCGGAATGTCGTTAGCGCCCGTAAACCTTAGTATCGAAGAAATTGGCAACGGGAGAAGCCAGGTTCGCCATCGCATTAACGTAGGGCTACAATCCAAGGTAAAATCTTTTTCGATTCGCTTGGAGGCTTACGTGTTATCGTCAATAATTTCAACTCAACCTGCTAAGAAGATCGACGCTTCATAGTGGGGAGTTCCATCCTACATCGACCTTAGACACATGTTCAGAATCAAATCGAAAGCAATTTTGAAGAAAACTTATTACTTTATCCCGCAACCCGCACCATTATATCCTAAGACCAGACAGCAGCACGACAAGTCGCGGCCTCGTCGAAGACCACATCCGGTTTCTCATTAAACGATATTCTACATGCTGGTCCCAAGATCCAATCCGATATTTTCACCATCTTGCTACAT
The DNA here is from genome assembly GCA_949715475.1 of Microchrysa polita. NCBI lineage: Eukaryota > Metazoa > Arthropoda > Insecta > Diptera > Stratiomyidae > Microchrysa > Microchrysa polita. The sequence continues at coordinate 113,290,754 of OX454416.1, read as the reverse complement.
CCAAAAGATGTATCGACAAATTCGATCGCAGCAGCGATAGACCATATCAACTTATCGCTTGGAGAAACAATTCAAACGAAATATTACCAACTTGATAGACTCACGTATGGTACCCGACCGGCACAATTCGTAGCAACTAACGCCTTGAAGAAAATCGCCACCGAAAACAAGCACATCTATCTCTAGGCAGCTGCATTTCTTCAAGAAAACTCCTACGTTGATGACGGTTTAGGATGATAGACTCTCTCGCTACTGCAAGTGAGACACGACGTCAATTGATCGAAGTATTAAACAATTACGGTTTCTCTCTTCGGAAATGATGAGCTAATCATCCTACACTACTGGACGGCATTCGAATTGAACATCAAGACGTCAACCTAAATTTCTATAGTGACGTTACAGAAGCGGAACTCGTCAAGATTAAGACGCTGTGATTGGCATGGAACCCTAAGAAGGACGAGCTCTTTGTTAAAGTGAAGCTAAGTACACACACCAAAACCAATAAAAGAATGGCGAGCTTTGATTGGCCGAATTTACGATCCATTAAAAATATTAGCACGAGTAATCACTGGAGTAGTCGGGTTGGTCTAGCGGTTAATGCGCGCACCTTCGGTGCACAGGGTCATGAGTTCGAATCTCACCGTGAGCCATGGTGTTTTTTGAACTAACGAGCTTGTGACGGACTATGATCTTACTCAGATGTTAAACGAGTACCCATTTATGATGCTGATCTCATTACCTCAACAAAAAGCAGATAAGATCTTGGAAATAGGATGTCACTAACACATCCTACGGCCTTAGTCCAATGTTGGATTGTCGCGCCTGTTATTTATTTATTTAATCACTGTAGTTTGATAATGCTCTACAATTCATAATCAGCATGATTAAAAAATAACGAATTTAGGGAAAGTCTATGGCGCGATCAATTGTCCAGCACTGTGTTCGATGTAGCAAATTACGACCCAAGTTCATGGAAAACGTAATGGGTAATTTGCCAGCCTCTAGAGTCACCCCGTCAAAACCGTTCATAAACGCCGGAGTGGATTACGGTGGCCATCTTTACGTACATTACAGGGGTCGAGAAAGGAAACCGCAAAAGGTCTATTTCGCCATTTTTTACTGCTTTGCGACGAAGGCGGTTCACCTAGAGCTCGTTACCCATTTTAACCACGGAGGCTTTCATTGGGTGTCTGAAACGATTCATTGGCCGAAGAGGTCCATTGTCGCAATCTGTATTGTGATAACGCCACAAACTCCGTGGGGCCAAGGAATCGACCAGAACAAATTGGCAGTGCTCTGATATTTTCTTAGCAGCCGCACAGGAGGGCAAAACCCGCGCTTGCAGCAATTGAGGAATTACATTCAATTTCATCCCGCCTCACTTCAGAGGTCTCTGGGAAGCGGCTGTGAAATCTGCGAAACATCTATAGTTGAGGAGTGTGGTAACAGCCTGTCTTATCTACGAAGAGTTAGAGACGGTTATGATTGAGATTGAGGACTTCCTGAATTCGAGGCTAATTTCTCCGATGCCCAACGAACCATCAGACCTAACCGCGCTAACGCCGACAGGCAAGTCACTCATAGCGCAAATCAAAGCCCTTAAAGGCAAGTCTTCTCACGAGATGGAAGTTTGTCACCTATATCTAAAACGAATTTTGGAAAAGATAGTCAAGAGAAGAGACTACCTCAACGAGCTCCAATACAAGCAGAAATGGACGTCGCGAAATTCAAATGCAAGCCCCGGGATGCTGGTCATAATCAAGGATGACAATCTACCCGTCGTGCAATGGCCCTTAGGGAGAATTATTACCACTTATCAGGGTAGAGATGGAATAGTTCGAGTTGCGAACGTTAAGACAGCCAACGCATCTGTATGCGACCAGTCCTTTGATTAACACATCTATTCATAAATGAAGAAGAGATTTGTGGCGCAGTAACGACCGAAGACCACAACAATTCCATCCGGCCATTACTTTTTGGAGTTCTAGACGCTGACTATACAAGGATAGGACATCGAAAATCATTGATGACATAAGAACAAATGAAAACCACCTATTAATTCCCCTGAAAAATCAAACATTGATTATTGATGTCACATTGAACATCATCAAGCACAATGAGATCGATGTGATGGAAGGCTTCGCTAAGTTAGAGGATCACATACGGCAGCTTGAAAATGCTATAAGAAGCAAGGATGATGCAACATTTCAGTTACAAACGTTTGAATCATTCCAGGCGTTATCACTACAAATGAGTTTAATGGGAGCCCAAGTACAACGAATTCAATACTCACTCATCAGCGTTTTGATCATCACACACCATAGCAAAATAAGCCCACTATTGCTATCTCCCGAGCATAGTTTCATCAGGAAACCATGAAAATGACAAATGAGAGCTGCACTGTCCTAACAATATACACCTGAATCGGAAGCACTCAATTGTGAACTGGATTTGTTCAACAAAGAAGACAACGCCCGATGTGCCTTCAATCAAATCATGGTTCCCACTAATGCATCAAAATCAATGGATATTTGCTCTCCGTTCCATCGATCGATTAAACGCCGTTTGCGAGGGAAGGATTCATCCAATCGTAATGCAAGAATCTGGGTTATTGAAAATCGATGAAAACTGCACGCTGAAGTCCAGGACGATCATACTGCAGAGCCAGGAAATATTACCAGCAAGACAATTGCGTCATACACGGCCTTCATTAAACACGACCGATGCCATCAACCCAACATAGCTGAATGATACAACGTTCCATTCATATGTTTTACAAAATGAACCCAACCTAGCATCACGCGACTTGACTTCAGAATCACTCTTTTATGGGGTTTGGAACATTTGGCACGTGCTGCTCTCGATTGGAGACATATGAATTCTGTTTATGTTCCGCTGTTTATCGATAAGTGTTTACTCTCGTCCCACTATTAAAATCTTACAGTTTTCAGATGGAGGGAGCTTTCTTGTGCGGTATCGAGAACGCTATACGAAACACATAGAAATTTTAGACAGGATCGCGTGGGCATGTCGCCTCTCCATGGAGAGTCTGCAGATTCTCAACCGATATTTGGATCTACGCTAAATCTTAGAATTCCTTGCAATTTTCACTGACGAAGTTAAGTACGCAGATATCGAACATTCGATGACAATCCCTTAGTCTAGCAGAAGTGCCACGAGTAAAAATTATTCTCTCTATTCTCTCTTCTTACTCTCCTTCTCCTCCTGATATATATAAGCACGGACTAAAGTGTTAGCGTAAAAAAGAACATCACCGAAACCCTTATGACCCTATTGTGGTCATATCCGCGGATCCACTCGGAAACGAAAACTGGCAAGACTGCGTTACGCTGTATTCAAATATTAATTGAATAAGCAAGATGTGATATTCGGTACAAAACTTCAAGAGATTTGACTCCTTGCAACTTTTAAATTCGGTGGTCTGCGACAATAAACGGGTTGTGCCGAGTGGTCCTTGATGCATAAAAGGTTATGATCATCAAAAGGAGCTTCGATTTTCGATGAATTTATTTGAATTAGTTTTTAGAAGTAGAACCCCGGGACTTATCCCATTTTAAAATATCATCAAATTGATCCCGATATTTGATTCTTCGTTAATACCAGCTTCCTGGTATTGGACTACCTGAAAATATTCTGTTCTGGCGAGATAGTCTTGTGTGTATAGATGAAGCTTAGAATATTATGTTCGTCTCCTTGTAATAGCCCGAAAGTTCGCGTCAAATATTATTTTCTAATAAACTTAGCGTGGTTACTTGTAAGAGGGGAAGCTGGTCATCCGAAAACGTCCTTGTACTTAAAACGTTATTTTGCCATCGTTAAGCGAAAGAAAGGACTGTTCTAAAAGCGAACTGAGGCATGTGCTTGCTGAGAGTGGTAGTGTTGGACAGGGTTTGTCCTGAAATTTAATAGAATAGCGCAGCCTTCATCAGCTTCGCGAACAACTTCGTTATTATTTCATCTGCCTATTATACGCGCATCACTTATCCGTTCAGTAGGTCGCACTGATCAGAGTTATGCAATACGATTTCCATCCTTATGACCTCCCATACGATGGTCCGGTCAGCTTAGCACCATCTTCGCTCGACAAATCCCATCTCCATGCAATTTCTTCACGACGAGGAGAGACTATCGGTTTTCGCCAAAATAGTGACGTAAAATTATAACGCATGCCGTGCAGCATCAAGGTTTTTATTCTGTCATTGTCGAGAGCTGTCACCTGACTTCTTTGAAAAGCACCAGTTGGCAATAGAGGCCATTCACAATGACCTCCCATTAAAATTCGGTAGCTAAATGGTTCTAAGCACTATACATCTGCATTGCCGTAGTTTCAAATCCCACATGAATATTTGTGTTGTCTTCATAACATTGCTCCTACGGCAATCTATCAATTTTTAATACAGACATTTTTAGCAAGTCGAATATAAAATACGTCTACGTATTTGTAATTCTAAAGGAAAAATTCGATTGTGTAGCGTACGCAAAGTAGCATACCACAATTTTGCATGTCCCAAGTAGATGTAAGGGTATTTGACGTAAGCTCAACAGACGAGACTATCGGGTCGTGCTGCGATTGAAATTGTAAATTGTCGTTTCGTTTTTTGGTGTACGGTACGCCCTCGAATTTATATAGTGAATTCTACAGACATAAAGTGTAGTTTGTACGACTTACTAACCCTCTCTAATTGGGGCGGGACTTTTACAAAGATCAGTCAATTTAAAATTAATTAAATCAAAGCTCTATTTGTGAAGGCGTAAGAGTTCGGAAGCTAAAACCTATGCGCCTAAGTCGGCCCATTACATGTTGTTCAAGTAGCACTCAACGGACAGAAATTTTCCTCTTTACGCTTTATGTAAATATTAAAAAAAAGCTTTGAAAAAATGCCTTCTCCTTCATACAAATTTTTGACCGCCATCGCTTTTCAAACCACCAATGTGGCCCGTGGGAAAATAAAGTTGGACACCCCCGACCTATACCAATGTACACAAGCCAATGAAGAACACAGAAATTTTAAAATAATTTTTCTAGCCGAAACAGGGGATCATTAGGTCCAATCTGGCACTTTTCCAATAGTTTGTAAAAGCACGTCACTGTTATCGCTTGGTTTGATTTGAACTTTTTTGCAAAATTCTGTCAAAAAATCACCAAATCGCTTTGCAGGGGATTTAGGGGAACCGTTGGTCCGGTTTTCACTACCGTCCAATATTACGCCAATACAAACATCTGACCGAAATTTCAAATCGCTAGCATTATTTCGGGAGTTATCGTGCGAACAGTCAGACAGACGGACATGGGTTATTCAAATCAGGGAGCGATCCTGATCATTTCTAAACAGGGTATGCGGAAACTACCATGCATAAATGCGACGGAATATGATTCATCGTGTGATTTCCAGCAAAAAAAAAGTTTACAAGACATACCCCGAATCCTGAACCCTTTAGCTGCCACAGGCATTTGAAGATTATTAAAAAATGCATATTCTCTCATTTTCGTCTCGGGGACTCGCATAGTGCGAACATTGCTGCTGACACAGCAGTCTCAAAGGAATCGTATGCTCGTATTTTTCTGGGTAAAACCTATACATCCAGGACGTTGACATGATAACTTGAAATCTTACGTGCACAGTGGAGTGCACGCCTCCGTGCTTCAACTACAACATAAAAAAAGTATCATCAGATGGAGCATAATGTTTGAATTATGAGTTCCTTCCTTGGACTATACGACGACGATATTTGCCTTCTATCGACTAAAACGGATGACGTAGTTCAAATAACAGACAACTCTTCATTGCAAATGTTGTAGTGCGGTGCGGAAAATCCATGCTGCCAACCTTGAGTAGAATTAATATTTCGGGACAACCAGTTGAAAAAGCAGACTAAATGTTGAGACTTCGTAGCTAGAAAACACAGTGCAGAAGATCGGTTAATAGCGAATTTGGATCATTAAATAAAAGGAGGCCAGCACTAAAGTAGTTGGCACAGAAGTCAATAAGGTGGAAAAAAAAGGTATATTGGATGTCCTAAGCCCTACAAGGGGTTAAAAGTAACCAGAGAGAGAGAGAGAGAGAGAGTGAGAGTGAGCATTTTTCAAAAAGTGTTTGAATTTTGTGTTCCAAACCACTTTATAGATATGTGATTTATGTAGCAAGTTTTCTATTATTAATAAAATAAATAACAGGCGCGACAATCCAACATTGAATTAACCCTTCTGTCGGCACAAAGGTCTGGCCAGACCTTTGGCACTATATTTTGGTCATAAAAGTATAGAAGATGAAATCGTAGCGACTTCATATTGCATGATATCCTAGAATAATATGTTTAGAAGCATTTTGCAAAAATTTGAAAAAATCGGTTGAAGTTTTGAGTATGTTTTTGATGATTTTAAATTTATAGTGCTTTTTGATACCCAATAGGTCTGGCCAGACCTACAGTTTTTCCCCCCATTCTTCTCTTGACGTAAAAGGTGCAAATATGAAATTCTCTTAAAATTCTCTTATTTATGATGTAATAATGTCATTAAAATTCAATTTGTACTATAAACGATAAAAATTTCTGAGACTTTTCTTTGAAAAGCCTTGAAGCTCGGGAAATAAGTATGCCTAACATCACCTAATCAACTGAGATTTGACTCAAGGAAATTCAAACTAGTTTTTTTACTTTGTAATAGTTAGGACTAAGTATGAGAGACTTACGAACGTCTTTCTAAATAGATTTGATCAAGAAATTTACGAAAAATTTAGAATGAAATGATTTTTGTGCTTGAAAATTCCCTATTTATTTCCACCTACTTCCCTAAATCTGCAGACTAATATCGAGGTAAAATCTACTAACAAAGCGCCAAATATTTGCCCAAAGATATTGATATTGAAAAATGCGAACAAACTTTCTACTAGATATATGCCATGAAAATAGAGAAGCAAAAAGATATGAAAATAAGGGAAAAACATGTTTATAATAATACCACCTCAAAATATGTCCACTTAAAAACGTTGCTAGTGTATCTACAAAAATGATTTTAATACTTCTATTGTTTAAAAATGGCAGTAAGGAATTGATAGAATGATTCTACCGAAAAAAATTTAAACTTTTCTAAAAAATAAAAATTTTTCCTCAGTAGGTCCAGCCAGACCTATTGGGTATATAATATGCATATTGTAGTAGGTGCCGACAGAAGGGTTAAGGCCGCAGGATGTGTTAGTGACATCCTATTTCCAAGATCTTATCTGCTTTTTGTTGAGGTAATGAGATCAGCATCACGCTCAGCAGTGTTATTTATCCCCATAAATGGGTACTCGTTTAACATCTGAGTGAGATCATAGTCCGTCACAAGCTCGTGAGTTCGAAAAACACCATGGAACACGGTGAGATTCGAACTCATGACCCTGTGCACCGAAGGTGCGCGCACTAACCGCTAGACCAGCCAGACCACAAGTTTTCTATTATTGGTGCCATATAAATTACCAAACCAACCGATTTTTTCCGTTCTGACGTGGCGCCACCACTTGGCAGCCGAAAGCCACCAGTCAATCAGAATCAAAATTTCCAGCTAAATATGGGATCGCCAAAATTTACTGTAGCACAACTTCACCTTGTCCTTATTTCCACTGCTCACTACACACCTATCCACACAAGTTACGACGTTATGCACATACGGTTTTATCTCCAGCTATACGCCTCATACTACTGAAAAGGTCATAGCAAGCTTCTTAAGAATTTTCTATTATCGTACAAATTATTAATTTTTTTAACCTATTCCAAGACATAATTCCAAATATGTACTCGGGCAATAAATTACTCTAGAATTGATATTTTGCATTTCTCTTTAAGGAAAATTCACATTACAATAAATTTAAATTTTGCAATCACCTTAACATGTCAATACCAGTAGAGATAGATGGTTCGTCGCCGTTGACTGACGTCTATAAGACTATGGGTATCGAGTTACTGTTATTATCTCCCATTCTGCCTTACTGACGTGCCAACATAAGAATATCGCGGCGATATGGGAATATGCATAAATATTGTGAATTTGTATGTTTAAGAATAATGTACAAGATACGATGTAAAATGTAAAAAAATTAAATGTTGAAGGTGTGAATTGTAACGTCTTATAAATTACAACTGACACCAAAATACTCGTAAACTCGTCCCTTTTTGGCATTGGAAATAAATTATTATGCCTGCTGATGAGGTACGCATATATTACATATCCCCTTGGATATAGAATACTTGTACGGCGAGTAACTTGTAAGTCCCACACGTTTTCGCGCTTATTGACTTGCTCGTAAGAAATGGTAGCAATCAATAAGACACCTATGCTGCTGTGTCGATATGTGTCACATTATGCGACTTCGTATGCAAATAAGTAGTTCATCATCAACAAGTTCAGACTTTCAATACCTCGAGGCGAACCAGCAGCAATGGACAGCCCAGTCAGCCTATATGACGCCTGAGATGTTGAGAAAATTCTTTAATTGCTTCAAGTGTTTTAGATTGCTCTTAACTTGGACGAAGGAAATGCGTAGCCTTGGTAGAGAAAAACTTAATGCAAATGCATATGAGGACTTCCTAGTTGGAAACTTGAAGATGATTGGAGGATGGAGTGATTTGTTAATTTTCTAGGAAGATATTTTATGAGGATGGGCATCGCTATCAGGCGAGAGGTTCTAACTAAGAAACGAAAAGGATATCTTCGGTGATCTTATAAATCCGAGGTTTGGCAAAAGTCGATTTTAAAGAGTTCATTGCGGGCGATTTTAAAAATATTTAATGGATTTCAGTGAAGAAACGATTTTATTTTTCGACACAACTTTCGTTGACTCCAACCCGTTTTTTCCAGAAAAGTTTTTCTAATATACTAATTTAATTAATTCATCAATTAATCATCTTTTTCGGCAGAGAAGAAGGCACTCAAAAAAAAACGCAAGATTGGGCGAGTAGGTTTTCTGGCTATGATGACCTTTGTTTTAACCAAGTCTTTTCGTGAATGTTTGCACTGTTGAAAACCCGAACATATTGTCGAAAAGTACATATTCGTCAGTAACTACATCACGATGTATTACTATTGTGAAATATGTAGTCACTTTATCCCAGGAAAGGGAAGGTCGTTCCGTAGTATTCTCTTGAATACATATTTATTCATAAATCACTACCTTATGTAGTCACTATTCCTTACTCAATTTCCTGAATCAAGGGCAATAAGGAATTATGTACGTCACAATGCAATGTGCAGATCGTGCACTTTTTCAATTGGTATCTAGCATCACGATACATGCACCTTCAAGATTGCCCGGTTGCAGATACATACTAAGAGTCGATACCGCAACTTTTTATATAGGCAGTGGTCAGTTAATGCAAAAAATCTTAAATAAACTTTCAGAAGTCGATTACTGTGACATTGCCCGCTGAAGGCAGAGGTGATGTCATATGGAAAAGCAGCGTCGATATGGCTCCACAAGATGACATCATATATTGCAATCAAAATATAAGCTGCATCAGGTATGTATGCAAAAGCAATCTTCGCAACTATCTTTTATGCATATAGATTGTAGTCATTATAATTCTTTGACATTCCTTCTGATATGTGTCGTTGGCTCTTTTGCTTGAAGCCGTCCAGTGCCAGAGCGGCTTAATAATGGTAGAGCCGCTTTTATGTGTGACGGGAGTTGAATTAGTATGCTGAGAAGCATTCGATTAGCCATCGGGGCAAAAAAAATGAAAGTGCAATATTACGGTATTACAAGTTCATAATTCGCTGTACCATTACACTTCTAGTCGTATTTACAGCAGGATGACGAACAAGCATTATTGCAAAGTAATTTCCATTTAATTGACTTTCCGCAAGAAATGAATTGCGTTCCATATTCATTTTATAGTATGCTGTGCTGACAGTATTACAGACCAGTGTAAAGGCGGCCCAGACCGACCGGAGTGTGGCAATCACCGCACAAAAGATTGATACGAAAAATCGTGCAGCAGTGTGGTTTGGCGACTCCCAGGTATCATTCTTGGAACCGGTCTTTTGTGCGGTGTGTGCCACACTCCGGTCGGTCTGGGGCCACCTTAAAGACGACATCATAAAATCAGGATTATAGCTACCGTGCTAATTTTTTTTTATGGCAGATGAATAAAATTAATCTTAATTTATGAAAAAAAGATTTTAACATTCTATTGAAACTTTCAACTGAAACTTACGGTTACGACGTTATGATATTGTGTCAAACCTAGTATAAACTATAGGTACACAAGGGAAACATTAATAGAATGTTCGTGACGATGAAAAAATCTTAATTAAGGTTTTCTATACAGGGTGCCCGGAAACTGCCGCATAAACGTACCGGATTGTGATTCCTCATGTGATTTCCCGCAAAAAAAGTTGCAAGGAACCCTCAATTCTTAACCCTTTAGCTGCCACAGGCATTTAAAGATTTTGGAAATAATAATTTTCTTGTACGACTTAAACCTCAATATCTCTAAAGCTCTCTCTTAGTCGTGCTCTCAAAAATTAGACTTGCTAAAATAGCGAAATAATACGATTATTACAGCCGACAAATTTACCTAAAAAATGAAACTAACCGCACTAAAATCGGTTAAGAAGTTTGGCCTTTACAGAGCTTCAAAATCAAATTATTGTGATTTGGGCTTGTTCTGCTATCCGTTCTCATAAGGAGAGCATTTATGTTTCCGATATTTTCCGCTTTATGGCGAATAGTACAGTAAGTGTCGCTAATGTCAATAAGAAGACAAAGAAAATTCTTCTTGCGAGAGCTGATAGCGTAATGTTCCGTGATTTGACCCAAAAACAATATATTTTTCATCTCAATTTTCTGTTAAGGTGAGGTGCTTGTGCGATTCTTTTAAAAATTGGCGCATAGTCTTGCAATCATATCTTCCTTACATCATTTTATTCTAGCTCCATTATCTCTTACAGTTTTGATACGCTAAGTGTAAAAAACTAGGGTTCATTTTAGCTCGAATTCGATTCAATTCAATTCAAACTGCCCCTAAAGTTCTGCAATTTGAATAAAAATTCTTCAAATTACATATGTCAAAATCGAGTCAAGTAGAAAAATGATTTTTTCAAAAATATTCAAATGCCTGTGTCAGCTAAAGAGTTAAGAATTAGGGGTGTGTCCCGTACAAGTTTTTTGCTGGAAATCACATGAGGAATTACAATCCGGTGTGTTTATGCGGTAGTTTCCTGACACCCTGGTGCTCTGTTATACACTGAATTATCTACATGAATGTACGTACCATATTAAGTAAAGGAAAACGTCACCCAGGATTGCAGTAATATTAAAGCCAATATGTAAATTATCCAACAATTAGTCATCGGGTTACGATAAAACGAAACATGTATGTCAGTGTCAGAATTAAGATTAAAATTGATGTTTCGCTCCTCCATCAATCGTCGTCGGCCAACCATCCTGGCTCTCCAATTAAGCAGCTTATAAAATTGCACAAAATGAAGAACTGTACCTACTGTGTACATAGAAACTAGTGTTTGGATGTATCATGCATTTACACGCAGCATACACATATATCCTGATGACTTATTTCAAGCAATGCTAAATGAAAAGTTCACTCAATTAACCCAAGAATTGTTTTTTTTTTTTAATTTTAGCATGAAAGTCGGTAAATAGAGTAAGAGAAGAGCTCTGGTACCAAAACGTTTGCAGTGGATTTTGCCTACACTTTGCCGCATTTTCTTCCTTGAAAATCCTAAGATAATTTTTGACAGTATGTGGAATACAAACGTAAAAATCCACTTTTTAGCCAATTTTTACAGCACTCATTTGTTGCTGACAATTGAACAAATCTAACAAAAAAACTAACCAGTATTCGCAATAGATAGCAGAAGCATTACTTATACCTCAGGAAATTTGAACAAAAATTTGGACAAACATCGGCAAAATTAGGGGAAAGCTGGATTTCTGCATGAGCCGTTCTTTCGAGGTCCTACACAAGACCCCAAAAGTCCCCGTTTGTACGAGTGCCGCTAATGATGCTACAGAGAGTCAAAGACCCTCAAAAACGGGGGTTTTCTGAATATCTCGATAACGGTAGTATGCACTAAAAAGTGGAGTAAGGCAAATTAGTCGATCTTCTGGTTTGTGAATAAAATGTCAAAAGTAAGTTTTGATTCGAGCACTCCTGACGGTGCCAGGAGGTCAAACGTATTTTTAACAAGGTGTCAGGAAAATCTCTATAACGGTAATTCTGGCTAAAGAATTTTGTATGGCAAGTTCGTAGCCCATACGGTTCTGAAGAAGGTGGTTAATTTCCTATTAATACGTACATCTTAAGGGTGCTCCGGTGGCTCAAACCTTAAATACATTTTTGTATTTTTCGTGACTCTATCTCTATATAACGGGGTATGTATGTAGTGCGCTGTGAAGTCGTCTATGACGATATTGTAACCTCTGTGGCTGCAAACAAAATGCCAAAAGTCCCTATAGATGGACACCTAAGGAAATTATGAGGGGCTAAACATCTTAATTTACAGTTTTTGAGGAATATCTTTATAACGGTAATGTTCATTTAAAAAAGTCCCGGGAGAGCGTTGTTTTTTTTAAGTTTTAGCCCTCATAGCTCCCATTGGGAGGCAAGTATAGAACGGGTGTTTCGGCACTTTATTTGGATCTATGAAAGAAACTATTTATTGCAGACCACTTTCCCGCATACGTAACCGTTATAAATATATTCACGAAATTAACAAAAAATGCCAATATTGTATGATTTGAATCCTTAGGAAACTATGTACGTATCGATTTTTGTATTTATTTAGGTGTTGCACAAGCTACAAATTCACACTTTAACACTTTTAAGTAAATATTACCGTTATAGAGATATTCCCCAAAAACGGAAACATTTTATAACTTTTTATGCTAAAAGTCTTGCAAGTAATTAGGGCAATAAGGTTTTATTGGCTTTGGTAATAACAAGTGATGAGTACACTATCTATAAATTGTGGAAAGGTGAAGATGAATAGTCGTATGTCAAGCGAAAATAGCCTGATAAGGAAGAAGTGTAGCTTGTATAACAAAATGGGAAAAGTTAGTGAGGAAATAAAAAGCAATATTTTGGTTTTGGCGCGTGAAAATCTGACTACACATGAAATAGGTGAAACGCTGGGTGTTGCTAAAAGCACCGTGGCGTCGACATGAAAGACGTTTCGAGTAAGGGGCACTAGCGAGCGGAAGAAAGGCTCTGGACGACAAACGAAAACTACTCCATTGGATGATCGCTTCATAGTTTTACAAAGCCGTCGGAACCGTTTCAAGACTTCACCCGTTATTAGAATCGACCTAGTTCGAGCAACTGGAAATCAAGTTTCGTCCAGACTGGTAAGAAATAGGCTTGGCAAAGCTGGTTTATGTGCGTTAAAGCCAGTCCATAAACCAGATCTTGCGTTACGAGTCAGGCAGAAACGATTGCAATGGGCCCAGGAGCATGCTTCTTGGACTCAGGAGATGTGGTGTGGTGTGATAACAGGGTAAATTTTTCGGTTCAAGCTCCATTTAGGCGATGATCGAATTCATGTGCGGCAGGAGCCTCGAGAAAGATTAAGTGACGAGTGTCTGCGAATGCTTCCTCCGAAATCTGAAGGAGTCATGGTATGGGGATGTTTTTCCGGCGATGAAAGAGGTAGAATCACCTTCCTAAATTCACTGTTGACAGCTTCGGTATATTTGGAAGTCTTGGAGAACCAATTGGAACCATGTGCTCTAGAACTGTTTGGGGATAGCGTGAGATTTATCTTCCAACAGGATGATGCACCATGTCACACTGCCACAGATGTAAGTATTAAGTGAATACAAGTCTAAACTTTGATAATAATTGGTAAATGGATCCAACAAAATTATCCTTTTTTTTTATTTTTTATTTTATAGGTGAAGAGGTAGTTCCAGGAGAACAATATCGACGTCTTGGATTGGCCTCCATACAGCCCCGACTTGGATCCGATCGAGAATATCTGGAGTATCATGAAGCTGGAAGTGGCTAGGAAGCGCCCAGACTAAATTCAGGCATTAATTGAAACTTGGGAGTCAATTCCGACCACAACGTGGAGCAATTTGTCCGAATCCATAAATCGGAGGTGTTTAGCCGTAATTAAAGCCAGTGGTGATCCAACTAAATATTAATTGTTGCCTATAAAGCTCTAAAAACCAATAAAAATATTTAAAAAAAAATCAAATCAGTTTACTCTATTTTCGCCGAACAACTTTTTTTTCAGGCAAAAAATGTCCGTCTTTACTTTTTTTCAAAATCGTCCCGTAGAGAATTTTTCATGAAATAATCTCTTAATTGCGTCTTAATTGAGGCAATGAATCAATTTCGCTAAAATATTGGCCAACTTTTAACTTCAACATGGTTTTATCGCAGAAAATGTTCTTGCCCAATTTTTTTTCCAGCACTGTATGTTCAACCTTGTCTTTTGGAAATATTTTATTACGTAATTAGTCAATTCTCTTAGGATAAAAACTGAAAAAAAATGAAGGGGAAAAGGTTAAGATATTTAAGGTACAATCATTTCAAGTATAGCTCAGAAGACATTACCTACCTACATACCTACTCTACATAATTTTATATGTTTCCGTGCACGACTCAAAAGCATTTATTATCAAATTGAGGTCAACAGCGAAACGCTTATCCCTCACCATGTCGAATACCTTTAATAGAATGGTCTACAAATGTGAAACAGAGAAATTAAAAAGTATATCCTTAATGTTATTGAAACATTGATTTAGAGACACGTTTCTAGAATTTTGCAGTTTTCCCTTCCTTTTACTAATTTTCCTGTTTTATTGAAAATAATAGTGCACAAATGAGCTCTCTTCTAAGAGCCACTTAAATTAACCCTGTCTCGTTATTGATATATTTGTGGCCTAATGTAAAGATATCTCCGATTGTCTCCAAATTTGAGAGTCCTCGGGCATAGTAGAAGCACTTTGCACTATTTTTATGATAAACTATTCCTACAGTAGATCGTTCCAACTCCGAAGGAGTAACATTTGAAATACCCGAGCATTTCTCTATTTTTTAAAGTAAATTTTTTTGTCTTTGAGTTCGTAGCAAAAACAATCATAAAAAATCGAAGCGAAAATATTTGGCCAGACTTTTAGCCGTTTTTTGAGTTTCCAGTTGGCCACACTGCATACAACCTAAAATTACAAGGTAATACGATTGTAAAAATGTAATTAATCTATTACGATATAAACTCTTTTACATTATGTAATACTAGCCCCGTCATATCTCGTAGTTGATCGCATTAAATGCATGGAGTATTCACATTCGTGATTCTGGCGTCCGCTTGTTCGTATTGTTTGCAAGTTCGTGACTCTGGCATCTGTTTTGTTGCACTGAGTGGAGTTTTGTTAATCGTGCCTCCAATATCTATTCGTTTTGTATGGAGATTCGTGGATCTGGCATCTGTTCTGTGGGCATTTGTTTTGGCATTCAATGAAGGAAGCGGTTTTATCTTTTTTGCCTTTATTATAGATTCTTTACTGCATTTGAATCGAAGGTTGAAAGTCAAATTATCTCAAAATTGCGATTATGGCATATTGGGGACGATCCTTTCGTGATTTTTCGCTTTGTCAACATCAAAACATTACTAAATATCAAAACATATACTAAATACATATGTATACGGCCCATATCGTGATACAGCACACACTAAACATTTATTATTATACCCGTTACTATCTTAAAGGGTATATATTAACCTTAGAGAAAGCATAGTAACACAATCCATGCGTTAGTCCAGAGTGGCCATCAGAAAATATAAATGGCACCGTTTTCACACTATTGCAGTTCATAGTATGCGTGAAAATTTTATTCAAACGTCAATTTTTTGTTTACAATTGAGAATATAAAATCCGCGTAATATTTATTACTCTCTTAAAATGCCAACGTGATATTTAACCCTTCTGTTGGCGTATAGATCCAGACAGACCATTGGTACTATATCTTGATGAAAAATATCGTTCAACAATATTTTCCACCCCTTTCCATATATATTTCAAAGGAACCGAAGGTTACAAATGCGATCAAACGTTCGGCGAAATGTAAACTATGTCTAAAGAAACGAAAAAACGGCGCATCATCGTAAGACATTACGTAAACTATTTCAAGATCCAAAATTAGACCTCTTCAAAAATAAAGATTGATTTCACAGAAAATTCAGCTACACCTTAGGCATAATAGCTCGTAGGTGACGACAGAAGGGTTAATAATTGCATCGAAAATATTCTGACGTTTGAATTATTTCGTGGAGTGTAGTGTAATAAATTTGGAGTCAAACACATATGGGTTGTGTGATCACATAGCCATTCTGGACTAACGCATGGCATAGGTTACTATGCTTTTTCTAAGATATTAACTTTGTCATGAAGTTTGCAACGCACAGAAGGAAGCATCTCCGACTATGAAAAGTATATAAGTGATCATTGTGACGCGAGAAATCGATTGAGCGATGTCCGTCTGTCTGTTTTGAAGCTATCGGGCTGAAATTTTTTATACACGTTTTTTTTTAGTGTACGCTGTATATATGTCGGAACGAATGGAATCGGAGTATTGCGTCATGCGGCTGCCATGCAAATCCAAAATTTGGCTCTACTAAGAAAAACTTTTTTCTTTTTAAACCAATCTCTACCAAACATCACGCAAATTTGTTCCTAGTATAGCCTCAAAACGTATCTAGGAACGCATGAAATCGGAATGTAAAAAAATGTTAATCTTAACAAAACTTCACCCAAGAATGTTCCTAGTAAAGCCTCAAAATATATCCAGGAACAGTTGGAATCGGAACACGTCATAGGGTTGTGATAGAAATTATTAACACAAAAGAGCCTTAAGTTTCATTCAAGTGTGACGGGTATTCAAATTTCGGCCGCGACCGAAATTAGCATCGGTCTTGTTTTAATACATCGCGATTTATGTTTATCTATTACCTCAATAATGACCGTAATTTAGATATGTATACTTGGTTCTTACTTTTCCCACCCATTCTTAAGTTTTAACATAAGAGAAGAGGAAGTGTGTAAATATGCAAATTGTAAAGTGTTTACTTAAACATTACTTGAAATATCAATTACCATAATGTCAATCTACTGACAGATAGACAACACTCTGTTTATATCTGAAACACAAACATTCTTAACCTTGGGACAATTCAAAGAGGCGCACACCATCTCCAGATCCATTTGATAGGCATATATCACAAATTCCTCTTAATGCATGTAAAACCACCCATAGTTCTCAAGCATAGTTTCCTCACTTGGTGGTCGCGCCACATTACATACATACTAGAAAAAATCACACAATTTCCCTCCTTTACAAAAATAGCAACGACTCCGTTGAGTGTGCGTTCTCGTTTTGATCTCTAAACACGGCAAATGATCTGCGGCTGCGGATGATGATGGCACTAAAAGAGGATCAATTAATTTTACATTCTAATAGGGAGATGGCATCACGCGATAATTTTAGCGAGGCTTCCTCACTTTTATTTGCTTTGAGCAATGACACACTTTATATAGTATTTATTATCATTTGTAGCTGTATGTTAAGTTGATCGAGGGGTTGGCAGGGTTGGTCGAATAATTTTTTTGCAATAAATGTCAGCAGCATTGGCGATGAGTGGATGCACAGAAATAAAATGATGTGGTGTCTTGTGTACACAAGTTTCAATATGTTTGATAGACATTGACAAACAGAAGAGGGTGTAATCTTTATTAATAAGAAAGAGAGTTTATATACATATCAAATTGTGCAGAACTTTATTAATATGTATAGACTTTATGCAGAAAATAAGAGCTAACTTCTTTACTTACTTTCATAATCAAATATCCCCTCGTGAACAAATGTGTGCGAGTCTCGATTTCGAGCTTTGAGCTTTGCGCTTTGCAGGTCCTAAGCATTCTTCAGTTTTCTTCTTCGCAAAATTAATGGAGATTGCAATGCAACAACATGTTGATTGCGATGCAGCGGAGCATCGAATTGTATATAGAAGAAACTTGTACGAAAAATGTTGTTTAGAAATGAAATCCAGCTCAAGTGACAGGCCGCTGTAACGAGATTTAACAGAGCTATAAAAAAACAGCTCAGGAAGATCGATTTAGTCGTTTTTTACAACTTTTTAGGGTCTGGCCATTTGTTTCAAAGGATTTCTTGGTAGCATACTAACTGCTCGGACTATGTATGTTCAAGTTGCATTAGGTATTATTTTGTATACCTGTTCCATTTTTATCACTCGTACATTCTAAACTTCAAAAAATGTGCATCTAGTTGCAAAACCTATTATGCTACCATAAATGCTGCAGTACACTCTTTTGCATCTTCCAAAATCAAAGAAATTTTATATTCAATTTTAATGTGCACACGTGCGATAAGTCCATTAATATTTTACACTTTCAAACGTGCTATAATCTTAATGCTAAATTTAACAAGAGACTTTCCGAAGAATTTTCACTCTTCCAGAACTTTCATTGGAAATTTTCCACCGTGAAAATTAAAATAAGCAACATAGAAGCTATAAAAAAATTGTTTGTATTTACTTTCACTGACCTTGTTCAAGACTAGATATAATAAAACACACATTAAATTGCCGTTTTTTTTTTGTCCATAAATAATGACCAACATCTGTGTTCTAAATTCCATAGCTGCCCATTCTGGAGCTTCAAAAAAGGATTACATCATTGCATAGAAATTAGATAATTGGCTTCTATAAAAATAGTTGTTGGAACAATTGAACATGTTTATGGGATCTACTTATAAACAAACGAAACACAAAGTTTAGCATATTGAGTTTCACGCGCATAGAAGACTTCAAAAAGAAATATTTGTTTTCTTTTCTGTATGTATGCAGACTATAGGAAAAAAGACATCTAATCAACTACCCGGTGCCGGCCGGATAGATTTCTGTTTATTAGAAAAAAACAATTATTTCTATATTTTTTAATACAAAAAAAAGGAAAAAGGATCGACATTTCTCGTTGATATTCATTGACATTGGGTACGAACAAAACAGTTGCGTATGTTCCGCAAAAATGTTTGCCGTTCTGATCCCTAATTTCACAAAAACAGACAAACGAAAAGAACCAGAGATTATTTGTGATCCGCAATATAGCAGTTAGGGGATCAGAACCGTAAATTTTTTGCGGAGCATACGCAATTGTGTTTCGTAACCTCACCCATTTTAAATTTTTTATTAACCAATTTTATTAAAACAACTATAATTGATTAACACCCTAGACAGACGACACGAGTTAAACATAATTAACTCCTGATTATGTTTAACTAACACCTTAGACAGACGACAAAAGATAAACATAATTAACTCCCGATTATGTTTAACTAATTCGTCTGTCATGTGCTAATCCAGTTGATGATACTTGAAAAACTTAATTTAAACATCATTAACACAACGTCATTGAAATTTAATGATATTTACTCGACATGTAGCCCGGTCTAGGTTACATTGAAAATATTGGAAAACTGGAAGGAACAGCTGTTTTGTTCTGACAGTCCAGTAAAATATACAAATAATGATTGCGGAATTAATTTTTAAAAAGGTAACAAAATATTAATTTATTTATTTTAAAGATTTTGAATTGAACACTTTTTGTTTCAGCTCAATAAAAAGCGCAAACTTTTATCAGGACAATGACGTTTTCGATTGTCTCCCTAAGGAGCAGAATTTCCGTGCAGGACCAACTGCGAAGAAAGTGTAAAAGTGAAAAGTTGAAGTAAAAAATACAATTGACTGAGTGCATTCAGTACGCGCTATTTTGGATAAGAACGGACTCAATAAGTTGAATTTATACACTTGATGGTGCTTCAGAACAGAAGAGAGTAATGCATACCATTTTTGTTCTTCAATTACTACAAAAAGCTTCCTGCCAAACTTATATCCTGTTATGGAGCGAAGACAAATCAGTAGTTGCATGTTCGCAATTTTTTGTGTTAAAAAAAAATAGTTTAATAAAAAGCAAAAATAAAAGTTATTTTTCATTAAAATTCTTAGTTTGTTTCTTGCTCAATTGTTTTTTTATTTTATGGATTATAGTCTAATACTCTTTTTCAGCATTCATAAACATGAAAATATCTTTGGCTAATTCAGTTGCAGGAAAATCCGGGCTTCATCTATTAAATTATTTTATGATGACAGTTCGAACGTAATTGCATTTTTTACCCGTGTGTCACTAGACGAAGTTAAATATACTTGAACTTAAATATAATTAACTCAAGTATGTTTAACTTCAATCGTCTGTCTAGGGTGTAATGCGTATGTCCTGTGCTCATTCGCTTGATGATACTCGAACAACTTAATTTAAATATCATTATCAAAACGTCATTAAAATTTAATGATGTTTACTCGTCGTGTATTCCGGTCTCGACTACTATAAAAATATTGGAATTCTGGAAGTAACAGCTGATTTGGGCTGTCACGTCATGCTAAATTTTAAGCGAAAAATGGCAGAATCCGTCCTTAAAAAGGTAAAAATAATAATATATAATTAATTTTAAGCATTTTGAATCGAACACAATTTGTTTCAGCTCACTAATAAGCGGACAATTTGGCGGTAGGATGACATCCCTAGTTTACAGCCTAAAGACCCGATTTTTTGTGCAGCATCTACAGTGAACAAATATACATAAAGTGAAATGAAGTGAAAATTTAAATTGAAAGTGATTAGGTTCGTTCGTGTTCGTGTGGGGAACACGCCGGTACAATCTAAATTTTGTTCTGCTATTATTTAACTCGATAGTTATAAGCTAAACAGTTATTGTATTATTATTGTAATAATATCAGTGCCTGTAATTAATAGCGAAGGAAATAAAGCTTGTGTGTTCTTTATTTATTTACTCACCACTAAAACCTGATATTTATATACTTATTTTTGTTGAAATCGATATTTAAAAACATTTAGGGCAGAATTCATAGTCCTCACTTATACTTAAGGGAACCCTTAAGGGATTCCTTATTAATTTTGTGATTCATAGTCGCTCATACTTAAAACATCGGATCCTTATTATATATCCTCCTAATTGCTCACTCGTCCTGGATATGTCCTTGAATTCATATTTTAGTATCATGCTTGAAACAGAAGTAGTCTAGCTGGTCTAGCGGTTACTGCACGCACCTTCGGTGCACAGGGTCATGAGTTCGAATCTCACCGTGGATCATTGTCTTTTTCGAACTCACGAGCTTGTGACGGACTATGATCTCACTCAGATGTTAAACGAGTACCCATTTATGGGGATAAATAACACTGCTGAGAGTGATGCTGATCTCATTACCTCAACAAAAAGCAGATAAGATCTTGGAAATAGAATGTCACTAACACATCCTGCGGCCTTAGTCCAATGCTGGATTGTCGCGCCTGTTATTTATTTATGTAATATTATTTCAAGCATTAGACGTGTTGAATTCTGAAAAAGAAAGCACAATGCATTTTAAATGCGTCAACTCATCACCCATTTAATATGCATTGGACCGCTGCTGCTGTTTCCACTCTATTTCTACCATAATTAATAGCCTATTACTGCTTTAGAGAGAGAAAAAAGCATAGCAGGAAATTGTACTTTATTATACTACTTATAAAATTATTAATGAAATTTTTTGAATATAAAAAGAAAATATAAATAAAAGTTAAACCCACAATTTACACTAATAGTAAAAAAAACAATTGCATGAAAATCCGGACTCTAATTAGTAAAATATTTTCTTTTGACAGTTCAAATGTAATTAAGTATTTCAGCCGTGTGTCACTAGACGACTTTAAACATGCTTCAGTTCAAATATCATTAACTCAAGTATGTTTAACTACAATCGTCTGTCTAGGGTGTAAGTCAATTATTAAATTATATCACATTTCTTGAAAAATTTAAACGAATATTGCTTTTTTTTTATTTTTAAAATAAAAATAAATGGTTTCTATTTTGTTGAAACTGGAGCTACCCTTCATGCAACGAATATACTCGTACCAATACATAATACATAAAAACTAAATATTCTCTGGCATTCTCAACCACAATACAACATACAATGTTTGTCCAACATTACACCGTAGTGATATTCAAAATCTATTTTCAGTTTTGGGTTCATAATAATTTTCTGGCCGCATTCGCAACATTTACGCGTGCCATTTAAAACATAAGAATTGAAGAATGCCTGCTTGGGCTGCTGCGGCTGAATACCAATTGGGTCAAAATTAGCATCCGAAAAAGATTTACGATCTTGGTGAATAGTGCGCCACAGAATACGCATAATACGCACAATAGTGTTTTTGCAAACTTCCTATACATTATTGTGTTTGGTTTAACGCATGAATATTCCAGTATTCTGACGGAAGAAACTACTATAAAGCGGCTAAAGTTAGACCTTGTTGAGTTTTGGACGTGACGATGTCAGTTCAATTTGTCTGGACATTTCGTCGCACTTGAAGTGTCACATCTCATCGAGTTTCTACAGCGCCATACCGCACCGTGACATTGGTGCGGTATCTGTCAGACAGTCGGAGTTTGCAAAATATATTTGTCAAGTGTACGTTCCGGTACGTTACGCGATATTCAATGTTTGGTACTTTGGTACGTGAAACATTTGTCTAGCACTAGATGGATGGATGTATGTCAAGACTAAGCTAATTTCAGTAACAAATGGATGAACGCAAAAAGATGATCTGCCCCAGGTTTGTTATGAAAGTTTGAATTTTGTTTATTTATATTTGATGAACGAAACGAGAAGGCTTAAGTTGAGAGTACCTCTTGAAAAAAAAATAATGTTGAATTTGATGAGTGAATTTGTAGCCAAAATTATTTAAAATGAAGCGCGCCTTTCTCCAGGTTACCTACCATTAAGTCTTAAGTATTTTCCTGATTGTAATTAATAACACGGGAGAACAATTTTAACACTTTTTCTGTTTTTTTGAATCTTGCACCTAATTTATAGTAAAACGGCCTCGCTGATTCCAAAAATGCAGTCCGTTTTTCCCCTATACGTCAGGTTTTTGAGATAACGGGGTTTTTTTAATTTTACGGAAAATTACAATAGGCCCCCTCAAATAACAACTTTTTTTAAAAGCTACGGGGTTGCATCCTTGTGCAGGACCTTCTAGTACTTGTATACAATAAAATTAAATAAATAAATGAAAGTAATTTGTCGCGACCTGGATTTTTTGTTAAAAGTTGTGAAATTCTTCGGCCATTTTTAAGTCTTTTTTAATCAAAAAAATGCATTTAAAAGCCTCCGTTCGAGTATATAACCCTATTTTTGTGCTCTTAACTTGTGTAATGGAAGCCTCTACTATCCCTTGTCGAAAGTGTCTCAGCACCCGGAGTCAGTTTGCTATATATGTGGCAGTTATACATTTCTAAGTCAAAGGGCAAAAAATAGGCCCCTTTGTCCACCAGGCATATCATATGTGTAGACCTCAAGATGGTTCTTCCTTCTCGGTTAGCAAAGTGGATATACAAAATATCCGTGCTTTTT
Organism: Microchrysa polita; assembly: GCA_949715475.1. Classification (NCBI taxonomy): domain Eukaryota; kingdom Metazoa; phylum Arthropoda; class Insecta; order Diptera; family Stratiomyidae; genus Microchrysa; species Microchrysa polita. The sequence continues at coordinate 113,267,242 of OX454416.1, read as the reverse complement.
GTGTATGTGGGATAGCAGAACTCGCGATAAACATTGGATACAAAGGAATTGGCCCCCGAGATCTGATCTGAAGGCTGGTGATCAAAATATTGTTCATGAACCGCTTGTGGATCGACAAAAAACATTTTCCCGCTGTTGCATATAAAACTAGGCCTGGCGAAACAATTTGTAAAAGCCTTACCAACAGAAGGAAATTATTTTAAATATATGCTGTCGGCCCTTTCTGTGCTATCATACGAGAAAATAAAGGCTGGAGTATTTGATGGTCCACAAATTCGGCAGATTCTCAGCGATACACATTTTATGGAATCAATGAAAGAAAATGAAAAGACAGGCTGGCATTTGAGAATATAGTCAACAACTTTCTAGGCAATATAAGTGCATCGAATTATGCGATAGTAGTCGAGCAACTATTGGACAGTTTTCAAAGGCTTAGCTGCAACATGTGCATCAAAGTTCACTTTTTACACAGTCATTTAGATGAATTTCCGGAAAATCTTGGAGCTGTGAGTAATGAGCAAGGAGAGCGATTTCATCAAGATTTCAAAATCATGGAAAGTCAATATCAAGGCAGATGGGATGCGAATATGATGGCGGACTATTGATGGGGCATAGAACGGGACTGTCCGGAAATTAAACACTCCAGAAAAAGCTACAAACGAAAATTTTTGCCATAATTTTTTTTTTAATTCTTAGGTAATGTTGTTAAGATATAAAATCATTATTTACAAACAAAAAAATTTTAGCGAGTTTCGTTTGTTTTGATTTCAATGAAGGGAAGGTTTGTATGGGGGCCTAAATTTGAGCCCCCTGTATCTCAAAAACTGGACGTATAGGAGAAAAACGGTTAGCATTTCCGGATTCTACGACCAAAAATTAGCTAGAAATGAATATCAAATCTAAATAAACAAAATGCTGTTCCCCTGTGTAATTGATCGCGAATTTAAAATTAATAGTGTACCTCAGACTTGGTTTTGTATTATACTCTAGGGCAACGGTTCTTAACCGGTGGTCCGCGGACCACTGCTGGTCCCTGAGGTGACTTTATGTGGTCCGTCAGGCGTTTGCTGTGATTCGCACATAATCCGATAGTGAAGATTGTCGAATTTCACGCAGCTTAAAGTTTGAAGGATAGAAACGGAGCGGAGTTCTTTTTTGACAGAGCAAATAGTTCAGACTGTTCATTGAGATTTTTTATCGTTGTAGGCTGTGTATAGGAATATGTGCTTTATTGATGAAAAAAAAAATAAACGTAAAAGTAGTTTTGGACGATGGAATGAAATATCGTCAAAATTTGCTTTTATTCTTGACGGTCTTCCTAATAACGCAACTTCCACGGAAATACGAATTTCCTGATGAATAAAACAATTTTCCCGACTGCGTTATACTATGGCTACCAGGCATACGAAAAATAGCGGAGTTGTACGAAGAGTACGGGAGTATTGAAATTCGCGAAACTATTTTATTATATTGTACAATGTAGGTATATACAACGAATTAAAGCTGGCGCCCAAACGGATGATAAACGCAAAATAATTGCACGAAGCATGAAAACGAGGACGTCCTAGAGCTCGATAGGAGTGTTTAGATAAGGCAGGATATCTACGAGTTTCCTAGACCGCGGAGGGCGTCATAATTAAAGGTAAACAATTTAGGCACTTAAGGCCATATAATTTAAAAAAAAATACTTTTTTGTTCTCAGAGCATTATGGTAACTTACATTGCTGAATTGAGTTAATTCAGCTCTTATTGATTATCTTTAGCACTTCTGAAAAAGTTCTAACATGCTTTTGATTGTTTTAACGACCATCAATGCCGTTTCCATATATTTATCCAATGTTTAACCATAAAAAAAGTTTTTCATCCAGTAAGGAATACAATTAAGAGCTTTACTATCTATTAAAAAAGGGAAAAATTATAAGCCATCTCCGGCTGAAACAGACCGAAATAGAGGGCATCTTCCATTACGAATTTAGGATGCCTTTCTTAAAAGCTACCTCTCGTTTGGCTTTATTTGTCTCTTAAACCACATTGTTACAACGGCGGATAGTTCCAATCGAAAACGTTGACTGCCAAGACTACGATAAGTTTTGTAAGGCAATTACATTAATAATTATGTTCTTTTCCCTAATTATATTACCGAGGAGTAATACGATCACTACAAGAAGTGGATTTGGTACAAAACTTTATGATTTTAATGGATCTACACACATTTTAATTTGGTGGCCCGCAACAACTAACGAGTTTTATCAAATGTTCCCTCGTGTGTAAAAGGTTAAGAACAACTGCTCTAGGGTTTCCAACTGCGAAAATTATGCAACCAACCCCGTACCAAAATGTACAGAAACAAATTCTGATTGGTATAATCCAGTTTATTTAAAAAACAATTCATTAATTTTTTTACATTGTTTAAAAAATTAAACTAAGTATTTAAAAACAAATAAAACGAGACCGAGTTCTAAGTGTATACCCCTATAGCCATGTACAGACTTAGAAGACATGCAAAACCCAAAATTTTAATTTTTTGTAGGGGAGGGACGGTATAGATGGGTCGTACCTGGCACATGTTTAACATCTTATCACCCAGCTACCATTTGATACTAATTTGAAGTTCTTCGTGACATTCTATCAAAAGATATGGCCAAATATAACTTTGTAGGGGAGGTAGGGGTAGGTGGACCTACTCCACTTTCAATCAACTTAAAGTATATGTCCGAATTAGGCATTGATCAGAATTTCAAGTCGATAGCGATATTATATCGAAAGTTATGGCCGAATTAAAAGAGACCGAGTTCTAATCGTGCGAGTGTACACCCCCTATACCCATGTACAGTCCTAGAAGGCACGAAAAACTTAAAATATAAAATTTAAGTTTTTTTGTAGGGAAGGAGTGGGTATATGAGTCGGATCTGGTGCTATTTTAATATCTTAAAGGGACTTCCAGAAGCTACAATTTGACACAAATTTGAAGTGTTTCGCGACATTCTATCAAAAGGTATGGCTAAATATAGCTTTGTAAGGGAGGTAGGGGTAGTGGTGGTGAGGCCTTTTTCACTTTCCATCAACTCAAAGTATATGTCATAATAAGGAATTAATAAAAATTTGAGGTCTCTCGCGATATTTTGTCGAAAGTTATGGCCGAATGAAATTATCAAGGAGGAGTCATTTGTATGGGGGGTAGGGGAACCCTTGGTTCGATTTGGCTCATTTTCAATTCCGTCAAAGATTTAATCAAAAAAATCATCTATCCAAATTTAAAACCGCTAGCTTCATTATTTCGGGAGTTATCGTGCAAACAGACAGACACACGGACAGACAGATAAACAGACATGGCTCAATCGAATCAGAGACCGACTCTGATCATTTATATACATATATACTTTGCCATACTTCCGCTGGCTCCTAGAGGTGTTACATAATATTGGCGTAACAATAACGTTATGCACTGTTTATTCTGGCTAGAGCCCAGATTCTCGGGCAATAATGCACGAAATTGCACTTTTCAGTGTATATTGCACGAAATTGCACGGTTTAAGGTTTTTGCATGAAAACAAACATTAGCATTTTAAAACCTGTTTCATACCATTTTTTCCCAAAAATTATGCAATGTGCTGAATTTTGCGATAGACAGAGAAGAGAATAAAAGTATTGAGAAAGAAAACACATGCGAAGAAAACAATAAAACAAACAAAGTTATGCACATCATAGAAATGTCATAAAATGCCAGTTGATAATAAAAAATACAGTTGCAGTTGTTTTAGAGTGCATGTTAATCTAGTGGTTAACTAAACTTAAAAACATATGTATATGTAGGAAAATCTGCTCCTTTGAAGATGATGTATTCCCATATTAGATAAGCCCAAAGGTTGCGCGATAGATTCTAAACATTTCATTTCATTTCATTTCATTTCGAAACCGGTCATGGATTTCGGGTGCCATATTTAAATGAGCTAATCTAGACAGCATTTTATCCGGAGAAGTTTATGTTCGGTGAAAATAGTGAAAGTGTTCCAGATTTTAAATAAAATTTTTTTTTTACTTTTTAGAGCAAATCTTAATTTTTTCAACGCTTTTCTTGCGTACACTGCTCCGAAACCTAACCTACTAAAAGACTTAAAAAATGACTTTTTTCATATTGCACGAAAAATGCATACTCGGGCATTTATATTGCACGATTTTGCACGTTTCGGGGTTTTTACTGCACGTTTTTAAATTTTTTACTGCACGAAAATCCGGGCTCTAATTATGGCATATATGAAGTGCACGCCACTGGCCAGAGCGGAGCTAAAATCTAGACAAAGATAACAAAGCACATTTTCATAATGCCGTTTGATTAGCTAAACAAAATAACAAAAAACACGCCGAAAAGAACTGGATATCTGTCATGTTCTGAGTTACCAAACAAACAAATCATTTACGTGATACGCGTAAATAAAACTTCCTCAAATACTATTTTGAAATGCATACACTTAAATGTCGAACATGGTTTATTTAACAAAATTTTCTATTCTTGCCAAATAGTATCTGTATGTCGTCTTTAAAGTGTATCTTCTATTTTCAACGGTTCGCGATATGAATATACTGTACTGTGTCTATTAGATAAACAAACATTCTAGTTAATTGTCCATAAATAAAGCCATTAGACAACATCAAGTCACGAATCGAGATCATATTACAATTTAAAAATAACGTTGATTGGTGCAGGCTTTTTACCGTAATATAAACATGTCGTTAATTATCATATGGAGCCCCATTGGTTTGCGCATTTGCGAAAAATTCCGGCTCATCTTCCAGTAAACAGACAGAGCATAATTTCAAATGTTTCACTATAAATAAATACCACCAAAAGTATATTCTTAAGTTTTATGTGGTTGACTAAGTCCAGATACGCACATTTAAAGATTTTTTTCTTTTACCGCATACGTTAAATATGTAATTAGCCTAAAAGCCTAAATTTTTCCGGCTAATATTTACGTTGAACCAAATTCGAACGGATTTATCGGGATTTATTATCAATTTGGTGGTTTTCGTACGCGTCGATTTTTCTATATTTTAGTTTGACTATTTGTGCGTTTTTCTATCGTATGGCATCATAACATATTGTGCGTTCGAATGGCGGCTTCCTGTTGATAGATGTGATGAAAATTTTTATGATACGTTTTTGACGTGAATACTATGAAATGACGATTAAATGATCATAACTCGGGAACAATAAAAAAAGTGTTTTTTTTTTGTTTGAAAATTGAATATAGGTCAAAATATTGTTTATATCATTTTCTTGGCATTTGATTAGAAGATCTTATATATTTTTTCTTATTTAATAATTTAATTAAATTTTTATTAACAGATGTGCTTCATTAATTAGATAAAAAACTTACTTGTTAGTTATAGAAAATCGTACCAACTATCATCTACGATAAAGATAATTGCGCTTCCGTAACCGTACACGAAACTTTATGGTACAACAATTGAAGAATAGGCGTAGATGTATTTGACATACGTTAAACATTCGAGATTGACGGGTCGTGTTGTGATTTTGAGTTAGAAATGGTCGTATACTCTTTTGTGAACGGCACGCAAGCGAATTTATTTACCGAATTTCAAAGAGTAGACGATAGTTTGTGCGTCTTACTAAAGTTATAAGCCGAAGGCCAGGGTAGCTAGTGCTTAAGATACTTCTAAGATCTTCATAATTGTATTATGCTTGCTCTTAATAAATAATAATAATAATAATAATACATACTAAAGCTATCTATTTTTAATATTTTTTTAATTACATTTGTTAATTACAATTATTAATTTTTTAATTTATTAATTAAATTAAAAAATTAAATTAATTTCAATTAAAATTAAATTTAAAAAAAATTAAATTTAGTTAAAAAATTCAAATTAAAAGGATTTCAAATCAATCATCGATCGATTGACAGTTGTGAATACTGCAGTGTCATTTTACCTGTCTGATTTAATCACTGAATTATACAATTTACCTAAGTGCGAACTGTTTCAATACGCGACAAATTTGTCAGTTAAACTCCTGTGTAGCTCCAGTGCTTGAAGTTTTAGTTCCACCCTAAGTTTAAACATAATTACAAACTATTCTGTTTGGTGTGAACAACTTGTTTTTCTTCACTGCGATTAGAACAATAGCTACAGTGAGTTACAACAAATATTGTAACAATAGTACTAAATAAACAGTGGTTGTGACATTTGGTGGCCCATTAAAGCTAAGAACATATTTCAAGCAGTATTTAGCAAACAGATTCCATTTTGTAAACAATCTAGTTTTCTTTTTTTTACCATAACTATGAGTACTCAAATGGCTTGTTATTATTGCACGAAAGAAATTGTTAAGGCTACCGACTCTATTGTATGCACCGGCTGTTCAAACTTATTTCATTTCGTCTGTGGTGGATTCAAGGAATCAGTTTTTCGAAAATTATCCCAAGAGAAAAGAAAAATATGGCTGTGTCGTGCATGTCAAAGTGGCCCTTCCAAGAGTGTAACTAATAATAGTGAGAATAATATCAACAGTGAAATTAATTACAATGAGATAGTATTATCAATAAACAATTTAAAGACCGATATGCGTAATCAAATCAAGGAACTGAAAACAGTGTTTAAAAACGATTTAACTGAATATAAAAAATCATTAGATTATTGTTGCAACAAAATAGACGATTTCGAAATGACAATTAATAACTACTCCTTAAAAATTGAAAATCTTACAAAATTATGTAACTCCCTTACAGAGGAAAAATCTTATACTAAAAAACAACGTTAAGTTATTAAATTTCAAATTTAATCAAATTGAGCAAAGTGAGTTATCGAACAATGTGGAAATTCATGGGATTCCCGAAACAGCTAATGAAAACCTGCATGAGATTTGTAATAAGATTGGCGAAATTATAAAGGTCAGTGAAATCAATGTTATAAAATCTATAAGGAAGCGAAATCATAAAAAAAACGATAAACCTGGTGCGATAATTGCGACTTTTGCGGACAGATTGCAGCGGGACAAATGGTTGTCGCTCTGTAAACAACATCGACAACATTTACTAGCCACAAAAGTTCATAATACATTTCCTAATGAAAAGGTATACGTTAACGCTTATTTGACGAAGTCGAATAAAAAGCTATTATATGAAGCTAAAAAATTTGCCAAAGAGTACCTATTCAAGTTTGTTTGGTTTAGAGACGATGTTATCTGGATACGGCAAACTGAAAATAGCAAAGTTTACAAAATTACTTCCGAGGCTGATTTATCAACGAATCATTTAACCATCTAATCAAATATGTTTTATAGATGTATTTCTTATAGCTATTTCTATTATTATGAATAACTTAGATTTTCTAAATTATCCTAATTTACCTAATAATGAGTCTGTTATTATACATAATGAAAATCAATGTAGACACTTTTTCAATCATAACAGTAATCTAAAAATTATGCACTTAAACATAAGAAGTATTGCGAAGAACTTTGATGAATTCAATATATGGATAAGTTCATTAGATATTAATTTTGAAATCCTTGTTTTAACTGAGACATGGCTCGCATGCGAAGTCTTTAATTTTGAAATACCTGGTTATACAAAAATAATAAAATCAACTAGATTCAACAAATGTGATGGTGTTGTAATATATATTCAAGACAACATTAGCTTCAAAATGGTTGACTTAGAAATTGATGAAGTAAATTCTTTACATGTAACTGTTTGTACTGATCAAAAAACATTTTTAGTATCCTGTATGTATCGTTCTTAACTTTGTAAATAGCTTGGAAACATTCTTGCATAGTAATAAACATTACGACCATCAGATCTTAATTGGAGATATTAATATAGACATCTTGAATCAAAACATCGATTACATCGGCCATACGTATTTAAATACACTTTATGAATATGGCTTCATTAGTCACTTATATGGTTGTAGCCGTCAAGGTGTAACCAAAGGTAGCTGCATTGATCACATATTTTTCAAAACTATTACTAATCAGTTTTCATTAGTCTCGGCAATTTATCACGTTAATATTACAGATCACTATGCAGTTATTGGGTCTATAATGTCTGATGTGAAGAAAACAGCACAAGCGCAACCTACTTATCAAAAAAATACATTAAATAAACAAGAAATTTCATCTAAATTAAATTGTGAGTCCTGGGAGTCAATTCTCAATGAAAATGATGCTGAAAAGTCATTTAATTTGTTTAATCATAAGCTTTTGGATATATACAATAGTTGTATGAAATCTGAAACTAAAGTGAGTAGTAGTAAACATAGGAGAATCAGACCGTGGATGAGTAGAGGACTCATGGTATCCATTAGAAATAGAGATAAATTAGCTAAAAAACTTCATAAACAACCATTTAACACTACACTAAAAGCTCGTTACAAAGCATATAGGAACAAATTGTCGACTCTAATAAGAAATACAAAAGAAAATTATTACAAATCGATGCTTCAAAGGAATTTGGGAGATACCAAACGTATTTGGAGTATTATTAACGAAGCTACTATTACAAGTTTTAGACAGGGAGATTTAATTAGCCATATTACAACTTCTTGTGAAGAAACGATATCCAGTGATCGTAAAGAAGATATCGTCAATGAATTCAACAAGCATTTTGTTAACATTGGGCATCAAATTGCAAGTAAAATCAATTTGCCCATTGTGAGAAATGATGGTTGGATGTCAACAATTTCCACTAGTAATAATTTTTGTGACTCTTTTTTTCTTAACCCAGCCAGTAATAATGAAATCGTCCAGCTTATTAGTGAATTAAAACACAGTGCAGCCCCTGGTTCTGATGGCATCCAGCCGTCTATCTTAAAGGAGAATGCTTCAGTTTTATCAGTCCCTCTAGTACACATCTTCAATTTATGTTTGGTACAGGGTACATTCCCTTCTGCGCTTAAAACTGCTTTGGTAATTCCAGTATATAAAAATGGTGACAAAAATAGCCTAGATAACTACCGTCCCATTTCGTTGCTCTCTGCTCTATCCAAAATTTTCGAAAAGGCTATCAAAAATAGACTCGTAAACTATTTAAATTTGAAGCACATACTATCAAACAACCAATTTGGCTTTAGGAAAGATATGAGTACAGATGATGCTATTTTTAACGTCACTAAAACAATAATAACCAACTTGGATCAAGGAAGCAAATGTTTAGGAGTCTTTTTAGATTTCAGAAAAGCATTTGATACCGTCAATCATGACATTTTGCTCAACAAAATGGAGCGCATGGGCATAAGAGGTGTGGCACTGAAATTATTTAAAAGTTATCTGAGTCAGAGTTCTCAAGCTGTACGCATAGACAACTTCAGAAGCTCTCAACTCAGCATAAACATAGGTGTTCCTTAAGGTACTGTTTTAGGACCACTTTTATTCTTAATTTATATTAATGATTTGCTAAGAATAAATTTGACAAACGGTACAACGTTTGCGTATGCTGATGATACGGTTGCAATATTTCATGGTAGTGACTGGATAGAAACCTATAAACAAGCGAATTATGGAATTAGAATTTTGCAATCATGGTTACGTAAAAACGCAGTTAGCATCAACGTTGGGAAAACTGTTGTAATCCCATTTTCATTCACAACTAATGGTGGACCCTCTCCATCAGAATTTGTTATACTCCATGATAATTGCACTTCAACACGAGGTTGTTCATGTACAATCCTCCCTAATAAGGATAGTACCACATACTTAGGTGTAAGAATCGATAAAAATTTGCGCTGGGAAGAGCATGTGGCAGATGTATGCAAACAATTGAGAAAAATTATATATAAGTTCGTACAATTAAGTAACATATTATCAAAAAGTTTAATACGATTAGTATTTTTATCCTTGGTACAGTCAGTCATAGAATATGGGATTATTGGCTGGGGTGGAATAGCTTCCTCTAATTTACTCCCTCTAACAATACTGCACAAAAAAATTATCATAATCTGCTTGAGGAAACCTGTTCATTATCACACTGCACTTATTTACCGTGAATTTAATGTAGCAACTATCCAAAACTTATATGAGATGAAAATCTTAAAATTTGTCTTTACCCACCGGGATATTTTCCCAACTGTTACTGATGCTAGTTATGTAACACGTAGGCGAGCTCGTGGGGCACTATGTGAACCAAGATTTTATACATCAGCAGCAGCGGTACATGCGTTTTATTCTGCTCCAAGGATGTTTAACAAGCTTCCTCTACATATAAGTAATCTAACAAATTGGAACATATTTAAAAGTTCATTGAAAATGTATTATTTGCAGAACGAGGATAGCTAATAATAAGTTTTATGCTATTACGGAATATAATAGTATGTTGAAATTTATAATTTATCACTCTTTTTTTATCCATTCAAATTAATTTCATTGCATGCAAGTCTTAAAGTCTGAAATTTGTAGGACAACCATTGCCTTTAGTTTGTTTATAGCATCTTTTGTATTTTATTTTTGAATTTGAAATTAATTTTACATTTTAAGTACATAAAAATTTTGTATATATTATGTTTTAAAATTAGACATATGAAAATAGAAGAAAATATTGAATTCTGTTAAATCGATCCGTTGCACAACTCGAGCATTTGCTCATAGTATTACGGCCAATTAAACTTAATAATGAATTATAACTAAAACTAAACTATTTTTAAGATATATTCAACTTATTAAAAATTGTATATAAAATGTCTGAATTGGCGATAAATAAATAAATAAAAATAAATAAATATTTAAAAAATAATCTTCAATACTTCCAACAATATCCCAAATAAGTTACTCGTCTACCCAATTCTGATCGATTTGTCCTTTTTGTTGTGAACAACAATCATTTCCATCTCAATTTGCCAGGCAATATCCACGCCGACAATATTCCAAAACAACAACTTCCGTGTATCCATAAGGCGACGTATAAAGCAATTTTAAACTCCAATTACGCTTGAATTCCCTTATTCATTCCCGAAGCTAAACGCCCGGCCCGTAGTCGTATCCTTCGTAGTCAGTGGGTGTCGAAGGTTTATTTAAATTTCCTCTCAACACTTGTTCCAAGAGATGATGGATTGAATTGATGTTGCGTGTAATGGGAGCAGCAAACCACAACAAATCTTCTACTTGACAATATTTCACCTTTCTAACAAGATTTTCCATGATTGCATGCTCTGCTCCTGAGATTGCGAAATTCTGTACGAGCTACGGCAAGACGGCAGCTTTAACATACACAAAGCCCATCACAAAACGGCCAATTAAATGAACAACAATACGAGCGCGCCATTTTATTTACTCACTTAAGGAAAACTTAATAGGATTTTCAAATTGTTTGATGAAAAACAGACGGTGTTTGGATGTATGTTCAGTGGCAGATATTTTTTGCAGACGGCAGTTTACCAAACAGCAAAAAAGAGTCCTCTCTGTTGTGAAAGCACATACAGAGTAAATTGGAGTAATGTACAGTGCCGAGTGCGGCATTTATTTGATTAAAAGAAAACATTTTCATGGTTGCTCACATACAAATTTTCCATAAAATCTGCGGTTCTCATATTCGCTCATGGCGATATTAATAGAAAATTGGCAATCAAGATTTTATAGAGTTTGGTCGTAAAAACTTATTTGCATCACAGAGTGCGAGTGCTGCAATTGCGTGTAATGCTAAACAGTCTCGTAACAAGTAAAATGAGCAATTGATTTTGAATGGGATATTCTGATATTATTGGCTCGTGTATTTTCATGAGCTGTATAGAAAAGTTCTTTCATCACGATTTCGGTGAATCAGCTGCAGTACATATATAATTGTAAAATATCAACACGGAACCAGAATGATGGATTCTGCGAAAATGTTTAAACTAAATTCGTGTGCGAAATTAGGAATGTATGATTAGGTGCATAATTTTGTTTGTAATTTATTTCTAGGACTTTACAGTTATTATATAGTACGGGTAATTTAGGGGTACGGAAATTTCTTTTTTACGAAACATAGATGCGAATTTCGGCGAAATTTGCTCATTTTTGCGAATTGATGCGAAATATTTCAAATTTGTACTTTTTCCACGAAATGTTAATTTTTCTTCAAATAAACAATCAATAGTGGAAGATAATTTTTCTTCTCAGATTTATTTTTTGTCAAAAGGTTCCCATTAATAAGAATAGAGAAATTTCCAAAAATGAAAGGCTTGCAGACGAGCACAATAGCTTGCCAAACACCGAGCAAGGTTTTGATGTTGAATAATTGAAGTGATCAAGTGATCGATCAATTATTATCCAAACGTTTTTTGTGTTGCCGGGATCGGAATTGAATTTAACTTGATGTGTTGTGTTGCCTCCTTTTTTGATCCACGAAAAAATAAGTAAAGGTGTTTAGTCGGAGGTTGGATGAATGAACTTTGTTTCCTGCATCGGGTTTTTTTAAGGTAAAGTTTTTTCGTGGTTCGATGAGCCCCAAAATTGATATGAACTGTGCATTAAAAAGTGAAACAGTACTCGCGGGTTCTGCCTCAGAAGTTTGTTTCTCTTTTTACCGTAACTTTTACTTACCATAAATGGGTACTCGTTTAACATCTGAGTGAGATCATAGTCCGCCACAAGCTCGTGAGTCCAAAAAAACACAATGATCCACGGGATCCATGAGATTCGAACTCACGATCCTGTGCACCGAAGGTGTGCGCACTAACTGCAAGACCAGCCAGACCACAGGATTTTAGGATAATGATACTAATTTCGCCATCTAAATCCTTTTTTTAAGTTAAAGTTTTTATGTGTTTTATTTGGAGTTGTATAGTATAGTAGTCTGGTTGGTGTTGTGGTCATTGCACACACCTTCGGTGCACAGGGTCGTGGGTTCGAGTCTCACCGTCCACCAATTTAGTTATTTTTCGAACTCACGACCCATGTAACGGACGTGCTGTTAACCTCAACACCGCAACAAAAAAGCAGTTAAGATCTTGGAAATTGGATGTCACTAACACATCTGCGGCCTTAAGAACTGTTGCGCCAATTATTTATTATACCCGACACTATGTGAAAGGGTATACATATTAACTTTGTCATGTTTGCAACGCACAGAAGAAATCACCTCCGACTATATAAAGTATTTGTAACCGGGAAAGTTAAAAAGGGGCTATCGTGTAAAAATTTAGATTTTCACTTTTTTAGTGATTTCCACAGAAAAAAATGTGCTCTTCCCGATGGTGAAAACCGCAGTTGCCAAAATTCAAAAAATGTGTCCGAAAATCGATCTTGAAGTTCGCCATCAAATCATCAAAATCCAATGTGAAATTGAAATTTTGTGTATTTCTGAATATCTTTTCAACTGCTAAAGCAAATTTACCCAAATTTTCAACACGTCCCATTCACTAAGTTGGAAGTAAAAATCAATACCGCAAATCATATAAGTCTGCATGAGTTGAGGTAGGGAGCGGCATGAAAACAAAAAATGTAGTATCGAATACAACATTTTTAGGAAATTTAAGTTTATAAGTTTCTCAATTTTATGAGATGTAGGCATTATTGTATATAATGTTAGTATGTAATGATATTTTACTGTTATAATTTATTATCAAACTATATAAAGTAGACTTTTATACAGAATTTTAAATAGTGGAATTCTTTTTTAATGTTCAATAGAAAAAATAATCAAATGTAATTTTTTTGTTTTATAATATTTTGGGTGCTAGATATCAAGCTAGGTCAACAATTAATTTTGATTTTAAAAAGGACCAAAAAGGACACAGAAATGTCGTTAATGCGGAACGGGCATGTGCGATATCATATCAAACGAGACGTTGAGTGCATTCTAATCCGTTAATATATTTCATTCTTGCGCGTATAAAAGATTAATGTCAGAGTCTCTCATAATGACCATGTTTGTATTTGAGGCGGTGCGCGGCAAAACTCGCTTCTTCCATTTTTATACGAAATTGAGTTATGAATTGCATTCGAAAGTATTTTTCCTACTCTACACGGTAGTTAGCTTAGTTTTCATCAAAATAAATCAACATTTTGATCAGAAAGGTCCTAAAAAGGACACTATTTATTCCTTAACCGGAGGTCGGCATGCGGGGCATCATATGAAAGGGGACGTCGAGTACATTACGTATCCGGTGTTTGTTTCCTATGTCAAGAAACATCGACGAAATAAACCGGGCTTAAATGAAAAATGTTTCTTTCCAAAGCCATAACTACGCAAATAATTCAATTTGCCACTGCCACTTCATTTTTTAGAATTCATAATATCTCAACATTCTATCATTATATTTGCTTAGGAAAAATTCAAACAAACAAACGCAAAAAAATATGCCCCATTTGACAAAATTTCGTAGCATAGGAAGAGAAGGGAGGCGAGCCTAAACATGTGAAGACCCTGTCAAGTCGATAAAAGTCATTATACTCTCTTTGGATTTACTCTCTTCCTGTGCATCTTACGAACACAATTTATGATGCAATTTGATGACAATCAATATTCCTATAACACATACTTAGAAGACTTTAAGCTACAATGCAGCGGTAATGAGTTATTGATATGTAAATGCAAAAAACTGCAAAATTGGTATGATTTTTGGAATTTCCCGCATTTTCTTGGTGCTATAACTCTGTCAGTTTTTATTGTAGAGTACAACTTTTTAGATGAAGTTTGTAGGAAATTTCGTTCTCTACAAAATTGTCTTGGCACGTTTTGTGTTCAAATGGACTGTAAAGAAGTTTCACCCCAAAAACTGATGAAAAGGCAGATTGTAGATGGTTTTTTCAAAATGGCGGCAGGAGCACATGGGGGGGGGGGAAGTGACGCAAACTTGGATTTTAACTTACCCCACCTGTCTTTATAACTTATCAATTCATATCAATTTGAGACATCCGCAATTTTTGCAAGGTAAAATCTCCCCGTTGATTGGAGTATATCTCCACCGAACAATATCTATACTGGATAATATTAGTTAATTACGTTCTGTAGAATTTGAAAAAAAAAAAATAGTTTTAGTTGTTAATTTAATTGAAAATTAAAACAAATCTTTTTCCTCGGGTTTTTTCTTAATAATAAAAGAAATGCTTAAAGGCATCCTTACAGAAACCCCCAGTAGGGACTGGAAGTAATTCTTTCGAGTTCTGTGCCGCTAGCAAAGTTCTAGCGGCACTGTACTTTACATGTTTTAAGGACAACCGTTAGTTTGAAAGTCCTCGACACATAACGTGGAAGTATAAGCTTACATCCCATATAAAAGTTTCATTTTTTTAACAAGAATTTTCCACGTTGGTTGGTTGAAAAATACCATCAGTTGCGTTTTCTTGATCATCTGGAGTAGTTTTGAGTAACGAACTCCATAGAAAAAAAAAATACATCTACGTAGTTAATTTTCACACGTGCCACTACCCTACGCGGGATAGAGTTTAGGTGAATTAAATGTAGATGGCTAATCTACAGGGGAAAAAATATGGCAATTTCGTTTTTTAAGTTTGAGTTTAAGGTAGGTACCTTTAAAAAAAATGACAATTCAAAACAAAACAGCGAATATTTCTTTTTGAGGTACTTAGATTTTTCAGATAAATCAGTGTCTTATGTGACGAAACCGGTCAAATCTAAAAAATAAGCCGACGACAGTAAGACAAAAATGTAGAACAGTTGTAAGTTGTTTGAGCAGTTACCCGCGATTTTTTTTTTTACTTTTAAATCACGCGTTAATCGCGATGGTAAAAAACGCGCTTATTGTCATAAGTGCTTTTCGACTTTGTGGAGCATTTCCATATTTACTGGAATTCCCGTGCAAAACGACAATCTGTAAAATTGATCCAAGCTATGTCATGGATCATCTGCCAATGCCATCTCCCAGATGCCTCCGCAAACAATTTCCCTAAAATTTCCCGTATGTAATTTTGTTTTTCAGTTTATCTGGTTTCTAATCATTTAAGTCAATCATTTTAAAATATCCTGGGATATTTTCCTTTAAATTAAATCTTGCACGGCGCATAGTATCAAATGCAAGTTCCAATTCAGAATATCGCGTTGGGGACTGATGAAACAATAGTAAGCTGTTACTGAAGGGGACAATTTTGATCCGTTTGCGTTTTACTTGGACAATGATCCTGTCTGTCCAAGAAAGAAACGACTATAATTAAATATCTAGGTATTCAATTCACAATACCAAAAACACTTTCATCATTGTCTTAAAAAGGCCACTGCCTCGAGTCACAATCAGACAGAATTGTAATTGTATACTTTTATTTAATAAAATATAATTCATGAATATTTTTCTGAGTGTAAAATACCCTTGCGCTAAAGTTCTTTTCACAGTGGGGAAAGGAAGATCCTGACTGACCAGTCGCCTGTAAAATCAGATATAGCCGACAATATTTGCTGTACCGGTAGTAGACTATTGACGTAATTATCATGGAAATCGAAATCTAAAACAAAGGGTACATAATGCGAATAAAATATTCTTGATTCGAACTAGAATATCGCGATATTCTGGTGTACCCAAATGCAAAAAAAAAAATATTCAAAACCATTTCAATGACTTCTTCTAATCTGCCCCTATCGTTTAAAACCCATCTTGCCTATCCACAACCAATTTTCCAAAAATGTCCTTTTCAGGAGAGAAGATCCTTTCCGAAGATTTCAAAAATGTACAAATAGTATTTCGGGGCGCTTGTCTCACCAAGTGTTGTATTTTCATATCCATATTGCTCATATTGAACTTCTTTAGCAAAAAAGGACCTTTTGTCCTTACGGGTATTCCCTGGAATTAGTATGCACTTTTAGATATTAAGTGTCCTGCTGATAAATGACTACTTGTGTCTTATTAAAATCGCACACAAAGAGAATCAAAGCAAACAATTGAAAGGAATTGCATCATTATCTGTACATGATTGATTGATGATTTACTGTTATTCCAGTTACTGGTCAGCAATGCAATCTCTGAATCATTTTTGTGGCCACCAATGGATCATGTATATTAACAATCATACAATATAGCAAAGAAAGTGCTGAAAATGTACTCGAACTTGTCGAAAAATTAATTTGCATTTGGATTTACTGTTATCTTGCCCGCTAATTACATTTTAGGTAACAGTATCCGAATCAGGATCATCGAAAGTATATAGATACCAAGTTTCATAAAAATCAGATCACGACAAATCATTTAAACACTATGCACCGACTTGATTTCTTTATCGGCCGTTTACTCGCTTGTTTGTTTTTACCAGATAGCCCCCTTTTAACTTTCCCGGTCACATATATTATTGCTCAGTGTGACGAGAGAAATCGATTGAGCGATGTCCGTATGTTTGCCTGTCCGTCTATCTGTCTGTCTGCCTGTCTGTCCGTTGCAACGAAAACTAGTCCCTCAGTTTTGAAGCTATCGAAAGTAGCCTCGGTCTCGTTTTTATTTTTATTTGAAGTTGGAGAAAAAAACCCTCACACAATAATGGCTTACAACTAAATAATGAGACTTTTTTTTAGAGATGGCAACACCGATAAACTAACGGTAGTCCATCTTTGACATACATACCATTTGAAGTTTCTATTCATAAGCTGGCAATGTCAGTATAAACATTTCGTGTTGATTGTTGACAACGCATTTACCGGACCATGGAAAGTTTCGAAAATTCACGAAAAAAACAATATTTGCGGGAAGTTTTACTTGGGCATTATTTTGCTAAGAAGACTGCAGCTCAGAGTCATCAATTGCTCGTGGAAGTTTACGGTGACGATGCTTTTTCGCGTGCACAGTGTTTTCGGTGGTTTCATCGGTTCAAAAATGATAATTTCGACATTACCGACGAAGAGCGACCTGGCCAGCCAAAAAAGTTTGAAGACGAAGAATTGACGAAATTACTCGAAGAAGATTCGTGCCAAACGCAAAAAGAGTTCTCAATTTCATTGGAAGTGACTCAGCAAGCCATATCGAAGCGGTTAAAATCACTGGGAATGATCCAAAAGCAAGGCCACTGGGTTCCGTACGAGTTGAAGCCAAGAGATGTTGAGAGGCGCTTTTACATGTGCGAACAACTGCTTCAAAGGCAACGACGGAAGGGTTTTTTGCATCGTATTGTGACCAGCGATGAAAAGTGGATACATTATGCTAACCCAAAGCGAAAGAAATCATGGGGACCGCCCGCGCACCAATCAACATCGACCGCGAAGCCAAATATTCATGGTTCCAAGCTCTGCATTTGGTGTGACCAGCTCGGTGTTGTGTATTATGAGCTGCTAAAACCAAATGAAACCATTGACGGGCAGCGCTATCGACTGCAATTGATGCGTTTGAGTCGAGCATTGCGTCAAAAACGGCCACAATATGCTGAAAGGCACGACAAAATAATTCTTCAGCATGACAATGCTCGCCCTCATGTTGCGCGAGTCGTGAAAACGTACCTGGAAACAACCAAATGGGAAGTGCTACCCCACCCGCCGTATAGCCCCGACATTGCTCCATCTGATTACTATTTGTTCGCTTCGATGACTCATGCGTTGGCTGATCATATGAGGATACTAAGAACTGGCTCGATTCATGGATAGCCTCCGCTGCTGATGGCTAATATTTTGAATATTTTAGTTATATGAATAAATCTATGAATAAATGCCCAAAATTCCAAAAAAACTCTCATTATTAAGTTGTAGGCCCTAGATAAATTTTTATATTGCAGGTACACCAAATTTTTCGACTGTGTACTAATATTGCCATATAGTGTAGTATCCAGGTGATAGTCCTAGTACATCAGATTGCAAAATGTGGTGGAGACAAGTTTTTTTTTGTTTTGTTTCTTATGTTTTTTGGGGTGCTGAGCCCGAATCAGGAGCTTCCTACCAACATTTCGTTGCGGAACAGGGTCAAAATCGCGAAAAACCCTAAAATTTTTGCTGTTTTTCCGTTATTTGGCCTCTAACTCTGAAACTATTTATTTCTGCGAAAAACTCTCCATTAACATTTCAGAGAGCACATAATTGCGCGTCCAAAGAGACATAAATACTATATAAATTTGTTGAGCGGCATTACTACAATTGATAATTTAAATTTGCCATTTTCAACATTTATGTAGTTCCATATTATGAATATAATTTTGAGATTGAACGGTTTTTCATTTTTGGTCGCAACAGTTGCATTTTCTTGTACATTATGTATTTTGGGGTGCAGAACCTGAATCCGTAAGTTCCCACCAAAATTTCGTTGCAAAACAGGGTAAAAATGGCAAAAAACGCCAAAAACATGACTATCAATTGTAGCAATACCGCTTAACACATTTTAATGATTAATGACGCGTTAGACCCGCAATTATGTTTTCTCCAATATTTTCATGGACAGGTTTTCGGAGAAATGAACACTTTCGGAGTTATAAACAAAAGAACGGGAGAACTCCGAAAATGTTGGGTTTTTCGCAGTTTTGACCCTGTTCCGTAACGAAATGTTAATGGGAAGCTCCGGATTCGAGCTCAGCACCCCAAAAAACATAAGAAACAAAAAAAAAATTCTCCACCACACTTTGCAATCTGAAATCACCTACACTAATAGTCTACATACCCAATTCCCGATCACAATTAAATAATCTCAGTTGGCATTCATCCGGAAATTCGCGTACAATATAATCATCATCATAATACGGTTAGAATACAGTCTCCAAATGACAGAAAGCAAAAAGAATAAATTGAGCCTTCATCCAAAATTATCATGGAAGGACATTTCAAAAGACTTTTATCAAAGAAATCTCCACTCCAATATAGCCATCATGAAAGAAACGAAAGACCACCTTACTATATCAGACCTACTATGAAAATCCGAGCAAGAAGATAAGTCTGGTGATCGATGAAAAGAGCTTCTGGCATTTAGCAAAAAAATTAAGAAACGTGAGTTTCATAATTGGCAACACTGACAGCGTCCGATTTTTTCGAACATTTTAAAACACTTTTCAGCCCCCCTTTAAGTGACGTTCAGTTTAGCTTTGCTGTCCCATTTACCGAGGTGCCCGAACTAGATATGGACATAACAATGATAGAAGTCAAGCAAATGTTATGTAGAGTCAAGAAAAATAAAGCGCCAGGCGAAGATCGCATTCCATATCGCTGCTTTATATTGATAGTGGCACAACTCCGAAAATGCAATTTTTCAGAAGAAGCAATTAAAGATTCACGAAAAAGGTTATTTTTAAATATACGGTCAACCGTTCAACCTATTCAATCCAGTTTTTACTATTATCTGTGTACGGGTCTCTTAAAACATTATATAATTAAATTTTAGGACCAAATTCAGTTTAACCTGCTTTTTTACACATTTTTCTAAAATGTGCCATTATTGATGAACAAGTATTTCATTTTTTGTTTGTTTTATTTTCGTACACAAATTAATGTCCTGTAAATAATACACAGAATATTACAGATTATTATAAAGTGAATTTTATAATTTCGGGATATAATTGGTGGTTAACCGCTTACGTTAATTTAAGACCGCTTATGTTATTTTAAGATGAAATTGGGCAACATTTCAGTATCTGTGGCGCCAAATTTTGATGATGATATTTCATTAATATTAGCCCGAAACGATCGAATCTCCAAACCTTTTTTGCGAAACCGTAACGGTCCTCCAGATATTAAATATCAAATTTTGACATTTATTTTGGGGTAGTTTAGTCTTTAATTTGAAATTAGGGGTATTTTTTCAGTTTGATGTGAATCAATAGGAGTTCACTGAAAATCACTAAAGCGGATATATCTCCCTTTTCCTATAAAAATACTGAGCTCGCCTCATTGAAAAGTAAAACTTCGACACTGAATATCGAGAGAACCGTTGCGATTCGTTAGGATTCCAGATTATATCGCTTCTGAGCAACCTTAATGAAATGAAATTAGGCGCTAATATCACCACTTTGTGGAATTTCAACTGTATGGACCGACACGAGGTAATAAGAAAGGATGTCAAGCTGAAATGTGAGAAATACAGAATTACCGCAGCTCATCAGTTTGTATGACTTATAAGATTTTATTAAAAATTCTGGAAAAGAGAATTAATCCGTACGGAGAACAAATCATACCAGCAAAACTGGTGCAGCTGACAAAGATGACGATGGCTTATTGATCTCTCAGGTCAGTGTGCAATATAGACTTACTGATCTTTCCAAAACTCGCACTCGTGCCATTAATATGGACAAAGCGGAACGATATTCATCCAGTCGACACAGTTAATAGTGTACGCCGATGACATCGATATCATGTCTCGAAAATTAAGCGATTATAGCCTACATAATCTCTCCGCAAGAGAAGTTGAACTACGTATCAACGAAACTAAAACAAAGGCCATGATGGGCGGGCATTTGCAACGAATTGATAATACTCGCATGCCGAAGAAGGTAGGATTGCGTGGCCGACCGAGGGCTCGCTGGGCGCTGGGAGTACTACGTGAGGACGCCCACCAGCTGCTGGGCTTCCGAAAGTGGAACATAATGTAGCGTCACCGCGACAATTGGAGGTCAATAATTCAGGCGGCCAAAGCATGAGGCAACGTCGGGCTTATCATATTGGATTAATTAAGATGTTGTCCATATTTAAGGTCACCTGCTGTTAAAGATTAATGAATTTGGGTTCACTAATAAGGAAATTCCAGTTATCACAGATATACGCCTTGATAACATAGAGAATAATGACTTAACCCTCCGTTGGGCGCACCTCAAATCAAAACAAGATCGGACGAACTCGTCCTGAGAGGTTCTTTTTTCTTAATATGTTACTATAAATTTCAGATACTTTTCGGAAATTAAGTTATTAGTATCTAAGGGATGTAATTAAACAAAATATAGTACTAAGAAACCTATTTACTAAACAGTATAATACAGAAATAAAATTATCGATTTACCAGGAAAAAACCAAGAGAGAAAATTTTATGAAAAATACCGCATTCATTGTTCGTTAGAAAAATTGAAATTAATGAAAGGCAGTCAATCTAAAAAGTTGTGGGCCCCTCTTTAGCGTGGAGCAGAGCAGAAACTGTTTTGCTGGCCTGTCAGGCCGAGTGAGGGTTAATTTAATTTTTACCAAATGGTAAAATACTTAAATTAATAAAAGCTATTTTTGTTTATTATGCATTTAGTTTTGGAATCTATACAAAATAAATAAACAAAGTCGACTATTCTTTACAATAAAAGGACATTTGGTATTTTTTTTTGGTCATAAGCTATTATTCCTATTCAAACGTTAACCTGCGTATTGAACTTAAAAAGCTGCAAGATTTGTTCAGAAATAGGCTTAAATTTAAAATTACTCTACTGAAAAATCAAGAAATCCTACTGAAGCGGTTATTCATAGTTTAAAGTTATATTCTTATGCCAGTGTTCATGAAAAATTGAAGATATTTTAAAACAACTCATTGCAATTGGATACGGGCACATTTTTTTTATGCCAGTATCCATGAAAAACCGGAGGCAGTTGGATAACGGCACAAGTACATCTTACAAGAAATCTACTAAAGATTGGAATGGGAAAATTTGTTAAATCAAAAACTGCCACATTTGGCATCTTTTGAGCTCAAAACCTGGAAATCCCAATTTTTCGAGTTGTGCCACTATCAAAGTAAAGCAGCGAATGAGTTTTTAACACACGCAAACAATGAGCTCCCGGCCGAACTCGTGGCTGTCTACAACACCATTCTGAGAACTTCAATAGTAGAAGAAAGTTTTCTAAAAAGTATTATATTTCCTGTCTTTAAGAAGGGGAATACACACTGTGCTGGAAACCACAGAGCCATTGAATTCATTAATTGCGTAGCAAAGTTACTAATGGGCATACTCAATAGTACACTGTCAGCCTGGGTCGAATCTAATTCGATCTTAACTGAATACCAAACGGGCTTCCGTAAACATTATTCAACTGTAGACAACATATTCAATTTGACAGCAATCATACATCTTAAACTAAACGAAAAAAAGAAGGTGTACGCTTTCTTTGTCCACTTCAAGGCGGCTTTTGATTGCGTCCCACGACTCTCTCTACTCTACAATTTATTCAATATGGGAGTATCCTCGAAAATTGTTAACCTGATCCAGAATCTATATTCAAATACGAAGACAGCAGTATGGACAGGAGAAGAACTCTCAGAATACTTCGAAACGTCTACGGGGGTCAAACAAGGATGTCTGCTGTCCCCTTTACTTTTTGCACTTTTTATCAATGACCTACATGATGAATTAGAAGGAGGATTATTCATAGACAATCTGAATATACGAGTACTTAAATATGCAGACGATATAGTTCTCCTCGCGAATGGTTTTGCGACACAACAAGGTATGATAAATAATCTCGAAGAGTATTGCAAAACTTGGAATATGACGATAAATCTAAGCAAGTCAAAAGTAATGGTTTTCAGGGCTGGGGGAAGTTTGGCAAGTGCAGAGAAGTGGACATTCAAAGGTGACCCAATAGAGATAGTAAACAAGTACACATACTTAGGGGTGGTTCTAACACCAACACTTTCTTTCACCCAACATATCACAGAAAGAACAGAAAAGGCAAAAAATAGCATCAATATGACTTGGATACAATTCTTCGCTAGTAAGGATATCTCATTTTCTAGGAAACTGAAACTATATAATGCAGTGTGCAGAGCCATTCTTTGCTATGCAGGTCAGATATTCGGTTATGCATACTTTGAGCAAATAAATAAGTTCCAGAGATACTTCCTGAAGAAAGTACTAATGCTACCCTATTTTACACCAAATTATGCATTAATACTGGCGGCAGACTTACCTGAAAACTGCATCCATACCTTCGAACTTCATATTAAATTCATATATAAAATCATGCTCGAATACCCAAGCCATCGTTTACCTCACATATTAGCCTACAAAATTGCACAGAAGAATATTTTCTACTTCAAGGAATGAAACATCCTAGGGGAGCAGTTTGGTATTCATTGGACACTTGATAAATTTAAATGCTTGGCATATAATGAAACAAATGTTCACTAGAAGCCTTGCAACGTCCCGCGTTGACAACTTGAAACTTAGAGCTATAGGAAGCGCTGAGCGATACTATAAGCACTTAGACTTAAAGAAAGGAAGAACTTATATGAATGACAGATATGATAAGGCAAAAATAATGTGGCTATATAAAGCGAGATCTGGTACCTTATACCTAAACGCTAACCGTTTCAGGGCAACAGAACAGTAGTATGTGTAATATACAGGAAATAGAAGATATTCCACTCTTTTATTGGTAGATGTAAGGCACTTAGGGAGTTCAGATTTAGATATTTTGGTAAAACGCACCTAAAATCCCATGAAATTACTGATGCTTAAAATGGTATAAATGATCCGAACTGGGACAAGCTATATAAATACATTCATGTTGCTTTCGACAGGTACAGAAGAGATTTGATTAGTGAATTTAACATTTAGCATAGATATAACTAAAGTAGAATGTAAGAATGTTATTAAATATCACTTAAAACTATTTTGTTCCGTTTAGAAAAGTGCGAGGAGGAAAGTAAGATAGACAGCACGTCGATAGTTTTTTGGAGAAAATGGCATTCCGTCTTTGGAATTCATGGAATCAAATGATATTATGTACATATAGGGGGAAAAATCTCATCACCATGCGCCCAGATATTGATCCGGAAATCTTGTGGACATATATTTACACCTTTTATAGAATTCTAACCCCAGAGCTCCTTAATGTTCAACCGAACAACCCCACACAAGAAGCGCTGGAGCTGACGGCTGAAACAGGCTCTCCCGTTCAACCCCCAACAATAGAAGAAGTTGATCTCGTCATACAATCACTGAAACATAATAAAGCCCCGGGCGCTGACGAGATTCTAGCTGAACTGCTGAAGCATGGTGGGGAGAGCCTTGTTAAGGCTATACACACACTTATTGTTAAAATGTGGAACGACGAAATAATCCCGGAAGATTGGGGCAAAAGTATAATTTTCCCAATCCACAAAAAAGGGGATACGTTAAAATGTGAGAACTACAGAGGCATCTCATTAGTTTGTACGACTTATAAGATTTTATCTAAGATTCTAGAAAATAGAATTAATCCGTACGCAGAAGAAATCATTGGCGAGTACCAAGGCGGCTTTAGACCTGGTCGTTCGACGACAGATCAGCTTTTTACAGTGAAGCTTTTACTCCAGAAGTGCTGGGAATATAACATCGACGTATACCAAATATTTATCGAATTCAAGCAGGCATACGAC
Organism: Microchrysa polita; assembly: GCA_949715475.1. Taxonomy (NCBI): domain Eukaryota; kingdom Metazoa; phylum Arthropoda; class Insecta; order Diptera; family Stratiomyidae; genus Microchrysa; species Microchrysa polita. The sequence continues at coordinate 113,242,075 of OX454416.1, read as the reverse complement.
AGTATCGATCGAAGTGTACTGTACAACATTCTGCTGCATTTTGGTATACCGGCTAAGCTAGTGCGACTCATAAGGATGACGATGACTAATACCGATTCGCAGGTCAGAGTTCAGAACAGACTCACTGACCTATTTGAAACTCGTACTGGACTCAAGCAAGGCGACGGGCTGGCGCCGACGCTCTTCAACCTGGCTCTGGAGTATGTAATCCGAGCCATGAATTTGGACAGCAGCGGAACGCTACTCATTAAGTCGACTCAACTAGTAGCTTACGCCGACGACATCAACATCATGTCTCGAAGATTGGGTGACGCAGAAATCCTCCTGCATAATCTCAATAACGCCGCCAAAGAAGTTGGACTACATATCAACGAATCTAAAACCAAGGTCATGATGCAATCAAAAACTAGAAAGCCAGTAAATTCAAGCATCACAGTGGGGGACCTCAATATAGGGTATGTAGACAACTTCACTTACCTGGGTTGCCATTTGTCAAAGGACGCCAACGAAACAGATGAGATAAAGCGACGGATACAACTAGCTAATAAGTGTTATTTTGCGGTCCTCCAAATTATGAATTCGAAGCTGGTGCACAGGAAGGCGAAGCTCCACGTGTATAAAACCATAATCTGACCTGTGCTATGCTATGGCTGCGAGGCATGGACCCTAACCCAAAACTCTGAACACCTGTTGGACACATTCGAGCGAAAGGTTCTCCGAAGAATCTTCGGGGCCGTTCGTGAACGAGGTGAATGGCGCATCCGGTACAACCTTGAGTTGTATCAGCTGTATGATGAGCTACAGGTGTCGAAGATCGTGAAATTGCAGCGACTGCAATGGGTGGGCCATGTACAAAGGATGAACGACGATCGCATGCCCAAAAAGGTGATGAACGCGCAACGAGTGGACGGAGCCAGATTGCTTGGACGACCGAGAGCCCGATGGAAGCATTCTGTATGTGAGGACGCCCACCAGATGCTAGGCTTTCGGAACTGGAGGACAAGGTCACGTGACCGCGGCAATTGGAGGTCTTCAATCCAGGCGGCCAAGGCCCGACGTCGGGCTATCGTTCCATAAAGAAGAAGAAGAACCCCAGACACTATTTACAAAAACTTGGAAAATATGGAAAAGAGTGACCTTACAAACTTATATGCGGGACGAGTAGGCAAAGCCATTGTTTGTTCAAATAACACCAAAAATGTATACCCCAATTGTGGGATGTATTTTGCTTTAGTTTTCTGCCTGTGTTTATAAAGAGCGAAATTGTGTATAACAAATACAAATATCATAATTTCCGGAGTATCCTGTCTGGAATCCTGTTGAATCTTTCTATAATATTCAAACGTAAGTGAAATGTAAGATGATTGGGCACTTTTAGTCTTTCGCTTTCAACGAACCTGCTGATATTAGACACTGATAAGTTGTCTTCTTTCCTTTTATAATTCTTCATGGCTAATGGATGATCTTCATCATCAATTTTTTGTAATTTATTATTCAGACCGTGCCGCTACTGTTATACGTACGATATATCAGCAAAACGCATCAATTACATGCGTTTTTTTCTCACGCAATCCATGCTGTACTTAATGAAAGCCTACCGAATTCTTAATTCGACTGAAATTGTCATGCAATCAGAATAAAAAGAAATTAATGTGATGACAACAACGCGACTCAAGCAAGATTTCTTGCATTTCTGCTGCTGCAATCGTACTAATAAATCTCCAGTCTGTCTGCGTGGTACATTCCCGGCTTGATGACCTCCGCTGATCGTGTATGTACATCGCTGCGAAAAAACAGTGCCAGGCTGTCTCTGTAAGCTGGTAGCTGGATAAGCATTAACCTTTATGTCTACACCCAAATAATATCGTTTCGAGCTATACCATACACACCCGGGTGTGTATATGTATTTTTGTAAGAAAATTTAACTACAAGGGCTAAAATAATCTTAATTATTTCAATATTATGCTGTAAATACTTATACTTACTATGCTTTTATCATCTTCATCAGCGTAAACTAAATTTCTGACATATTCTTCATAATCATGAGGAGACATTCGCTGAAGAGCAGCTCTAGATATTATTTTCACCGTATCTGTCATATTTGTATCTATTTCGCACAATTCGACCACACGCGATGAAATAAGCCAGCAAATTGTGTAACAAGAAAACAGAACAGAACAGAACAGGTTCTTCAAAGCAAAGGACTCGTAGCCTGCGTGCCATAGTGATTTTTTTACAGTTATTGCTTAGAAATATATACGTACACACCCGGGTGTGCTAGGTATAGACTAGTGTAAATTTTCGCTTGGCTCTGCTATTATTCAAAGGGTTCTGGTCCAATTTGCAAATATCCAAGAAGAAAAGTTTTAAAAAACATATTGCTACAGCTACTGAGGTAAACAGTTCGAAACATTGCCTAGGAAAAATTTTATAGGACATTTGTACATAGCTAACACACCCGGGTGTGCAGGTGTAGACATAAAGGTTAAGCATGAACAACAAATACTTTCGTGTGTTAACGACACCGGACTTTGTTCACGATCGGTGGATTTGTTTAGCCTCCGCAGAATACTATAAATGTCTTGGAGCTGCTGCTTAATTGCAGTATAATACGCTATTATGTTACATACTGCAATTATTGCACCGTCATGAATTAACTGGCCACACCGCACCACCAAAGCCATGCACTAGGTTCTTGGCAATCAGATTAGTTTGTGTATGCACTATCTTGCGGCTGAACCTCCAACGTACGTACCGAACACGAGATTTACTACTAATCGTATAGAGAAGATCTTCGAAGAAGATTTATTGGCTTACTTGAACTCGATGTCGATCAGTTGATTGAGGTGGATGTACGATCGATAACTCCCACGTAGGGTTCTTGAACTTGACATGATTTCACTTGGAAGTGTCACGGTCCATTGTGTGTCGTCAAAGGTTCTTGAGGAGATCTTGAACGCGACGCATGAATATGCTGTTTTATGAAGCGCGCTACGATGTATGTAATTTCATTGTGTATGTCGCGTCGTGCTAATGTGGGATTTTGGTAAATAAAAACTTTTTTTTCGCTGTTTATAATATTCTTGGCAATCCGAATTTTAAATATTTTTTTCTTATTGCAGAAATCATTGAATGTATTATACAATCAATGACTATGTGATATTTTTTTCATATTTTTAGTTCGTTGACTTTAGAAAATGAAGAAGAAAATTTTAAATAATTTTAGAATTTTTTTAGAATGGCATATGTACGTTAGAAAATGGCGTAATGTGTTGCGGTAATCATTTCAATTAGTATGGTATTTTTACATTTTAATGTAAAATATGCATTTTTAGCAAGTCCTAAACTCGCTGAAAACGAATAATTTAAAGTTAAAATTTCGTGTTTTGGCCATTATTTAAGGAAGTTTTCTCACTTACGGCCAGATTACGTAATCTGTACAAATTACTTAGCTTAAGCTGTCAAACTCCATGCAATTTTAGATTCGCAAATTAAGTAATATGCTGCTCATTGTGAATAGATCCTCAGATATTTAGGATTAAAATTCAAAATTCAATTTATTGCAAGGGTATTTCCTAGTATAGTAATGTTTCAAATATTATATAAAAAACGAGACCGAGTTCTAATCGTGCGAACAGCACGATGAGTGTATACCCTATACCCATGTACAGACCTACAAGGTACGCAAAACCCAAAATATTCAATTTCATATTTTTTGTGGGGGAGGGAGGGGTAGATGGGTCGGACCTGACACATCTTTATTACCTTGTCAAGGCATCCAACGGCTACCATTTGATACTAATTTGAAGTTTTTCGTGATATTCTATCAAGAGATATGGCTGAATATAACTTTGTAGGGGAAGTAGGGATAGGGGTAGGCCGCAGGATGTGAGGTAATGAGATCAGCATCACGCTCCGCAGTGTTATTTATCCCCATAAATGGGTACTCGTTTAACATATGAGTGAGCTCACAGTCCATCACAAGCTCGCGAGTTCAAAAAACACCATGGCTCACGCTGAGATTCGAACTCATGACCCTGTGCACCGAAGGTGCGCGCACTAACCGCCAGACCAGCCAGATTACAAATTACATTACAGCTGAATAATGATGCAAAATCTACTACAAATGTAAAATTAGAAAAACATAAAAATGTTTAACCACAGTCTCGGCCCGAATTATAGAAACTAATCTGCCCTAACAGTACTCTACGGAGCGACGATAACGGAATCGCTTGTGGCGCATAGTTAGTATGGCATTATATCCGCAGCCGCAACTGCACCCTTTTGTTGCGCATTTAATAGGCACATAAATTCTGTGAGAATCAGGCACTTTGACAAAGTGTATTTACTTTTTATCGTTTACAGAAAAGTCCCATTAGTAAGGTGACCAGATCCCTGAAGGACCAATGCTGTACACAATGTGGGCATGGCGCTTTCACTCAGTCATAAATACATATTTTGCCATTTCAATTTAATTTCACTTCTAAACAGCTTCATTTCGCTAGAACTAGGTTTCGTATTTTTTTTTCTTTGAAAACGATATGATTTCTTCAGAGCATATCGTCCCTTGGTTTTTAAGTAAAGCCAATCATATAATTTAGACTACTCTTGGAAAAACTCAGTCTACGGAAAATATAAAAAAAAATAGAATAAATAAAAGGGTGACTCAATGCAACCTGCACTTTCACATCTCTTTTTTGCATCACTTCCTGAGCGGGGAAAAGGGAATTTAATACAGTCAAGTTGTGGAACCAAGTTTCAGCAGATTTAAGTCATTTTGACGTGACGCACTTACGCAATGACGTAATACTAAAATTTGGAAAATATCAATAAGAGCCTGTTAAAAATATTAAAAATAATGATTGAACAATATGTACAGGAAAAAGATTCAAGGTGAAAGTCTTCTGCTTGCGATTTTTTAAAGTTGATGTCTCGCTGTCTGCATAGGCAATAACGTAAAAAAAATGTTTTGAGGATATTTGAAGAGTTAGTTGGGAGTTAAAAGGGACCGAAAGCAGAAGAGAAAATAAATGTGCAGACGTTGAATAAGTATGAGATTACAGGACCCAATTGGATACTTCAACGTGGGTATAGTTGAGTGTCAGTGATTATGTTTAGTCATCTCTAGACTACTGTCTCAGCAAGGAAACGTGTCTCTTCCTTGGCTACGCCTATGTACATGCCCCCTCTTTAGCACACATGGCCTCTTCGATTCTTTCATCACGGACAATTGATTCAAATGATTGGCCGGTTGATAAGCAAATTGTCTAGGGTGCCGCAGGTGCCTTTTGAAAAGTGACGTTCTAATGTGAGTGATTTTCATTGTTTTTAATTTGAAAAATGTAATGTTATTAATATTGTGAAATAGTAGAGTAAAGGTTGGAAGTACAATACACTGATCACAAATCGGGCCATTGCGTGAGGTCGACAATGCTGTACATTTTGCTGTACGTTTCTCAATGCTGTACGACAGGTGTAAATGCTGTAATGTACAGCGAAATGCTGTACGTCTGGTCACCTTATATTTGATCATAATTTGCTGTCCATATATTTCGGTTCACGATCTGTGTATAAAACATACAACTCACCAATATTGAAACAGGATTGCAATCTATTTGAAAATTGGGTTTTCATAAAACAGGAGGAAGAACGTGCTTATTATGAGTATTATGTTACAGAAACCCTCGAAAACAAGCGTGAATGCAACGGGACCTTGAAACACCACCGTGCAGCATCATTACTGGAAAATAGCATAATTACCCCTTGCGACACCAACCTCAAATGTACAGTAGTATGGATTGCCTTAGTCTCCTCCAGGACAATATTCTGGTTGCACCACTGACTTGGACGACGCTGCCGGTGTACATATGGAATACACTCCCAATCAATAGGATAGTTCCACTTGAAAAATGGCTGTATGGCGGAAAATTATAACGGTATTTTCTTCAAACTTCTTAACTTTTTTAAGTAGCCTGCTTGTTCTTTTAATAACACAAGGTCTCAAATCCGAAATTTGGATACCCTTCGCTCTCCTCGGGCTAAAAGTTTTTTTTTCGGGCGTACCTACGCCTTGTATTTGATCTCCCCCCCGCCCCCCAATTATTTTCGTGCCGTCCTCACAAAAGTTTCGTTGCATCGACAACAATACTTGTGTGGGGTTTGGTTGGAATAAGTGGGCAAATAAAAATATTTACTCAGAAAATTTTATTGGTGGATGCGGGAGCATAGCCCCATAGTACGATACCATTTGTTTTGAGCTTTTTTGTTGCTTTGATAAAGACACATTTATTCAAGGTTTTGTAAAATTGGTGTAAAACCTGTTTCCTAGGGTTGGGTTTGTATGGCAGCCCCATGTCCCCATGGTCCGACTTGATCCATTCTTACATAGGTTAGGTTAGGTTAGGTAAAAAGGGGCTGCTGAGCTGAGTTTACCCCCAGCGCACTTAGACCAGACTTGGTCCGTTGTAATACCTCTGTAGAATTCGAATCTAATAACCTATTAAGCTGAGAACCACCCCGTGCTAACAATGAATTTGTTGAGCAGTATTGGGCTCACATCACGAAGATCGTCCGTATCATAAAAATACCTGGGACCAAGATAACGGTTTCGTTTCTCGGCCAAAGCAGGATATTGACAGAGTAAGTGGTGTACGCTCTCTTCCTCCTCCTCGTCATCACAGCTTCTACAGAAGTCATTGTGGGGAATTCGGAACCTTCTAGCAAGATTTCCAATAGGACAATGCCCCGTTATAACCCCCACTACATTCCGAATATGCTTTCTGTCCAAAGACAGTAATATGGTTGATCGAACAAAATCTAGCTTTGGTCATATCAACCTCGTCCTATTGCAAGTACAACCATAGGTCCATCTTGCATTGGCCCTGCGTTCAACAGCGGTTTTTATTACCATTACACAAGCAGCAGATGGCGTTTTTATGTTGTAACGATCGCCTTCAGCGGCACTAGCTGACGCATGTCGTGCCAAGTCGTCTGCGCGTCGGTTCCCTTCGAAGCCACTATGACCCGGTATCCAGCATAGCGTAATATCGAAGAAACAACCCATGTCTCTCAGTACAAACCGGCACTTCTCGATGATTTCTTATGTGGTTAGCACTGATTCAAGTGATCTAATAGCAGCCGGACTTTCGGTAAAGAGTATAATGTTCCTTCCTGTGACGACGTACCTACCCAACCACTTTAGGGCCTCCAAAATCGCTGAGACCTCTGCTTGTAGAACACTACAGAAGTTAGGGAGACTGAGAGACAAGTTAATGTTCAGTTCCTCAGAGTATATTCCGATACCCACTCCTGCGTCCGTCTTCGAACCATCAGTATAAATTGCAATGGATGCACTAGGGAGGGATATGCTATTATCCCACGCTTCCCTTGACGGGATCAGGCTACAATGGTTTCTTCCAAATAGGTATTTGGGAACAGTGTAGTCAGTTGCTGGGGGCAGGTTGAAGTTGCGAAGAATCGTTGAGTGCCCATAGTCCAGCGCTCGCCACAGGTCAGTTTCACGAAGACGCAACGCCGTGCATGCCGCCATCCGTTGACCGAAGACGTCCAGTGACAGTAGTCCCAGGACTATCTCTAGTCCCAATGAAGGTGTTGTATGAAAAGCTCCAGTTATGAGAAGAGAAGCCAGCCTTTGAACTTTGACGAGCAAGTTATAATAGGTGGCAGTACTTAGTGTTGTCCACCACACGCTAACTCCATAAAGTAGAATAGGCCGCACAATAGCTGTGTACATCCAATACACAACTTTTGGTTGCAGGCCCCACGTTTTCCCGATTGCTTTCTTGCATGAGTAAAGTGCCACAGTAGCTTTGTTCACCCTTTCTTCAATGTTGGGTTTACATTTTAATTTCTTGTCTAAAATCAGACCAAGAAATTTGGCCGTGTCGGACAACTCTATTTGTATGCCCTCTAGTCTAGGCAAGGTAATAGTAGGAATCGTACGCCTCCTGGTATAGAGGACTAAGTCCGTGTTGCTGGGTTAATTCCCACGCCACTGAGGTTAGCCCAGTCCGTTAAGATAGTCAGGGCAGGGCGTTCTCTAATAACCCGCTAAGAGTGTCAGGAAACTTGTCCCTAACAGCTATAGCAACGTCATCAGCATAAGCTGTGACTGTGCATCCGATACTTTCCAGGTTAAGAAGCAATTGGTTAATCGCTATATTCCAGAGTAAAGGAGATAGGATACCTCCTTGTGGAGTGCCCCTACAAACATATCTGCAGACAGAGGATGCACCCAGACTACTCTGAATGCGTCTCGTGGTAAGTAGCATATTCACGAGGGTACATATAGAATCATCAGTAGATTCCGAAGAGCATCCGTAATCGCCGTGGGCTTGATATTGTTAAAAGTACCCTCGATATCCAAGAAAACCACCATCGTGTATTCTTTGTGATGAATAGATGTTTCTATAAAACTGACTAACGAATGTAGAGCTGTATCGACAGATCTCCCTTTGCAATATGCATGTTGTGACATGGATAATAGGTTTTGTGGGATCGTCGCTCTAACATGAATGTCGATTAGCCGTTCTAGTGATTTCAACATGGTGGATGAAAGGCTAATAGGCCGGAGATCCTTTGGCCTTGCATGCGAACTTCTACCCGTTTTGGGAATAAAGGTGACTTCAACTTCTCTCCACAAGCGAGGTATGTATACTAAGTTCAGGCATGCAGTAAATATGCGTACTATCCAAGGGTACGTGATGTCTATACACTTTTGCAAATCAGCAGGGATAATAACATCAGGCCCGGCTGATTTAAAGGGATCAAAGCTTGTGATCGCCCAAATTATCTTCTCACGGTTGAGAATAGAAGCCGTATCGCATGACCCTCTATGAGTTAAGGGAAGATCAGGAAGAGCGACGGCTGAGTTTCCAGGGAAGTGTGTGTCGATTAAACACTCGACAGTTTCGATACAAGAAGACGTCCATGATCCGTCTTCTTTCTGTAGAAAGCTTGGCATAGATGGGTGAGATGCTAAGACTTTCCTTAATCTGGTTGTCTCCGAGGCCCCTTCGATACTTTCGCAGAAGCCTCTCCAAGCGCTACGCTTAGCGCTTCTTAGTTCTTTTTTGAAAGAATTTAGATGTTTCTTGTATGAATGCCAGTCCGATTCGAGTTTAGAGGCCTAAGCCTTATTAAAGCTTCTCCTACTCGTAACTCTTAATTCAGAAATCGTAGAATTCCACCAAGTAGGATTTTTCTTTCCTGCCTCATTCTTACATATGTTTTGTGTCATCAATAGAAACATATTTTTGTGCGATCTGGTTGAAATCGGTGCACAAATAAAAACGTTTTTCTTAGACGAACCTAATTTGGTGGTTGGGTTTGTATGACAGCCCCATGACTCCATTGTCTGATTCGATCTATTCTTACATATGATTTGTGTCATCAATAGAAACACATTTGTGTGAAATTTGGTTGAAATTGGTGCACAAATGAAAAAGTTTTTCTTAGAAGTACCTAATTTGAGGGGTTAGGTTTGTATGGCAGCCCCATGACCCCAAGGTCCGATTTGATTCAATCTTAGATATGTTTTGTGTCATCAATAGAAATACATTTGTGTGAAATTTGGTTGAAATTGGTGCACAAATGAAAAAGTTTTTCTTAGAAGAACATAATTTGAGAGGTTAGGTATGGCCGCCCCATGACCCCATTATCTGATTTTATACCCTTTCACTCTATGAGCGAAGGGTATAAAGACAAGTCGAACTTTCGTAAGCCTGGGCGTTCTGAATACCTGCAATTTTTTTTCGTCAGTGAAATTAGTGCGCTTCCACGCATTTGTCCAATCCATACAACTTATACATTGGGGTTGAATATCTTGGTATGGATCTATTAAGTTTATGGAAATCAGGGGTATTCAGAGCGCCCAAGCTTATACAAATATTCAACCTAATGTAATGCCTAAGATTACCGACATTTTCCATGCAACTCCTTTAAGATTTTAACAAGATAATGGTCGCATTCATGAAGCAAAGCTAATTAAAGAGAAACATTAAAGATTTGTTTCAAGACTAATCCATCAAATGAATTACCACAATACTCCCTAGATCTAAATATCATCAAAAAGGTTTGAGAATAGATGTAAAGGGAGATCTATACCGGTACAGTTTAAAAACACTGCAAGTGCTTCTGCAAGCGATTAGGGAAACTTGGGAAAAAAATAACACAAATTACCTTCAAAACCTATACAGGTATCCCTCGACTTAGGACGCTTCGAATTAGGACATTTCGACTTACAACGCGTGAACAATTTAGACCACGACTCGAGTTACAACAATTTTTGTTTCGACTTACAACGCGATTTGAAAAAAAAAGATTCGTTTAAAAACACACGTTCTGTTTTTACTCAGTTTCTTTCTTAGAGCATAAAGCTTCTAATTTATTTGTTGAGCTGATATTTGAAGAAGGAGTTTTGTTTTGATAAAGGCAATTAGCTGTTTCGTTAAGGACCTTTTAAAGAAGTAAATTTCACGCTAGTGTTATTGGTTAGGCCAGGATAAGTCTATCAAAAAATTCTACGGCGGCGGCAAACAGTTCCTGACCAATCGTTAAAACTTAAAATTTAAATATTTAAACAGAGCACCGTCTGCCGCAAATTGGAGTATGTATACATCTAATACCGGCCCCGCACTGTCTGAGGTTTGCCAAACCGTACGGTAGATCAAAGCTGGACAATACCCGCTTGGAAGAGACAGAGACGATGGGAGAATTCAACAATCAAATTACGTTTGTTGAATTCCCCCATCGCATCTGTCTCTGCCAGGCGTATGTTGTCTACAACGTTTGTACCGCGCGGATCGGCAAACCCTGGACAGTATGGATGCAGTCTAAAGTAGATAATATCCCATATAACAATCAAAAGATATTAGCTAGGCAAAATGTAACTTCGTATAAGGTGCTTCATCCTTTCGAATGTGACCTTAAACTTAATTGATACAGAAAATAGAAGAAATCAGCAAAATTCTTTATTTGTACCAAGGAACGCGCACACAATAGCGAGTTCTAGCAAGCCGTAAAAACCGTGGTGGTACGAGTTGGCAGTAAGTCCTTAAATTGGGAGCGATAAAATCACGAATGGTTATTGAATTTAATTGCTCTGCCTTAAATTAAGCAGAACACAGCATTCACGCTATCCTACACGGTTGAATATTTAGGTATAAATTTAATAAAAAATGATATCTATATAAATCCATAAAGAATGTGTATAAACTTTATAAATGTGCTAGGTATACAAATCTATAATCGCTTTTATCCAAGCGGGTATACCATTTGTTTATTTGATTCAGTGTATATTCAATAACATGTTGGTATTAATTGAACTGATAAATAATTTGTATAAACTATATACCATATAGAATAAGCCCAATTTATAACGATTTGTTATAGATTGAATAGGTATGATTTATGAATCGAATGAATAAATATCATTTATAAACTATATATTCATGTATATACTCATTATTTATAAAAATTGTATATAGTAAATATCTATACTATCCACAGTTTATTTTTATAATTATTGAGTATAATAGGTTATTGACGCATGTCAGTTGGTGTAACCAAAACGGACCACATCAAGAGTAGCTACATTCATAAGGCAGCTTGTCCATATACCAACCAATCACCGAAAAACTCGAAGACCGACAAATGGATTGGTATTGCCCTGTTCAAAGGCGTCCGCCTGAGAACCCCGCAAAGAAAGCGATATCAATGGAAGTTCCACTTGATGGACCCAAGGCCAGAGGCAGACCGAAGAACACCTGGATGTGTCAAATGAAAAGCAAAAGCAACGCATTGGTCTCGGCGATGGCATGATCGAAGATAGAGCTGCCTGTAGAAATATTCTAAGATATTACCGCCAAAACGGGCGATGTGTCTACGCCGCAGGTCGAGCAACACGAAACTATGGAGCGGTATAAAGAACGACGCAAGGAAGAAGAAGAAGAGTATAATAGGTTAAGTAATGATGAAGAAAACACTTTATTTAACTTTAAATATAATTTACTTTTATTCACATTTTTTTTTACTATATACATTTTATTTGTTTTTCTGGAGGTTTCTGGATATTCCGGACACTTTAAGATTTCCACTATTGGGGAGCAGGACTCGTGCACAAACATTATTGACATGTTAATTCACTCGCGAAATAACGACAACTGAACAAAAACCAGTTATAATTTTTGAATTTCAAAATCAAGCTAAAGTTTATAAATGTTGATATTAAAATTATTGACTCTACCAATATCAATACTACACTGAAATTAATTGTATACCATCAGAAAATAAAAATCAATTTATACCGTTAACATTCTCCCGAGCCTCAATCATGTGCTGAAAATCCGAACGAAAAATTTCAATTGTTATTCTTCGCCATATCAAATTTATACATTTTGATATAAATCCTGCAAGAGCAAATGAAAATTTACTGTTATCTTGTCTCTTTGCATTTATCACAAGGAAATTCATTCTTACATGGTATAAAGTTTATTCCTTTGAGTATGCATTTTAGTATGAAAATATTATTTTCATACCATCGTCGAATAAACAATTTTTTTTATGCCATTTTAGTTTAAAATTTATCCCACGTTGGTATACTTTGTGTCAATAACATGGTAAAATATACATTTTATACCAATTTTGATATTCAACGATTGAATACTTTCGACGTTATTAAAAAAGGATAATTTTTATACCTAAATATTCAACCGTGTAGGATACGACAGCAAATATTTCAATATCTTTATTTAACCTTTGTAGCGTTTGCACTAAAAGTCTCGCTCATGTGTAGTAACTCTGAAATAACATTTTCCTTATTCTACTCCCTTGAATTATATTTATAAAAATATAGGTAATTTGTTCACAGAATTTCCCAACTTATGGAAAGAATGAGGAACAGTTTTTTTAATGTAAGAAATCTAATACAATCTGCAAATTTTTTACAATGTCCATAGAATCATTTTTTTCATAAATTAAGTATTTGTCGAAAATAGTATGAAGTTATACTAATTTGCTCATCCGTATCACCTTTGGATGCAACTAACGTTTGTACTGACCTTCTGCAATAGAGTCGTCACTTTGGAATATACCTCGACCTGCTGCCTGATTTTTTTTTCACTAGCTGGGGCTTAATTTTAATTTAATTAATTTTGCATTCATATTTTAACCCATGGTGATGAGAATGAGAATTTTTTCTCGAAATATAAAACAATCACCTTAACAAATAATAAGACGTTTTCTTTATCAGTGTCTTATAAATTAAATTGTTACATAGGAAAAGAGAATTCTGCCTAAATATTTCAACAGAAATTGGCCCGAGACGGACGCGACGTTTTCGCTAGTTCACAATAAGAGAGCCTATTAAGGGATATGAAAAATATTACGCAAATTAGTTAATTAGTTTGAATGCTAGTTATTTTGAATGCTCCTTTTTCTTATAAAACGGTATCATTAACTAAAAAGTGCCGAGATTTGAGTTGTGACCGTATTCTTGACTACGTGCAATATGGTTATTCGACTTACAACGTTTTCGACTTAGGTCGTATTTTCTTGGAACCAATTAGCGTCCTAAGTCGAGGTATGCCTGTACAATTCTATTCCGAATATTTTTTAGCTAAACTCACTTAACAATAGTTCAACGTATTATTCGCAACATTTTCCAAAATAAAATTATCTTATTATACCGTTATTTTGTGTTTTATTTCCTCTGGAACTATCCTAATGTCTTTCAGATTTGTACTGTTTTTAAGAATTCTTATAATAAAATTAAAAATTACACAAAACCCGCCAACCTAATATTAAGTATAATTTGTCTTATTGTCATTACTGCACTCAAAGTAAATCTTGCAAATTATTGGTTTCTGTGCAGCTACCGACCATTAAATCAAACGTTCAATACGAACAAATCGATAGCTGTCATCACAGCAACTTGAACCTCTATTTGATTTTAACTGCTATTTAAAGCTTGCCAATGCATCTATTCAAAACGGAAAGCACTCAATCTGCAGCTGTTGTATAATACGTAATTTTCCCAAACACGATGCAATTTTGAATCGACATTGTTTATTGCAATGCACCACATACGGGTATCTACAAACAATGCAGAAATTGTGCTTTGGTGGTAAAATTGTAAACACTATCGGCTATGGGTGGGGTGCAACGCCTTGCATCATTATTAAGTAATTTGCAATGTTTTACAAAATTGGTCGGCGCTTTTTCGGTTAATAGCACTGACATTTGTCGGCATACAATAGATGTGAATAAATACGCGGTTTTTCAAATTACCTGTCAGGTACATTTTGTTTGCTAAACACCAAGCTATAAAATTGCGCCCGTCTCACACTGCCCCTATAACCGTGCATGCAAATAAGCGCGAGCAAAATTTCAAAAAGTTCAAAATGGAAAACATGTCGGCACGTATTACGTCGACATCATTCATGCTTGCGCGTCGTGCCAAGAAAGGAAGCTTGAGCTTGCTTGAGGATTGAGGTGAGGTATTTAGCAAGCTGTTGTTCTTAATTGAAATGAAATTCCGTGAAAGGACTTAAATTGTATTTTTGAATACAACGTGGTAGATACAAGATACATTTTGTTCTATACTAATCAATATTTTGAAACTTTTTAAGTCTTTACATGATGGTCGTTGTCGTCTAGATTGATTTATGTTTTCAATTGTTTGTAACGTTGAAAGCGGGTAGACAGCAGGATGAGTTGATACATACATATGTGTGTACGTGCCATATGTAAAGAAGGGACTCCAGAAATGAGTTATGTATCTGTTTTCACCGTCTAACTTTAAAGGACAGAATTACTAACCCAAAAGTTTGATGCAGGAAGTTTTCTGTAGAAAATTTTCGCTACAATCAAACAATTCATAGGTTTGCTACCACGTCATGTGATTTAGTATGTATTCAGATAGAATATAGCGAGTGTGATCTGATAAATAAACCTTGCAGGCATCTTTCGATTTTGTTTCGCGAGGATTTGAAAGCGGATTTTTTTTTATCACTGTAACGAAATAAAGACTAAATATGGTTATAGACTAATAGGATAGTATGAGAAAAGTTCTCATTGTTAACTCAACATCGTTGAGTTAATAATAGACCTTGCAAATTGCTCACCATAATGGTTCCACTCTTTCTTCTCTCCACTAGTTTCGTTCCATCGATAATATTGAACTCATCAGAAACTACCATGAGTTTGTCGGGGATAGTTAGGGATGACGTATTGGAGTGTCCCAAAAGTAAGCGGAGGCGGATGACAGCACAAATGGTGCCCCCCTATTTATACCGTTATACGCAATAGAAAGAAACTCGAAAAATGCACGTCTAGTTGTGATGTTTCATACACTGCTACTGCAAATCTTACTATGTATCCAGAGCTATAACGCTTAGATCGTTGATTTTGTGCCAGAGTACTTAAATGTCGAAACTTCATCATACAAGTTCCACGGCGCCGGCGTCCCGGCAAATAAAGTCGAATGAGCAAAATACTACCATCGCAAATAGGATGCAGTCCTGTCCAACTTCGTCATAAACTTTACTGTGAAAAGCATGTATCCCTAAATGTCTCCAGTCGGATAATGTTTCTTTCTATGGATGCTTTGGATGGGAGATAAGAGGCTTCTCGGTATGCTTCAGCAGGAGATGCGATCCTGTAGAACCAAGCAAAGCAAAAATTTAAAACGGACATTGATCTCGCAAGTGGAATATGCCGTCCAGTCCACTCTGTTGATTCCATAGAAGCAGAAATTGATCAGGCTAATATTTTAAGTTTGTCTATAAGACTTCCTAGTTCCACAATTATCCCTGTAGCAAGTGTTTATCGCTCTCCAAGCTTAGAACTCATTGCATTTCTTAATAGTCTAAAATAATTTCCTTGAGCATTCAAAACAGTGTACTTTTCTGACATCATGTCATTGTTGGTGACTTTAACATAAATATAATGAGAAACAAACGATCGATTGCTGCCGATGATTACTTAGACATTATTAGTGAATATGGATTTAACAAATGTTGAGATTACCAGGGAAAAGAGTAAAACTTGTATTGACCACATATTTTTCAAAGGTCCAAGTAGCTTAACTTTTTACCCAGCAATCCTCCACTCTTACATTACCGATCACTACTCTACCCTAGCCAAAATTGTATTCCCACTTCCACTAAATAGTACAAATGAACGTGAAAAAGCTTATAAAAGAATAAACTACACTTACGGTCAAAAGTATCGACTCAACCTAATAGTGCGTGTATTTGTACGTGTTTTTTGGAAAGTATGATAGTTATTCATAAAAGTCGTATGTCGTTTAAAAGTTCGAAACCTTAGCTACCTGTTAGTACCCTTTTTATCAACATTTGCTTTGCACTTTTTAAATGATTGCCACTTGTAACAAAAAAACCAGAAAAATTGAAGTTTCAGGTAAAGGTCAGGTCAGGTAAACTACCCCTATAAAAGCGCCCGTAATCGGTTTCTCATTATCAGTTGCATCAGGAAAGTTAGGTAACTTACATCTGAAGTAATTTCAGTCACTGTTTGGTCATCAATGGATACGACGCCAGAACAGGCGGCACAAGTTGTAGCCCTATTGTCGGAAAATCATAGTCAGCGAACCGTCGCTCGCCGTCTTGGAATGAGTCAGTCTGCTGTCTCGAGAGTTAGCAGGAGATTTCGAGAGACTGGTAGCTTTAATTCGAGACCAAGAACGGGCCGCCCTCGATCCACTTCAGAGAGAGACGACCGTTTCATTGTAACAAGTACGTTACGAAATCGTTTCCTCACCGGTGTTGCTGCGCAGCGGAATCTGAGGCGTGTTCGCGGAGTAGCTGTCAGTGACCGCACGGAAAGGAGACGATTGAGGGAAGCGAATATCACTCCAAGACGGCCTGCCAGGGGCCCCAAATTGACTGCACGACACCGACAAGCGCGCCTCTTATTTGCTCGTAATCATCTTACTTGGAGCGATACGGAATGGAGCTCAGTACTGTTCACTGACGAGTCGAGAATGTGTCTGCATGGCAGTGGCAGAAGATATCGAGTCTACAGGCGTCCAACTGAGCGATTTGCGCAGTGCTGTTTCACTGAAACGGTTGCATACGGCGGCGGTTCCTGTATGATGTGGGCTGCCATTTCATTGGAGGGAAAAACGGATCTCGTATTCGTGCCCGCAGGAGGCCGAGGAGGAGGGCTGACAGCTGAGCGATACGTTACCGATGTTCTCCGTGTCCACGTTGTGCCCTATGCAGCATTTATTGGCGAGAACTTTACTTTGATACACGACAATGCCCGGTGTCATGCGTCGCGCCTCACTCGGCAGTTCTTGAATGAAGCCAATATGTCGTCACTTAACTGGCCTGCGCGCAGTCCTGACATAAATCCCATTGAACACTTATGGGACGAACTCAAGAGAAGAGTCCGAGCCAGAAATCCAGTCCCTTCGTCCACTAAAGAATTGAAGGCAGCCCTATTAGAGGAGTGGAACGGTATTCCTCAAGATACCATCAGCAACTTGATCAAATCAATGCAGAATCGACTGGAAGCTGTCATTAGAGCAAGAGGAGGAAATACCAAATACTAAAATAATAAATACTTAACTTATTTTCCAACAGTTTTTGTTTTATTTGCAAAAAACCTAACCAAAATCCATTTTCATATTTGCTCATTTTCGCTACGTTTTCGTTCAAAGAGCATCAATTTTAAAAGTGCTCACTAAATATTGGTTAAAATGGTACCAACGTAAAGCTGAGGCCTTAAGCTTTTCAATCACATACGATTTTTATGGATAACTGCTATACTTTTCGAAAAACACGTACAAATACACGCGCTTTTAGGTTGAGTCGATACTTTTGACCGTAAGTGTATAATCTGTACAACATTATGCTGAATTTTGGTATACCGGCAAAGTTAGTGCGACTCACAAGGATGACGATGACTAATACCGCCAGGTAAAAGTGCAGAACCGACTCACTGACCTATTTGAAACTCGTACTGGACTCAAGCAGGGCGACGGGCTGGCGCCAACCTGGCTTTGGAGTATGTAATTCGAGCCATGGACAGCAGCGGGACGCTACTCATCAAGTCGACTCAATTAGTAGCGTACGCCGACGATATCAACATCATGTCTCGAAGGTTGGGTGATGCAGAAAGCCTCCTACATAACCTCAATAACGCCGCAAAGGAAGTTGGACCACATATAAACGAAAGCAAAACAAAGGCCATGATGCAATCGAAAAGAAGGACGCCAGCAAATTAAAGCATCACAGTGGGGGACCTTAATATCGAGTATGTAGACAACTTCAACTATCTGGGTTGTAACTTATCGAAGGACGCCAACGAGACCGACGAAATTAAGCGACGGATACAACTAGCCAATAAGACATATTTCTCGGTCCTCCCTATAATTAATTCGAAACTTGCGCACAGGAACACGAAGCTCCGCGTGTACAAAACGATCATCCGACCCGTGCTATGTTATGGCTGCGAAACATGGACCCTTACCCAAGCCTCCGAAATTTTGCTAGACCGATTCGAACGAAAGGTCCTTCGGCGAATTTTCGGGGCCGTTCGCGAGCGAGACCAATGGCGTATCCGATACAACCATGAGTTGTATCAATTGTACGATGAGCTGGAAGTATCGAAAATCGTGAAGCTTCAACGTCTGCAATGGGCGGGGCATGTACAACGGATGGACGACAATCGCATGCCAAAGAAAGTTATGAACGCACAACGAATTGACGGAGCGAGGTTGCGTGGACGACCGAGAGCTCGCTGGGAGAACTCCGTAGGTGAAGACGCCCACCAGCTGCTGGGCTCCCGAAACTGGAGGACAAGGTCACGTAACCGCGACAATTGGACGTCAACGATTCAGGCGGCCAAGGCCCGACGTCGGGCTATCGTGCCACATTGATGATGATAATCTAATAAAGTTGCTATGTCAGAAACAGAATTGGAAGATGCTCCTCAATGAAAAAAATCCGAACAAATGTATCGATTGTCTAATTAGTATGTTACAGGATATGGTAGAAAAATCAACAAAATTGGCAATAGTTAAATCTAATAGAAAGGAATTACCAACTAAAATCTGGTGTACAAAAGGTATTGTTATCTCAATACGTCACAAAAATATTTTAGCACGAAAAATTAAAAAAAAACTTTTTAATTCTATACTGATAGAAAAATATAAAAAATACAGAAATGCCTTGAATAACCTAATTAAAGCTGCGAAATCACACTATTATATAACTGAAACACAAAAATACAAGAGTAGTCCTAAAAAACTGGGAAAAGGTAAACGAAATTATATCTGGAAGCACGAAACCGACTTTGGTCGTTTCAGAGTTATTCAATGAGAATGGTGTATCCTTGAAGCAGAGCAGTGATATTGCTAATGAATTTAATAAGTTCTTTGCTACTATAGGAGACAAAATTTCTAAAAGAATCCCAAATGTTCCACTTTCATTTACCCCTAGTAGGAATTTGTTGCCAGATATTAACTTAGATCCGATCACAACCAATGAAGTTTTGAGTTGCAAAAACAATTTGTCTGAAAATGAATCACCGGGGGAAGATGGAATATCTGTCAAGCTTCTCAAAGCTATAAAAGAATTCATTGTTGTGCCTTTGCAAAACATATACAATACCAGTCTCTATGCGGGAATTTTTCCAGACAAATTTAAAAATGCCATTGTAGTCCCTATATTTAAGGCAGAGGATAAAACCAATCCTAGCAACTACCGGCCAATTTCACTAATATCTAATTTAGCGAAAGTAATGGAAAAATGTATTAAAGCTCGGATGGTAAAATTTTTAACTGACCAAAATACAATGAGCAAAAATCAATTTGGGTTTATCGGCGGTAAGAGCACTGCAGATGCGATTTACAACGTTACAAATTACATCGCGCGAGCTTCAGATAAAAATGAAAAAATCATAGCAGTGTTTTTAGACATCAAAAAAGCTTTTGATACGGTCAACCACCATATCTTATTAGAGACAATTAAGGGAATTGGCTTTCCGAATAATTTATTTTCGCTGCTATCTTCCTATCTGGAAAAACGATCACAGAAAGTGAAAATTGGTGAATGTATTAGCGAAAGCATAGAAATACAATGTGGGGTCCCTCAAGGAACCGTTTTGGGACCACTTCTTTTTAATATATATGTGCATGATCTATGCAATATGCAAACAGATAGTTTACAATTCAAAGGGCACTTAACTGCATACGCGGATAATACTGTTTTGCTTTTTAAGGGTACCAATTGGAACAGCGCACTAACGAATGCTACAGAGGGTTGTAAGCTAGTTCATAAATGGTTATGTAGTCATAAACTTCGACTCAACATTAGTAAAACAAACTTCATGGCTTTCGGAATTAAGACAGATATTTGCCCGGCACAAATGGTTTTAAATATAGACGGAGAAAGCATTAAATACGTTAACGAAGCGAAATACTTGGGAGTTATAATAGATGATGCGCTTAGTTGGAAAAATCAGATTGGTAACATAGTAAAGAAAATACGTACAACTATGTACGCATTTTTTAAGCTACGATATAATTTAGTTCAATCAACCATAAGGATGATATATTTCTCGTTTGTGCAATCGATCGTCCAATATGCTATCACAGCTTGGGGTGCGACACTCACTTCATACCTTTCACCTTTACAACACCTACAAAATAAAGTAATAAAAATATGTTTAAGAAAATCGAAATTTGCTTCAACTACATCTGCCTTTATGGAATTCAACGTTATGAATGTGAGGCAAATTTATTTATTTTCCGCGTTGAAGTATATGCATGTGAATAAAAATTATTTTAACGTGCATATCACTCATTATTTAACTAGAAGACAACTCCAGTGTCCATAACATACCACACGGTGCAAAAAAATGGCTACTACAAGACATTTAAGTATATTGGGTCCACGACTTTTTAATGTGTTGTCTTCAGATTTAAGGCAGAACTTGAATGATACTAATTTCAAATACCTACTTAAAGTTTTTGTTTTTAGCAATCAAGATTATTTGAACTCCTTTTTGAATAGCCAGTAGAACATGCTTTTTATTCTATTAAATTTCTTTTTCTTTCTGTTTAATTTTTCTTTTTGTCTTTAATAAAATCATCCGTTTTCTATTTTTTATATTACACACATTCTATTATTACTAGTTTCTGTTGTTCTTTATTTTCCTACATACATTGTCAAAAATGTTTAAAATTAAAACGAATTATCTGCAAATTTTATTTTATTTCTCTTGTAAGTTAATTTCTTAAATTAATTCTTTAAAATATTTTGTTGCCCTTTTTTTATTTTTATAGTTTCTTTTTGAATCTCGTATGAATTATCAATCTAAATTGTAATTTATTAGATGTACAATGACATACACCGCACTCGCGCTCAAGTTTTACTTATGCGAGAAGCGAGCTTATTTTGTAACTTGGAATGTAATTCGTATAAAGCTAAGCTGAATAAAGAATGAATTTGAAAAGCCAAAAATAGCACTGAATTTAGACAAACTACGGTCTGGAAAGCAGAATCGGAGGCCAGTTGAATGTAATTAGGATCACTAGTAAAAGTCTAAACACGTCCAGGGGCCATTTTTCGTTAAGTGGTGCCAAAAAATCATTCTTGACTTCTCTTTCCTAATATTTAGCTCTAAAATTGAGAAAAAAAAGAGTCCGACATTCCAACATTGAACCAAGGCCGCAGGTGTTAGTGACATCCAATTCCCAAGATCCTAACTGCTTTGGGGTGTTGAGATCAACAGCACGCTCAGCTATAGGTATTTATCCCCATAAATAATTACTCGTTTACCATCTGAGTGAGATCATAGTTCGTCACAAGGGGCGTTAGTTCGAAAAACACCATAAACTGAATTCGTTCACGGCGAGTCACCGAAGGTGCGCGCACTGACCATTACACCAGACTACTCTAAATTTTGCCTAGCAATATTTTCGCGAGCAAGAATTCTAACTCCTAAGAAATTCTTGATGTTGAAAAAAATTCGGGCTTTATTTATTACCTTGTTTCTGCCATGCCGATTGGGGGAGTATTTCCCCAAAAACAACACCAAATTTGTTTTCCTTGTTTATTGCCTTAAATTTGAAATCAGCGACCTAAAATTTCCTTCGTGTTTCTGCCACACCGATTGGGCGAGTGTTTCCCCGAGAAAACAGGGGTACCTATACCATTTCGGGGTCGCCAACCCTACAATTTTTTTCCTAGTTTTTGGCCTCAAATTTGGAATCAGCAACCCAAAATTTCCTCAGTGTTTCTGCCACACCGATCGGGCGAGTATTTCCTTGGGAAAACAAGGGTACCATTCTGGGGCAGAACCCCAAAAAAATGTTTTCTGGTTTCTTATCTTAAATTTGAAATCAGCGGTCCAAATTTACCTGAGTGTTTTACCACGCCGATCGGACGCGTATTTCCTCGAAAAAACAAGGATGCCATTTTGGGGCCGGCAGACTCAA
Source organism: Microchrysa polita (assembly GCA_949715475.1). NCBI lineage: Eukaryota > Metazoa > Arthropoda > Insecta > Diptera > Stratiomyidae > Microchrysa > Microchrysa polita. Next base: position 113,219,586 of record OX454416.1, on the reverse strand, counting down.
AACAATGCGCGTACGCGACAAACTAGGTTTCATTGCACTGTATGTTTCCATAAATTACCTATTTCACCCATTAACAACAATTTTTAAAAAAATAACAGGCGCGACAATCCAACATTGGACTAAGGCCACAGGATGTGTTAGTGACATCCCATTTCCAAGATCTTATCTGCTTTTTGTTGAGGTAATGAGATCAGCATCACGCTCAGCAGTGTTATTTATCCCCATAAATGGGTACTCGTTTAACATCTGAGTGAGATCATAGTCCGTCACAAGCTCGTGAGTTCGAAAAACACCATGATCCACGGTGAGATTCGAACTCATGACCCTGTGCACCGAAGGTGTGCGCACTAACCGCTAGACCAGCCAGACTACTACAACAATTATACCAAATCAAAATATTTTTTTGAAACGCGTAAGCTAACATTGCAAATTTCTGCAAAGGTCACCTTCCTCTTTCCCCCATTCAGCATAACCTACAATAATCCATTCATTAATAATGCAGTCAAAATATCCCATTTCAGGCCTCCAAATAGAAAAAAATAGAGTAAGGCTATTTTTTGTGGTTTTTGAATCAGCGAGCTCCCAGCAATCTAAAACTCATTTTGCTAAAAAAAAAATGATCGGAAAGTTCCCAAAAAAGACAAAAAAGGATACTCTTTAATCCTTGACCGGAGGTCAGCATGTGAGGTATCACATCAAAGGGGACGTCGAACACATTACATATCCGGTGTTTGTTTCCTGTTTCAAGGACCCTCAACGGAATAAACCGAGATTAAATGTAAAATTATTGTGTTTTCCGTGAATCTTTCCAAAACCATAACTACGAGAATAATTCAAGTTGTCACTACGTTTCTCACTTTTCCGAATCTATAATAGGTTAAGATTCTACCATTAAATTAGCTAAGAAAAAATTATTGGAAAGCTCTCAAAAAGGACATTAAAGGACACTAATTACAAACCTTGATCGAACGTGAGCATGCGGGGTGTCCTTTTTGAGAGCTTTCCGATAATTTTTATTTCTTAGCAAATTTAATGGTAGAATCTTTAGCTTGGTGTCAAATTTGAGGGTAATTTGAACTTATCACAAATAAATCAATATAAAAACTAAAATTTTAACAAAATTTTATTTTTATTAGTCAAAACGTATTTAGTACTAATTAACAAAGATAAGTACTACATCAACATTTTTCAGCTAAGGTTAATATTTTTTCTTAAATCCGGATCCAAAGTTAGTCAATATTTAGAGCATTCTTCTTCACAGCTTTTTCCTCGATGGCCTTCGCAAATTGGCTTTTTCCATTCTTTGCAATTGTATTTTGTCTTTCGATCATTTGGTCGTGGGCATAGAAAACATCTTTGCCTCTTTGGGGGGCCATCTGACCCATTGGGGGACCGGGGGCATTAGCCCCATGGGGGGGGGGGGTGCAAGCTGAATAATGCACCAAATGTCTTCAATATTTTGCGCTGTGCTTCGGCGAATATTGCCCGATGATTTCCTCCTTCTTAGAAGACAAGTTCGACAAGTGTATAGCCAAGTTCGCTGAGGAAGCTTTATGATTATGTAAAATACCCACCTAATTCTTACGCTCATAAAAGTCATTAATTTATGTCTTGACTTAAAAAACATAAGGTAATGACACAATATTGAAAGGAGATCCTCATAAATGAAAACCAGGTAGAAAAACGGCATAATTTTAAATGAATTGAGTAAACAATTTAAAACCCCCTAATTCAAAACACCCTAAATTTCTCATTTCTTTCAAAAATAACATTTCTAATTTCCCAAATTTACTCTAATTACAAAGTTTCAACACTTCCCAACTATTATTATTACATTTTATCGTATTACAAATAATATACTTTGAAAATTATCCACAAAGCGAAAAATTTGCTTTTGTAAAAAAGACATTCGTAAATGGTTCGTGGGGTCTGACAGACTACAGAGCACTTTAACACTATAACTTATTAACAAAATCACAAAATGAACGTATGTGACACATACTTAAATTACATATGCATCAAATTACCATTCAACAAGTTTTTCTATGAAAAGATTTAAATTTCTCTGGGGTCTGTCCGACCCCACTGAACCATCCGAGGGTTAATTTTCAGCGCTAGTCTCTCACACTTAAAAAAAAAAACGTTTAGTTCGGAGGCTTACAGAAGGATAGGTACAGCCGAGTTACTAAGATTTTTAAGGCCTTTTCTACCCCTAACTTAACACTATAGGTACATCTTCCGATTCTCAATCCACAGGATAAATTTTACCTTTTAATTATATTCATTAGATTAATTACCTTAAATACCCGAACGAGGTAAGTCTCCACATCAATCCGCCAATAAATAAACACTACACTCATCCCTAAGGACTGTCACGAGAACCTGCCTATACTGGGAGAAATACATTAAAATGGAGCGTTTGTGGCAATGCTTGCCTACCACTTAATGCCGCTTCACTGGATTCGAAGAAATGGTATCAATAATTCAATTGCGATGCAATGGCAGCCATGGAAACATTTCGGTACGGAACTGTTATTCTCGGAATCAGTCTTGACCGACTCCAAGACCCATCACATCTCTTCCCAATTTTTCTTTAGGCATAAAAAGAAAAAAAGTTATGTAAATTTATGTTTATATAAAATATCGAAGAAAATTCTTATTCCGGTTAAAACCGAAAAATTGCACAACCGTCCGGGTTGAAAACCGAAACACGGAAAAAAATGAAAATAACCCGATTGTTCTTTCTGAAAATACTGGTTTTCGGTCTAATCGACCTCCGTTTTTTGACATCCCTACTCAATATAATCGCAAGATCGTCCGTCTAGTCAGGTACAGTTTACACTTTTTGAAAGCGCATTACAACTCGTACGTGCTCGAAAGGGTTGACCGGGAATATACCGTAATGTCGACATCTCGGTAGAAGGGGTAATAAAGTCAAATTTCACGCCTCAAACAACATTTAGCTAGCAAGGCTACATTTGTTGCCTATTCTTTTCTGAATGTCGGTTTATTAGGGAGCCAGTAGTTTAAAACTAACAACTTTTTATTGGTTTTCCCTACTGCTCAATATAAGGGTATGTCAACTGTGGCTAGATGTTAAAATCCTTGTACTATTTTATATTATATTATTATATTTAATCGTCAGGAGATTTTCCCTGAGCACTTACCGTTTCTAAAATAATTCATCATCCCCACTATCCTTTGAATCAAAACTACACTGGGAGAAAAAAGTAGAGCGGTCATTTTAAAAGTAGATGATTTCGGCTAAAGTTTGTGTCTTTGATTTTATAGTTGAAACAGCTTCGAAAATATGGGTAATTTGTCTATTCCTTGTTATTTAAAACATATTACATACATATGTACATATTTAGCTTACAAACTCAGTTAATTCACTCGTAAAGATAGCTATTTACTGTGTATGAATTGATCACGATGTTCGAATACACTTAACAACTTTAGTGGAAGAATTCACCAAACTTTGTTCACTAATCGTGCGTGGTTAAATCAACGATTTTAGTAGTATTTTCAGCTGCGAAGATGAGAAAGATTGACTATTTCTTCAGTAGAACTTTTTAAATTAAAATATGTACAGTGAAACCTGTCTAAAAGACCACCCGTATAAAGCGACCACCTTTCATAACGACTGATTTTTTCGGGAACCGAATTGGTTTACATACAACTCAATACATTTGTCCCCGTATTTAGTGACCACCTGTTTATGGGACCAGCGACCACTACATCACTTATCGGTCAATACAAATTTCACCCTTCTTAAGCGACCACCTCTTATTAGCGACCGTGAAAATTGCAATGTGCCTGTACCTATACAGGGTTATTGGTTAAGTCGACCTATTCCCTGCAACACGTTATAATAGGGTCAAAATGCAACAAAATGAGGCCATAAATGTTAGGCCGATTTTCAATGGTCACTGAGATATATAAATTTTTAGGTTTTTTTTTAAATAACCTAGAATTTTGCCATTTAAAGTAAGAATTTAAAAAAACTACTAAGGTAATGGGGTTAAACTTATTTTTGGATTTTTGTCAACACTATAGCAGACATTTTTTAATCATTTAAAATTTCAAAAAAATTTCGGGGACCATCATTCCGTTTGATAAAAAAATGAAATAAAGCAGTTACATTATACGTAGTCGTACGATGCATTATTTGAATTTAATGTCATTTATTTCATTTTTTATCAAACGAAATGATGGTCCCCGAACAAGTTGCAGCTAGCTGTTTCAATTATTTCAAATATTTGTATTGACATTGACACCTTTTTGGAAAGCTGACAACACGCGTAAGTTTTTCCAGTGGTCTGCAGACTCCATGTCATATAATTTTTTTTAGTAATACTACATTAAAAAATATCTTTAAAAAAATTGAAGAAATTTTTTTTTTATTTAAAATTAAAAATTTCGAATTGTGATGGGTTTTTGAAATTTTAAATAATTAAGAAATGTCTGCTATAGTGTTGACAAAAATCCAAAAATAAGTTTAAGCCCATTACCTTAGTAGTTTTTTTTAAATTCTTACTTTAAATGGCAAAATTCTAGGTTATTTCAAAAACACCTAAAAGTTCATATATCTCAGTGACCATTGAAAATTGTTGCATTTTGACCCTATTATAACGTATTGCAGGGAATAGGCCGACTTAACCAATAACCGTGTATAAAGCGACCATTGGCGAATAATATGCGCTTATCTTTCATTGATGTTTTTTACAAGTTTCCCTAATAAATTTAGAAACTAACGGTATTACTTCATATAACATCGAGGCTCACATAAATTTAAAGTCGTTTCTAGTTATGAGAATAATAGATTATTCACACACAGTATGCATCAACATCAAAAATGCCAAATTTGATCTGGGATTTTGTGTTTGTAGGGGTCATTCAGTCCAAATGCAGCGGCCGCTTTCATTGTAATTCATCAAACACCAATTTACCAAACACACACTAAATTGTCATTTTGCCGTTAATGCGTGTCTGATCTATTTTCAAGTTTAAAGTTAGGGTAACTTCTTCGATCTTTGGAAAACAGATTTAGTTTTCGTGTCTAGCCCTGTATGGGGAAGATTGAGTTTTCGAGTTCATTAAATAAAGATTGTTGCATTTTCATAGCCAACGCGAAATTGAAAACGCTATAACACATTAAAATTACCATTGGCAGAACCCAATGTTTTTTTTTATAAAAAATCGGAATTGACTTTTCAACAACTTTTCAATAGAATTCTTGAAAACGATCTCTAGATATTCAAATGTTTCCTTTTGTAGGTAAGAGGTTTTTTGGCAAAGCATTGGTCGATTCGGCGTAGTTCTGTAAATTTCGCCCAGCGCGATTTGTTTACGTATGCAAGCCTTTCAAAATGGTCTAGTTTAAACGGACCATACACAGAGGATTTACGCTATTTACTACATATGGTTCGGAGCCACCCATCATTACTAAATCTACCAGAAATGAATTTATCCACGACACCTCCTGTCAAGACAATTAATTTATCCTCTACAATTCTGGGTGGAAATGATGGGCGTAGATTTCTTGAAATCTCTCAAGTGGCTTCACTTAAGGAAAAGTGTTGCACTATGCCTTTAAATTAATGAATTTAGTCTCTTAGTTCATTCCCCTTATTAAGCGACCACCTCTAGCGCTCTAGCGACCAATTTTTTGGGGAACCAACGGTGGTCTCTTTAGACAGGTTTCACTGTAACTACTTCACTTCAGATAAGAATCCTAATTCATCTTTTTCATTCTATCGACAGGATTTAAGTAAATTCATCTAGTTCACAAGCCGCCTACACGGTTAAAAATTGCCGGTTTTATTAAAACTTGTAGTTTGATATCGATTGTTAAGCGCACATATGTGCTAACTGCAAAAAACAAAATTTTACAGGGGAGCAAAAGCAAAAAATGCCCTTTTTTAATTGTGAATTCACTGGTTGAAACTGACATTATGGGCTATAAAGATATTTTGAATGATTCTGAGGACTGTTATGCATTATCTTGTATAATAATAGATAGAAATTTTTAATTTTTAATATTGTTTTTGGTCAAATTTCAATTAAGTGTTCACTTACCACATTTGGCACTAAAACTGTTTTGTTCTTATCACTAATTGATTATAGCCTTAAACATATCAAAAGATGAAAAAAACCCAATTAATTTGGATGCTATATTTATTAAATTAAATTTCGAGAATAAGAAAAGACGAAAATTAAACGAAAATTACAAATAAACAACACTACTACAAATAAAAAACATTCTCTTAAGCGTTTCTTGAGGTAGTAGGCAAATTATCAATAAATGGTTTGTAGTCCCCTTTCGACAACAAGAACAGCAGATCTTTTTTTATACCCTTCGCTCATAGAGTGAAAGGGTATATTAACTTTGTCATGAAGTTTGTAACGCATTGAAGGAAGCGTCTCTGACCATATGAAAAGTATACATATATGATTAGCATGACGCGGGGAGTCGATTGGGCGATGTCCATCTGTCTGTCCGTCCGTCTGTCTGTCTGTCTGTTGCGACGCGTTTTACTCGGCCAATTTAAAAGCTATGAACCTGAAATTTTGCACAAATACTTCTTTTTACTGCAGGCAGTTTGTGTGTTTGAATCGGTAAAATCAGACAATGGGGTCATGGGTCTGCCATACAAACTCAACTCCCCAAATTAGCTTCTTCTAAGAAAAACTTTTTTTATTTGTATACCAAATTTCAACCAAATTTCAAAAAAGATGTGTTTCTATTGATAGCACAAAACATATGTGAGAATGGATCAAATCGGGCCAAGAGGTCATGGGGCTGCTATACAAACCTAACTCCCCAAATTAGGTTTTTATAAGAAAAACTTTTTTATTTGTGCACCAATTTCAACCAAATTTCCCGCAAAAGTATTTCTATTCCTCAGGGAACCAATGCTATCCGTCGTGTGGGATGACCCAAAAATACACGGAGAAGATCTGTTGAGGCAGAGGGAAAATCTTTAGGCAAATCGTGGGACCAGCTAAAGGCGATGGCTGCTAATAGGCAGAGGTGGAAAAGAGGCGTAGTCAATGCCGTATGCCCCACTAGGGGTTAAAAGGAACCAAAGAGAGAGAGAGTATTTCTATTGATGACACAAAACAAATGTAAGAATAAAAACCAACTCCCTTCTAAGAAACATTTTGTACACCAATTTCACAAAACCTTGAATTAATGTGTCTTTATCAAAGCAACAAAACAAATGGTATCGTACTATGGAGCCATGCTCTCGCATCCCCCAATAAAATTTTATGAGTAAATATTTTTTCTTGCCCACTTATTCCAACCAAACCCCATACAAATATTGTTTTGTCGATGCAACGGAACTTTTGTGAAGGAGGAAGGAAAATAATGGGAGGGAGGGATTAAATACCAGTCATCTTACGCCAGAAAACAAAGCTTTTAGCCCGCGGCCGCACCCGAAATTTGTCTGGGTCTCGTTTTCTGTAAAAATAGGGATTTCTCTGCAATTTTTCTTGTCCAGAGTTATAGCGTTCCATTGCACCGTACTACATCCTCTCTTGCCTCGATTGATGTCTATTTACATAAAATTTTCTGCCATCAAATCATACTTGTATTGAATGATGTCTGGCTCTCCCTTTTCAAATCTAAGCCAATTGATTTTTAGCCATTTGACTTTTTCATTTTGTGTATTAAATGAAGCTTTTTTTAACACTTCATTTTTCAGAGAGGTGAAGTCATAAAAATCATTAAAATTGAGGCATTTACCGTGATATGGTTTGGGATTTGTTCTTGAAGAACCGATCATGCTGTACAGCAAGTACTACGAAATTGCAATCATTTTGCATTTTAAGTAAATAAAAATTGTGGCGCTTAATTAAATTTTATTCTTTGCCACTGTATATCTATTTTTCTGGAAAGAAGCCCATAGGTAATATACTGAACAGCCACCACGAATAACCGGCTGAATAAGCGAAACAGCAAACGACAACGAAGCTTCCTTCCATCGGTACGTGCACTTGTCACATGTGTGCACACACATTTACTATTTTATAAACAGCGCAGATAGTGTAAGTGCACTTAGTACATGTGGCACTCACAAAATTTCTTTCTATGCACTTAGCACGGAAGTGCATTCACGTTTGTGGCGTTTCTAATGGACAATCGCTTAAAACGTTGGTGCAGAATCATGACTATAAGGTTGATGAATTAAAAAATGAAATAGATTCATTTTCATGAAAATTGCAGTTAACACATATGCGCGCTTAGGCATCGATATATAATACACAAAATACTAGTTTTTAAACATCACTCAAGTCTACATTAGTTGTATATATATAAAAATCTTTTGTACACTCGGCTTCACAAAAATCGGGCCACTCGCCACTTTCGAGATCAAATTCAATTTTCTCAAAAAGTATGAAACTTACAACTATGAAAGTTATATCTACAGAAAGTGCATTTAATGGCAATTCAAATTACTACGATTTTTATCTGAAGTACCGTTAACTCACATTACAAACGATTTGCCTGTTTTGATTAGAGTTCGCGCTTACCGTGTGGCTCGGTTTCATTGAAGCTCAGTGTAGATTAAAATCTCAACCTAAATATTCATTTCATGTACAAAACTCTTTTTTAAGCTATATCGCCATATCAATCAATATCTTAAATCAGAATCTCATGCATTTCCTGCCTATTTATTCCGACCTATCCAACCAGAACCGCTGTGACAAATCGAGCGCTAAAATAATAATCTTTAAAATTAACATCTTATTCAATCTCAAATTGATCGCGTACGTGCTCAACGTCGATATTTTACGCGTTACACCCACTTGATGAGTAATAACTTTGAGTGAAAAATCGCTTAAAAATATGCATACCATGACTAAATTGTCTGTAATAAAAATCATAAAATATAAATTAAATTGTCATCGGAAAACGCGACCATGATAAATCAGCATGTTGTGAGTAATCAAGGCTATACGACGCACACGGCCAAGAACAAGACTGTGCAAAGAATTAGGAACTATCTTCTTGAACAAGAAGAGTTCTTCCTCGCTTGCCCATCTGTTTGTCTGCGGCCAATATATTTTTAATTGATCTTGCCCTATTTATCTAAGCGCGCTACATATTTTTATGAATGGATTATTACATCATATAGAATAGATCGGTAATGATTAATTTCTTAATTTTCATATTCTTTTTTATTATCCGTTAAGTGGTTGTGTTCGTTTAGGAGAAAGATAAAAAATGTATTAGCGTTTTATTGTCTCTGTGATACTAAATAGGAGCTTTATAGCATACCTATTAGCATAAAGTGGTTGATTGCGAAATTCTTTTAATTAAAATATGTATAAATTACAAATTCTAAGTAGAATTTTATTAGAATGGGGCCTTGAAGGATTTAATTAAAATTATGATCTCAATGTTATTACATTTAACATTTAAAACAACAAATAATTATGTAAATATTAAAATGTGTTTACTAATAACATTGCAGACAGAATATAGTAATCCAGTCTGCCGGATTTCATATATTTCCATAAAGCATCTTTTTAAAAAAAATCTTTCATATTTTCACAAACGACATAATGAAAGAAAATTGGCTGTCCAAGTCAAAAAGAACTCTGCAGAAATCAATTTCAACAGCATCTCCAATTAACTTCGAATATGCCTTCGATTTTAGACTTTCATGTCGCTTCTTTGAATTTTGGCAATTATGCCAAATTGACGGAATTTGTCGGTGCATTCTCAATCATGGAAATTCTCATTTTAAAGGAATGACATTTCCAGACAGTAAAATAAACTTCAGTACAGACAGATACGGCACACATTGCAGTGCAGATGCAGACTGGCGAACTAAACTTCAAGGAAAGTATAATTCAAGGACAGATACATACATACATTATGTATGTCTCAAAATAGATATAAAGAAAATTCACTTGAACGTCTTTTGATCCAGCAGACGTTCCATATGTAAAAGCAAGAGTGCTTGTCAACATGCCATTAAAAACGACGAAATACACAGCTTCTCCAGAGCTGCGAAAGTGCAAATTCCTTTTAAAGAATATTTCCAGTTTCGTCGACGATGAAACTTCCGCTAAGTGCAGTTGAATCGAAGTGTTAGTGAGTGATAAAAAACATTTCATTATCGAGAAACAACCTTTTACATTAACATCAAACATTTGCGATCTATTAGATTAGAACGAGCACGAGAGCAATCATAATAACCTTACTACCATAAAAATCTTAACGAAGTCCCCAGTGAATTCAAACTCCGATTTCGTACTTTTTCTGCATTGAAAGCATTCGCTGATTTATTATACAAAATGAAAATGTTATGTCATTTCCAAACTTGGAAATATATGACACAATACAATGGAATACTTAAACGGCGTCATAACAATTTATGATTTGCTAACATTTTTTATAGCATCTACTATAATAAAATGCACTGCCGCTAATGCAACTTTACTGTTTGCATTCATTCAGACTTTTCTATACAAAAGTCCGCCATGGACATATAACTGTCATAGTAATTATTTATCCGGCGTCAATTCAAATGGAATTGATTGTTTAACCATTAGCGTTAAAAGAAGCGTGTATAGTAAGTATCTACAGAAAATGGCAAAGTTAGAAAATAAGATTTCAATTAGCCGAACGCAAATTCACAATAAGGTCAATCGACGCATAGTTTGACCAAATGTAACAGTGACACAAGAATGATCCATCATTCTGTAATATGGGAATCAATCATGTTTTCATGCAATTAAAGAAGTGACAGTTGAGTTGAAGTGATGTATAACTACTTGGACCGACATTGCGAGTATGATGTCACCGTTCTAGAATAGAAGTTATTTAGTGAAATAAATAAATTTACATAGATTGGCTAAGAAACGAGTGTTAAAGTTCATGTTAATTGGCAAATTTATTTACTTTGTATTTCAATTTAATATTGCTAGTCGTAGTCGTACATGACATTGTGCAACAATTGTATACCTTTAGCAGTAGATCAGATCGAGTTCTAGGAATAGTATCCTCAATGAAGTATAAACATACTACGAGTATTAAATTGCAAGTGTGCGGGTTCCGATTCGTAAACGATCTCAACGTAACAATATTGGGAGATTTTTAGTCGTTTTCATAGCTTAGTCCTTCAGTGGCGTAGATAAGGGGGGGGGGGATAAAGGGAATCAATCCCCCCCTTCGGCCACACATTTTTATTATTACAGTCGAGACTCGATAACTCGAACCTCAACAACTCGAATACCTCAATATCTCGAAGAACTCTTTCGGTCCCACGAATTTTCTATGTAAATCTCGGTATTCAAACCTCGATAATTCGATTGAATGTATACATAACTCGAATACAAATTCGGGCAAATCAATACGCATAAACCTCTGTTACTCGAAGAAAATGGTTTGGAAGCCTCTATAACTCGAAGTACAATTCAACATAAAAACAGGGAAAAACAGAAAACCTCCACAACTCGAATTTGGATTTTTGTTGGAGCCCTTACTACTCGAAGAATTTTACAGTTTAACATTGAATGCATTTAAGCCTCTAGAACACGAAAGAGAATGCCAATTTACAAACGAAAAAAAACACAATAAAGGAAACCTTTACAACTCGAATTTTATTGTTTTTAGAGTCTCCGCCACTCGAAGAAATTCACCTTTAGAAAATCCGTGCAAAATCCAAGCGGATTACGGAAGGAAATTGGCTGCATTCAGGGAACGGAATTCACTGGAAATTTTACAAGAATTTTCACGCCACCGACCCCTTTCCCTGCTGAATAATCTAATGAAATGAGAATTGAAATAAAACTTTTCTGCTACATTTTTCTTTCGCTGAATGCAGCAATTGTCATCTTTCAGTTTGTGTTTGGCGTCCATTGTCTGCGTCTCAACTTGAAAATTTATCTTGTGAATTTTTTAGTTTGCTATAATGACTGCCAGAAAATGTGATACACTTTCTCTTTCGGATAATGTTCGCTTAATTGAAGCTGTAAAATATCCGAGGATCGCGTTCGAAAGCAGAAATCGGCGCCGAGTTCAAAATTCCAGCGAATGTATTGTCAACAATTTTAAAAAACAAGCACAAACTTCTGTTAAGAGCCCAGGCCAATCGAATGGTCCGAAACGATTCATTTCGATTTAAAAAAGCTGAATTTCCGGACATTGAACGTTAGCCTAAATTGGGCTAGGACTCAGGGCCAGTAATGGCTGGTTGAACAACTTCAAAAAGAGGAATTCGATTGTATTCAGGGCGGTTTCTCGCAAAAGTGCAACAGTTTATATGACTGTATGCAATTACTGGAAGAAACAATTGGTTCATTTAATCCAAGATTATTTTAAAATCAATAAAATGAGCGACAGTCCAACATTGGACTAAGGCCGCAGATGTAACACATCCCATTTTCAAGATCTTAAGATTATATACCAGAGGAAATTTATAATGCCGGTGAAACAGACTGTTTTTTTCATCGTACACCAAACAAACCCCTGGTTTTCGAGACGATCCCTGCTTTGGTGGAAAACAGCGCAAGGAAGGCTAACTACTTGCTGTTAATTCAACTGGCAAATGGATATAAGATCCCGCGATGCATGAAGAACGTTTAGTCCCTACCAGCCCTTTCTGAAGCTAATCAGAAGGTTTGGATGTCGTCTTTAATTTTTTCAAAATGGCTGAAAGACTGGGATAAGGAGCTCCAACACAATTGCGCCTCGCACATTATTCCTGACGGATTGGAACAATACAACATCCCTAGGCCAATCAACAAAAGTTACATCAAAGAATTGCTTCAGGGCTTGTGGATATCTCTCTAGCAATGAAGAACCTGTTGAAATAAGTTCCAATAATATAAATGAAGAATTCACAACTTTAACTCGAGCCATAGATATTGGAACGACTTCCTTCGAAGAATTCGTTGCAGTAGACGAATGCTTAGCCACAGACGATTTTCAAACGGAGGAAGACCTAATTGAATATGTAACAGCAGCTATGGCGAGATCGGAGGATAACGTTGAAGAAGAAGACGAAGATGTATCGGAAATAGTTTCAGTACCGACCTCTAAGTAAGCTCGAGCAGCCGCACTCGTAATTCGTGTTTATTTAGGAGGTTCTGATGGCGTGAAGGACGAAATGTTCAAACGTTTTGGCGAAGTAGAATATGTACATTATAGAGAAAAAATCACATCAAAACTTACGTCAGGAAACCATATGGACAAGTTCTGCGTAAAAAAACTTGTAAATCCGTGTATGACTCTTCTATTATTTTTTCATTTGTATTTTTGTTTTGTTTTATTGTTATTATGAGTTTTGAATAATGTTTTTCAATTTCCATTAATGTAACTGAGAACTATGTGTATATTTCTTTTAATCTCTCCTAAATCTACTCGTTAGGTATTATATAGGTATTTACTTTGCTATGTATTGATCAATGAGCCTGCGTTCTTCATTTTGTGAATTGATATTACTTAATTTTTCTTCTTCTTCCTTGCCTCGTTCTTTATACCGCTCCATGGTTCCGCGTTGCTCGACCTGCGGTGTAGGCACATCGCCCGTTTTGGCGATAATTTCTCAGCATATTTCTACAGGCAGCTCTATCTTGGATCGTGTCATCGCCGAGACCAATGCGTTGTTGTTGCTTTTTCATTTGACACATCCAGTTGTTCTTCGGTCTGCCTCTGGCCTTGGGTCCATCAAGTGGAACTTCCATTGATATCGCTCTCTTTGCGGGGTTCTCAGGCGGACGCCTTTGAACATGGCAATACCAATCCATTCGTCGGTCTTCGAGCTTTTCGGTGATTGGTTGGTCTATGGACAAGCTGCCTCGGATGTAGCTACCCTTGATGTGGTCCCTTTTGGTTACACCAACTGACATGCGTAACATTTTCATTTCAGTCGCTGTCATTTCTTTCGCGTAACCTTCATACATGGTCCAGCATTCTGATCCATACATGAGTGCGGGACGTACAACCGTTTTGTACAACTTGCCCTTTAGCTTCAGTGGCATTTTCTTATCGCAGAAAACTCCAGAGTTTTCTCGCCACCTCATCCACCCAACCTTTGTGCGATGTTTGATGTCATCATCGCATGTAGCTCCGCTGTTCACCATCGAGCCAAGGTACTTGAACTTTGTACAAGACTTAAGCTGCTCTCCTTTGACGTACATTTCTGGTATCGGTGCATTTGGGTCTGAGAATTGGCAGCATAAGAACTCAGTCTTTGTTATACTTACCCTCAGTCCATGCTCCTCCAGAATGTCACACCATTTTGTAAGCGCAGCTTGCAAGGCAACGATGTTTGGGCTACTGAGGACTATATCATCAGCAAAAAGAAGAGATATTTCTAGGCCGTCGGAGACACGTGTTAATAAGTAGCACATGATGATGTTGAAGAGCAACGGACTCAATACACTGCCCTGGTGTACTCCGACATTCACCGGAAATTCTTCTGATTCACCGGCTGTGCATCTAACCTTAGTCGTAGCTCCATCATACATGTCTCGTATCATCCTGACGTATGCCTCGGGGACATTAAGTGCTCTCAAGGCCAACCATATCAGATCACGAGGTACTCTATCGAATGCCTTCTCCAGATCGATGAACACAAAGTACAAGTCCTTTCGTGCTGCTCTATACTTTTCCATCGCAATACGAATGCACTGAATCGCATCGACTGTAGATCGACCTTCAACAAAGCCGCATTGATTGTCATTCAACCGCACAATCTTTCTCAATCGGTTGCAGACAACTCGCTCGTAGATCTTTAGTGTATGAGGTGTTAACTTTATAGCCCTATAGTTGTTGAGTTTGCGTGAGTCTCCCTTGTTCTTATAGAAAGGAAGAAGAAAACTTTCCCTGAAAGCATCAGGCATCGGTTGCCCACCTTTGATTTTGTTGAAGAGAACTGTGAGCCAACTAAGCCCGACATTTTCCATTTTCAACCAAAATTCCGCGGGGATTTTGTCCGGGCCGACTGCCTTTCCGCGTTTCATCTGATGCATTGCCTCCATCACCTCTTCCTCTGAGATATCTTCAATATTTATGGTATTCGGCTCAACATCTTGAAAAGCTGCTCGAGGAAATTCTTCATTTAGAAGTTCGTCAAAATACTCTCGCATCCTGCTACAAATTGCCATATCGTCAATCAGCAACATTCCTTGCGAGTCCTCCACGTACTTTGGCGCCTGTATTTCCCGAGCGTTCCTTCTCCTTTGGGCTGCGACCCTAAATATCCTGGCGTCGTGCTTAGGTCTCTCGCGCAAAGACGGTCCTTCGGTCGCAGTCTGAGTTTCTAATTCTTGGTAGAATTTCTCAGCTGCCTTCGCCTTTGCTTGAGCTACCAAGCGCTTTACTTTCTTCCGGCATTGCATATTACTTAATTTTTATTTAAGCATTTATTGATATTTCAGGAATAAACTCGATAAGTCAAAGTTTACTTTTTACAAGCTTCGATATCTCGAATTTTGATAACTCGAAGTATACATAACTCGAAGGAATTTGTCAGTCCGTTGGGATTCGAATTATCGAGGTCCGACTGTACTTTAGGTACGTAAAACAAAGCAAAAGTAAACATTTTGCTAGAATTATTCAACGTGTGTAGTGTTTCATAAAAGTGAAACAATTTTCAGAACTGCAATAGAAAATTTAGTACTTCCTCAAATTTCAATTATATAATAGGAGCGTATCGATAGAATAGAAATAGAAATACTATGCACAGGGCTTTACGTTCATCTACTTTTTCACATTGGATCTGGAGTTTCTCACAGGCAAGCCCTACTGAAGTAATCTAGAAGTGCTGCTGGAAAAATTAAATGTAAGCACTGATTGAAAATTTGTTGCCAGAAAATCTAAATGTTCGGTTTGAAAATTTAAAAATAATGTGGAATACGGAGTACTCTTCCACAGAGACACAATTTCCAATGGCGAAATATACATACAGTACGTAATATTTTAAAGATTTCTTCAGAAGAATGGAAAGCTAATTCGAATGCTTCCAATTTTTGAGCATCCTATATTGTTTGACTTTATCAACATTCATTTGTCTTTTTTGCTTTTAAAGTTAAAGTTTGAAGAAATTTTGTTTGAAGGATAAATTAAACTAATGCTTTCTAGGAGCATTGAAATTGCTCATATATATTTGTTAATATTTTAAAATTTGGTATTATGGGTAAAAAATAACGGTACATTTTTTTCCTGTGACCCTTGTCGGGATTTTCTCCAATTTCACCTTGGTCCGACAATTTTTTTTAAATATTTTTAATAAATAAAGTTAACTAATTGTGAATTAGGAATATTACTTACAAAGTTATCATTTTTGCTTGTAAGGATAATAAATTTGGCACTAAACTTAATGGTTCGTTGACGAACCATTGGCGGAAAACGATATCTTATAAGAGACTCGGCATTTTCTATGCAGGCCTACCGACAGTTGAAAAAAGTGCGTTCCAAACTTGCATTATGGGTATGTTGGATTTTTTGGACCCCTTATAATCCGGAAGCCTACACTCCCGATATGAATTTATATGAAATTTTGTTTCATTTTTGGTGAAATTTGGAACTTTTCTATAGTTTATTATTGTATACTGCCCTATAAAGCTAATGGAATGTATATTTCGAATACTAGATTATTAATGGTTAAAGTTTTTAATTTTTCAATGATTTTATTATCACCAGGGTGACAATAGTGCATTTCGATAATTCGAACAACTCGATATTCCAAATTGGGTTCGGTCTCAATCATTTCGGAACATGAGGGGTCTAATGTAGTTCCTATACTGATAGCCTTATTAGTTTAGAGCTCATCTCGAAAAACGTGCGAACCATTGTCTCCTGGGACTAGATGCCAAGATATTAGTCGATATGCTAGAGCTTACTGCATGGGCGTAGCCTATGCACTATACAACATTTTCAAAAAATTTCTCCTGCTGGCGCAGCAGTTGCTTTTCCTGCCGCTCCTCCAAGTGCTGTCAGATAAGCCATGATCAGGACAGTTTGCAGTCAGGAGGCGCATACAAATAGATGACAGCGAGTGGCCTCTCGTAACTGATGGAGGCTGCGTACCAGCACACACATTTCACTTGTGAGTGGTCTAGTGTGACGGCGTGGACCCCATATTTCCTGTTTCATTTCATGGCTTCTGAGCTGGAGTACACAATTTCAACCATTAGGTCCCTTCAGGAAGTTAGTGGAATTCAACTTATTTTCATCTGAAAGGGTGTCAAATGGTATACAGCCCTGGAAGGTCATGCTTAGTCGACTACGCATCATCAAATTTATCCCATATTTCGTGACAATTCTCATTATTTGGAGCGGAGTTTTCGTACAGCACTTACCGTGCCTATGTACTTTTTGGGTACACTGCGGCTAGACGAAGTAAGCAGGGTAAGTTGGATTTTTGGAAATTGGCGTCGTCGAAACGACGAAGGATGAACTTTGTGTAACTTTTAGAACTCCAGTATTTCTTATGGCTGGTTGTCGATTCGACGATAAGTCTGTGCCCATACAACTAGCTCGTAACAAATATGTTTATTTTTGAAATGTGGGACCTATTTTTTAAAAAATTATGGAAAAAATATTTACTAGGACAAAACTAGGACAAATCAGGAAAATGGCTCAAAATTCTCATTTTAGGAAAATTGCATTTCGAACTCATAAAAATCGGCTGCAAGGTAATCAATGTCAAAATTAGACAATTAGTCAAATTTTATAAATATTTTGAGAAAGAGTGATTTGTATGAGGCGTCAAAGTAGAGCGTCGTCGAATCGACGAAGCACCTTTCCGTACTAAAATTAAGCATGACCTTCCAGGGTTAAGGACCTTGTAAAGAACGGGTCTCATATTTCAGTGTCTTTCAAGTTCTTCTTTTTCTTCTCAGTACCGTATAGCCCATTGTGGGGTGCGTTAACTCAACCGTTTATAGGCAATTTCGAGTCAACGTTACATTGCATATCCTTTCGGAGTGTATAAATATAATGTTGTAAGCACTATATAATTCCAATCACATGTACGGAAATTTTGGACCACGCCGAGATTCGATCTCCGGACCTCTAGATTACTAGCATCGTAGAGTGCGACTCAACCAAGTGAGCCACAGAGCGGGTCTTTCAAGCCATTGATACTTTGATAAATTTAGAAGAAATCTTATTAAAACCGGTAACCATATTTCAATCAATAAAGGATTTATAAATATTCTTACGATGCTACTTTGCTAAGATGAAAGTGACAGACGAAACAAACTGGTTTCGCAAGTGGAATATGCAGTCCGAGATACAAAAAATGCACTGAAAATAGACAAACTACGCTCTAAAGGGCAGATATTGGAGGCCAATTGAATGTAATCAGAATCAGAAGAAAATCATTTTCATCTCCATTTTAAAAATTTTACTCTAAAATTAGAAAAAAATAAATAACATGCGTGGCAGTCCACCAATAAACTAGGGCCGCAGATGTGTGAGTGACATCCAATTTCCAAGAAATAAACTGCTGATTTGTTGAGATCAACAGCACGCCGAGCAATGTTATTTATCCCCATAAATGGATTTGTTTACAATATAAGCTACATCATAGTCCGTCACGTAGGTCCTGAGTTCGAAAAACACCATAAAATGAATTCGATAACGGTGAGTCTGGAATCCATGACCCTCTGCACAAATCCAACCACAAGCCAGGCTACGCTAAAATTTGCTAACAATATATCTGCGACCGGAAATTTCAACTCCTAAGAAAATCACGATGTTGAAAATTTTGGGCTTGCCCCCCCCTGACCGAAATCCTGGCAACGCCCATGGCTTACTGTATTCAATCCACTGGGTTGCGCTTTTGATACAATTTACTCTCCGCTATCTATATTTTTTTTCAAGAAAAACGAACCGTATGGGCTGAATTCTGTGTCGAGCAATTAGTAGTGGCACAAACCGAGAGTTCAAAACTGGCAGAATCCAATCTGTAAAGTTTCACCACGATTCGCCTCAATTTGGCAAGTACCATTCTATGGATGTCGCGTGAAGTATGCGTCACTTATGTGATTGTCGAGGGTCATCGACAATCACATAAGTCCGAACAAATATTTTCATTTTTCATGGTCACACATTTCAATCGCAGAATTGTCTATATAAATTGTCAGTCATACAGTCAAGAAATGTGTATGCAAATGACAGAGACTGTGACTGTAACGTGTAAATCGACTTTAAGAATGCTCTTTTTTACAAATAAACACGATCATACCGATAACGGTGTTAATTTCACTTAAATACAACAATACAGCACGACCAGGCAAAGTAAAATGACTGAAAATATTTTATATCGTTTTGCGCCATTGGTTCGTCTACGAACCATTTTTTCCTGGTAATCCGCAAAACCAAAAAAAAAATATTTTTTCTTTAAATCTAAGCTCAAACAGCAAGAATATACAAGAAAATTTTATAAAAATAACCTGCGTCGAGGTGCGGCAGGAAATGGGTACGAAGAACTTTCAAAGCTATGACAAGGATTATTTTTTTAACTAAATATTCTATAAAAAAAATTGTAGAAATTTCCAAAATTGAAAGATTTATAGTCTTATGCAGGCAGTAATTCGAAAACAAATTAACAAACAAACGAACGGAGTTCCTCGGTACCCTAGGGTTCAGTGAAGATATTTCAGGGGTTTCGTGAATATATCCAAAAATAGGAAAAATTTGGAAAGAGCTTTTTACCACAAAAAGCAAACAAACCATACGAAAAAATGTTTGTAAGTTTTAAAATTCCGAAGCTTAGTGCTACACTGTACTGGAAATCAACTTAAATGTAAAATATTTGACCAGCATCAGAGACTCGACCGATTTTCTTTAACAACTATATGAAATTAAAAAGGAAGTATTGTGTACCAGAAAATAAAGCATGTCTACAGTGTTTGTGACGAGGTTTTTTCGATTTAAATCAAGGAGAAAATAAATTAGAGGATTCTACTTGTGTTAATCAAAACTTCCTACGATTTAACAAATGTTTAACAGTCCAAATTTTAAGTTCTACTCACATTTTTGGTATCCTTTTCAAACAATATTGGCTGATAACTAGGGCCTCGGAATTTATAGCATATTACATCTGCTACCGTTTGAAAATTTAAGATATATCTACTCACGAATTTCTGAGTTATCGGAAAATTTCGATTTAAAAACACAAAACCTGTACTTTATCCACATGTACTGGGCATTCCCAACGAGCTCTCGTCTTCACAATTTCCCTTTTCTGGACACATAACTATAACTATAATCTAATCCCTGGTTTTAGGTGTTCCGGCCAGAAAAGCGGCGATGCTAGGTGTTCCATGACTCTTATCCTCCAAACATAGTAGCGACAATTTGTACGAAAATCGGATTCACTCAACGTAGTGAAAAATCCAAAATTTATCGATGCAATACTTTCAGGACTCAGTTTTTTTCTTATGGCAAAATTGTTATCTATTTTGCACCGAAATTTGCTAAAAAAAGTAATAATTTTTATACAATATTTATTACACTTCAGTGTAATAAATACAGAAATTCAACATTTGATAACCGAAAATTATCTATCTATCTACGCCACTGTAGTCCTTAGTGAATAATTAACATACTTTTCAAAAGTGTGTTTACTGTGCACACGTTCACAAATGTGTGACATAAGAGAAATTACCATTTGCCTAATGAGTGCGTCAATTTACCTGTAAGAAAAAAAAAGAAATTTTTAATTTCACAATAATCAAATATTATTTATTTATAAATCTATCAAACATGACTTCAATTAGCACATGAATTGAATTAAACAATATTTTATACTGGCGTCACTAAGAAATACGAGTATGTGCTATAAATTAACCCATTACCTAATAATACCATATGGCATCAGTAACAGAATCATATTCGGGGGTACCCCACGGACACCCACCAATACCCTCATAATTTTTTTATAATGTACATGCTTCTGCTTTCTACTGAAATTTTCCTAGTTAGTATTTTGCTAAATTTGTGC
This sequence comes from Microchrysa polita, assembly GCA_949715475.1. NCBI lineage: Eukaryota > Metazoa > Arthropoda > Insecta > Diptera > Stratiomyidae > Microchrysa > Microchrysa polita. Next base: position 113,198,608 of record OX454416.1, on the reverse strand, counting down.
AATTGGCAGCAACAAATAAAAGAGTTGTAAAAAATAGGCAAAAAAATTAATTCAACGTTCATGGTTGGAAAAAAGTCAATCCAGATAGTATTGCATAAAAATCCAGTAAAAATTTGGATTAGATTCCAATAAAACGATTTCATTAGAAAAATAACCTCTGCATTAATTGTTATATGTATGTATAAAAAATTATTAAAATACGGTAGAACCTCGATTATCCGAACCTCCATTATCCGAACTCCCAAAGTTGGCAATTTTTTCCTAAGTATGTAATCAATCTATTTTCCACCCTCCCACTCATCCGCCTCATAAGCTCGCGCGTCGCAGCTGCCATCTTAATACATACATACTTGTTCGGAGAGCGATTATACATTCGCCGATATTCCGGCGGCCGACATTCTTTATAGTTAGTTACATTAGCTAGGAAGATCATATGGTGTATTCAAATGTGCCACTGTAAGTAGCTATAAAGAATGTCGGCCGGTATTTTCCAGAATTCGCCTTCAAACGGAAAGCCTTTGGCTTCTATATGCAATATATTTTCTTAATTTTCTTGTATGTATATACAAAATATGTATAGGGTTTTCCCATTTGTCCGCAATTGACCGATGCCCTTAAAGTCAATATCAATCAATCCCTCGCACAAATTCAACAGAGGCAGGCAGAGTCATTGAAAATTAGACCACTCGGATCCGCGCCGTAATCATTTGTTTTATTCCATTTCAACATCTACCCGCTCTTATTGGAAAACCCTATACTATTAAAGTAATACATAATTTTTAATTTTTTTCGTTTTTCCGAGGTTTTTTTTATACATGTATTTAACAACCTCGATTAATCGATCTTTTCGATTATCCGAACCACCCTTGGGATCAATTAGTTCGGATAATCGAGGTTCTACTGTATTTAATATAAAAAGTAGTGTTAGTTACACCATTTATAACTCAAGAACGGCTGGACCGATTTCCATAATTTTGGGTTTGTTGGATTAGGCTCTGGCCGGAATAACAGAATAACTAAAAATACACAATGGGTTCTTTTTCGCCTATTATTTCTGCATGTATCTCTTTAATATACGAGTATGTATGAGCAGATTTCCGTAAATTTGCTCCACAGGATTGGTCTCTACTCAAAGTAACAGGACAACTATTGAGACATATGAAAAATTCACAATGGGCACAATTATGAAGACAATTCTTTTTCACATACTTCTTTACGTATTTCTTGAACGAATTACAGAAATTCGGTATGTCGACCCCACCGGATGGGTCTACACATGACTCCGGCCGGAATAGCAGTATAACCATTGAAATATGCAGAAAATTCACAATTAGTTTTTTTTTTCACATATTTTTGTTTATATTTCTTTCTTGAACTTCTTAGCGATTTTTTGGAAGATTTTCCTGTCGAATTGGTCCTTGCCCTGAATATCAGAATAATATTGAAAGCCGTCCTGGAAAATTGGCCAGTAGACTGCAATTGAAGCCATCCCTTGAATAGCTGTGAGCACAACTTGTTTAATATAAATATATCATTTCAAATAAAGCTGTAATCAATACATTTTATTAAAATTAGAATACTCCAAATTTCTAACCGGGTGGGGATTGTACAAACTTCAAAACATTATACAGAGTGTCTCACGACTCATGGTACATACAATACTGGATGATAGCACAACTCATTTGGATAGAATTAATGTTCCACATGACCCCTCTATCTTAGACCGTTATAAAGTTTTAGCATTTTTTGTAAATAGTGTCAAAAAGTTCGACTTGCCGAGCAAAATCACTATTTGCCACACTCCCAAATATTTAATCTGAGTTTTGACTTCTTTTTCTGAAACTGTATAAAATTCTACATGAAATAAATCTTTTCCCAATTAAATAATTTAAAAAACTTACCAGATACTACCATTCAAACTTTAATGAAATTCGAAAATGAATTTTTGATTGAAAATTCAAATTGTCAATTGTTTTTACAATGTGTCTTTGTCGAAAGTACAAAAAATGTGTAAAAACAAATATACCGTGATCGCATGTCCGAAAATATTCGCGAAGAAAAAAGTTCATTTCGAGTTGACATAAGACAAATAGACTGATAAAAGGTGTTTCGAATTTGAAAGCTCTCTCAAGTGTTTGCGAACAACCTGAAGTTATCTTTAAAATCCCCTCAAGACAGTGTAAATAAGGTTTCTAAGTGATCTTATTGTTTGAGTAAAAGTTCGGTTGACATTTTTTTGAAACCAGTTACTACTCAAATAGTTGAGTGAAAGTTTTATTTGAAATTTTCGAACAAAGAAAGTGCTCATTAACAGTGTGTGCTAAAATAAAGCATAAGTACTAATAATGTCAACAATTAGTCAAACGCAATGTTGCTTTTGTGACAAAACATTGAAATCAAGTGAAGATTTCTTTTCGTGCACTCTTTGTCGGGGATACGAGCATTCAGCTTGTTCTAAACTTACTAGACAACCAACCGGACTTGAAATTAAAAAAAAAAATCTTCCGCTTATCCTTTGCACCATCTGTACTGAACGAAATAAAATAGTTCAATCTTACCATCAAGTGGTCGCTGAACTAAGATCGGAAATTGCCAAACTTCGTGATAAACTTAGTTCTTTTAAAGCTTCCAATGAATTTCAGTTGAATACGGAGGAAATCATTGCTGAAATCGAAGACAGAAGGAAAAGAGCTTCAAATTTGATGATTGATGGTGTTGCTGAAAATAATGATGACGATGATAAAGCTAAGGAATTGGAGGTTATTAATACAGTTTCGCCATCTATGAAAATCGAAAGTAAAGATATCAAGGTATTTAGAGTTAATAAACAAAAATTATAACAATGAGTCCTACCATCGTAACCAACATCCTTAAAAATAAGAAAGATCGCCGTTCTATGCAATACCTCAAATCTAAAGATGTGAAAATTTTTTCTGACCAAACATTGTGACAAAGACAACATCTTAATTCGCTAAGGTCACAGCTTGTTGAGCTTCAGAAGAATGATCCAGCGGCAACGATAAGATATTACAACAGTGTTCCTCGAATCATTCCTGGGCGCATTCCAAAAAAACTAAACCTCAGTATTTATTACCAGAATACTCGGGGACTTCGTACTAAGCTATCAGAATTAAGAATCAGTTTATCAACAACGACGTATGACATCATAATTTTTACGGAAACCTGGTTGGACGAACATTTGCATTCATCTGAACTAGGCTTTTCAAATTACAACGTTTATCGATGTGATCGAAGCTCTAAAACATCGCGTAAATCACATGGAGGTGGCGTTGTCATTGCGGTAATTAAATCATTAAATTCTAATTCATTTAAATGCAAGGATAACAGCGTGGAACAACTGATTGTCTGCGCTCGCACGCAGAATAATGGAGCTTTCAAAGAAGGTCCATGGGGAGAGTCCACGAGATTTAGGGGCCCAAACCGAACCATATAAAAAACATGACAGCAAAAATAAATAAAAATGCCAGCGTAAATCGTTAAGGAAAGGTTGGGTACACTTGCTGAAGTAAAAACAAATGCTTAATTTATTCTCTCTCTCTGACCAGCTTTCCCCTAACTAAGCCTGTTCTTTCCGATTTAATGTCGTTTCTTGCGGGAAATAGCCTTACCTATTCTAAGAAGTTGGAGGAGAAATTAACATAAGTCCTTGTGTCGATGTGCTGCCGACATTGTATTTTAGTTACTAAACGACTAATTTGCCTTTATAAGATGTATTAATTATTAAATATGAAAATCTGGTGTGCAATGAAAAAACAGATAAAAAGCATTATTCTGATGTATACTATAATTTAATACAAGATAGCTTTAAATAATTTTGCCAAAGGCGTTTAAACTGCGATATTTTTACTTACATGTTTGTTTTATCAATTAATTTATTATTTGTTTGTTTCTTTAATTGTCATATTTCTTTTGTCTGTTACTGTATGGCCTGATTGACATCTATTATTAGCTTTTTTGACTTAACTTCAACTATCCTATAATTGTCACAATTACCATCATTGTTTGACACATAATATTCACAAGGTATTTTTAATTTTTAATATTTGTCTAAGTTGAATTATTTAATTTTATCAAAATGTTTAATGTTCACAGATTATAACCCTGAAGATGGGCTTTACAGCCTGAAATATATAGGTTTTGTGAATTTATATCAGCATTTTGATTTCGGTATCATTGGAGGCGAAACAAAAACTACACCTTATACAAAATTTGATTCCGGCAACACAACAGTCAAACTTTTAATTAAGTTGGCGTTTTCTATATAATTTGCCTTTAGTTTGCGCAATCGTGGTGTAGTTGATTTGTTTAATCCAGGGTATTGACTGGATTAATTTTAATCTACACCAGGATTTGTTGGGATATAAAATAACTGAGAAAATTACGCTCTAAATGCATATTTCTAAAATCACGGAAAAACAACCTAACGTGATCCCTAAGGATCACCCAGAGTCAAAGAAAGTTTCAATTTTGTGTTATTTTTATAGTAGCACAGGGGTATCTTACCCCCTTCAAACCGACTCTGCAACCAAAGAATTACGAGTATTGCATACACTTTTCGTTTTGTGAACAAAATTGAAGAATGCTAAGGATTTACGAAGCGGAAATCTCGAAGCTCATACGTATTCAATTACAAAGTGTAAATTGAAAATTAGTAAAAGCAAATAAACGAAATTTTTCCAAAAAATGCATTGCATTGTTCTTTGCAAATACTTTAATGTACAAGTGTCAAAAAACATTATAGACACTTGTGTGACAATGGCATATGTATGATTTCATATAAAATTGTTGATGTTAGTACGGAGGGAAATATTTGCCTTTAAAACCGGAGGTTTGTCTACACCATTGAGAAGATTTGAGTGATAATAATTGACCCGTTTCAGTTGACATGAAAAAATATACGAATGATATTGGCATGGTAACCAGTCGAGTTGACAAATTGCTACGAACTTGTTATATTGTGAATAGATTTGCGACAGAAATGTAATTGTATGCACATTTAAAAGAAAAACATTTAATTAATTTGGACTAGATACATCTAATGTCATACGATGCAAATAAAAACAATTTTAATGTCAATTAATATAGAGCTTCCAGTTGGTGTATACAGGGTTACAAATTGGTATGTTATTCGGTAAAACGGTAAAATAGGATGCAAATGTGTTTTTTTTTTTAAATCGCGAATTTCCAAAACAGAAAAAACCTGCGATATTTTCAGAAGCGTTATGTAAGATGATGCTCTTGACAAGGACAACATATTTACAGTGCATGCAATTGTGGAATGCATACATATTTCAATATTTTATTATCAAACCATTTAGTATAGTGACTTTAGCTCTAGACCCAAACATCCAAAAAAAGAGCTGACTTTTGATGCCAAATTGTTCTATGGCCTGACCGCATTACGCAGTAAAAAGTTAGACTTTTTTGCGCGTCACATTTGGGGGAGAGGGGGTGGCAAAGGGGTGAAATTATGATTTTTCGCCTATATTTTGTTAACTGTAATATTTACAGCAAAATGTTCTGAGGACGATTTAAACTACACAAAATTTCCTTTCTAATGATATATTATATCATATACCTTCTCTTGGCAGATTATATACTAGACCTTAAAACATTTGGTGTAATTTAGATTTTTTGATAGTTACATTTGGCGCTCTAGCTCCTGAAGTAATTAAATTAGAGCCATGGTAATTGGGATAACTATTCCCAACAATATATAGCTGTGCCACACGGAGACTCAGGCTGCGCCGACAAAGCATTCCCCTATACTCCCTATTAACATTTAAAAAAAATACATGCCTGTAACTTTTCGCCGAATCACAGCAGGCGGGAAAAATTTTGGTAAACGTTTAGGCTGAGTCCCATTAGACCCTCCACCAAATATTACTTCGATCGGATTAAAACAAAGGGTACCTCCCATACAAATTATTCAAATTCAATGCGACTAGTTTATTAAGAAATAAGGGAACACGTCAACCAAAATTAGAGTTTTGCTCGTAGGCAATTTTCCGGTCATTTTGTATGGGAGGTACCCTTTGTTTTAATCCGATCGAAGTAATATTTGGTGGAGGGTCTAATGGGACTTAGCCTTAACGTTTACCAAAATTTTTTCCGCCTGCTGTGATTCGGCGAAAAGTTACAGGCATGTCTTTTTTTTAAATGTTAATAGGGAGTATAGGGGAATGCTTTGTCGGGGCAGCCTGAGTCTCCGTGTGGGACAGCTATATATTGTTGGGAATAGTTATCCCAATTATCATGGCTCTAATTTAATTACTTCAGGAGCTAGAGCGCCAAATGTAACTATCAAAAAATCTAAATTACACCAATTGCTTTAAGGTCTAGTATATAATCTGCCAAGAGAAGGTATATGATATAATATATCATTAGAAAGGAAATTTTGTGTAGTTTAAATCGTCCTCAGAACATTTTGCTGTAAATATTACAGTTAACAAGATATTGGCGAAAAATCCTAATTTCACCCCTTTGCCACCCCCTCCCCCCCAAATGTGACGCGCAAAAAAGTCTAACTTTTTACTGCGTAATGCGGTCAGGCCATAGAACAATTTGGCATCAAAAGTCAGCTCTTTTTTTGGATGTTTGGGTTTCATCATTTTTTCAGCTAAAATCACTATACTAATTAAAACCCGAACTGATCACACCAAAAACAAAACAAAATACTCATTATTTTATGATTTTCTACGAAAATCAAAGCTGTTTATGCATTCGTTCGTTATTTAACATATTTTGCTTATTTATCTCACATAAAACATTTACGACTACTAAATGTAAGTATGTCGTACTTTAGCGACTCTAGAATCAATTGCAAAATATAATTCAAGAATTTTTAAAACAAACATTTCCACTGCACACGCTTACTGAAGATTTCGGAATTGCGACACGCAAAAATCATTTCGTATGTCGTCCTTCTCGTAGAGCTCACAGTCAAACATTCAGTCAAGCGTGTAATTGGAAAAGTCTGAGTATGAGCAGTGCCAAAGTCAATTGCTTAACTCATAGAACCATATTGAAATTAGGAACATTCAAATTCAAGGCTAGCGTCATTGCGTATATGAAATGTGAAATTGTTATTGCCTTATGAAATTCTAGACTCGTTCAAAAGCATAGATATGTTGTATTCCCATTCTCGTGTCTGACATATGCATGGTGTATGCGTGTATCTTTCTGTTTTTCTTTTATTATTAAGAATGTGCAAATTCAATCGATTAGAAAGCACTAAATTCCAATCAAGTCAATTAACTTTAAAGTGGACCATGTTTTGTTAGGATGGCTCTATGGATGATGCTTGCCTCTTTCGTATTGAAATCATCAGGCAATTGTGTACTAATTGGGAACTGGCCTAAAGAGATGGGCTTATTTTCAATTACTTACATAATGTAAGTTAAAATTCTTATTGCTGCTCCATGAGTATAAAATGACATACATGTTGTTAAGAAATGTACTGGTACGCCCAATACTTGGAGCTATTTCTATTCGCTTATATTTTTTGATAAAAGGACTATACTATAGTCGGTGTAAGTATCCATGAAGTGCTTGTATTATTGAACCGTACCAAACATCATTAGCAGCTATTCACAAAGTACAATTTTCGGCATTATTGTGCTTACTTGTGCTTTACTTTTGGACAGCAACATATGTGATAATTTTTTTTTTCTTTATGGATAATTTAAAAGGATGACTGACCATTAAAAATTTCTCGACTCAAAACGAATTCATGTAAATAACAGCTAGCCATCAAACATTTTTAAAGTTCATATCAATGTAAGATAACTACAAAAGTATATGTACATATACTCCAGGCGTTTGGTAAAATCAGAGTGCATGCCAGGCACTGTCTGAGATTATTTTAGAAATCGGTAGGGGCTTAGTCCTAAAGCTTAAATTTAAGTTTGCACCACTTGGAACATTTTCTAACGGTACTTATCAGGGTTTTCGTCTTGTTTGGGTTTTTTGTGTATATCTCCGCTCCTGATGGTTGGACTTTCAAAAAAAAAACACTAAACACTGACTGTTCATCTCAAAGCAGTAGATAAAATGCTACAGCGTGTCAAAGTGGAAAAACCCGTTTTGTTCATCAGTTTTTTGCAAATAAGTCGATAACGGTGAATTTTCACTAAACAATTAATCATAGTTCACTTGTAGCTTATTGAATTCCCTACAATCCAGAAAAAAATTAAATCGATACGATCATCCACAACCGAGATATGCCCAAGAGAAAGTCGACGATCTGAGATAGCAATACATTCTACGGGTATGTACTAGGGATGTCAAAAACCAGCCCATAACCCGATTTTCGGTTTTTTCCGTTTTTTTTTCTGCAAAGCCGGTCAGGTCAGACCGTCCAGTTTTAACCGGTCTCAAAGTACCGGTTTTCCGGTTAACCGAATCTTTTCATTGATTTGCTTAGAATTCTAGTAAAAACACACTCGTATTGCTATAGTTCGTATCGTATGCAAAATTAAATCAAAGCTACAAGGAGAAGTAACCCACCAAACAAATTGATTCGCCGGCGATCTGTAGACGATTTGCCGAAACGAGAAATTTGTTCGCCGGCGAACTCGTTTTTAGATCGCAAACAGATTGTCTGAGAAGAATATGGTACCTCTATGGCGAATTACCCTGGCAAACCGAAAGCGATACGCCAATATAATCCGAAAACGATGTGCCGCGGCGAACTGAATACGATACGTATTTAAGAGTCGTAGAAGTTTTTTCATTCCGAAGCTTAAATTATTTGCCTTTACGATTCGTAGAAGTTTTTCTATTACGAAGCGTAAATGATTTGCACTCCCCATTCGTAGAAGATGGATATTATTGGCTATTTAATGCCTGTAGCCAATTTTCATCACAATGTAGAAAAGTCTGATTTAAATTTTCGTCGCCGCCGTGAATTATGCTCGAAAAATACGCAGATTATTGGCCATGATGAAGAAAGTTCGTACTGACTTAGAATATTCTTCATCATGGCGTACTATTTGCGTAAAATCCAAGGATAGTTCGTCAAGTCGAAGCAAACTCGAATCAGACTTTTGTTCATTGTGGCGAAAGTTCGCCAAATTGTTTGGTGGGAATTTGACGAAGCGATGGTTCTACGAGTAATAGCAATAAGGAGAGTGTTCGAAAATATGTTTAAGGGCTGGAACTTGGAAACGAAATTTTTCATTGGGGACAAGTAATAGAATTGCATACGGAAAAGTCAAGAAAATATATAAAATTGTATAAATTTGGAAAGAATTTTTGTCCCGGTTTTAACCGGATGGACAAACAACCGTCCGGGTTAAAACCGGGAGGAGGAAAAAACCGAAAAAGAATGGTTAACCGTTCTGAAAGTACCGGTTTTCGGACTAACCGTCCGGTTTTTGATATCCCTAGTATGTACCAACATTCAGTTGGGCTTTACTTGGCGGCCAGTTGTCTTTCGCTGCAGATAGAGAGAGATATGTTCATTACGCGACACGCTTGCGAACAGTGACTCCATTAGCGGTATTTTTTGTAAATGAAAGTCAATTTGACAAACTTCGTTTTTTTTCGAAATAGTTTTGTTTTTTTTTGTTTAGTTTCGCCATGAGTTTTTGTTTTGTTTGTGCAAAATCCTTAAACGAAGGTGACGTTGTTGAAGTGAAAAAACGAGGTATCCGTACATTGGTCGAGAGATGCATTGAACGTGGTCATAGGGAGCATGAAGAAATTTTGAGAAATGTGAATAGTGTTCTAATGCATCAATCATGTCGGAAAATTCAATAATTCACCAGTCAGCTTAATTTATTTTTGAGTAGACCACAATCTTCAGAGGTATGAAGCAGGAGGCATTGTTGGCCAATTAAAGAAAAAAGAAACGATTTGTTGATATCATCAATGTGGCACGATAGCCCGACGTCGGGCCTTGGCCGCCTAATTTGTTGATATACTGCAAAATTATTTGACGAATCATGGTTTCTTAGTATCCCAGGCTGTAGAGGATGCGGATACACAAATTGTTCAAACGGCTTTAGGCATGTCGTCCAGGTTTGACTCAATTTTCATCGTTGGAGAAGACGTTGATTTGCTGGTTATATTGTCAGGTATTGGATATCATGTCTAGAGCGTCTATTTTAAAAAATGGAGCGAGGATCCGAAAATACAATTTTGTATTCATCATCAGGTTTAAAACACCAAACTCTTTCAGAGGATATACTTTTTTTTCACGCCTTCACAGGGTGTGATACGACTTCGGCCGTTTTTAGATATGGAAAAAGTAGGCTTCTCTCCTTTTTAAAGAAGAAGGAACATACTCACGTTTTACAATCGCTCGAGGTTTTTAAAGCAGAGTGCTCAGATGCAAACACTATATGCACTATCGGAAAGAATGTTTTCATTGCCTTGTACGGAAGTACACGTAACGACACATCACTAAGCGATTTCCGTTTCAAACTTTTTGCTCGCGCAGGAACGAAAATTAAAGCTAATCTTGCTGCTTTGCCTTCACCGAATCAGCCGCTGATCATCATTCCTTACGAGTGTACCAGCACATACAGACATGGCTCGGCAACGTTTTAAATCCAGAAAACTTGGGCTGGAAGCGCACTCAGGTGGGATTGGAGCCTGTGATGATTTCGGGAGAAATTATCCCTTCATACCTATTAAATATTATTTCGTGCTCTTGAAAAAAAACTGTGGGACAGCATGTGGTTGTCAGAAGGCTGGACTCACATGTACCAATATCTGTAGAACGTGTTGTGGCAAAATATCTCAAATGTCGAAGTCATAACCGAAGACATAAATGATGAAGATTGCTACGATGACATTTATGATATTCCAACGTTGGTCCCCCTTCCACAACCAAGTAGATCTGTATATCATATTCAGGATTCTACTGAAGAAAATAATAAAAACGTACCCTCATCACTAAATAAACCATCCAAAATTAAAAGAAAGTAAATTAGGTACTTTATCCCATTAGTGAACTGCCAGGTTTTTGGAACACCTTACTTTATGGGGGTGAACCTATTTCAATTTCCGCTACTGTATTACAAATATCGGGTGGGTAAAACGTCCCTTTCCGATGAGGAGGAAAGATTTTTGGAAAATTTAATGATGAAAAATGCTAACATAAAATGGTTACCGCAATCGCCTGTTCTGATAGCTTCAGACTTTTTTCCCTCAAAAAGAAGGTATACGTCAACAAACTACAGACTTTAACAGTGTTCAAATAGAATATTTGAGCAGAAATTGCGCAGATCACAGCGGTCGCACTCCAACTTGTTTTCCAAAATGTCGTGCAAAGACCCGAAGCTTCACCATCCTAACTGCATCTGCAACAAATTATACCTATAAGTATGTACGAGTATAACGCATAGTTACTTCGGAATGCTCACTTTCTTTCGGGTATATCTCGGCTGCAGCTGATCGTATCGACTTAATTTTTTTTTCTGGATTATAGGGAATCCAATAAGGTACAAGTCCACTCTTATTAATTTTTGCGCGAAAAATCACCGTTATTGACTTATTTGCAAAAACCTGATTTGAAAAACTGTTTTTTCAACTTTGACACGCTGTAACATTTGACCTATTGCTTTATGGTGAACAATCGCTATGCCAAAGATGAAAAAAATTTTGTACCAAACAATTCGGTGGCCTTTTTTGGAAATGCTACCATTGGGAGCGGAGATATACGCCGGAAACCCAAACAAGACAAAAACCTTCATAAGTACCGTTAGAAAATTTTTCAAGTGGTGCAAACTTAAATTTAAGCTTTCTGACTAATACCCTATCGATTTCTAAAATAATCTCAGACAGTGCGTGGCATGCACTCTGAAGCCCGATTTCACGACCGATCGCCTGGAGTAATTAATACATCAGGTAAAATACTGATTTTAGATAATATTATTTCTAATGATATACTGTTTAGCTTGTCAAGTTTACTGTATATGACTCAAATGTAGGGCTTCTCCTCGTTCAAGTCCATGAGTCACATATGACTCATATCAGTAGGGTCACATACAGTTTCGGCGAAAACTAGTCAGACAGTGAACATGTTAAAAATTAACACCAGTGCAACTATTCATTACTTAAATTTGCACGTGAACAAGATAAACTGCTGAGTTAAAAATCCAATTGACTTCAATTTCAATGTTGTGTCAGTATTTGTATTTGTCGTATTTGAACACAATAAACCGTTCCATTCAAAATTTATCAGATCCGTCATATGATTAATCTAAAATCTGTCATGCTTTATTTTTCTATACATAGTTAATCCGCTTACGGTTACATTTATTTTGACTTACTGCGTTACGCATTGAATACTAATCACTTTTAAGGCGCCACATCCGCGTTGACTATCCTAGTGCCGATCTCACGTTTTGTATGTATCTTGAAAATTGCATCATCAATAAAAAAATAGGAGTAACGAATAACTAATATTATGTGCCTCGATTGGCTAATGAAGTGCCAATTTTCAAAACCAAAAAGTTCAATGATATTCTTCAAAGACATTCCTCAAGCTAAATTAGAATTCAGCACAAGTTCTAACAGCAATGTTTTGATTTCGGGAATGTATTTTCAATTTTTCGACAAGCAATTAATAATTCTTTTAAATGACATCATTTAACAAATATGAATATTGAATATGACTTTAATACATGTACGTAACATACTCCGTGAATATTGCATATGCATTCCAATCCGATCATGTTTAATATCTTTTATTAAATTTAACTGGCGGCTTTTAACATGTCGTTTTTTCATTCTTCGTTCAAATTAACAACCTATCAAGTTACAAACACATATAGTCCGGCGCGTTCAATTTAAACCAACTAACCCAATAATTTCGATTCGATTTCAATCTCAACAGTTTCAGTTTGCCCCTTTCATATCGCGCCGAATGCATGTATCATCAATTGCAAAAGAAGCGCACACGATTCGACGTCAGTGATTTCGAACTTTAGCCGCAATAATGCATGGTGTAGACTCAACAAGTTATAATGTTGTTTTAATGAAACGAAATGAGTGAAAATGATATGCTATCCAATACCCACATCGGTTCGAATTCATTTTGATCAAAGTAATGACGATCATAAGTATTTGATAGACGATTTATGATTATGAAAAAATATTGCACGCGAACAAACCAAATTTCATTGATTGAACCTCGGGATTTTTGATTATCGATTCTCCATTGGTATCATCAACTGCCCTGATACTTGAGGCACTATTGGAGGGCGGTTACATACGGAAGTCTTGAGCCATAGCCTCCATTGCATTGGTAGAGTCGAGGCAAGATTTATGATCATGTTCTGCGTGCACTTATTGTGTGTAATTGAAGTTAAGATTAAGATGTGTAACAATGAGCTCTTGGGTAGAATGGATGTATCGACATTAAACTGATCTATGTGGCGGATAGATTAGGTGATTAAAGGACTCATTACTATTGTAGGTTAACGAGATCACAAAAGATTTTCAGCCGTAAATTATATGATATGTGTTAGATTAATCGAAGGGGCTGTATTTATGCATTCATGCTAACGATTATTGATGATAGCTTTGGGATAGGTATATCATATTAAATCAGATTTATAGTGTTTTGTTGGAAGGTGGGCGTTTTGAGATATTTTAACGCTAGCAAAGCAACAACCACACTACACAAACAATATATGAAGCCGTACTAAAGCTCAACCAAAAATAGTTATTTTCGCACTTTTTTCTAATTCTTAATTCCAACTTAGAATTAACTGTCATTGTATGGAAACCGAGAGGATCCCTCAATCTTTGTGAATGGTGAATCAAACTATAATTTCTTTATTTTTTCGGGTCACGCTTCACCAAATGTTTTATCAGTCTTATGGGCGTGGCGCAGCCGTTCACTTAAAAAATATCTAGGAACGGATGAAATCGGAACACTACGTTATAGGGCTGTCATACACACCAACCTCTGGAAATTCGGTTCTTCTAAGAAAAACTTTTTTCTTTATGAACTAATCTTAACCAAACCTCACCCAAATGTGTTCCTAGTAAAGCCTCAAAACATATCAAGGAATGGATGGAATCGGAACATTACGTCATAGGGCTGCCATACAAACCAACCCCTGGAATATTATGTTCTTGTAAAGATTTTTTGAATCTTAACCAAAATTCATCCACCTGTGCTCCTGGATTAGCCTCAACGCATCCCGAATGGAATCGGAATCGTCATAGAGTGCGTCATATATTAACACAAGAGAAGCTGAAGTTTCATTCAAATGTGACGGGTATTCAAATTTTGGCGGCGTAAGAAATTTGCCTCGGTCTCGTTACCATTAGATCTGACAACACAGGAGTCTCCGGAGTGGCAAAAAGAGCCCTCTTTGTAACCTGGGCATTCTACAAGAACAAGACTGTTCCGCTAAGATCTCACTTCACACCTACTACTTCTTTATAATTCATCATTATTTAGATTGCGCAGGAATTCGCTGAGGTACCGCAATAATTTCATAGTTAACACTTTACGACCCGCGTCAACCCAAACTATCAAAATAATTTGGATATAATTTGATATATTCTATTTTAAATTCAACTAAATTTCATTTTAAATATTGCATTTCCACTGAATTATGTTTTTCTTAGCGTTTACATAAATCTCGCAATTCGTCGGACTTCATTCGTCGAAATTTTTTTCCGATATAGGGAACTACTGGTCCCACAGGCTTCCGCCCACGCTTCAATTAAAACAAAGTAATTGCTCTATAACTTCGTGACACATAACTTTCCCCGTAGAGCGCGCATTTGCACCGATATCTAGTTCGAAAGATGACTAAAATTACAACTTTTTTACAAAACAAAAAAAAATATTTTTAAAAGTGCTGTAACTTAGGATCCTTTGCACCTACAAAGCTGGGGTTACACTCAAATTAAAGAAAATTTTCTTAGCTTTAAAAGTGCAGTGGACGACTTACTTGTAGGAAGCACCATTAAGAAATTACAAACAAAAATATGCCAAAAGTCCGAAAATTTTAAGGTTTTTTGAGGGTCACGGGGTTAGCACAGGTTTTTCGAAGTTGCAAACTTGGTGGTACACTTCTGGTATCTATCCTAACAATATTCCAAAAAACCAGAGCCGAGCTATTTTTTGCGACCTAACGCAAACGGTTTATTGACTGGCCTATTAGTAAATTTTTCAAATTTGTCAATTTTTTTCGGGGTTTCAATCAACGTTGAGATTGTTATGTTGTGCAGTTGACTTATGTAAAATTTTAGGTGTGGTAGGTGTCTGTGTACAGAGGGATGCGCTCGCAATACGAGTTTTTTTTTTAAGAATTTTAATGTGTGTGTAATATCGGTTGGAAATTATCATTTTTGGTTAATAAATAAAATTTAAGCATAAAATAACTTAAATGTTGCCAGTAAATCGAAAAATAGATTTACTATATTTCCGGTTTCGATAAAGTTGCTCAACGGCAAATCTACAGACATTTTTTATTTATCATTTCTACATAGTTCCCAACTAAGAATATATAGAATTGCAATCCTAACGATATGGTTATAGATACAAAAACAAACTGAATTCCTTAGCTCTAAATCTGTTACCGTATTAATAAAAAATATCTGATAGGAAATGTCTTTGATGCCCCTTGATAGGAGTACTCACACACCTCTCTCCGATGAATAATAAAGAGGTCGACTTTTGCACCTATTCCGGGAGACCCTGTTGACTTGGCCCTAAACACTTTAAAACCATTCGTAACAAATATAATTTCCATAGAATTCTGTCGCATCTTAATTGTTTTCTATCGTGAAAGTGTCGTTGTGCAAAACAAGCATTTTTTCATCGAATCCAGAAATATATTCAAATTTAAGGGCCGTATCATGACTTTTGTCGATATTTCTGCCTAAGGTGGAGTGGAAAAATTTCGACTCAAACGTCACTTGTTACCAAAACTATTAGTTACCGAAGAATATATGTATTATTTGTCAAGTAATTAGTAACTGACATTGTTGAGAAGAACTTTCTATACAAATAATTGCAATCATTAGCACAGTCATCACGTATACGTACTAACCAATCTCTGGGCAAAGTTTCATATCAGAACCTATAGCGGTTTAGAAAAACGGAGGGGGTACAGCCAATTCAACTTAAACGACCCATAACTCGGTTACCGTTAATCGAAACCGGAAACAGGTAACTGACATGAAATGTATTCGTCGTGCCCTTTGATTTCAGTACCCACTCGACCATCTCAGATAAAAAAATCGGCTTTTATCACCCCTTCGGGTACACCCTGTTATCTTTGTCCTACCAACTTCTAAGGTGTTCGTGCCATTTGCTAAGACTGTAACCATTCTACACATACCTACCAAATTTCATGACTATCGGTTGAGCCGTTCGCGAGTTATGTAGTGGCACAAATACCTTAGAAGTTAGTAGGAAGAAGATAACAGATTGTCCCGAACGTTTGAAAAAAGTCGACTTTTTTAGTTTTTATCGGAGATTGACTTTAAATGCCCATCAAAGATCTAAATGAGTACATCTCATATCAGTTTAAATTTTCCAGTTTCGAGTAACGGTAAAAACGTTATTGGCGTTTAAAGATAAACTTCCTTTTCGACCTTCGTTTTTCTAAGCCGTTACAGGCATCGATATGAAACTTCGCACAAAGACTAAATATTCTGAGTGCGACAAAATGTTCTGAGTACGTATATCGTGAAAAATGTCAAACTTTACGATGGAACTGTCAGATGGACTCACATGACAATTGCCAATTGCCAATTCCCGAAATATAAATAGTGACCCTCGTATTTGACAGAAACACGTTTAACAAAAAAAAAACGTTAGGTATTTCCTGTTTCCATTTTTGTCGGAAACTTCGATATTACAAAAACGAATTTGAAAGGAGACCGTTTGGCTTTATGTGGGGCTTCCGAATAATTAAGTTTGCGTTGTCTAGTACAAATAACCTGGGGCCCAATTACAATTACGATTTTTTTCACCAAAAAGAATACCGTTTGCCGCTCCACAAAATTTGCTGCCCAGGGCAGTTGCCCATATGGGAAATCCGGCCCTGAAAATATAATCAGTATATGAACCCAACTGACATTGACATTTTAATCAATCTGTGGCGTGAACTGATTCACATATTTGTAAACATTTTGGAGTTTAAATCTGTATTTTGAGTCCAACCAAAGGTTTAATTTAAGAATAATAATCTCCATCCGCTATGCTTACCCGGGCATGCGATTTATCTTCTTGATTTAGAGGACAAAGAGGGCAACAGGCTCTAAGCCACTGAATGGTATTGATGGTCGTTGAAAAGCCCTTCCCTTAACCTAATCGGCACGGATGTAAAGTTATTGGATTCGTCCCCTACGACATAGTCTTGCGATCAGTGACCTCCATTACAAACTACAGAGCAGTGATTCCCAACAGATGGGACGCGATCCTCTAGGCGGGTGTCGAAATTTAGCCAAGGGAGACGCTTAATATCATGGTCAATAAATACAGGTGATAAATAAATTCTTCTCAAGTTTTTTTTTTCAACCCCTAGTCGAGCAACCTTCAGCTTGATCAACAGTTACTTACTTTTATAAACTTTCACTGAATCTCGACAGACGTGGAGAAAGCACGTGCTTTTTGATCTTATTCGACGATATGCGTTGTTGCCAGTAGTTGTATGCCATTTAAGAAGTGTTTGACCCCAATGCCTCGTCTGTATTGGTGATTGGTAATTATCCTATTTTCGAGAGGAGAATTCGAAATAGTGCAGTCAAAATATCCCAATTCAGGCCTCCAAATAGAAAAAAATAGAGTAAGGCTAATTTTTGTTGTTTTTGAATCAGTGGGCTCCCAAGAATCTACAACTGATTTTGCTAAAAAAAATGTTGATCGGAAAGGTCCCAAAAAGGACAAAAAAGGATATTCTTTAATCCTTGACCAGAGATCGGCATGCGGGGTATCATATCAAAGGGGACGTCGAGTACATTACATATCCGGTGTTTGTTTCCAGTTTCAAGGATCCTCAAAGGAATAAATCGAGCTTAAATGGAAAATTTTAGAGTTTCCCGTGTATCTTTCCAAAGCCATAACTACGAGAATAATTCAAGTTATCCCTTCTTTTATCACTTTTCAGAATGTATAATAGCTGGAGATTCTACCATTAAATTTGCTAAAAAAAAGATGATCGGAAAGCTCTGAAAAAGGACATAAAAGGACACTAATTTCACACCTTGATCGAACGTGGTCATTTGAGGTTCATATCAAAGAGGGCGTCGAGTGCATTGCATATGCGGTGCCTGTTTCCTGTCTCAAGGACACTAAATGGAATAAGTCGGACTTAAATGGAAAATTACGGCTTTAGAAAGATACAGTTACGGGGAACACAAAAATGTTTAAGTTGAGCCCAATTTTCTCCTTTGAGGATCCTTGGAACAAATAACAAATACCGGATATGGAATGTACTTGACATCCTCTTTGATATGACACCCCACATGCCCACGTTCCACGAAGGTGTGCAATTAGTGTCCTTTTATGTCCTATTTCAGAGCTTTCCGATCAACTTTTTTCTTAGCAAATTTAATGGTAGAATCATCAGCTATTATACATTCTGGAAAGTGATAAAAGTAGTGACAACTTAAATTATTCTCGTAGTTATGGCTTTGGAAAGATACACGGGAAACGCGAAAATTTTCCATTTAAGCTCGATTTATTCCGTTGAGGGTTCTTGAAACAAGAAACAAACACCGGATATGTAATGTACTCGACGTCCCCTTTGATATGATACCCCGCATGCCGACCTCCAGTCAAGGATTAAAGAGTATCCTTTTTTGTCCTTTTTGGGACCTTTCCGATCAAAATTTTTTTTGGCAAAATCAGTTGTAGATTCCTGGGAGCCCACTGATTTAAAAACAACAAAAAATAGCCTTACTCTATTTTTTTCTATTTGAAATGCTAATATGACTGCACTAAAAGGAGGTTGTTGTGGCATATTATTTCCAGCCAGGGTACTCCAACAGACAAAGTTCCGCGTATGTAGTTCCCATAGAGCTAGTAAGTTGCCATGCCAAAATACTACAGACATGCACCGTAGTTGGTGAATAGAATGAAACGATAAGTAAAGATTTGCACAATTAGTTAATACCTGCCCCCGCGAAATTTGGGAACCGCAATTAATACAATACATAATTGTGTATTCGTTCGCCGCGCCATAGAAAATGATATGTTTGGTCATTATGTCACTGGTTACCTTGTACTTTAGACAAGAGTATTGTGTAGCTTTCGAAGGAGCTGAGTATGGGTTTTCGAGCGATGTTTTGTTTTACCAAAATCGATTTGACTAAAAAAATATTGCCCTTGTCGGATAAATTTGATAATCTTAACCACCTTCTGGACGCGCCCATTCCCACTTCTCGAATCTTCAAATCGAATAAAGGGTCATACCTTCGACATTTTGTTACACTAGATCTATTCGCGAAAAGTCAGAAATTAGCATAGTCGAATTATTGTGAAATAAGCATTATTTCAATATAATAAAACTATATCGTTATAGTTTCGGTTTTATTTATTAAAAAATCGACAACCCTAAATTAATTTATCCAAGAGAAACCTTCAACTGTGACTACCCTTCCAGGATTAGCAAACATGTTTAACTTGCTCATTGCTTGTCAGTTTTGGAAAACTCCTAACAAAAAAATTAGTTTCAACCAATTTAGGTGATCGATCCTACAGAAAACGAAACAAATTTTCCAGGGGGCGTCATACTCTTCAAATTTCGCGAAAGAGGCACAGATTGCGAAAGGTTGGGAACCACTGCTATAGAGTATGCCGTTCTTTTTCCCTTTTTTCTTTTTTCACTACCTTTATCAAAGAAATTTTCAAAGTTCGTAAAAACCAGCTATAGTAGCCATGGCCAATGCTTTCTAGAATTAATCTCGAGGAACGCTTTTACTGTTAGTACAAGTTTAAGCCCGGACAAACGTGGATAACATTTTTTTTTTGTCAGGAATTTCTGGTTTCTGGAACCACTGTGCGGCGCGCGGTTAGTATTTTTTACGAGTTGCTTAGACTGTTTAAAATTACGTTTAAGCCTTTTAGAAACTTTTAAGTTGGAACGCAATTGCAAGCAGCTTAAGCAATTCGTAACGCGTATCCTAAGATTTAGAGTTGAAGGAAATGGACTGCCAAGACAAATGTCTTGATTGTTTCATTAATTGTCCTCTCACGTAAATTGCATGTTCACACCAGCACTTTTGAAGTTATATGAAATGCTTTTTATCCAAATATTGCTTCAACGCGTTACTTTGACATTCATCATTTATTATACCCTTCGCTCATAGAGTGAAAGGGTATATTAACTTTGTCATGAAGTTTGTAACGCATTGAAGGAAGCATCTCCGTTCATATAAAAAGTATACATTATAATCAGCATGACTTGGGGAGTCGATTGGGCGATGTCTGTCTGTCTGTCTGTCTGTTGCGACGCGTTTTACTCAGCCAATTTAAAAGCTATGAAGCTGAAATTTTGCACAAGTGCTTCTTTTTGCTGCAGGCAGTTTGTATGTTTGAATCGGTAAAATCGGACAATGGGGTCATGGGGCTGCCATACAAACCCAACTACTAAAATTAGGTTCTTCTAAGAAAAACTTTTTTATTTGTGTACCAATTTCAACAAAATTTCACACAAATATGTTTCTATAGATAACACCAAATATATGTAAGAATGGATCAAATCGGACCATGGGGTCATGGGGCTGCCATGCAAACCTAACACCCCAAATTAGGTTCTTCTAATAAAAACTTTTTTATTTGTGCACCAATTTCAACCAAATTTCACACAAATGTGTTTCTCTTGATGACACAATACATATCTATGAATTGATCAAATCTGACCATGGGATCATGGGGTGGCCATACAAACCAAACCCCCATTTTGGTTCTTCTAAGAAACATTTTTTGCACCAATTTTACAAAACCTTGAAATAATGTGACTTTACCAAATCAACAAAAAAATTAAAAACGAATGGAATCGTACTGGGGGGTCATGCTCTCGCAACCGCAATAAAATTTTCCGAAGAGAGCGAAGGGTATCCAAATTTCGGCCAGGCGCGAAATTAGCCTCGGGCCCCCGGAGGTTGGCGAGCGAACCGAGCAGGGGGCAAAGCCCCTAGTTTTTTTTTTAAATATTATTTAATTTGATCAATTAACCCTAGATAACCAACGTTATTCTTTCTACATTGTAACCAATGTTATAGTCAATTCGACTAACACCATATTAAGACTCGTTTTTTTTTTAACCTAGGAATGCATCAAATATATTAAAAGCGGTTCTAACTAGAAATACTATTATTATTTTTACTAAATGTTAGACCAAAAAGTATTAGTGCTTGATTTTTTTATTTTATTTTAAAGAAAACTAACTGCCTACTTATTAAAGGCATTTGACCTTATCACTGTCGCAAAAGAAGTTGCACAGTACAAAATTTGGTCGTTTCGACCTGCAGTACTTTAGTTTAACGATACACACCTCGTCACTAAAGCTGAAAAAGGGTCTATTGTTGATGATATCGATACTTAACTGATTCACCTCCTAGGATGTGAAAGGACATAACTATTGAGTTGACATCAATTGAAATCAATGATAGTCGAAACGACAAACATTGGTCATGCAGGGTTAAATTTAAATAATTGAAAGTCAAACCATTGAAATATTTTTCGGTTACGACTTTTTGACCACGTGTTTGTTGAAATTTTAAAATATTTCTTAATCCCTTTTAAGACTACTTGCTAAATCTAGCGATTGTATGCTAGAAGCAATAAAAATTACTACTATGTTTGCATGCAAACAAAAATACTAAATACATACGTTCAACTCTGTTGTAGAGTCCGGAAACAGAAAACAGTAGCCCTCGTAACAATGCAATGTTATTTAAGAATTTTTATAAACAAGATTTTATTATTACTACATTCCAACTATTCATTTAAGCCACGTTTGTGTACTTTGGACAAATCTTCTATTATGTCGTTTATTTTTATTACACTTACATAAGATTTGTTAGCTGTATAAACATTACAACCACATCATGTACATATTTGCATCAACATGGCAAAGTCTTAACACTGACATGATCAGTACGAAAAAAAGTGTAGGACTATTGCAACAACTTCTGCGGTTGACCATGAAAGTGAAAAATGATCAACAACAATGCGTTCCACTACGCACAAGCAGAAACGATTTTGGTTAGATCAGTTTTTCCAACCTATTAACACAGTCTATATCTAAATCTGAATGGAAAGTCATCATAGGGCTTAGCTATACTAACTATCAGAATGTGTTAGGTTGACCTTAATCTGAATCTCATGTTCAATGGCAAAGTGTAGTCATGGCATGCTTGCTGGGCTCTATAGGTAGTCACATCACCCACCATAATTTAAATTTCGTTGAATTTTAATTATCACACAAACGCGTATACCCCAAAGTAGTAAGTGTCGATTTTTCAACTTCCGGTAATAAATCCGTCACAGCGAATTGGGGGAGTAACCTAAATTATGTCAATCTAAGAAGAATTATTGTAATAATCACAGTAGATGTTTTGACAAACTGAATCACAGCAAATGGTACGTGAATGATGACTTAAATGGTTTAAGCGCAGACCTAGCCTAGACATAGTTGCAGATGTGTCATTCATGCATATTAATATGAATGACGGATATGTATAGTATGTAAGAATGTTATCTAATGAATTCATCATTCATTCATTCATTCATTCATTTTAAGAAATTCCATGTGATTCAATACATTCCAATCCAACAGAATATACCCAATTGTTTTTTTCCAAGCATTTGCAGCTAATTTAGTGTGATTTAGATTGATTAAGATTTGAAATCCATTTTAAGGTACAGTAGTCAGGTGATTCAAAATATATCTTCCTGCAGAAGTAAAATTTAGATTATTCTACCAAAGGCAGGTGGTATGATTAAGCTCTAACAATTATAAAATCATGTTGACAGCTCCTGACGAAGTCAAGATAATTAATTAACCTGCAATTCATTGTCTGAATCGGTTTCCGACTCTAATTTTATTACAATAGATTTTCCGTGAAATACATACTTTTAATGAATTCAATTACATATGTTCAAAGGGCGTGAAAAGTGAACGGCTTAAGAGATTCTCCATTAAGAAATTCGCCTGGGATTCGTCTTCTAAATATTTTCAACGGCAGTTTATTCAGACTTATGTATGCTCACATTAGCATACGAAATTACGGTTTGCAAAAAAAAAAATCGCACAGAGCCCCAGACCTAAGAATTTTCTTGATTCTTCGGAATTAGATGTAATCGGCTTACTTCTGAGTAAAACATACACATCGTTTAAATGCACCGGACGATTTGGTTTCATTCAAAAAACTTTAAAAACAACATTAATCTGCTTCTGCAAACTTATAGTGAAATTATATATAGAAAAAAAATCAGAGCAGAGCACAAGCTCTATCATTTTGCTTAATTAATGTTTACAAAACGTTAAAAACTTTGCTGATGTGAAATGCAATGACGTAAGCTGAAAAGTCTTAATATTTATTCAGTGTTGGTTGATAGTTTTCATAAACAACAGACACAGAACGCGGTGCAGCGCGTTCTCATTTCCGAATGACCATAAAATATGAATGCAGAAAAGTAATTCTGTGGAAATAAGTCAATGAAAATATTATTGTCCATATAGTGTCTTAAGGGTGAGGCTGACTCGGGACTGTACTACGCGTACAGACTTTATGTTTGGATAAACTCATCCTCAAAAGGAAGAATAAACGCTATTTGTTTTGACAGAAAGAGCGCTTTATGAATGCAATTTTGTTTATAATAGAACTGACAAGTCAGGATGTTGATTGAACCAATTTTTTTAGCTAATAAGAGACGTCGGGATACGGGATAGATAAACATGGCAGAAGTCAGATATTAACACTTTTGTTTCTTTGGTACATACTTACATATTTGTCGGGTAACATTTGTGCTCACAACCGTCAAAGATAAAATTATTGAAGAATCGAAATTGTAGTCACAGTTTGTCATTTTTTTGATGAGCCACCATTAGCAGTCAGTTTGGATACTGAAATTGTCGGTCGCGAAAATATTGTTAGGCAAATTTTAGAGCCAAATTTTAAGAAAGGACAATCGATAATGATTGGACCTGAACGTGTTTTGACTTTTACTACTGATTCTGAATACATCCAACTGGCCTACAATTTCCGCTTTTAGACAGTAGATAGTCTATACTCAGTGCTATTTTTGTCCCCCGGACGGCATATGCTACTTGTGATTTTAATTAAATTGTGTTTGTGTCTTCTGTCGCTGTTTTCTACCCTATACCTAGGCCTGTTCCAAAAACCGGGATCCCGGTACAAAACCGGTGTTCACTTGGTACCGGACCCGATATTCGAAAGTACCGATATCCCGTTTTTTTCGTACCGAGTTAAAAAAAACCGACCGACGAGTCGGTTTTTTGATACCGAGTTAAAAGGAACGATTTATTTCAACCATGAGCCGGTTTTTTCAGATTTTTTGGTACCGGTTTTTAACCCGGTACTCAAAACAACCGGCTTATGGTTAAAAAAAAAACCGTCGGTACTGAAAAAAAATCCTGAGTCGGTTTTTAACCCGGTACTCAAAACAACCGGCTTATGGTTAAAAAAAACCGTCGGTACTGAAAAAAAACCTGAGTCAGGGAAACCGCTTGTGGTACCGGGTATTGAAAAAACCCGAAACCCGGTACTGAAGTCTCGGTACCGAACAGGCCTACATATACCCATAAGTTGGTATAGGGTTTATTGTTTTTGTTACGCCGATATTATGTAACACCTCTAAGGAGTCACCGGATGTATGACAAAGTACTCGTATATACAGTGGCGCAACTACGGGAGGGGCTAAGGGGGCTAAAGCCCCTCCCAGACCCAGAAATTGGGAAAGAAAAAATTGCAAAATAAGAATTGAAACGAGAATTTCGCAAATTTTATAAAGAATATGAAATGTGAGCTGTGCAGGTTGCAACATCCATACCAAACATTGTGCAAATAAGAGAACAGACTGGTCTCAAGTAATAATTGCAAAACGGGAAAAGTGACTTCAAAATGAATGCTTTCGCAAAAAAAAAGTCCGCCAGCTTCTAAAATATTAATATTGAGACCTTACAGCTGAGACATAGCTTAGGGCATAGCGACTAAAAATTAAAATTGTTCATTACAATTGAAGAAGAAAAAGAAGATAGAAAATATTTCCGTATGGAACTTCGTAGAAATATTTAAATTTAAATTGTTGAAACTACAAATATTTTTAGTAATAAAAATTGAACTGGATTCAATTGTTGCATCCTTTGATCTTATGTAGTAAGTCGCTATCGTATCAATTCCCATTTGAAATCAATTATTTCTTTGCGAGATACATTCCTCTAAGGCAGTATGTACTTCCCAATCGGTGGGGCGCGCCCCCCTAGTGGGGCGTAACGGTTGGCAAAAGGGAGCGTAGGATCAACTCGAGTGTTGAAGAGATAGATCATATTACAACGGCCATGAGCTGGTAACATTCTTCATATCATGAACAAAATTTCTAAATCGCTGCAACAGCAAAATATTAGCGGGGAGCCTCTGTCCAAAGTCTTTTCGGTGATGATCGCTGAAATTGTTTTAGGAATAGACACCGAGGGAAAAACCAGGAGTGAGGAAATGATGTTTTATTAAATACATATAGTCACTCCCAAGATTTCAATTTTGCATGTTGGCGCACCGCTGAGCCAAAAAATATAGATACCTCGCCAGGGAAAAGTCAAATTCAAACGTTGCCATGGTGTGACAAATCACCCGCTCATTGAAGCCATGTTTTATAGTTTAAGTGTGGAATCAATTCAATATTCAAATAAGCCAAATGGAAGCTTTGGAACTGCTTATAAATTTAAATTACAAAAATGGGATCCAAGCGGATCTGATTAGTCCAAAATCTATGAGAGATTTTTCCAATGATAGAAAATTTTATCTTATTATTTGTCAACGTGGCGAGTTCTTAACAAAAGAAAAAATGAATGAGCTGAAAAGTTGAGAAATGTTTCTTCCGTTCTGGGGCAAAATGTTCGTCGGGGGGCGCCAGATTCCGCTAACCTTGCAAGGGGGCATGTACTGACAAAGGATGGGAACCCCTGCTCTAAGGGTTCCCATTGTTTATTTACTTTTTGGTTTAAGCCTAAATTCCGTTTTGTTGTACATTTACAAGTTTTGCTCTGATTGCGGTGATTCATTCAAGAATCCCCTGCAAGCCTTAACCTTAACAGCAAAACATTGCGAAATTACCCTATAATTTGACTATAATACCACGGGTGAGCGTGATGTTGAAATCAACACGCCGCGCCGCGCCGCGCTGCGACTCTATTTCTGCACCGGTAAAATTAATCAGTAAGATGGAAAAGTGTTAATGCTTTGTAACGGAAGTCGCATCCCTGGCGGAGCAGCACCTGACTGCCGGCAGTTCGGCCGGAGAGGGAATACAGTACGAGAAAAATGGCCGGGGTAAACAAAAAAACGGACTCCGCTGTCAACTTCGTTACGGGTGCATGTGCTACCGCTCACACTCATCGTCGGACATTCCTTTTAAAATGTGCGGCAGAAGGCCTATAATGTTACCGACCTACATAACACTGTAAAAACAAGGTTGAATTTTACATCGGAAACTCGTTGAATTTTACACCTTTTTTCTGGCAAAATTACAGTAAACGTTTATTTTTCAACAAAATTTCTAGTAAACCCACAAAATTGTGTAATATTACACAGATGTTTTAATATTACTCTATTTTGGTGTAATCTTACACCACATTTGGTGTGACGATGTGTCATTACTTTATTTTATTTGTGTAACTTTACATTTTCAGTGAATATTTACCAATTGGAAGTTGTAATTTTAAGGAATTCTCATGTAATATTACGATTTTGGTGTAAAAAATTACACCTACATTTGTGTAAAACTGAGTGTTACAATACTTTTGTACATTATTGCATTTTCCTGTATCTCACAAGTGGCTTGTTCTGTGTGCTGTTAGTCTGTCTGTAAATATTTACACCGTAAAGCGTAAAGTTACTATCGTTCATAACGTGGTATAAATTTACTACTATAATAGAAGGAAAAAAAGTTTCCTTCTATTATTGGAGTAAAATTTTTTCGAGTGTACTCTAACAACTTAACATCATGTTCTTTTCTTTAATACAAAACATATTTTATTATCACGATATCACACATTGTTAACCTAATCGTTAATTTACTAAATCACGATTCGATAAGTTACTTTTAAATTTTTCTTTTCAGGTCGCACTCACGAAGCCGGACAAAAATGCTGGAAACGTGAGTGTCCGTCGACGGGAGCTTCACTGTACATTATAGGCACTCGAAACTCGAAAGTGTTGCCATCTGCGCCCGCGCTATTTCAAATGTGACTTTGTTTTATCTGCTATGCTTTGTGTCTAATTAAGATAGGCGTCAAGTCCTTTATTTGCAAATTTAATCATCGCGATTTCCAACGGGTGTGGTTTTTTGTGCATTCCGAACTTCCATCCCTTCTACGCTAAAAGTTCCCAAGCTTCACACTGAATTTTTTTTAAAGTTTTATTTCCATGGATCTAGATTTTTGAGTAAAATTTACAAAAGACTAACGGTACACCTTATTTTTCAGCGGAGGGGCTCCTCAGCGGCATTTCGAAATTTTCAACTTTCCGGCTCGCTTGAACATACACCCCAGTTCTTCAAGCTCTTCTTGAAACATTCACTCATCCAGAGAATATAACAAATTCTCCAAGTTTTAGTCAGGCTTAGGCTTAGAATTTCTTCGGCTTTCTATCGTTAAGTTAGTTAAGTAACTAACTACGAATCGTTAGGCCCCAAAATGACGCGTTCGTAAATACTGAAATCTTCATATTCGTTTACATGTATGACAAATAGCAGGGCGCTTCCGCAAGGTTTTGCTCCGAACACCAAAATTCCTTCGCACGGCTCTGGCCTCTCTTGAACGTTTTTGCGAAAATAGAGCCATTGTGATTGAGTTCTTTAAGTATTTGACTCTTGAAAAGAAAATGACTGCTGCATAAAAAAAAATGTGTTCGCGACGTTTTTATAAAAGGATAACTGTGGATCTTTCGACCCAAAGATCGTTCAATAACGTAAGGATAACTTTTTGTAACTAGGACTCATGAAATGAAAAAATAAATGCCTGCCGATGTACCCTCCTGTTCATATAATCGATCCACTATTTTCCCTTCATGACGCATTTATTTTCGGTTGAACTCCACTACGAATTTGATTTCAGTCGATTGGATTCAAGATGGGGACGTGAATACGCCAACGACTGGGTTTAGTTTAACTTGCCCATGCCCTGCAAGAAATCGCTACCGAAACTACCAACACGGAAGCAATTTTTTGTGTAGTCACAAATACAAGTAAAAAACCTTAAATAATGTACGCGCAAAAAATTAAGTATTGTTGTGGTATTGTTAACCGTACGCTTACCGAGTTTCACATACAGTGATTATTTTGGTATTGATAACCGTATCAATACCTGAAAACGATTGCGGTGTACTTAACAGTAAAATATCGAGTGGTTACTTCGTTATGTGAATAGTGAAGGCTTTTCATTTCAGTCATTTCCAATACGGTGTTACGGATCAATCAATTTTTGTTAAAAAGAGCTTCGCTTCAACGGCAAATTGCAGCTATGAAGGTATACAATCTGAAAACAAGATTTACTTATTTATAAAATCAAACGATTAAAAAAAATGAATAGTCGAAACGCATTTACGTATAATAGAGGTGTTCCTATTTTTCAGAAAATTCGACTTCAGAAGGAACCGCAGTATACCAAGATCTTTGACGCCTCAGCTTAAACGTACAGGACTCTTCAAATGTGTAAAATCATACCACGTTTATAATATACATATTATATTATAAAACGTAAAATATCTAATTTTAAATAAAACTAGTTTATTGCAGATTTTGTTAGTTTTTGTTTTGTCTGTTCCAAAGAACAATGCAGACTTTGATCATATGCATCATATTTTATCAGCATTTAACTAAATGGATGCATTATTTTTTGATATTCCAAATTCGTATTCGGTCTGCGTACAGTAGTATAGACACACGGCTCAATTAATGTTCTACATGTAAATAGTTTCAAAAAGCTCTTGCCGAGAAAAATCACTATTTGCCACACTTCCAAATATATAATCCGAGATTTGACACTTTCTAAAACTGCACAAAATTCTACATAAAATAACTCTTTTCCCAATTTAATAATTTAAAAAATTTCCCAGATACTACCATTCAAACTTTAAAGAAATTCGAAAATAGATTTTTCATTAAAAATTCAAATTGTAAAATGGTAACGGTACTTTGAACTGACAAATGTACAAAGTTGACAAAAGTTGCCTCATTATGTTGGGTCTTAGGGTTTTAAAAATTGCAAATCTTACGTGTTAAAGAGAAAAAAATACCGGCGTACAGAGGGCTGCTTCGACAATACGTGGGTTTTTTAGATTTTGGTTACATACACATAGTGAATAATTTTGCACATATATTTTATAGGTAATAAATAAGAATCATGCATAATATTAATGGGAACATTACCCTATCAGAATTTTCTTGTTCTTTTTATCGACACTAGCGACACTTATCTTACCGTTTGCCATATAGCGGAAAATATCGGAAACACAAAAGTTCCCCCTATGAGAACGGATAGCAGAACAAGCCTATTAATGAAATTCTTCTCGTAAATCTATTTTTGGATTGGTCTAATTAAAAAGTGTTACGTTAGCCTTTCATTCTGGAACGCGTTTATGTTTCATGTATCATGGCTACACATAGTAACTGGATTTATTAGCTGTAACTCCGTTACCATTACTCCAGACTGAAAAGTTAATTGAATATAAAAACTAAAAAAGCTGACTTTTTGAATCTCCGGGACACCCTGTTAGCTTTGTCCTACCAACGTCTAAGTATTTCGTGCTAAGGACTGTTACGATTCTACACATTCCTACCAATTTTCATTACGATCGGTTAGTGAACAAATTTTTAAATCTCCGGGACACCCTGTTTTCTTTGCCCTACCAACTTCTAAGTATTTCGTGCCAAAGACTGTTACTATTCTACACATTCCTACCAAATACATGACGATCGGTTATGCCGTTCGCGAGTTATTTAGTGAACAAATTTGTAAATGTCCGCGACACCCTGTTATCTTTGCCATAGCAATTTTTAAGTATTTCATGATAAAGACTGTTACTATTCTACACATTCCTACCAGATTTCATGCCGATCCGTTAATCCGTTCGCGAGTTATTTAGTGAACAAATTTTGAAATGTCCGGGACACCCTGTTATTTGTGTCTTACCAATTTTTAAGTATTTCGTGCCAAAGACTGTTACCATTCTACACATTCCTACCAAATTTCATGACGATCGGTTAAGCCGTTCGCGAGTTATTTAGTGAACGGACAGACGGACAGACGGACAGACAGACAGACGGACAGACAGACAGACGGACAGACAGACAGACGGACAGACAGACAGACGGACGGACAAAATCGATTTCATAAGGTTTTTTTTTAAATCTGAAAAAAAAACCCTAAAACAGCCGGCCTGAAGCAGAATGAGTATTAATACATCTATGAATATGGTTTCTAAAATTAGGAAATTAAAGTGTCAACAAACTTTGCACTCGGTGCCTCTTAGGACCACGTTCTTTTCTCTTTAACACGTATGATTTGCAATTTTCCACATCCTAAGACCCTAGTTTTTAGATGTTGTTCGAAAGCTAACATAAAAATAAATAACAGGCGCGACAATCCAACTTTGGACTAAGGCCGCAGAATGTGTTAGTGGCATCCTATTTCCAAGATCTTATCTGCTTTTTGTTGAGGTAATGAGATCAGCATCACGCTCAGCAGTATTATTTATCCCCATAAATGGGTACTCGTTTAACATCTGAGTGAGATCATAGTCCGTCACAAGCTCGTGAGTTCGAAAAACACCATGGAACACGGTGAGATTTGAACTCATGACCCTGTGCACCGAAGGTGCGTGCACTAACTCGACCAGCCAGACTACTAACAGCTAACATAAAGGAACATATATTTTCGAATTTCTTTAAAGTTTGAATGGTAGTATCTGGAAAGCTTTTTAAACTATTTCATTGGGAAAAGAATTATTTTATGTAGAATTTTGTGCAGTTTCAAGTCAAATATCGGATTAAATAGTTGGGAGTGAGTAGTATTTTGACACTATTTACAAAAAATGCTAAGATTTTATAACAGTTAAAGATAGAGAGGTCATGTAGAACATTACTTCTACCCAAATGTATGTTCCATGAGACGTGAGACACCCTGTACAATCCTCAGATTTGGAGTGAACACCTCTCCTCTAAAATCAATGACTGTTACGAGTCTGGCATTCAGGGGAGTTCCTCAAGGTATGGTGTTCTTTTGCCGCTTATCTTGGATGAAGTGATAAGTAGCTAAATAGTCTAGGTTGATGATCCTTAAAGTTTTCTCGTATACTTATTGAAATTTTAATTTTCATTCAAAGAAAAATGTTGCTCGAACATAAAATTTCCGTTGCGCTTGCTTATTGGTGGACTGCTTTACATGCGGGTTTTGTCAATATTTTCTGGTTAAAGAATCGAAGATAAGTTTATTTATTTTAACCAAACAAGGTAACAATATAAACATACAATAATACATGCAATTCATTTGCAAAACTTACTAAAATTTGAAGAAGGATTAATACGTGTATGGGAGAAGAAAAAATTAAAATATGGGAATATAGGAGGAAATTAGGGCTTTCGTCAAATTATGCTTAAAAGTTAATTTAGATATCCCAGGAGAATAATGGATACTAACAGAGTTGAAATTACGACAGCGTCTATTTATGGGTTCGTTGTAGCCATAACCGGTTCGATGTTGATACTCTTTTAGGAGAGCTGTATGCCTAGTACTTCTCAATTGATCGTTGAAAATTATTTTGTCGGATAGGAAATCAACATTAGCAGCACCTGTAATAACATCAAAGAGAGTGTCATTAATTTTAAAAGACCTTGTCTGTATTGGTAAGAAGGGAGGTTACGGAAATCGGGAGGATCATATAGATTTCTCAGTGCAAATAGGAGAAATTGTTTTTGAATTGACTCAAACCTGTTGCTGTGTATTTCATGTACTGGGTTCCAGACGACACAAGCATATTCGAGAAGGGGTCGAACGAGTGTGGTATATAAAGATTTAGTGACCCAGATCCCAGAGATTCTGAAATTCTTTAGCTCGTCTTTTAATGAAGCCAAGTTGTTTATTAGCCATGGACAGTGCCATATCATATTGTAAATTGAAGCATAGTTTGTTGTCTAAGACTACAGGTCTTTCATATGGTCAAATCGATTCAGTTCATCGTTATGCAGTTGGTAAGAATGGGTTATAATTTCGCTTTTACGGGAGAAACTTATTACTTGGCATTTACTGACGTTAAGGAATAAATGATTTTGATTGCACCATTCTTCGAGGGATTGAAGCTTTAGTTGAAGAAATGTTACATCAGAATGTGTTTGTATGGTGTGATACAATTTAAGGCCATCAGCATAGAGAAGATGGGGAATATCAGACAAAGACTGTGATAGGTCGGAAATAAAAACGTTGAAGAGTAGGGGACCCAAATGGCTGCCCTGTGGTACACCAGAGGATACGGATATACTTTTGGATATACAACCTTGAAATTTCATAAATTGGGTACGATTGACAAGGTAGGAGCGGAGCCAACTTAGAATGGAACCAGATAACCCAAATTTGTGTAATTTTTCAATTAGAATTTTATGGTCAACTCTATCGAAGGCCTTACTAAAGTCAGTATAAACTGCATCAACTTGATTCCCCTTTTCCATTTCACGGAGAACCTCGGAAACTAGGATTATGAGGTTGGTTGTAGTCTATTGGCCTTTGCGAAATCCATGTTGTTGTTGATTCAAAAGCGGGTCAATGAAAGCGGTGAGTTTGTCACAAACCAATTTCTCAAATAGCTTAGGGATTGCCGATAGAATTGCAATACCTCGATAGTTATCGACTAATCTTTTATCACCGCTCTTGTGAATTGGAGTGAGGAAAGACGCCTGATTGGAGCGAGTTATTGAAAATAATATGAAGGGGAACGAGCAATTGATCTAAACATTGCCTCAAAAAGTAGGGAGGAATTAAATCAGGGCGAGGTCCTTTATCTATACTTAGTTCTGCAATTGCTTTTGATATTTCCTCCTGTGTGATATTAATCCTGTTAATAAGATATATTGAGTTAAAACGGGTCAAGGGCAATGAGGATCTCGAGTTATTCACTGAGCAGAAACTATTTGAAAATGATCGGCGAAAAAGTTACAAATTTCTTGTGGACAGAAGGAAGAAGCCGTACCAGAGGACATGGAAACAGGAAAACCGGCAGTTTTACGTTTCATGTTGACAAAGCTAAAGAATGCTTTCGGGTCATTGATAATTTTCTCACCCATTAAATTGACATACAGTTGATATGCTTCGCGGGATTTCATGGCGAACTCATTTGCTAGTTCTGCGTACATTTCTTTTACGTCAGGGCTAACATTGGGGTCATTTTTAGTGAACTTGTAGGGTTTGTTTCTCTGGTTTCTAAGGCTTCTTAGATTTCTGTCGAGCCATGGTTCAGAAAGTCGGTTGCGCTTTTTAAATTTGGGTACATGCATATTAATTACTCCGAGGATTATGCTGTAGAAGGAAGAGACTGTATCATCTAGAGTAGACTTTGATAAAATTAGTTGCCCAGTCTATGGAATCAAGGTAATTACTGATGTCCTCATAGTTTGCTTTTGAGGAATCGTATACAATTTCATTTTGGTAGAATTGTGTAAAAGATATGTTACTTGTTGAGAATTCAACTGTAATCGCAAAATAGTGATGGGTGTTTTAGAAAATATTTTCTGATTCTACAGTTGGACTAACAAGAACTTCGTCATAAAAGTTGGTGAAAATTAGATCTAACCAGTTTCCGTTCTGGTTAGAAGTCGGAACTACTTGTTGTAAGTCATTAACATAAAAAGCACTGATGAGGTTAAAATCAGAGTTTTCAGTAAGGTTCACTGGGAGGAGAAGATTGTCATTTTCGTCAAGTATAAACTTGATGTTCGGAGAATTGAAATCTCCAAAGACTATGATTTTGTCATTATCGAGGGAAGTGATTATTTCACATACATCGTTAAAAGTATTTTCGTCAGAACGGGGAGGTATGTAGAAGACTCCGACATAAAGGTAGTGTTTCCCTAGTGGAATTTTCACGAAGATATGTTCAAATGCTGTGTGGGAATGGGTTGTAATATGCTCGCTTGGAAGCGAATTATGTATAGCAATTAGAACACCGCCTCCCCTAGAGGTGCCGGTTAGATTATAGTTCCGATCACGTCTGTAAATAGACCAATTAGAGTCAATAATTTCCTCATTTCTAAAGGTGTCATTCAACCAAGTTTCCGTTATTATCAAAACGTTAAAATAACATGACTTGGCATCAAGGAATAGAGAATTTACTTTACCCCTCATTCCGCTACAATTGTGGTAAAAAAATCTAGGGGTATTTCCGGTAGCTTTTAAGAAAAAACTTCGCAGAGAATTAACATCAGTAGGCAAACCTTCTTGCTGAATTAAAACTTTAAGGTTGGTCTTAGTTTTACCGTCGATGCAAGTACTATCGTGAGCGTCGTGCATATATGCCAGAAACAAACGAACGCTGTCATAAATTTTTTGGTCTCTGAACTGAATTGTGATAGCAAATACCTGCAATCTAGATCATCTATATTCTTGGTTAGTTTGACAACCGGAGGTACCAACGGATCGAGAAAGGTGGGTGTAATGGCTTTATTGGAAGGGGCACAAGGAATATGAATCGAACCGGTTAGAGACGGCTTTTGGGGATCACCACGAACAAAATTATTATAATTAGGAGTTGGCGAGTTCTCATTGGATTTAGACGACTTCTTTGGGTCACATATTTCGACGATAGGAGATTTTGAGACAGAAGCTGATGCACGGTTTATGTTATTATTAAAACCATTAGGTTTAGCAGAAATTGCACTTACATTTTCGGTAGTTAGATTGTATTAAATTTTGTTATGTATAGGGACAGATTTAGGATTAGGGGGACCTTGGTGTTAGGGTAAATTAGGAGTTGAAAGCGTTTGTGACAAGTTTGGCTTACGAATATTGTTAGATGTTTGTATTCTATTAATGGTTTTCTTATCTATTTTTCCTTTTGTTGATTTAGCTGTCGATGATGAAGCCTTTTTGGTCTGCCATATGGTGAACTGCATTCCCTTCCAGACATATGCACTACCACTATTGGGCTCCTGCTTACGAACCAGCCAATCAAAACGCGCAGGAATAGACAACTTGAAGGACTGGCTCGAAGATCTGTGGCGTGAGGGGATTATATCACACTTGGGATCGTTGATGTATAGTTCCTCCTTTAATATTTCGCGCAACCATGATTCGTTAGCATAATTGGGAGCACAGGAATGTGGATGCTGCATCGGTGTTAGGATTATACGAGTACTTACGAATTGATTCCTTACGGGTAGATTCGTTGGATATTTTTATTCTCTTTATTCTTTGGGCCCATTCTTCGCGGGACCAGTAAGAACCAAATCGTAGAATAGGTCGTTCGGGAGACGCTGGTGTCGGGATTACGTTACTTTTCGGGGACATTAACATTAAAGATTCATTTTATGGGGTAGAAGTTTGGATTTTGATCGTTGGAGCAACTTCTGCGGTGGAGGATGACTTACTGGAAGATAAGGAATTGATTTTATTGATGATGATGTTGTAGCCATTTTCGATATCTATGACTTTGTTGTATAATTTGTCGAAGAATTCGGTCCTCAGGTCTTTTGGGTTATTACAGGCGGCTGTTGTTGAGATAGGATCGTTTGGTATTTGGTTATCATGTAATGTGTCCAGTTTTTTATCCAAGTCGGCTATCCTTTTCTCAATCTTTTGGATATTCAAATTATTATAATTGGTACTCGCTAGACTGTCGAAATATCTCGCCATTTCAGAAAAGCTATCTTCACTAGCTTTAGTTTGCTTTAGGTATCTGGCAACTATGTTATCTTTTTCTGAGGTGAGATTTTCAATATGGTCTATACTATTGTCAAACACGGATCGGAGCTTAGTTTCCGTATTCTGACAATCCGAGCAAATGAAATGTTCGGCGAGGTAAGAAGAAAACCAATCCCTCGGAGCATCCAAACAAGTTCCGTGTAATTTATGTTTATAGAAGCCCTTGCACACCAGGAATTTGGACTTACACTGGTCGGCATATGTATTTTGACATCTTATACCCTCCAGCCCTAAAACTGGTTTTGTTTAACTAAAGCCAATAACGGTAAATTTCTTTTATCAAAATTAAAGCACATACCGACAGCAATAAATATGCTTAATAATTTTCCTGTCCTCTTTCGGACTCTCATCCTATAGAAAAGAGAAAAGATGGAGGCGTAATTCTGGTGTGCCATAAGTATTATTATTATTATGTTTATTTACAATATAATGTAATTACAAAGTAAATAATATACAATGGAAGCACTGGCAGCTGGGGCCTTTGGCTCGGACTTAAAATTTATGTATTCTTTTAAGTAACAGAGTTCAAGAAATTATATTATTATAGGTCAGAGGTGAATAGTATGGAAAAAGGTTAAATTTTATTTGTATTGTTATTTTGATGGGTTTTAAATTATATGATGATATTTGTAAATTTAATAAATTCCATTATTTTTAAGCGGTTGGGCCATAAGTATTTTGACAACTTTTAACTCTATGATTGCAACCATTTTTTTTCGCAAGAACTCATGCTCAAAACATTTTTTTTTTTATTAATTTTTGAGTTCCCCATATTAATTTTCAAATAAAAAATATCACCAGTGACTCGAAACATAAACAAAAATCAGAATTTCGAAGATTGGTTTGAGCATTGATTGATGCAAGCCTTAGTCCTGATTTACACATTGAATACCCTACTATTGAAGTTTATTTTATACGGTAAACTGTTTATTACCAAACAAAAACATATTTTAAAACAAAATAAAAACAAATCTTGGCGCTGCCAGAAAGAAAGCGAATGTGAACCCCGAGTGATGAGTGAGCCACGATGAAGAACTCTAAGAACGAAGTGAAATTTAAACCAAATTGTCCCGAAAAAAACGAATATAACTTCCGACGATTCAATGACGACCAAAAGAAGCTTTGGCCATGGAAACAGTTATTTGAACTTAAGCAGCCTATGCCATTGTAAGCAATATATCATCAGAGAGCCTCCACTGTGGTATTAATTTTGATAACCAGGTATCCGTTTTTCCACATAAACTGGGCATTTTCTTTAAATATTGATTTTTTTCTTGTAAAAATGTAATAAAACAACGAATATTAGCCGAAAAAGCTTTTCCGAAAGTTATAGTAGATTGAAATTTTTCCTTAGTAACACAGGTTTGCTTTTGGTATGGGTTTTAAATCTTTCTTTGGTTTCACTTTATCTGCATATGCACGCAATTTGCCTTTTTTAGTTCTAGACCGATTGTGGTCGTTATTTTCTCTGCCTCCGATAGCACATTCTTCATATTCATAATACCTCTTGGTCCAATTAGGACATTTTCCATAAATATTTGGAAGATTTTTCGGTAATTATTCAATATTCACATCCCCTTTCTGTGATGCAGTGAATAGTTTTCTATTTCTCTCTCTTATTCAATTCGGGTGTTTAATAATGAACAGTCTACCTTATGAAATTAAATTCAATTGCAGCGTCTCCAACCTTTAAACCAGTGTTAAAGTTTGCCTCTACGGAGGCTTAAACCAAACTTCGAATTTCTGATTTTTTTCAAATGTTTCAAGCCACTGGACACATTTTTTGCTTGGAATTCAAAATGTAAACACAAATCAGTATGTAATAAAATTATGTTTTATTCATTTTTTTTCCAGAGAAATTGGTGTACAATCAAAGATTTAAATATTGTCAAAATACTTATGTCGCATCAAAATTTCGCACCAATCTGTTCTCTTCTGTATAGCAAGAGAGTGCGAAAATGTACAGGAAAAATATTGAGTATATTTATTGCTGTTGATATGTACTTTGATTTCCTTATAAGAAATTTACCGTGATTCGCTCTAGTTAAACAAAATCAGTACCTTGGCTCGAGAGTACCAGTTGTCAAAATACATATGCCGGCTAGTGTATTATCATATGCGGTGCAATTCTGTAAACAGCACTTGTGTTTTGGAATTTGACACGGTGTGGATTTGTTAAAAGATGTTAATTTATGGGGTATATGGACTAAAGTTCACACCAGCACAACAGAAAAAAAAATGTCACTCAACAAAAATTTCAACAATTTCGAACACAATAAATTTGGGAAGCGTTACACCACTGGTAATGCCATTCCGCATTTGCGTTTTGTCCAATGCCCTTTTTAATTTCTATAGCATGTTAGATTAAATTTATTCAGTAAAAACTGGACAGATATTAGTATAAAGAGGAATAAAACAATATAGAAGCAATTGCTTGCAAATCAGCAATACCTATTATGTGTAAGAGAGTAAAGTTGGCAGAATTTGACAGCCAATCATTTTTGTAGTAACATTATCCAAACTATGGATGTCTGCTCTAAAAAGTGGTTCTTTTTATTGCAATTAGAATACATATTATATGTATGAATAACACATCACACCTTTGGCTTTCTGCTTTTATAACATCCTTCATACAATAATAAATACAAATTGAAAGTGTGAATAGTTCTAATTTGCATAGAGTTCTGTTTTTCAAACATATTTAAGGTCAATAATCTTCAGGACTAGCTTGAGGATCAACCGGTCTACCTAATTATCATATTGTCTTAAAGCATCCACTATTCATAGAATAATGCTAATTACATACCTACATGCCAGAGATGCCTGAAAACATGTTTGCTTGTGCTCGAATCATTAGCATCTCCAATTCTGGCTGTGCCACATCCAAAGCATAATTCTATACAAACAACAAAAAATATTCGCAATTTCTTATCACTCACCACCCACCCCTGCGTCATTCTACCACGTAGAATAGAGAAGTCGCGCTTCACTGCGCCTGCCTTTAGAAAAATTAAGCAATTACGCCAGGCGCCATAGCGCCACACCATATTCAGCTTGCGAGTATATTGACTGATTCTTGGCGCTTGACTTGACGTTGATTACAGAAAATTAGAAGCTTTGGTACGCCATAGGGAGAAAAAAAATAAAAAAAAAAAATGTACAAATGACTTATTCTGCTTGATTAAACGCCATACAGAATATACTTCAATTTGTTTGCCTGTTGGTCGAATAGATGATGTCCGAGTGCAGCAGCTTTGACCGCCAATTAGTGACTGTGACTTACTTCCCCATAACGTTGTGGTCATTGGATGATTTAACTGCGTGTGAAAATGGGTCAAAACTGTCGGGGAATGTAATGGTGAATTCTGATGATTCTTATTACTCGGACCAGTGCACCGCACATGATGATGCACTTAGTGTATTTCCCAAGGCTCACATCACTTATCGAGGCGTGACACTATTTGATGTTTGGTGCATTGTTGACCTGTCGTTGACACATCTCTGCATGCGAAGGCCACTGCAACATGCCAACTGTCCATCAAAAATGAATTATGTGTAGACATTAATGTTCTATGGTAATCATTTCTCAGATTAAAGCCGAACAATCTTAAAGTACGAATACATTATTCTCAGTACATTTTTTCGGCCAATTGCCATGTAATTGTACTCTCAACGCGTGACTTGTATGTGCTAACATTTACTGGGCAGTTGGCTCGTCATATTCTTTCTATTTCTGCTTGTAATTAAGTTTGGTGTTATGTCGTCACCATAGACTCGTACAACATCATTTATTTATGTATGTATGTTCGTTTAATGATCTCGCAATATTCTGATCGGAAATTGATATTAAATTTCTTTAATGGAAAAGTGTTTAGTGCTTTTTTGTCCACAATTGAACCGGATGGTTTTCCTTGATTTTGTTGAATAATTTTTTTTCCCAATACGTACAATGAGATTATCTTCAGTTAGCGTCCATTCATGGTTTATTATTTTCGGTATTAATAAATATGTAATATCCGTCCAGCATCGAGGGAATCTTTATTGAATTAATGACTGTAATGGTGGTAGAGTAGCCACTATAACGGCTTCAAAATCTGCTAGAACCTTTGAATTTTTAATAAAATTGCCAAACTTGTATCATAAATTTGCCACACTTACCTCTTTCTAGTCTGGCTGGTCTAGCGGTTAGTGCGCACCTTCGGTGCACAGGGTCATGAGTTCGAATCTTACCGTGGAGTGGATCATGGTGTTTTTCGAACTCACGAGCTTGTGACGGACTATGATCTCACTCAGATGTTAAACGAGTACCCATTTATGGGGATAAATAACACTGCTGAGCGTGATGCTGATCTCATTACCTCAACAAAAAAAGCAGATAAGATCTTGGAAATAGGATGTCACTAACACATCCTGCGGCCTTAGTCCAATGCTGGATTGTCGTTCCTGTTATTTATTTACCTCTTTCTAGATACCAGAGAGTACAAATAATTATCAAAATATTTTTTATAGTACTAGTAAGTGAAAGCCATTATGTCAATGACAACTTCCTGATGTATAATTATTAAAAAATCACAAGCCCATAATTTGTAGTTATTGGTCAGACAAGTTGTCATGTTTACCTTACTGATGTTCGCCTTGTCGCCTTCTTCTGCCAATACACTTTAAACCATTCGTACGTACTTTAGGCGTAAGTATCTATTTCAGTATTAATTTAAATTAAATTCAAGTACTTTATTGTCATGCCGAGGCACTAATTGTCCACAATAGCATAAGTACTCCGTTGCCAAATCGGAATTGGATATGTTTGCCAACTTTCAAGTGCAAAACTGACCGCTTGAGTGACTGTTGGCCGTTAGTGTTAAACGAA
This sequence comes from Microchrysa polita, assembly GCA_949715475.1. Classification (NCBI taxonomy): domain Eukaryota; kingdom Metazoa; phylum Arthropoda; class Insecta; order Diptera; family Stratiomyidae; genus Microchrysa; species Microchrysa polita. Next base: position 113,157,583 of record OX454416.1, on the reverse strand, counting down.
CGCGACAAAATTCACGCCATTGAACGAGTGTCTCATTAAAATTCCCCGGGGGTAACCACTGTTTTAATACATGTCTGCAAAAGATAATAGTATTAACTAGATCAGCTGGCTGGAGGTATCCGAGTACAGCATACTCGTGGTAGCAGGCAAACGGTGCGTAACGTAAAGAACTTGGAACTTGCATTTAAATGTCTGCCCACTTACGTCATTGCGTATACATTCTACGCAAAATGTAAATTTCTCTGTACGAGTATGACACATGTGTGTGCATTCTCATTAGAGGTAATTCTTGCATCGCGTCGGTGGCGTAACATAGATTTTGTGTACATTTTCGTAATAAATTTATCTTAATTACATATTTGCTGAAACTGCGATTATAGGTAGTCGTTTTAGAATATATTAAACGATAAATGGAATGAATTTATTAATTTAAGATTTATGTACATATACGAATACTTTGGTACGGCGCAAGCATCTGAGTTTTGTAGATTTTGACTAACTATGTACATATTTTAAAAATCTGTATAGAGATAACCAATCACAGTCAGCCTTTCGCGCGAATTGATTGTGGCGCTTGATTTCCTAGATCCTAGAATCTCGAAAGTTTAAGTATTCCCACCACCCATACATCTAATTGTTAAAATTGCTTTTAAACAATCCACATATTAAGGGTTGACTGACGCTTAAATTTTTCTTTTTTTTAGAACTGCGTAAGGAGGTTTTCACACTTGTAATTAATCTGGCCAGATTACGTAATCTGTGGTGTGGTGAGTTTAAAAATGTATGGAATTTGGCAGCTAAAATGAAGTAATATGCACAGAATACGAAATTTGGTCGTAAGTCTGAAAACCTCCTAACTAAAGGTTTTGTGTTCGTAGAGAGGACTAAAGGTTTGTGTTCATAGAGACGACTCATGTTGCAATTTTTGGGTAAAAAATGCCATGGTTTCAGGTCTTTGAAAAAATATTCTGACTCCAATCGGGAATATTGAAGCAAACGTCCTACCGTTATGAAAACTAGAGACTATACTTTTAAAATTATTTGCGGGAAGGTCGCGGTGCAATTTTTTATAGTACGATGAATTTGATCTCTCGGTTCTACAAAGAAGGTCACATTTCTCTCAAAACACAACAGGTATTTTTTTCGGATGGGGGTGTAGGTAATAGAGCATTTTTATCTGTTGCAGTGCCAGAAGAAAATTTTAGGAATTCATATTAAGATTTGCAGTTGCATTGGATAAAAAATGACAGCAAGATCTGCGATTTTTAAATTTTTCTTCAATTACAAATAACTGTAAAAAACGCGACTGATTTTTTTAAATTATTTTTTCCTAAAAGGACACTAAATGCGTTACTGGGTTACTGTTGGGGTTTGGATCACCCTTTATATGATCAGTATGACGAGCGGAGTCGATTGGGTGTTTTACGGATACCAAAACTAGCAAGCTTAAATTTTGCACATTCGTATTATGGTTGCAGGCTGTCATTGTCATTGTATGATTGAATCACCGAAATTAGATCACTGGGCCATGGGGCTGCCACACAAACTTAGGCCCCCAAATTAAGTTCTTCTAAGAATTTATTTTTTTATTTTTAAACCAATGTTAACCAAACTTCACATAAATGGGTCCTATTGAGGTCACAAAACAAATGTGAAAATGGATGGAATCGGACGATGGGGCTATAGTGCTGCCATACAAAACCCAACCCCCAAATAAGTTTCTTATACGACTTTTTTTGTCCACCAATTTCAACCAAACCTCATAAAATTGTATTTCTATTGATGTCACAAAACACATAGGTACAAATGAATGAAATAGGAGCATGGGATGGATCATGGGGCTGCCATAAACACCATCCCCCAAATCTGGTTCTTCTAAGAAAAACTTTTTTATTTGTGCTCCAATTTGAACCAAACCTCATACAAAAGTGTTCCTATTGATGCCACAAAACATATGTAAAAACTAGGGGACTTCGCCCCCTGCTCGGGCGCGGCCGAAATTTGGATACCCTTCGCTCTCCTTGGGCTAAAGTTTTTTTCGGGCGTACCTCCTCATTCTTTTTCTTCCGTCTTGACAAAAGTTTTGGACACAGTACGATTCCATTCGTTTTAAACTTTTTTGATGATTTGGTAAAGACACATTAATTCAAGGTTTTGTGGTTCAAAAAATGTTTCTTAGAAGAAGAAAATAGGAGGTTGGGTTTGTATGGTCACCCCATGGCCAGATTTGATCAATTCTTATAATATGTTTTGTGTCATCAAGAGAAACACGTTTGTGTGTAATTTGGTTGAAATTGGTGCACAAATAAAAAAGTTTTTCTTAGAAGAACCTAATTTGGGGGGTTAGGTTTGTATGGCAGCCCCATGACCCCATCGTTCGATTCCATTTATTGTTACATATTTTATGTGACATCAATATGGATCCATTTATATGCAATTTGGTTAAGATTGGTTCATAAACAAAAAAGTTTTTCTTAGAAGAACTTAAATTGGGGGGCTACACTCTCAAAAGTGAATTTAAATTTCCGCTGAAAATGCGGTAATTTTACACTTTTTCCCGCTTATAATTACATACAGAGTGCATTTTTCAACAATTTATGTGTAAAATAAGAAAATTACACCAAAATCGGTGTGAAATGTATTTTTACGCTACACTTCTGTATAATTTTACAACGTTTATGTGTTTAATTCGGATTTGTGGTGTATTTTTACAATGTGCAGTTGAAGTTTTACTCATTTTTTGTAGCGTGCTCTCTAGTTGTCATACTTCAATCGGCTGTACTTAGCACAGTGTAACACATTTTTCCAAAAATTATCTGCATTTAGAACTCATGTGTCCACGCTCTGTGGCTCACTTGGTTGAGTCGCACTCTACGGTGCTAGTAATCTAGAGGTCTCGAGATCGAATCTCGGCGTGGTCCAAAATTGTTGTACATGTGCGGATAGGAAATATATAGTGCTTGCAACATTACACTCCGAAATGACATGCAATGTAACTCGAAATTGCCTATAAACGGCTGAGTTAACGCACCATGGCCGCACATTGCGCTATACGGTACTGAGAAGAAGAAGAAGTGTACAGATCGCACAAAAAAAAAAACATATTGCAACCTCCCATGTAGATGAAAAACTGATCAGCAAAACTCGACCGATACTTGTTTATATTTTATATATCCTTAAATAGTTTTATTGATAACTATATTATTTGTAAAGGTTCGCCACTTAAATCATTACAACGAAAAAAGAGTGAAACCGCTTTATATTCCTATTATTACGGAGTGTTTTTACACATGTAAATTTGCTAATATATTGGAGTATTTTTTTAAACATTTTTTATGTAAAATTACACTTGATTTGTAAATTTAGATTGCAGAGTAATTTCACTATTAAACAAAAAAAAAACAAAGTTTCCTTCTATTTTGAGAGTCAAAATTTCATAGAGTGTAGGTTTGTCTTTGTATGGCAGCCCATGACGATCCAATTAGGGTGATTACATTCAAACAGCCTGCAACATAAATACGCATGTGTGCAAAATTTCAGCTCTGCAGCTTTTATAACAGCCGAGAAAAAAGCGCTGCAACAGACGGACAGACGGACATCGCCCAATCGACTCCTCAAGTCATGCTGATCATTATATATATACTTTTTATATGGTCGGAGATGCTTCCTTCAATGCGTTACGAACTTCATGACAAAGTTAATATACCCTTTTACTCTATGAGTGAAGGGTTTAAAAATAAAGGACCTTAAGCAAAAAGAGAACATGGAAGAGCTACCATATCATGCATATCATTCCTTCAGTTTTGATTATAATTATGTACTTTGATTATTACAGTATAGACTATAGACAATAGGTGTTGATTGAATTCTATCGTTTGCATGAAACCATACATTACCCCAAAGTGCTAAATCCGAGATGGCTAAGCACAACTATGGTAAAGCGTGACATCATAGCAGAAACCGCTTACTGCGCCTGCAACGATCAAAGCTCAACTGCTCCCACCACGTTGCCCAAATATTTGGTTGCAGCATGGGACCGAATGCCCCTTGCATAAATACCAAAAAGCTGGTTTCAGCGTATTCAGTACTAACACAAAGTCTTTTTTACTATATTTATTTATAGTGGTTTATCGAAATTTCTTTTCGAATACAAATTCTATTTCTAAAAAATAAAATAGAAATTTTTTTAAAGAAGAATTTCATCCTTTTTTCGGCCTGCGTTCTTGGCGCCCGGGGGAGTGTCCCTTTTGCCCCCCCCCCCCCCCCCACTTCGCACGGTTCTGAGAGAGGTACTGCTCCTTGCAAGTTGAACCTTTATACTCGTATATCTTCAACATTCTTGTAAACAAAAAACTGATATTCAGACGGAAACAAATCCACACTCCACCAGCTTGGAAGACGTTATCCTTGTGATCTATTGATTGCTCCGATGATTGTTTTATTGGAAGATTAAGCAATTAAAAAGTTGTTTAATATTACGAAGTTCAAGCTTCATCTGCGTACACAAAATTGATATTTTCGGAATATTTTGTCTCCATCTTAGAATCTGTGGCTGGAAAGACTAAGAGAAAATCCTCTGCAGCCATTTTGATCGTTTGTAGCGGCTGTAATCAGTGGACATGCAAGTTTCTGCTGCGGACTAATAAAAAGGAATGTCTTTAAAAGAACAGTTAGCCACAAAACTGAATCAAAGAAAAAAATCTTTATATTCGCGGCTTTGGGACCGTGTTAGTTACGCCACTGGGCATAACATACCTTCGACCTAGTTGGGAAGATTTACTGGATTGGATGGATAGTTTTGCGAACCAGTTAATAACATAAACAATTATCTGCTATAGTAAGCGCAGTCAGGTTGACAAATTATTACCAAATTGACAGACTTGTAATAACCCTGTACTAAATGTTTTTAGTGCTCTATAGGGTAGACTAGTATACTAGTGTAACCATCATGTACTCGTTTCAACATAGCATATGTAATTAATTTGGATTAGAAACTTGATATATGGGGTTGTTTCAAATTATGTCATAAAAAGATGCAAATTAAAAGTAAATCCAATTTGATGGAAAATTATCCGGTGATTCCTGTTTGTTTATGTCTATACTATTAATGAAAAGCAAATGTAAATCGACTTGTAACAGAATTTATTCATAGTTCCTGCCTAGTTGCTTAGTTTCGGTGAGTCAATTATTGCGAGTTCATGTCTCATGTGTGTTATATATTATAAAGTAAATATATTTTGTATGACTAATGGCAATTCGCTTCAACTTTGCTATAAAATGTCAGTCCATATTCTGCAATGGGGTCAAACTGCGAATTTCTGCAGATTTTGATTTTTAGGAAAACCATAACCTTCGGCATTTGAAAATATCATAAAAACAAAAAAAAACAGGGTTCAGGGAAAAAATTGCACAGATTTTCCATTCATTCAAATTCTTAACACCAATGTTCTTTAAATTAATTAAAAAATAATACAGACTGACAGACAGGAGTCAGACTTCTCTTAAACAATCATACAAAATAGAGAACGCATTTTGCACAAAATGTGTGCCATACAAACATTCGATACATTAAATCATTTTAGAAAAATGGCGAATCAAATATTTTGTCAGAGGAATGGTATCCTTTTTTGTCACTAAAATATTCGTCTAGTTTTCGGGAATTTCCTTCATTCATTGCAGTAGATCAATTTCAATTCACTCCCATCTTGTCTCGTCGGGGTTAGATTCCATCAGTTGTTTCAAAGGGCATGATTTTTTTTTGATGGACTCGTCATAGATTCCGTAGAGAAGAAAATGAACACCGAAAGATTTCGGTGTAAGCCTGAGCGGAAAAAAAAGTTGCAGAGGACTACTATTGAGGCTCTGGCAATATGGGTTCTGTGGCCAGAACTTGCTGAAAACTTGTTGAAGTTTGATCATTCAATTGAATATGGTGCTCGCGAAGACACTATGGCATTCCGATGAATATTCATTCAATTGTGAATTTGAACAAACGATTACTGTGCAGTAAAGCATAAATACGATACAATGTTCCATTTCCATCATACACAAATCAAACTGTAATCAAACGATTTCAAACAAAGAATAAAATGCTAACACTGCTCCTTTTCATGACAGTCGGTGTCGACTGAAGGATCTTCTTCAAAGAACTGAGGACAGATTTCCAAAAAGGACACCGGAAATTGGGCTATGGAAACAAGCGCCACTCCTGCCAAATAATTTTATACAGGTGATTTTTTGAAAAACGCCTTATTGAACTGACATTTTTTATAGTATATTTGATATTTTATGATTGGTTAAAAAAATTAACAAAGAAAAACAATATCATATTGTAAGGATGTCGTCGCAAATATAAGTTAAAAGGTGGTGAAATATATTCTGCCGTTTACCAAAAGCTAGACGTAATTTTTTTTTATTCTTGGCGAATTATGTTTATTAATGAAATAATATTGTTTTCGTTTAACATCTGCAAACGTTTCGGCACGAACTTGGATCCTTGTATGAAAGCTCGGTATTGAGCAAAATCTCAAGTTGTTTTATTGGGTAAGGTTATGAAACGAAACAGTTGTGTATGTTCCGCAAACATGTTCCCTTTCATTTCAAATCTACCGACGTTTCCGGTCAGAAATTTATCTTTACAAACTGATGTCCTAAGCGCCACCTTGCGGTGGTTCCCACCAAAATTTTAATGCAAAACAGGACCAAAATCGCAAAAACCCTAAAAATTAACTCTGAAACTGTAAGTTTCTGAGAAAACCTGTACATGAACGTGTTAGAGAAAACATGATTTCGGGTACAACGCGACATTAATCTTCAAAATGCGTTATGCGGTATATCTAGCTACATTGGATAGTCATTTTTTATGTTTTTTTTTTCGAATTTGACCCTGTTTCGCAACGAAATTTTTGTGGGAAGCTACGGATTCGGGCACATCTATAGAAACATCCAGGTTGTTCAAAACAACCTTTAGAGTCAAAATTGTTACGCTTTCATAAATTAATTTCGACCAGAAAGGTGACTAAAAATAGGCAAAAAATTGTTCCTAATGTGGTGTGAATAAACAAAGACAAAATCGGGTAATGGGCTGAAAATGTTATGTGTACGAAATTTCACATCCAGGGTATTTCCTTACAAAAAAAAGATGTTGGGGTCTTTAAAACTTAGTCTTTTTTTAAATAAATCCCAATACAAGATATTTGATGCAATGTGTGGACGCTAACAGCCAACAATTTTTTTTCTGAACCGAAGTTTGGCACTAATCAATTTTACGGAGGGGCCTAATATATTCCTGCCTTCAGCAAATGTACCTCAAATATCTGCCAGAATTTTTTTTTATAGAACATAGATGAAGATTTCTAAAACACATAGTTTACGCTTGCATTAGCCACCGACTCTTGACGTGTTTTAGTGAATTTCTTAGACGTGAATTTAACGCCTCACATTTTTTATGTTTACGCATTTTTGCTGATACGCATTGGGATTCTTTGACCTGGCCGCTAGCCGCACAAATCTGCGAGGTGGGCCGCATGCGCCCCGCGGGCCTCGAGTTTGACATGCCTGCAGTAACTCAAGGTTCAGAGTGGGATGATCGCTGCCCACGATACCGACGAAATGGAGTCAATTTTCTAGCTACAAATTTTGTGACCTCTGCTCGTGCTTGGTGGCCGGTATCGTTCGGTCGTCAGTCTGTTATATAGAGATTCAAGGGGAACCGAGTTTCCAAACTCGGCATGACCCGCCGCAAGTTTATTATTCAAAAGATTATAAGGAAATATTCGTATCGTAGAATTAAAAACTAACAATGCGACTAGGAAGTGGTATGGCTGACAACCGTATCACACTCCGAATTCAGTTGTCATGGAACTGATCCAGAGTGGTCAGTGGTTGCAGAAATTCAAGTTCGTCGATAGAAACCTTAACCTTCAGATAGTGCTGTAAGACAACCTTGGAAGAAGGCCAAACCAGGGGAATTAAACAACATTCACCCTTGCCTTGTTGATTTGAATTCTATGATATGGTACGCAAATTAGCTTCATTCGTTGCATAATTGTAGCAGAGATACGGCCTAATGAGTTTCGGTGACAAAAATAAAATGTATTAGTAAACAAATACAACTCCAAATTATCGAAATAAGGAAATTATGCAAAAATACTTCCGGTTAATCCAAAGTAGTCTGGTTGGTGCTGTGGTTAGTGTCCAGGGTCATGGGTTCGAGTCTCATCATGAACCAATTCAGTTTATGGTGTTTTTCGAACTCACGACCCATGTTACGGACTATGATCTCACTCACATGTTAAACGAGTACCCATTTATGGGGATAAATAACACTGCTGAGCGTGATGCTGATCTCATTACCTCAACAAAAAAGCAGTTGTTAAGATCTTGCAAATTGGATGTCACTAACATATCTGCGGCCTTAGTCCAATGCTGGACTTTCGCGCCTGTTATTTTATTCCAAAACGATTTAGAAGGTTTTGTATAATATTCGATAAACAAATTGTGAAAATTATACGGAACTCAGTTACTACTGCAAATATGTACATACAAATGGCTAATAAAAGTTTAACGATAAAACTATTCCGCCTGAATGGGTGTCCCTAAAATCATGGAACACACACCTCCACACAACCCCCCCCCTCCCCCTTCCATCAATTGAAAGCAAATTAATTTTCAAATTTTAGAAAAATTCTCTTTTGTTCAGCATCACGTAAGCAATTATAAAGTTCCAACAAAAGTAGCATTACTAAAATAAATTTGCCACTAAACGCATAATTTTAAATTTACGTTTGGCGAGATACCTCTAGAGTCAGATTTCCATCTATTATCTAAATTACCCCTGGGGTAAGAGGAAATGTCCAAATTTTATAGGAAGTATTTGATTTCGCAGAGCATGCTAAAAAACATATCAAAAATACTAATATTGAGTCTCTGAACTATAGCATAACAAAAAATGAATTTAATCAAATCGGTCTAACTAGAGTCTGCAATTCCGGTACTCATATTTCCTAGAAGGCAACTAAACGTATTTTATGTTTTTAACGCGCGTCCATGCCTAAAACATATAAAGTTTAAACACCAGTGTGCATTGTTTTATGGCCCTTTGTGTTGCCTAGAAGATTTAATCATTTCATGATGTGTCTATATCGAGTATTCGTGTTGCTCAAGGGCAATCCCAGATGGGCATCACGGCATCACCTAGGGCTAGTCACGAAAATGAAGCGACAGAAATAGAGTCACGAATGGCTCTACAGAATAAGCAATTGAAGAGCTTACTTAATATTATAGTTTAAATTAAAATTAAGCTGTACAGTCTTTGTGTGATGTATACATATTGATTTTAAAGAAGAAATGTAAATTTTAGGAAGTGATCGGAATCGAACCATTGTGATAGGTCTCGACGAATTTGTCTAGACTTAAACAAGGTAGGTATATTTGAGAAGGGCTAGCTGGCATTCCGCAAATTTACACAATAAAATTCAATGGATATTATCCATTATCCAGATGTAAATAGATATATGTATAGTATGTAGCATACATTTTTACCTCTAAAAAATCCAATAGTTGCTACATATAAGCAAGCACAACATACCTGTAAAGAAATAAGAAAATAAAACATTTTAGGCCCAATATAAATGACAAAATTGATAAAATATTTCGTGAGAATAAGTTGAAATACATAATAGAAAAAAGTCTTTAAAGACAATTAAAATTTAAATATAATTCTAAAACAATCAGTAGCCAAATAATATAATCGTCAGTAGTTAACGCCATACTGAGAAACTTAATGACTTCATTCATGCAAAAATTACAATGACACGTATAGATATCGATTACTAATGGCAATTTGAAATTCTTCCTTTTTCTGCATTTACTATCTCTAGATTGCATTTGTCTGGTTTGAAACAAAAGTTGACGCAATCTTCCACCCAAACGGTGAGAAAGCTATCCACCCACAACTGAGTCTGATTAGTCATATAAAATACAAACTGCTCGTATGTATATTACCACTCTTCGTAGACCACAATAATTCCAGTTCACGTGTACTACGACATAATATTCGCCAACTTGCATCGCGCCAAATAATATAAACCCGTTGTTCGCTATTATTCTTTTTTTTTCTTCTCAATCCGCAACTATAAATTTAACAGTGTAACGAAAAATGTACGATAGAATTCAATGAAATATCGCACGCGATAGCGGGGAAATGGTACAAGAAGATTGGTGTAACTGAAAGCTTACAATTTCATTCAATGTGCCGGCATTTATGAATGAAAGTTCGCATGAGAGATATGTTGGGTTCCCTTCCCCAGCAGAGTCAAGTTGCCGCCAAAAATATGTTCAACTTCGTGCGTATGTAATAAGCCGATGGGAGATTTTACTGAATATATGTGTTGAATGCATGTTAATCGTTTTTAATTAGATAAAATTCAAATGGAGGAATATCATGATATTACACAATCACGAACTTTATTTTATCTAAAGTATCTTTGTACTTGCAAAGTCACATCACATCTAAATATTGACTGTTGACTAACGTCCGCCATTCAACTTGCGATTTCTTACATTCATCTTTTTCGCGACGTCTTGTGCGCTTGCTTTCCATTTTATTCAACTGGCACCATGTACACGCCAGTGTTGATTGTGCTTGTTGAAATTGATGAATGTAGAGCTGTTGAGCTCGCCCAATGTCGACACAGTCGGAACAGATTCAGTTGCGATTTTGCCTTCGAAACGGTTAAAAGTGCGTGGCTCTCTCTATCTACAACTGGCCGTGCCAAGTCGGCGGTGAACTGTTTGATTAGAAACAATCTTTTTGTTTCAGGAATTTTCCTTAAGGAAAATTCTTTATCCTGTTTTTTGACAAAGTGTTTTTAACGTTCATTTTTGGATATATTGGGCAGAGGTTGAAAGCAATTCGTTTAGTTGTCTTCAATCGACCGATTGACGGTCCTAACTAGTGAAAAAACCTGTTTTTTTGTGGCCAACTTTGAAGAAATATTTAAAAATTTAATAAAATCTTTTTTTCGTGAAAATTTTGGTTTGAAGGAAAAAATAAGTGTTTTGTGAAATTTTCCTTGGTTTTATTGGAATTCAATTCAGTGATATCTATAATTTTGCTCTGCAAAAAAATTGGTGAATTGTGTGAGGCCGTGACCAAGAGAATACCCAGAAGAAAATAGGCGGGAAGCTAACTTCTTTTTCCTGTGAATAATATTGTTGCCGGTGTTATCGTCAACGGTTGCTGCAGTACACAACTGAAAGTGGTAAATTTTGATTTGATTTGAATCTTAATGTGTAATTGTCGTGGATGACCAAAATTTGAATAAGCTGACTGAATTTTGGTATGAGTTTGTAAATTCTACGTACGTGGTATAAGTCAAGCATTTAAAATACATTTTTGTATCATGAAGATTTGCATAGTGCAGTGGAAAAATAAGAATTGGTCAAAAACCCCACAGATTTACTGTCCTTTAAAAATTGGATTAATTTAGGAATTACGTTAGCCAATAATAGTGTATTCCTGTATTCAATATTGTGGGGGTGGTGCATTGTTTTTAATTTAAGGAGATTTAGTTAGTTTTTAAACCAAATATGTTTCCGGAAATAATAGCGATTCGAGAGAAGAATGTTTTTGACCTTTGGACATTTACTAAACACTTCAAACTTTGTTTCTCCATGTGGCAATTTAAATATTAGTTTTCTCCAGATAGGTACTAGGCAATGACTGGTTCATGTGCAGTGAAACCAGTCAGTAGGTTTTAGTTTTAGCTTCCAGGCTTAAATTATAAGCTAACAGGATTTTTTAAAGAAATCTGTATGCGCAGTCTTAGGAACACTGAACAGTGGCGTAGATAGCTTTTCGGAGGGGCGGTCTGTGGTCTGGATTTTTTTTCAGCACAGGAAAAATACATTTCTACGCTTTTCTACGGAATACAAAAATGTTCTTTAGTTGTTTGAGGTCTGCTGACGAGATCGAATAATGGGCTGGTTTTGAAAGTGTTTTAATTCTGCTTGTTTAGCTGAGATTTCGGCGGAGTAGGTTTGACACCGCAAGGCAAATATTTTTGGTCGAACAACGTGGCACTAGAGATCAGATGTAGAGTTTTCATAATTCCCACCTTAATGTTCGTAAACTTATTTGATCGAAGCTGGACTAGAGACGCCTGAATAATACGGGGATGCTTATAATCTCATCAGGCGACAAGGCATGTTAGGAGAACTGATCATTTCATAGAATCATTAAAGATTATAATAGAATATACTCTACATCTTGAAAGAGGATGGACGTAAATACGTTGATGTCGTCTCTGTGAATTTATACCGAAAGATGATCCGGCCGATGAGTTAACGAAATGGTTGTGGTTTTATTCGATGATAACTGCATACCGGGTAGTATGATGCAGTATTGTTTAAGCAAGTTAGTCCAGCATATGCAGTAATGCCGCTCAATTAGAACCCTATTGTACCACTAATATCAGTGTTCTCACTTTACTGCAATCGCAGTATCGATTTTTACGATATTTTGTCCTACTGCACCACTGAATTTCTGTTCGAATGTACTGCGATTTGGCAACAGCCAGTAAAAGGCAAGTTTTCGATAATTTTTGCTCACATAAAAAGAGGTAATTTGTTTCATTTGTATTTTTCTGCAAAATTTGAAATATCTCGGATCAATCCCCTTGATCCCCCCTTATCTACGCCACTGACACTGAAAGTCTCGGAATAACCAAATTTTAGGACGGCTATCGTGGAATGCTTTAAAATCTGACATTATTCTTAAAATGATTTTCACAATTGTAAAAGAGTGAAACCATAACACCAAATATTTCAAAAATGTTTAACTGATACTGAGATATTTAAGGACAACATAGGGCCCCCCTGAAGCATTTTCATCCGGTCCGAGAGTAATTTTGGAAAATTTTGCTTAAAAAGAGCCGAGCAGTATCATAGAAAAATGTGTGGAACCAGACTTTTGGAAAATTTAGGATTTAGAATAGGCTAGGATATTAAAATTGGACCCAGTGTCTTTATCTCCTCTTCAGGAACTCTCACTGTATGCTTGGTAGATTGGTCGCTTCGTGTTATATTTTCGACTGAAATACCCGGAAAAGTTCTTGAATTCGCTTGTTTTCATAGAAACAATACGAACCACGCATGGATCTTTTTGGATGTTCGGTTAGTTTTCGCTGCAATGGCTCTGTATCTAAAAACTATTACAAGAAGATATTTGTTCTATGCACCTATAGAAACAGTGCAGTCTCTTTAATTAGCGTCAATCTAGATTCTTCAACTAATGGGAAGTAAGAAATAAGCGAACTGCGTAATGGAAACGCTTAATGAGGTCAGATATGATCTTCCTAAATGATCCATTCACAGTGAAAAATTCGCTTCATACCTACTGTAATACGCATATTTCCAACATTTTAAGGAAATCCAAATTTTTAATGCATATTTAGAAATGCTAAAAAGCTAACATAGTGCTTAAAAAAACAATTTTTAAGATTGGTTAAAAAAAATTAAATCGATCTCAAATTGTTTTCTTCTATACGCACCAAACATCCAAAACATCCATGCACTCAGAAAAATGAGTCTAGTATACTCTAAAGTTTTTGTACCATTACTTCAATGAGACGGCAATTTACCAGATTTATTCACAAAAGAAAACATCGATATTTATTTACATTATTTAAGTATGTATGTACATTTATTTATATATATGTACATACTTGACGAATTCTATTGAGATATTTTGTATGGAATGAAATGTGTCCCGGAAATTTAATAATCTGTCATGTTACGTTTTAATACGTTTGCCCCACTAAAATAACAAAATGCAATATGTTTGATTAATAATAGTATGAATCCCATAAATCAACCACAACCAGAAAAATGCATCCCGTAATGTTAATAATTTCCGTGTTATTAATTTATTGAGTCTTAGATTTATTTTGAAAATTAGCAAAGTATGTATGTATATTGTTTTATGTGGCGTCCTATTACATTAATTGGATAGGCCTCTTAGTTGAAATGTATGCACATAGATGTACTTTGCACGACAGCCAATATGAAGCTCTGTGGCCGTGACCAAACGGTTGCCGCCCAATGACTCTGGAAATTCTTTACAATACTAGCGAGTCCGATGTTCAATACTCGTCACGAACAAACGTGATGGTAGTTATGGGAGTTCTTATAGAAAATACAGTTCGATCAAAATACGCTAAATCGTTTTTTTTTCATTATAGGATCACTCCTGTTAATTTAACAGGATATATTCTATTGAAGAAAAATAATACGATCCTTTTTTTAACCGTGCCACAATTATAATAAACGGATATTTATCTGCTGAAAACAATGGTTCAAATATTTTTAAAGTAATCAGATTTTTCCTATTGACCAAAAATAATGGGAGAAAATAATGAGTTTAATGGGATTTCCCATTGAAATTTTTCTGAGTGTGGGTTAAGAGGGGAGGGGGTGCCACCCCCATTTTGCTGTAACCACTTTGATCGAGATTTTTTCAGGCAATGCGATATGATGTTACGCGGAGGAGCTGATGCACTCCGATGACTATTGAAGGGAAGCTCTCAGTGTTCACAAGGTTATTACGCTTCATATGCATAAACACGGCATTTAATGGGTCACTGGTCCATCTTACAACTAAAGCACTATTACCTAAGAATGGAATGATAACAGCGCTGCTATTCTTCCATGAACGTCGTCGATACCGAATGGAAACTGTATTCTACTCTTTTGAGGGTAACTTGAAGAGCAGCCAAGCGAAGAAATATAGACGAGACGGTGGGCTTTAAAAGGTTACATTCAAGGATCTGGCTTTACGACGCGAGTATACCAAGTATTGAAGACTTCACTCGGCGTGCTACTGTATGAAAGGAGACTAAAGGTGAAAGAGTTTTGATTTTTAATTAGCCATTGCTCTTATATCCATCATTTCAACAATCAACGATAGCAAACCTCACTACAAAATGAGGGTTTTTGATACAAAACGTTAAAAAAAAACATTGTATCCCACCCCACCTTTATCGATCTTTTTCTTCTCTGTACCGTAACCTCTTGTGCCGTTTTTATAGGCTATTTTGAGTCAACGTTAAAAAATAAATAACAGGCGCGACAATCCAACATTGGACTAAGGCCGCAGGATGTGTTAGTGACATCCTATTTCCAAGATCTTATCTGCTTTTTGTTGAGGTAAATAAGATCAGCATCACGCTCAGCAATGTTATTTATCCCCATAAATGGGTACTCGTTGTATATAATGTTGCAAAGACTATACAGGGTGTCCGGAAACTGCCGCATAAACGCACCGGATTATGATTCCTCAGTTGATTTCCAGCAAAAAAAGTTGTACCTAACATACTCCTCAGCTTAACCCTTTAGCTGCCACAGGCATTTAAAGATTTTTGAAAAAATCATTTTCTTGCACGACTTAAAGCCTAATATCTGCAAAGCTAGACCAGCTAGAATAGTGAAATAAAATGATTATTAGAGCCAACAAATTTACCTGTAAAATAAAACTAACCACCCTAAAATCGGATAAGAGGTTTGGTTTTTACAGAGCTTCAAAGTCAAATTTGCGTGATTTGACCCAAAAACAAAAAAAAAATCTTTTTTTCCATCTCAATTGTCGCTAACTTCTGCCAAGGTGAGGTGATTGTACAATTGTTTTAAAAATTGGCGCATAGTCTTACGATTAACGTTATGTTCCGTATAACTTTTTTGCTGGAAATCAACTGAGGAATCATAATCCGGTGCGTTTATGCAGCAGTTTCCGGACGCCCTGTATATTTCCTATCCGCACATGTACGAAAATTTTGGACCACGCTGAGATTCGATCTCCGGACCTCTAGATTACTAGCATCGTAGAGTGCGACTCAACCAAGTGAGCCACAGAGCGTGGCGATCGGTAAACGAAAACGTTGACTGCAGTTATCCCTTCGACAGGACTATTTTACTTAACTTACTTAGGTAAGTCTAAACTCCTCAAAAATTAATCCTTAAAAATAAGCGTTAGACTATTTTATATATTTTACAATTACAATTTTGAAACAAAAGAGGTGCGTTTTCGTGAAGTTTAACGCCGGGCGCTACATTTTCTATGCACTACTCTTCCGAGTTGTTTTATACTCGCATTTGTATTCGATAAGAGTTTAAGGACACCCCGAAATATAAAAAAACATCTGTGTTATGCGATGCAGATACGTACATACTTGCAAAAAAAACTGCGTCTTACTTACCCACATTCGCAAAAAGGGACGTTACGTTTGGAATTTTAATAGAAATTATAATTTCATTATCAATAAGATGCGTCATATGTACGTAAATTACCTATTTTTAATCAAATATGCCCTTATTGTTCGGCCAAATTTGCACCCCCGGTTTATAGAAACGTAGGGGGTACCGTAAACTCAACTTTAACGACCCATAACTCCGTTACCGTTACACGAAACCGAAAACCGAATGTAATTGATATGAAATGTACTCGTTGTATCCTTTGATTTGAGTATGGGTACTCAAATCAAATCAAAAAACTTCGATAATTGTAAAAAAGTCGACTCGACTAAGCTGACCAGACGTACAGCATTTTACTGTACAGTACAGCATTCAGTACAATTGGGCATTCGGTGGCTCAGTGGTAGAGATGACACTCTATCTCTGAGTTGCCGGAGCGTGGGTTCGAATCCCACTGTGACCATGGATGTTTATGTTTGTGTTGTCTATAAAAATGCTCCTACGGCAACCGGTTCTTCGATGTAAAGCGCCCCGGAGCTACCCATTGTCCCAGCGGCCAAGAGCTGCCAAGAACCCCTTCGATTCAAGAGAGAAAAAAAAATATGTCTTGTGTCGCTACAACAACAACAGTACAGCATTTCAACCTGCCGTACAGCATTGGTAAATATACAACAAAATGTACAGCATTTCTGATACCACACAAAGAAACCTAGAAATTGTGAAAGGAAAAATAAAAAAAAATAAGGCGCATGAAGCACGTCCTAAATTACTAAATTTTTGTATAATTTAACCTTTTTCGCCGAAATGTATGCAAAACTTGCAAGTCCCATGCAAAATGTTGTACATACTCCGCTGGAGTCTTATGAATCACCGTTTACTTTACCGGGAGCCATTAGAAAGATATTAATCCAACTTCGGTACGGTTTTTGTTTGTGCCCAAACTTCTATTACGAACATGTACGGGATATTCACGAATTTCATGCCATTTTTCAAAACCCGCTGTACCCCCTGACCTTACTCGTAGCACTCGTTCTCCAGAATCCCACGGGTGATAAGGACAACAATCCTTTGGCAAATCCACATAATAGATACACGACAGTATTACTCTTTGTTACTGCACCAGCAACATAGGAACAAGATCTAAATGACCAAGCCGAAATTATAGAAAATAACCCACCCCAACGGTATTCTATGTAGCGACGATTACGAAACATTTGCCAGGTCCTAAAAGTCCGTATGATTCAGGAACAGTAAAGTAATAATAATAATAAAGCGTAATAACTTCTTCATGTCTTTTTGATCAGTTTCTCTTTTATAAAGTGCCCAATTGCATTGCTGGAAAGAGTTATTCAGAGTTGGGGTTTCATTAAAAACAAAAAAAGGAACGTGCTAATTGCAAGTATGACATTACATTCACGTTGTATTCGTTACAAGTAAGCTACGAAAAATGTGTTGAAAATTAGGGGAATTGCAACTATAGACCTAGAAAGACCATTGTACAACAGCAGCCTTCAATGGTTAGTAATGGATGGTCTTAGCCTCCTCCAGGACCAGATTCTGGCTGTACCACTGCACTACATAATATAAACTTATCGGTGAGTCCTGTGATCAGGCTTGTCTGTTAAGGTGACCAGGGCTCACAATGGATATTTAGCGGGATAAGCGCACTTTTATATTTATATTTGGCAATCGTTCATTTTCGGTAACTCGGAAGTCCTCGCATTCTGAAAACTGACCGCTCTGAAATTTGATCCACTTATAGAGGTACATGACGCTCATATTTCCTTAAAATTTCATGGTCCTACTTATCCGCGTTCGAAAGTGACAGCTACCTAAATCTCACTTTTGTGTTTTCTATCTAGTTTGACTGTCCATAACTTAGGAATTCGTCGCGGAAAATTGTGAAATTCGGCAGACTTGTATAGAAAACCACACTGCCTACATTTGGTAAAAATAACATGGCTCTAGCTGCCAAGGTTTAGAAGTTACAGCCGTCGAAAGATGCGATTTTAATTTATCATAAAACAATGAAAAAATCAGTTACTGTACTCCATCCGATTCCCCTATCAACCTCTAGATAAATTGAAACGGTGCCAGGAAAACCGCCACCAACTAAAGAATTCTCGGCCTAATAAGGCATCAGTTTATCTATTGCAATGAACGAAACGAAGCTTTTAAATAAGTAAGGTATACTTTGCGGGTATCATGAAAAAGTTGCACTCTGGCCGCTTGGATAACTTGGGGGTAGTATGGTTGAGGATTTGCCTGAAAATCTAAATCCGTATTTGTACAGTTCGCGAGTTATTTAGTGAACAGACGGACAGACAGACATTATAGTTAAAACTCAAATTCGATTTAGAATGGTTTCATACAGAACACTGAAAAAATCATTTGCTAAAAACAAGACAAAAATATTTACAACAGGAAACAGCCAAGGAATAATTTTCCTGATTTAAGATTTATTTTCTTATTTCAAGAAAAGTCTGCTTAAAATAAATAAATAAGCATTATTTTAAGCAAAACTTTTCTTGGAACAAGAAAATACATTTTAAACCAGGAAAAATTTTTTCTTGGAACAAGAAATTATATCTTAAATCAGGAAAAATTATTCCTTGGCTGTTTTTTGTTATATATTTATACCATTCGCTTATTAAGCGAAAAGGGTATATTAACTTTGTCATGAAGTTTGTAACGCATTGAAGGAATCATCTCCGACCATATAAAATATGTATATATGTATATGTATGTTCAGCGTGACGAGCTGAGTCGATTGGACGATGTCCGTCTGTCCGTCTGTTGCAACGCGTTTTGCTCGGCCAGTTTAAAAGCTATGGAGCAGTTTCTACACATGCTTCTTTTTGTTGCAGGCAGTTTGTATGTTTGAATCGCTAAAATCCGACAAGAGGGTCGTGGGGCTGCCATACAAACCTAGTCCCCCACGTTAGGTTCTTCTAAGAAAAACTTTTTTATTTTCTCATCGATTTCAATCAAATTTCGCACAAATGTGTTTCTAGTGATACCACAAAACATATGTAAAAATGGACCAAATCGGACCATGGGGTCATGGGGCTGTCACACAAACCTAGCTCCCCAAATTAAGTTACTCTAAGAAATTCGGTTTATTTATACACCAATTTCAACCAAACTTCACACAAATGTGTTTCTAATGATGACACAAAACGTGTGAATAGATGGAGTCGGACCATGTGGTCATGGGGCTACCATACAAACCTAGCCCCCCAAATAAAATTTTTCTAAGAAAAACGTTTTTATTTGCACACCAACTTCAATCAAACCTCAGAAAATTATATTTGTATTGATGCCACATAACAAATGTGAAAATAAATGAAATCGGACCATGGGGTCATGGGGCTGGCATATAAATCCAACCCCCAAGTTCTTCGAAGAAAAACTTTTTTATTTGTCCACCAATTTCAACCAAATCTCATAGAAATATGTTTTAATTGATGCCACAAACATATGTAAAAATTGATGGAAAGGCCATGGGTTCATAGGGCTGCCGTACAACCCCACCTCCCCCTTTTTGGTTTTTCTAAGAAACCCACGTCCCCCGCTTCCCCCCAATAAATCTTCGCCATGGCACTTATGTGAAAATCCAAGGAAAAGCATGGAAGCGGAGAGGACTGAATACAAGTCCTAGGTACGCCCGAAAAAACTCTTACCCCGAGGAGAGCGAAGGGTATCCAAACTTACGCCGCGCCCGAAATTAGCTTCGGTCTGTTTTTTTTCTTGTTTTTAGCAAATGATTTTTTCAGTGAAGGGACCCTCAAGCTAAGACAATCGCAAAGCGGACTTTGCAGAATGCCCTTAAATCTACAGAGGTATGGCTTGAAATTATTTTTATATTTAAGAGAGTGTGTAATCGTCAAAAATCCAAAATTAGTAACTTTGTTCCAAATCGGGGAGATACATTAATTACGTTTTATGTGGGTTTTATGATACCCTAAACTTCTTCGTTTAAAAGCCGAATGAATATGGTCCCACTAAAAAAATTCAAAGTTTTAACGTTAATAGGTAAATTATATTCAAATTATTCACTATTTAAAGCATTTTCTTTTTGAGAATAGGAGTGGGGTATGTTTTCATACTAGCCAGTTTGATCAACCGGCTAGTACGACCGAAATATTCACCATTTCAGGCGATTTGCATTGTCAGGTCAATAGCTAAATTTGGCGTTTCCAAAAAGCAATCTCAGGAATAAGGGATTTTTACTAGCATACCTTATATGAAAAGAATTTAATTCACAAGATTTTGGTTCACCCAAACTAGGAAATGATTAAAATTATTAGTTTGCATACTGAATTTATTTGTTTACGTGAAATGAAACAAAAGGCATCAAACAAATGTATATGTATGTAAATTGTTATATGACCGAAATCCCGGGTCGAAAAGTATAACATTGTAGCACCTTTGCACTATATGCTAAGACTAAGTCTTCTTGGTGGCGTGGTCCGACATGCCTAGATAGCATTGAATAATTGTTTACACAAGTGGCTGATACTGTTTAAGTGCTTGGCCAGTACCAATGTGTTTTGTTTAGGTTCTAATAAAAATGCATTGGTACGCAATAATTTTATTGCCTGACGGATACGCAATATTTTAATGGTCTGATTGCGTATCGATATTGAGTAAGATTTAATGATGACTAAGTGAAGAGCCCTTTTGTAAACAATTGACCAAAATCAACTAGGCATGGGTGATTTAAAAAAGTAAAAAGGCAGACTAGACTTGGTCGGACAACGGGCGCGTCACCAAGTTGACGCTCTTATAGCTTAGCATCAAAATTGATCCTAATAATTCAGGTGTGGGGTTTAATCCCAAATCCCGTGTGTTGTGTTACCATTTCCCATGATAGAAAAATATATCGCGAAAGTTAGTTGTAATTGTGATGTGCACCGATTGAAATTCCATGAAGGAAGGATTGTGAAGAAAGTTGTGTCTTTCATAGGAAGTGGATTGAAGCGGATAGGAAATTTCAGAATGGCATTTTCACTTTGGTATGACATGGTCCAAAGGATGAGTGAGTGACCTACAAGGAAAAAAAGACGGCTGATCTGTTGTAAGTATGCACGCAACAAAATTTAAGTGGAGAAATGCATGGTGAGTAAAATTGCATACATTCTTTGTGGTTTGATCCGAATCCATTAGAATAATGGAACAACTGTGAATTGAGGTATTGGGATGGTCCAGTAAATTGAGAATTCCCATATTTGCGGGTTTGTGGTCCTGCAAATGTTGTCTGATGTCCCAGAATTTTAAAATGTTGTTTTGATGTGTGAATTCTAAAAGGTGCTGTTGATACGGTGGTGTCGCCAGAATGATTTTGAGTGTGAGGCCAGAAGGAAAATAAAATAATAACGAGGTGTCTCGCACTTGTGTATGCACTATTATTTTTGAGATTTAAAAATATGTAAATGAGTGTTGGGAGTAATCAAATGAGCAAAGTAGTTGTTCAATTACCTATTGGTTATTGTTGTTATTGATTTTGAACGTTAAGGGTTCAGTCATACAGAAAAATCATGATAACGAGGATTACTATGATGAATTCGAAATTGAGGTGACACATATGTTTTCGTCGTTGAAGTTCCTCATTTACTTTTGGCGTTTGTGTAAGAGGTGAAAGTGCAATATTTTCAAGAAAATGTAGAAAAATTTAAAAACACATTTGTCTTCAAGAATTTAAAAAGACAAGGGTGAAGGTTGATGACAAATTAAAATTTTCTGTAAAACGTCGTCTTCTTTCATATCAGAGGGTGTCTCCGGACATTATTGAGTGAATGCTGTTTCAAATGCGTAATTTGGCAAATGTGCTAATGATGGTTATAATTTATGTAATGATGAAGCATTTTCGTCATTCGAGAATCGGTGTGTCAAGCCCATTATTTTTGGAGTTAGAGTAATGTGCTTGTTAGTCCACTCAGCGTATTTGTTTCTTATTTTTTTTACCAGTGTCTGCGCGGTTTAGCGGTAATGATTTGATTCAGATGCTGAAGTAGATTTTATTATGATTTTTGAACGGCTACTCATTGTAGGCCTGAAAATCGAGCAGCAAATTCATGCTGTATTTGTCGTAAATATTAGAGTAAACCCTTGCGCGATCTGATCGTGAAGTTTGACAACGGAGTTGATTTTGAAATATCGAAAAGGGTGTAGTTGAAAATGTTACTGTAATTGTTGTTGATAGTGGTTCAAATCTATTTTTAAGCTTTACTTACAGAATTCTTAAAATTTGCCTGTTGAATATTTATGTTTTCAAAGATATTGCTGTGATAACAGATGAGATGTTTCAGTTGATTTGGTTGAAATCATTGATGTTGCATTTCACGTTTGCTGTATTAATTGTGATTATCGGCATAATTGTTGCTGCTGTAGTTGGCATGGTTTTTGTTGCTATTGTCGCAAATTTTGTTTTAAAGTTAAATATGTATGTATTTCCTGACAAGAAAATGTTGCTGCAAAAAAAAAACTTGTCAGTTTTGGTATTCAATGCTTGGTTGTTAAATCGCAGTTGCAGTTAACTGCTTGTTGTCGATCTGATCGGGAGACTTGGAATTCGCTGTAGCAACAGATTGCAGTGAATATTACTGAGAAGGAAAGTATGTATTCTGACGCTTATGGTCATGTTAAACATTGATCGACAAGTTTGGACAGTGCTGAAAAGGCTCATACTATATGTTGTGGATGCCTTAATATTTGTAGGAGTAGAGAACTCCATTATGGTTGTTAAAATGTAGAAACTGTTAAAAAAAATCAAACAGAAGGAGAAGGTAGACTACTTTAAGTTGTCTACAGGTCGTGAAAGCGTTTCTGCTCTGCCGTTGTTTTGCGAGATCTAGGAGGATTTCTTGACGCAAAATGTCCGACTTTCTTATTTTCTATGCGCATTATGACATAGTTCATTTTCATGACACCAATTGAGTAATTTTTGAAGTAGTTCATTAACATAAACAAATTAAATCATTGATGTGAGAATCAATAGTACGTGTTGGTTGGTACCAAACCGTTTGATTCTTTTGAGTTCAAAATGCTGTGCAAGGTTTCCTCAGTATTATGATATGGCATGAAGATTGTTTATTCACGTTTCATAAATGAATTTCTTGTTGACTTCTTACAATAATAATGAATTGATGTGAATTCGATAGTATAAACTTCAACAAAGTGAAGTGCTGAAGTCATAATTATGCGATTTATAAAAATAATTATTGTTAAATATATCAATTTTGGTGAAAGAAGTTTTATGGTTGTTGGCTTAATATGACGTGAAGCATCTTTCGGATTACCAAGCTGAGTAATTGCGAAAAGGAAGAGTTGGATAGCTTCTTGGAAATAGAAAATTTTCTGATTCAAGATTTTTGGACTTAATACAAGTCGGAGATGATACACTTATTGTGTGCTTTAGAATTTCCATATATATAAAGGAAGGTATTGAACGTTGAAACCTGAGTATAGTGAATATTTATTCATGCAAAGTGGTATGGATAAACGTTAGTGTGCTGCAAGCATGTTCTTAAAAACACAGAATTGGAAAAGGCTTGATGTGGTGCTGAGGGCACATTTCTTTTCAAATTGGAGAAACATTACAGATAGGTCTACATGCTTGATAAGGATTGCAGTTAGAGATGCTGTATATCGCGGTGAAGAGAATGGTATAGTTTAAGCATAGCTTAAATAAGGGTAATGAGTACCTGTTTGAATTAAAAAAAAATGTGCAATGGATGAGCAGAAATTTTGAAAAAAAAGGTTGATTATCAAGTTGACATTCACTAATTAAGAAGAGCTGTAATTAGCAGTTGAAGTCCGGGAGCAGGTTTGGCTCGTAACTGGAAGAGGTGAGCGGCAGGCTCGTGATTGGAGAGTGTAATGAGATGGTCCAGGAGCAGGAAAGGCTCGGAACTGGACGTGTTGGGCGCTATGCTCAAAAGTGTTGACTGGATGGTCCAGGAGCAGGTGAAGCTCGGAACTGGACGCGTTGAGCGCTATGCTCGAAAGTGTTGACTGAATGGTCCAGGAGCAGGTGTAGCTCGGAACTGGATGTGTCGGGCGTTATGCTCGGAATTGTTGGATTGTGGTCCAGGAGCAGGAGAGGCTCGGAACTGGACATGTTGAGCGTTGCGCTCGAAATGGGTTGTGGTCCAGGAGTTGGCGAGACTCGGAGCTGGACGTGTTGAGCGTTATGCTCGGAATTGTTGCATAGTGGTCCAGGAGTTGGCGAGACTCGGAGCTGGACGTGTTGAGCGTTATGCTCGGAATTGTTGAATAGTGGTCCAGGAGTTGGCGAGACTCGGAACTGGACGTGTTGAGCGTTAGGCTCGGAATCGTTGACTACTTAGTCCAGGAGCAGGTGTGGCTCGGAACTGGACATGTTGTTGGATCCAGGAGCAGGTGAGGCTCGGAACTGGATATTAAGCGAAACGCTCAGAATTTTTGATTAGTTGTGTCCAGGAGATGTTAGGTACGAGACCGAACGATTCGTTTCTCAGAAGGGAGTAGTTTGTAACTGGATGAAGCGATGATTGCGCTGTGAATTGATGGTTGATGTTCAAGGGCAAATGTTGCACATAACTCGATAAGAAATTATATGCAAGCAATTGTATGATTTGAATTGATTTTAGGCTGCCAACTGAATGAAGTTGATATACAGGAAGCAGATGAGTCTCGCTACTGTATATGGTATTCAGTGTTGTCTGTGTCATTCACTGAGGACAGTGAAATCGTAGGTTGGCCGAATGTTATATGACCGAAATCCCGGGTCGAAAAGTATAACATTGTAGCACCTTTGCACTATATGCTAAGACTAAGTCTTCTTGGTGGCGTGGTCCGACATGCCTAGATAGCATTGAATAATTGTTTACACAAGTGGCTGATACTGTTTAAGTGCTTGGCCAGTACCAATGTGTTTTGTTTAGGTTCTAATAAAAATGCATTGGTACGCAATAATTTTATTGCCTGACGGATACGCAATATTTTAATGGTCTGATTGCGTATCGATATTGAGTAAGATTTAATGATGACTAAGTGAAGAGCCCTTTTGTAAACAATTGACCAAAATCAACTAGGCATGGGTGATTTAAAAAAGTAAAAAGGCAGACTAGACTTGGTCGGACAACGGGCGCGTCACCAAGTTGACGCTCTTATAGCTTAGCATCAAAATTGATCCTAATAAAATATTCCTCGAAAGTTTGAAGCAAAAGCACGTACGAAAATGCTGTAATTTTTCAGTTAAACATAATGTTTTCGTGTATTATTAAATAACATTGCACTGTGTTATTGGTGCCAACTCATAGCAAAGCAATAACCTAAGAATTATATTTCACCGATTGGTTTAACTGTTAACACATCGACTAATATGTAATCAAAATGCACCATTAAAAGATGCTATATTGTTGCTTTTAATGTCCTTAAAAAATCTGCATTGTTTTATATTACTGTCATTTTTAGGCTATTGTTCTCGCCCCGTCTTAATATTATTACCTGCAATTTCCGCATACAAAGCACTCGAAATATTTTATAATTCAAATTCACAAAATTTTATCTGATTCATTTAAAATTTCATACCGCATCCACGGCCCCTGCACAGCGCACATCCTCAAGATACCATACATACATATATGTACATAAATCATCATGCAAACAATACAGTTTTTGCCGACTTTTATCAACCATTTCCAAAAGTTATGCAATTTCACTGAGCATACAGATAAGATAACCTCAGCTAGCAGCAGCAGCGCAAGAATTTGGCTACTTTCTTATACGATATCTATAAAATATTTACTTTTATCTCATTGCATTGCACGTTCGTATAGTATAGATAGTATGCAGGCGAGCAGTCAGCCGTCTCTATGAAATTCATAGAGAAGACCAAAATAGAAATGTTAAGTCCTTGATGAATAATTTATAATATGCCGGCAATGATAAAGTTTAAATGTGTAAAGCTTGCTTGTCTTCTTATCGTTAGGCTATGCTTTGTTTGTTTGTTGCATCTTCAATGAGGTGGAAACACAGAAGGCACGTGGTTTCGCAATTAGTTTGGGGCTAGTCGAAATTTTTGGCTTAAGCTATGTGGAGATAAGTACAAAGTACGAGTACCTACATATTATAAGAACAAAAGTTTAGCAGCACTTTAATTTGTCTAAATAAAAAAGAATTTCCCTTAATCTATGCAGAGTAGCTGACCTATTTGGTTTTTTTGCACCTTAAAATAAGCTTCAGGTTGCAAGTCCCATGTTGAAGTCCTTTTTTTTCAGTAAAAACCTCCTCTAACTCTCATTGTTTTTTTATACCCTTCGCTTCTAGAGTCAACGAAGGGTATATTAACTTTGTCATGAAGTTTGTAACGCATTGAAGGAAGCATCTCCGACCATATAATAAGTATACATACACTCCCAGTCACTTGAATAGGGACAAACTTTTCGAGAGTTGTTTATCTCAAAATATCCTTTTCCTTGCAGCAGAGAGGATAACTCAGTATTTGTTTACAAAGGCTATTATGTTGCTCATAGTTTGCGAGAAAAAAATGAAACATTTAATAACAACAGTTATGTTTCATCAACATTATGCTGATGCACTCATAAATTCTATGTTCAAAATTGGGTCACTTGAATAGGGACAGTTGCGATTCGGTCGTTATTTCGAAAGTGCTAGTATCGTATCCTAACTGTTTTTGTTTTAATCCACTCAGATTGTGTTTTGACTTTAATTTTTGTAAGTTTCGGTAATCATGGGT
Organism: Microchrysa polita; assembly: GCA_949715475.1. Lineage (NCBI taxonomy): Eukaryota > Metazoa > Arthropoda > Insecta > Diptera > Stratiomyidae > Microchrysa > Microchrysa polita. The sequence continues at coordinate 113,130,591 of OX454416.1, read as the reverse complement.
AGAAGAAAAAGCATTAAATACCGCGCAAATGGCTCAAATCGATGTTTTGAGAAATTAACAACACAGACTACGCGAAATTTTGAAAATATTGAAAAAAAAGTAAATCGGTTGTGTTTAACTATTCAAAAAATAAAAGTGGATATGGACGAAACATAAAAGGGCGTACGCGAGGTGCCCAAACCGCCAAAGAGAAAAGGGCCATTTTGCGAGCCGCCTCTAATTTTGCACTATCAGCGGCTATAATTGGAGCTAAAGTCGGTGCTACAGCTAGTTTATCAACAGTACAGCGTGTAATAAGGAATTCCTCACACCAAATGATTTACCGAAACTTACAAAAATTAAAGTCAAAACACAATCTGAGTGGATTAAAACAAAGACAGTTAGGATACGATACTAGCACTTTCGAAATAACGACCGAATCGCAACTGTCCCTATTCAAGTGACCCAATTTTGAACATAGAATTGATGAGTGCATCAGCATAATGTTGATGAAAAATAACTGTTGTTATTAAATGTTTCATTATACCCTATACCCATAAGATGGTATAGGGTATATTGTTTTTGTTACGACGATTTATGTAACACCTCAAAGGAGCCACCTGAGGTATGGCAAAGTATACAGGGTGTCCCGCAACTGGTTAGCCATAGACAAATGGTAGACTCTACAGGATGTTTTAGGAAAAATGTCGCCAAAATTATTTCTCTAGCTTTTACCGTTAAGGAGTAATTGCCTTTTTTGTGATTCTTGTCAAAAAGCACGACTTTTTGGTAAAAACTCCTATTTTCTAGCTTCCACTTTAGCCAAATCAATATTTTTCATATTCTTCTGAAAGTACACAAAATTTCCAATAAAAGGCCATATCGAACGTTTCGAACGGTTTCGTATCTTCCGAGATACGACGTTTTGAATTTTGCAGAAATGTCAATTTCAACTTTTAATGTCAAAATTAAACCCGAATTTCGTAACGATGCATTGAAGTGGCAAATCTGCAAAGTTCACAAAAGTTGGCCCAAATCCTAAGCTTTCGAACGGCGTATAAGAATAAAGCACAGAATTATCCATTTTGTGAATAATATGTGTAAAAGGGGAAAAACCATAGTCCGTAATAGGAAGAAATCTTGCTTTTACATGGAAATAGTTCAGTCATATAAGCATTTCCAATAGAAAAAAATACAGTAAGGCTATTTTTTTCTTGGTCTTGAATCAGTGGGGTCCCAGGAGTCTTAAACACATTTTGCTAAAATAAATTTGATCGGAAAGGTCCCAAAAAGGACAAGAAAGAACACCATTTAATCCTTGACTGGAGGTCGGCATTCGGGATATCATATCAAAGGGGACGCCGAATACATTACATATCCGGTGTTTGATTCCTATTTCAAGGACCCTAACGGAATAAATCGCGTTTGAATGGAATATTTTCGTGTTTCCCGTAACTTATCATCTGTATCTTTCCAAAGCCCAAAACTACGCGAATAATTCAAGTTGCCATTTCCTTTTTAATTTTTGCCAAGGAAAAATTGGATCGGAAAACTCTGAAAAAGGACATAAAAGGACACCTCATACCTGACAAATAAAATGTTTATCCTTTAGACTTTAGACGATGAAAATGAAAAATACTCTCACAATATTAATATGTACACAGCTAACCTTCGTACAAATAATTCAACACCTAAAACAATTTTTTTTTATACTTACCGTTATAATTAGTAAAGTAGCATCTACAACAGTAGCGAAAAGTATTTTTCCATAATGCATAACAACTATGCTATGCTTGATGTAAAAATGTTACTTCCTTTTCAAGATTGAAGTCGGTTTGGTACATTTGCAGACTATGGTTTTTTTTTTATTTATACGTATTATTCAGAAACTGGATGACTATGTGCTTTATTCTTTTATGCCGTTCGAAAACCAAGATACTACACCAACTTTTGTCAACTTTGCAGATTTGCCATTACAATGTACCGTTACGAAATTCGGGTTAAATTTTGACATTAAAAATTGAAATTGACATTTTTGCAAAATTCAAAACGTCGAATCTCGGAAGATACGAAACCGTTCGAAACGTTCGGTATGTCCTTTTATTGGAATTATTGTGTACTTTCAGAAGAATATGGAAAATATTGATTTGGCTAAAGTGGAAGCTAGAAAATAGGAGTTTTTAGTAAAAAGTCATGCTTTTTGACAAGAATCACAAAAAAGGCAATTACTCCTTAACGGTCAAAGCTAGAAAAATAATTTTGGCGACATTTTTCCTAAAACATCCTGTAGAGTCTACCATTGGTCTATGGCTAACCAGTTGCGGGACACCCTGTATATATAAATGATCAGGGTCGGCCCTGATTCGAATAAGCCATGTCCGTCTGTCTGTCTGTCTGTCCGTCCGTGTGTCTGTCAGTTCGCACGATAACTCCCGAAATAATGAAGCTAGCGTTTTGAAATTTCGGTCAGATGATTGCTTTGATAAAAGCTTGGATGGTATTGAAAATGGGCCAAATGGGACCAAGGGTTCCCCTACCTCCCATACAAATGACCCCTTCGTGATAGTGTAATTCGGCCATATTTTTCGACAGAATGTCGCTAGGGACCTGAAATTTTCATCAATGCCTAATTGTGACTTATGCATGAAGTTAGTGGAAAGTGGAGAAGGTCTGCCTTCCCCTACCCCTACATCCCCTACAAAGCAATATTCCGCCATATCTTTTGATAGAATGTCCCGAAAAACCTGAAATTTATCGGAAATGATAGCTGCTGGATGCCGTTATAAGATATTAAAGATGTGCGAGATACAGCCCATCTACCCCTCCCCCCTTAAAAAAAATTAAATTGAATATTTTCGGTTTTACGCGCATTCTAGGTCTGTACATGGGTATAGGGTATACACTCATCGTGCTATTCGCACGATTAGAACTCGGTCTCGTTTTTTTCTCGCAAACTATGAGCAACATAATAGCCTTTGTAAACAAATACTGAGTTATGCTCTCTGCTGCAAGGAAAAGGATATTTTGAGATAAACAATTCTCGAAAAGTTTGTCCCTATTCAAGTGACTGGGAGTGTAAATGATCAGCATAACATGGGGAGTCGATTGGGCGATGTCCGTCTGTCTATCTGTTGCCACGCGATTTATTCCGCCAATTTAAAAGCTATGAAGCTGAAATTTTGCACAAAGGCTTCTTTTTGCTGCAGGCAGTTTGTGTGTTTGAATCGGTAAAATCCGACCCTGGAGTCATGGGGCTGCCATACAAACCTAACCCCCCAAATTAGGTTCTTCTAAGAAATTTTTTTTATTTGTGCACTAATTTCAAACAAATTTCACACAAATGTATTTCTATTGATGACACACAACATTTGTGAGAATGGATCAAATCAGACCATGGAGTCATGGGGCTGCCATACAAACTAGAGATTAGCATCGAAAGAAAAACATCGATGGTTACCATCGAAAAAACACCGAGACGAAACCATCGATGGTAAGAAAACATCGAACCAAAAACATCGATGTTTTGGGTTTTTTGAGTACTCAAAAAAAAAATAATCACTTTAATATCAAAAATTAAGCTGATTGAATAGATATATGGTTTTGTTTATGGTTTTCATTCAATGCCTCCCCCACCCACCAGAATGTAACTGTTCTCTTTGAGTTTTTTTTGCATTCGTATCGTACCCAGAACCCACCGCATAGAGCAGAAATATCAAACTCGAGGCCCGCAGCCAGGTCGAAGAACTTAATTAAAAAAATGTGTGGCAGCACAAATTCGAGCTATTGATAACTCATTTCAACAATTTACTAAAACTCGCCAAGAAGTCGGTGGCTTATGCACGCTTAAAAAAATCACCGACGATTATTTGAGTTACATTTGCTTAAGGCATCCTTTTTTGTAGAAGAAAACGTTAAGCCTCTTCGTGAAATTGTTTTGTTCCGAAATTCGGTGCATTTTTTTAGTATTAGCCGAACTTGCTAGCTATCTGGCACGTTGCACTATAACTCGCGTTCGCATCCTTCAGGTTATTGGGCAAAAACATCTTGGGCTGAGATTTATTTGAGGTACGAAGTTCTAAAGCCCCGAAATCGTATATTTGATGAGGAAATCACCTGAACGTGAAATGTTGTAAATATGGCCATTTCAGCCCAAGTACAGAATTTATCCCTTTTAGCTTATTAAGCTTTACTGGTACATGCGTCTGTTTCAAACCTCATCACAGAACCAATTTTTGTATATTTTGAGCCTTTCTTTCTGACCGGACTTGATGTAACTCAGCTCAGACTAAGAATTTTCGCTCCCAAGGTTGTTTTGGGTTTCCTCTGGATGTTTATGACCGGTTCCACAATGTTCGGATCAGCTGTCCAAAATTTGACGGAAATTAATTCACAAATAATGTTGGCGTTTTAACTTCTCAACTAAGGTTCTCAATTTATTTCAAGAACATTTTCAAAAGATGTCATTTCTATAGGACGTAATCCCTAGGAAGCTACTGACAGATTAATAGTCACATCTTAAAGGAAACATTCTGAGATTAAATTACAAAAATACATAGGTTTCAATACACGTATTCAATTTTTTTATTCTGCGACCCGCTTAAATCTTTGGACACTGATATTTGGCCCAGACGAAAGGTTGAAACTATTCCAGGGCGAAAACACATTTGGAAATTGTGCCCTACCGGGCGTATAAAGAAAGACACTCCTTTTTGTGTGTACAGTGTTCACGATAGATGGATTGCATGTTGTATGTTACGATGGATTCACATTTTTTTCTGACTGGGCTGTTTGAAGGTATTTGCATACACTTATAAAGACAAAGTTGAGTTGTAAAAAAAAATATGTTGAGGAAAAAAACATCGATAGTTGAAAACCATCGATGGTGAAAACCATCGACCATCGAAACGTAAACTATCGATGGTGAAAAACATCGACGCAAAACCATCGATGGTAAAAACATCGACCATCGGACCAAAAACATCGATGTTCGATGCTCATCCCTAATACAAACCTAACCCCCTAAATTAGATTCTTCTAAGAAATTTTTTTTTATTTGTCCACCGATTTCAACCAAATTCCACACAAATGTTATTGTATTGATGACACAAAACATATGTTAGAATCGATCAAATCGGACCATGGGGTTATGGGGCTGCCATACAAACCCAGCTCCCCATTTTGGTTCTTCTAAAAAATATTTTTTACACCAATTTCACAAACCTTGAATTAATGTGTCTTAATCAAAGCAAAAAAAAAGATCAAAACAAATGGGATCGAACCATGGGGCCATGCTCCCGCATCCCCCAATAAAATTTTCTGAGTAAATATATTTATTTACCCATTTATTCCAAACAAACCCCACACAAATATTGTTTTGTCCACGCCACGGAGCTTTTGTGAAGATGGAAGGAAAAGAATGGGGTAGGGTTAAATGCAAGTCATAGGTCTGCCCGAAAAAAAACTTTTAGCTCGGAGGAGAGCGAAGGGTATCCAAAAATCGACCGCGCCCGAAAGTAGCCTCGGTCTCGTTTTTTGTGTCTTTCTTCGAATGAATAGTTTAGGCATATTTCTAGGTTGACAAATATTCTACATCTGCATAATAATTGGAAAACTTAAGATAAAAAGTAAAGTTAAATAATATTTGGAAAGTGCAACTGTTTTTTTTTTAGCAAAGTGGTAAGACAATACAATACATACACAGAATTGTATGAAAATTAAGCTAACCTCCATCATTATACATTATGTATTGATACGTACATGTTTTTCTTTTTATTCTATTTTGTATCAAAAGTATTTAATTTCCAAAATACCTAACTCCATGCATACTCTTCTCCTGAGAAGAGAAAAAAAATAAAATCATAAAATCTCCAGACCACGTTTTGTGCAAATTAGTCAAAACAAAAAACACCACACACAACTCTACGATTGACAAACCAGTCTCTCCAGAAGATACCTATCTAAACCGGTGTCAAGTATCTTAAAATATTGCAGACTTGAAGAATAGTCTTTTTGATATGATATGGACTACCCATACGGAGGTAGGCATCTACATACTTATATCTTAACCACTTCATGTTACTATCAATAAAACTTACGATTTTTGAATGACGCATTTTAGTGACATCATCATCCATCACACTCGAATGTCGATGTTATCAGTTTAATGGTTTTATAGCCTTCTTAAAGCTCAAATCAAATAGAGCAAGTTTACATTATCATTATCTATAGGCGCTGTTGAGTAGGTATTCTATTTTTTGTACTAGATAAAAGTGCGTGCTGGTGTATGCAAAATGCAATAAATTATACAGTAAACCATGAAGCTTAACACGTCTATATCGTTGCAGGCCAATTTAAATTGTGTGCTGTGAACAGATTTGTTGACACAATGTGCACTAAAATATTGCTTCATACTTTCACTTTATTTTTGTGTAAATAGGTAAACATATTTAAATATTATTATGTATCTATAATAATGAATTTCTTGTGTTGTTTAAATTTGAACAAGAATTCTAAATCCCAACAACAGATGCAACTATAATACGTAGATATAGTTTAGTTAATTACACTTTGTATGCAATTAATATTTTTTTTTTTATTAGCTTGTAAGCATTTTTACGAGTCTCTAGGTACTATGTAATCTTAACTCTGCGTAGACTAGACATTGTGGGGACGCAATATTAATTTCATTGTGTTGTGTATGTTATGCAGTGGCGTAACGTTTCGAAAATACCTTGTGTTCGATATCCAAATGGGGGTCACACAATGTAATTTTTATAATTAACCAGAATTATTGATACCACTATTTTTGTCAAATTACTACACGCTTCAAATTTTCAACTTTTCAAGTAAATTCAGGACTAAATTTCTAGGGGGTGCAGACTATCGAAAGGATTTACTAAAACCTCACGATTCAATCGAGTAAACGGGTTTAACCCTTAACTACATTCGTGGGGTAGTTTTCTACCCCAGTCGTCATTTTTTTTTATCATAACTAAGTTCGTATTGCACCACGTTCGTGCAAACTTCACGTAATCTCTGCTCGCGTTATGGTCTTTCTGAGTGCAGAATTGAGTCCTTCTACATGCAATAGTATTCTCGGTAAATCCACGGTGGGGTAGAAAAATACCCCACGAATGTATGTAGTTACGTTGGCTTTTTGTTCATCTTTTACCTTGAGTATTTATTTTGAAGACATATCGCGATATTTTTCTAAGGAGAGTTTGCACAAATTTTGGAAGAGTATTTTTTAAATGTGGCTTTAAATGTGTTTTATCTCTTTAAATAAAATGTTAAATCAGGATAAGGAACTTCCTTACGGTACTTTTTTCAAAAATATAAAATCATTAAAAGACCTCATGTCAATATTTTTATGTAATGAAAAATTAGAAAATTGTTTTTGTTAACTTTAATTCTAGTTTGCCTTAAATTTAAAACACTTTGAAAACAAGTTCCAAATTTTTTTTTTATTTTTTTTTTTCAATAAGGAAAACTCTTTTTTTGTACAGAAAAATAGTGACTGGCTTGAAGAAACTCCATTTCCTTTAAAATAATAAAATGTTTTGAAACAATATAAACATAATTTGAATTTAAATGAATGACTTTTTGCATTTCACCCTAAAACTTTTTAATGTATAGAGTTTTTTGCAAAATATACCAAAATATTTATTGGGGTAGAAATCTACCCAACAAATGCACATACGTTGGTAAAAATAACGAATGTAGTTAAGGGTTAAGTTAATTTATTTAGTTCAAATAGGCTATTAGGGTCTGGTAAAAAGCGATTTACAAACTACAACGAAATCTAGGTTTATTATGAAATCTCAAATCCTGTTGACCTTATCGTCCTAATTTTGTTGCAAAATTGGACAGTACAGTAGAATCCATCTAACTATAAATTTTCACTTCGACCTTTTGATGCATTACTAAAACGCCCTTTTTGCAATAAGAAGTGCAGTCTAAGAAGATTTTCACACTTACGACCAGATTACGTAATATGTGCAAATTACTTAATTTGAGCTGCAAAATTCCATATATCTTTTAATTCACCACATTGCAGATTGCGTAATCTGGCCAGATTAAGTAAAAGTGTGAAAACCTCCTAACTTATAAATCTAAAAATCTACGTCAAAGATTTGTGTTCATAAAAAAGGGGAAAAAAAATCGGACTTACAGGTTAATAACGTGGATAGATCGAATAAAAGTGCCGATTGTGGGCTAGACGGCCTCTACTGTAAGCGTGACATTTTCAAAGCTGTGTATTGGATAAACTCACAGCGGACTTCAACCACTTTTTATCACGATTTGGTATTGATTTAGTTTAAAATTTTGGTTGTAATCGCGTTAAGAAATCGTTGAAAATGTCTTAGTAATAAGCTTTATTTTTAAGGAAAATGTGGTGCATTTTTTTTTTATTTTAGTTAAATGGCGATGTTAGTGCCTACTCTTCGCACGAGAGCTTTTTGTTAATGGGTGCCACCATTACTCCTGTTAATGGGTGCATCCATTTCTTCATAAGATTTCAACAATTTCCAAAAGGATCTTCATTTTAGGAATTAATTCAAATAATAACGGGGCGGGCCTAAAACACCACACTGAGATGACAAAGAAAACTAAAACTTTCAACTCAATACCTTACAGGAAAAAAATATTTTCTAGAACACCATGGTAGGCTAGTCATACATTTCTCGGAATTATATGATTAGCTTTAAGTCCTTGCAAAATAACGTAGTTCAATCAACTCTTTAACCAAAATTTTGATGTAAATACAAAATAACAGTTCAGAAAGTATATATTTTTATGAACTCAGTTTACTTACTATAGAGTGGAATATGTAACTAATTCGCACTGAAAATAGGAGTGCTTCTATAATAGGTTTCAATGATTCTTATTGCGGTTCTACGGATTTTATATGAAATTTCGTGGTTTTGAAAACACTCTCAGTCTTTACTACAAATTCAACTTATCAAAATTAATAACACTCAAGATTCAATCATTGGTTTACATAAGGCCATCATCCCTATGGTAACAGGAAGATCTAGAAATCTACAAAAATCTACAATCTACAATCACAATACAAAATTTCCCATTCCTTGTCCCTACGCCTGGGGGCCCCTGGTGGTTGGGGGCCGTGTTCGACCCAACACATGGAACACCGTACGTTACGCCACTGATGTTATGCCTATAAAGCTTATCGTTCTACCGACCCTTAATGGGCTACTTCAGACTATACGAAAATAACCGTACGATTCAGCTTTGTTTGTACGCTGTTTGTTTTTGTAAAAGATGGTTGATCGTACTGTCGTTTTCGTTCAGCCTGAAATGATCCAATGAATTAGATATTGGAATTAGATTGTTTGTAAAACTCAAATGTAATTGGCACAATTAATCGATGGATTATTATAATTATAATTGACTTGATAGAAGTAAGCACTATCCGAAAAACCTACGACAATATTTAGACCAGAAACAAAATACAAAGTTTCTCAAAATATGAAAATTTTGCATCTCATAGAGATTCAAGCAAAACCAGTTTCATTCAATTCAAGCATTTGTTTGCTTCATAATAGAATTTTTTGACATTTTGGAAGCACTTCAGGAAATAAGCAAATCTTTTCCCAACTCTTTCAACAAAAAATGTAGGGTGTCTGTTATTAGTGGATTGGCGCGCCCGCTGGGGATGCATAGGTTTTGTAATGTTGGATTTCTGCAAGTTTTTTTAGATACTGTAAAAGTTGTTAAACTTCTCGTGTTTTTGTATTAAGAAAAGTTTGCTTGATTTAAGGTTAGCTTTCCTTGAAATGATTTATCGGTGTTTTACTTGGGTCAATCACTTCTCGAAAACAGAAAAATATTACTGGACTGTTTTTGTTGTATTTTCTTTATACTTTTCGCTTTCTAAGTGAAAGAGTATATTAACGTTGTCATGAAGTTTGCAACGCACAGAAGGAAGCACCTCCGACTATATATTGATGAGAGAACTCAATTGAGAGGTGTCTGTCTGTCTGTCCGTCTGTTGCAACGCAAACGATTCCCTCAGTTTTGAAGCCATCGGCCTGAAATTTTGTATACAAGTTTTTTTTTAGTGAACGCTGTATATGCAAGTGTGTTCCTAGTGAAGCCTCAAAACATATCTAGGAACGGATGGAATCGGAACATTACGTCATAGGGCTGCCATACAAACCAACATTAAGTTCTTCTAAAGGCGGCCCCAGACCGACAGGAGTGTTGCAAACACCGCACAAAAGATTGATACGAAAAATCGTGCAGCAGCAGTCTGGTTGGGCGACTCCAAGGAATCATTCTTGGAACCGGTCTTTTGTGCGGTGTGTGCCACACTCCGGTCGGTCCGGGGTCGCATTAAGAAAAACTTTTTCTATATTAGTCCGACCTTAATCAAACTTTACCCAAATGTGTTCCTAGTAAAGCCCCAAAAAATATCTACTATCTATCTGTTCTATCTAGTCATAGTTATTTGCCTAGTTTTTCCAGAAAAGGGATAGATATGTATCGATCTCAAAAGAAATTATTTCCGAGCAAGCCTTTCAATTGCGCTATTATACGAAAATATAACAATTTCAATGCCAGCAATGGTTGGTATGAAAAATTCAAGAAAAGGTTCGGCATACGAATGCTTCCAGCGATAGGGGAGAAGCTCTCCAATAATATTGCTGCGGTGGTGAGTCCAGTTTATTCTGAAAATGCTATCAGACAAAACGCCAAGGAAACAAGTGCACCGGGTCAGAAAATGTGCAAAGAACAAGTTACTTTTTTGGTCCGAAGGCATCGGAATAGCATAAGCTCAAATTTGCTGGTCATTGGAAAATCCAGGAGTCAAAGAGCGCTGAAAACCCAATATCTTTCGTCTGGTTATAAATCAATGACGTGAGCATGGACGCCTACTCACGAATTTCTGAGTTATCGGAAATTTTCGATTTAAAAACACAAAAGCTGTACTTTATCAACATATGCTGGGCATTCCCAACGAGCTCTCGTCTTAACAATTTCCCTTTTTTGACATATAACTACAGTAGACTCGCGAAAATTAGAAAAAAAAGTTTCGATCAATTCCAATTTCTAAGATTTTCTAATTTCTAAGCGTTTTTAAATAGTCCCGATATTTCGGATACCTTTAGATTTAAATTTAGTTAGATGTTCCTTAGGCTAGAGAGGGGAATGTTGTTTCACTCTTAAAAATTAATTTTGTTATTTATTCCCCTGCTCGTGGAGTCAGAGCGGATACGGAAAAGCTTATTTCACCAGGATAGCAATACAGACAAAAGAATGGAGCTATTCTAAATTCAAAAACAAAATTGATTCCCAAAATTAAGGTACATTATTCATCATTAAAAATGAGTCAAAATTGTTAAGCTTGAAAATTAGAAGAGTTCATCCTAATTTGAGAGCGGTGAGCGTACCTTACTCGCTTGTTATAATTTCCAAGCTATTCTAATTTCCAGGCGTTTTAATTTTCGAGCGGCCATGGTGCGTTAACTCAGCCGTTTATAGGCAATTTCGAGTCAACGTTACATTGCATATCATGTCGGAGTGTATATAATGTTACAATCACTATATATTTCCTATCCGCACATGTATGGGAATTTTGGACCACGCCGAGATTCTATCTCCGGACCTCTAGGTTACTAGCATCGTAGAGTGCGACTCAACCAAGTGAGCCACAGAGCGTGGCGTGGCTATTGTATATGATTTAGTTTAATCCCTTCTTCCTTCCTTGCCTCGTTCTTTATACCGCTCCATGGTTTCGCGTTGCTCGACCTGCAGTGTAGGCACATCGCCCGCTTTGGCGATAATATCTCAGCATATTTCTACAGGCAGCTCTATCTTGGATCGTGTCATCGCCGAGACCAATGCGTTGTTGTTGCTTTTTCATTTGACACATCCAGGTGTTCTTCGGTCTGCCTCTGGCCTTGGGTCCATCAAGTGGAACTTCCATTGATATCGCTTTCTTTGCTGGGTTCTCAGGCGGACGCCGTTGAAGATGGCAATACCAATCCATTTGTCGGTCTTCGAGCTTTTCGGTGATTGGTTGGTCTATGGACAAGCTGCCTAGTTTAATCCCTGTGTTGAGGTATTCCGGACAGAAAAGCGGCGATGCTAGGTGTTCCCTGACTCCGAAAAGTACGAAAATTGGAATACTATGGATTCACTCACCGTAGTAAAAAAAGCGAAAATTATCGATGCAATATATTCAGGACTCATTTTTTTTTTGCTTAAAAAAACTAAATACAGAAATTTTTATTCTGAAATTCAACATTTGATAACCGTAAAAGTATATATAATCTTGAAAAATTATCCCCCTTCCCTCTCCGAAAAGCTATCTACGCCACTGTTATATATACACTCATATTGTTGTAAGATTACCTTAAAACATGTAATAATGCTCAAAAATATTGCTATCCACAAAGAATGTGTAATTTTCGCACTGTTGTTAATTTTGACAATGATTTTACACACATTTTACACAGAATCTGCTAGAAATTTACAATCTTTTTTAGAGTGTATCTTACGTGTTGAAGATAAAAAAAACGTGGTTCCAAGAGAAAACCAATGTAAACCTTTCCACAATTTGTATACGAGTCACAATTTGTATACGAAACACAAGACTGAGGTTAATTTCAGGCGCGGCCGAAATTTGGATACCCTTCATTTTTCTCGGGCTATTTTTTTTCCCGAGCACCTACGACTTGTGTTTAATCCCCCCCCCCCCCCCCATTCTGTCACTTCCGTTTTCACATAAGTTTCGTTACCTCGATAAAACATATTTGTGTGAGGTTGGTGAGAATAACTGCACAAACAGAAAAAAAAAAAATTTTTTTTTTTTTGTGGGAGGGGGGATGTCCCCATAGTACGAATGTTTTTACTTTTGTTTTTGTTTTTAGTCTAGTACAGATAGCTCAAAACCCAAACATAAAAAAAAAGGAATTATTACTATCCGATCAAAACTAATTGTACCCCCCATACAAAGTGAACGAAAATACTAACAAATTTCACATTTTTTCACTTCTAAATTCTATGTAAAAAAGAAAAAAAAATTATCTCTTAGAACTTCATTATAACAGTTAATTGTAGTCTTCTGTATGTATGTTCAAACGGTTGTATCAAGGCGTACGCTACAAGTATCAAAAAATTGGGGTTGAAAGTCAGTGATACCAGTTTTAAGGCTATTTGCGAATATTTCAACTAACGTGTACTAGCAACCTTCAAACCCGATTTTTCGTACTTGTAAGGCACCAGAGCGTGCGTGTACAAACTTTTGGATATACATTCAGAAGACTAAAGTTAACTGTTATAAGGACGTTCTAAAAGATAATTTTTTTTTCTATTTTGGATAGAATTTAGAAGTGAAAAAATGTGAAATTTGTTCGAAATTTGGGTCACTTTGTGTGGGGGGTACCCTTAATTTTGATCGGAATGTAATAATTTTTGGTGGGGAGCATAACGGCAGCCCACCAAATTTGATCTGCCTGGCTCAATTTAAAAAGAAGCTACAGGCATGCCTTTTTGAAAAATGTTAGGAGGAGTGAGGGGGGCGTCAATAGTGAGAGCATTCCAATTTTTGGTAGAAATTAAATAATTTTTTTTTTAGCAATATATGGACAATATCTTATGACAGAAGGTCTATTCTATCAAGAGTTACAGTGCGAAATGTAAAACTCAAAAAATGTAAATTCACTATAATACTTTTGGATCTAGGGTATAATTTTCTAAGAAACTGTCTAGAGTGTTACATATCATTACAAAGGTAATTTTATATAGTTTGTTTTGTCCTCAGCACATTTTAAGGTCAGACTCATAGTTTTCAAGATATTTGCAAGAAACTGAATTTTCACCCCTTTGCCACACCCTTCCCCCTTAACCCATGGCGTAAATTAGTGTAACTTTTTACTGCGTATATTAGGCAGTGTATTCAACAATTTGGCATCAAACATTTCTTTTTTTTATGTTTAGGTTTGGGGCTATTTTGAACCAATTATACTGGACTATTTGTACTTTCGATAAAGACACATTGTAATGTACAAGGCAAATCCGGCTCTGCTGCAATTTAGATACTTCTGAAAAAAAAAAAATGATCTTCTGGACACCATTTGAATATTTTCATTGTAATTGTCTCAGATTAAAATTAACCGTTATAGATTCTTTCATTCAGGCTCGAATATCGGCCTCCTATGCACTAATCCTCTTCCAAAAAGCACACATCCCAAAAAATCCCTACTTTTACAAAAAAAAAAAAATAATTTGGCTCTTTACCTGATTATTTAATGATAAATTCCTAAATTTCGCTCTGCTGACCAATCAGTTTTCCAACTACTTTCCTAAGGCATTGCAACATGCAGTTAGTATAATTTCATTAAAAGATGGTGCGCATCAGTCCACTAGTGCGTTGCTTTCTTTGAATTTGGCCCTTGATTTAAAAACACACAGGATAGGCATTTGCCAATCGATCTATGTCCTTCTCAGTGTTTCGCCATCACAGATAACTCTTCGAATTTGGACTTCATTTCTGGGTGTCCAAAGTAAATCGAGTACAAAAAATTAATATAAAATATTTTTTCTCATTTTCTTATGACCCCATAATTCCAAATAAGAATTCCTTGTTCCTTTCCTAGCTCTGTTCAAACCGAAATACCACTTTCTGGACAAACCGTTTCAACTTATGTATTTTAGAACTTTTTCTAGTTCTTCCTCTTATGATCTAGAATTTGTTGCTTTCCGAATTTAAAAAATACTTAGATGCTAATAAAGTCGACATTTCTGCAATCTATTAGCTACCATAGAATAATAATTTGGACGACTTTTTTCCTTTTGCGAAACACCCTGTGTAGAAATACATATAATGTATGTATGTATGAAGGTTATCATGGAACAACGTGTTGCTAATCCCAATACTTGGGCCCTACATGGCCTTGTACACATTTTTACGACTTGTGCTAAGCTCTAGTCTAAAACATTAATTTTATAAAAAAATTAAATTATTACCATAAATTAAATGGCCAATAAGAACCTTCCTTGCCGAGTTAACAAGAAATAAAAAAGAAACAATTTTAATTCGCCCTTTTCTTTAATCCGCACATTTATGATTCTCTCAAGCATCTGATGGTCGGGACGGGAGGAACCCATTCTCATTTATACTTTTCACAAGACGCAAACCAACATTCGCAGCATATAACACTATTAAGAAAAAAGATGTTCTTATTGTTCCAAAAACTTTTATTAGACCACTTCTTATTATGGTAACAATTTCAGAGTCCCGGTATGTATGCTGGCTGTTTCGATGTCATCCAGTCCAAAACGAATAAAACGAGTTGACTCTACTCGTCTTTTGCCACTTTTACGAGAGCAGTCCAAGCCCAGTATTGTTGTACCTATAGAAACTTAACTGGCTATATAAGATAACTTCTGTGTGTGCTAAAAATGTACCTTATGTTTGTAAAGTCTGTATATGTCGTTTCGGCGAAAATGCTGGTTAACTTTACAAAATGTGAAATGTGCTAGCACACTGAACGCAGCAAGGAACATTAAAATTAATGTCATCCTCTCAAACCGCAACTCGTTTCTGACCTTTTTTTAATTTTATTTTCAAGGATACCGCCCGAGATGAAGACGAGTCATCCATAAAACTCTTGTTCGTGCTGAATTACTCGAAGATGTATGTATGTTACACACTTCGCGGTTTTTCAGTCCATGATAATAATTTTTCCTGAAGTTGAACATAAGAGAGTACATTGTGCACATTATACATACAGCGACATGTGTGGATGATAATACCGAGTAATAATCATAATGACAACGTGTCACTACAATTGTCGGTGAATTGTTAACACTGAAGTGCATTGTGAAAAGAATGAGTATACAGGTTGACAAGACATGTTGATTATTATTATCGTGTTCTTGCGTGGGGTTTTGAATTTTGATCATTGGTGAAATTCCTTAGATTATTAAGGCGGCACTCACATTGATTGCGGCAAACCAATGGGTTTGCTAAGCAATTGGGCTTGGTATGGCGAATGGAGGCAGTGAGCTTTGATTTGTTTATTGCATTCTTTTGAAATGTTTTTTTTTTGCGCCGAGTCCACCATTTGGACCCGAATTCACCAGGCGAGGCTGCATCCCCTAAGACACGATTTCCCAAACGATTGTCATAAAAATGTAATATTTCTCCTTGACTGAATGAAAGTTTAGAATTTTCGTTGAACAAAAGTTTTGTGTAGTATTCGTTTCTTTAGTTAACATTTCGGAGCTGTATTGTGAACCTAAAAACTTTTATTTTTAACTTTTTTTTTTTGAAAATCCCTAAGCCTGGTCCCCACCAATTTGAATTTTGGCTTGTTCTGCTATCCGTTCTCAACACTTTTGTGTTTCCGATATTTTCCGCTATATGGCGGACGGTAAGATAAGTGTCGCTAGTGTCGATAACAAAGACAAGAAAATTCATCTTGCGAAGCTGATAGCGTAATGTTCCAAACGTAAGTGAGACTTCGTTTGTGGATTGCGGGTGACCAATGAAACACAGTCTCGATTAAAGTTTTTTGTTTCGTGACGCCCATTTTGATGATATGTACGATAAATTTCAAATTACCGCTTTTCCTTCAAATCAAGTGTAAAACTAAAAGAGTAATTGATGTAACTATGGCTCTCCGTTTAAGGTATACGGCTTAGGGTGGCCCAAATTCAATAATCTTTTAAGTAGTCATCAGAAGGAGTATGTCTTTCAATAGGCAAATAAAAAACCACGAAACTAGCTAAGTTTAGTTGAAGTTGTTATTTAAGTGGACTTTCCTTGTACTAAAATAACTTATTAGTGCAAAATTTTGTAATAAAACGAATGTTGAAAAGTTTACGGAATGGGCACGATAGGATACATTTATTGTTTTGTTTGGAGAGGGTAACACCAGCACATTGACGAAACAAATTGGCGAAATTTCAAATAGCTGTTACATGGCTTTTGTTTACTCGTTTTTGAGTCTGTTTTACAGAAATGAAAATACAAAATTCCACTTCTGCTAGGATGTAAAATCTGCAACAGATAACTATAGATGACTATTTCGAATGAGTGTTTGCCTATCATCATTGAGTTCATCGAAGAAATATGAGGGGTCATTCGGATAATCTATCTCTGAGTTGCTGGAGTTAGGGTTCGAGTCCCACTGTAGTCATGGATGCTTGAATAGTCTTTCAAATGCTCCTATGGCAGCCTACGATAAATTCGACCTGGAGCTACCTGTTGTTAAGAAAGCTACCCTCCCCCCCCCCATTTCAAGAGAAAAAATAAAATGAATACTATACCAAAAACAAGAAATATGAGGCCAAATATTAGTCAAAACCAGTGCTGCCAGATAGGCTGCTTGACCTCCCTCTAAATTAAACTTGATTTCCCCCTAAAACGATGGTCTTCCCGCTATATTGGAAAAAGGACCGAACATCAAAAAGACTCCACGCTGGGCATCAATTGTCATGTGTGGACGGGGGTACGAGGCCTGGCCTAATGTTACCGCGGCACAGCTATCGAGACGGCTTGTCTACAGGCGGAGCGACGACAGGCGCTCTAAGTCAAGGCGAAGTCGGCCTAAGTGGAAACTTGCCATCAATAGCCTACTGGCATTTAAAAAGACAAAAAAAATCAGGCTTATCCGGTGAAGATGGACTCAGAACTGGCATGCTAGGGCTTGTTTATAATTCTTACAGTTTTCACGGAAGGCACACAAGCACTGGACACATAGTGCTTTGAATATTCAGGTTACGTAGGTAATATTCTCCAGGCAGTACCCATCTTATCTTTTCCTCCTTCATAGTAAGAATCCCGCTCAACGTTTCCACGTCACTTAATTTTGTTTACGAACAAAATGACAATAATTTGCTTTTCTATTACAGTAAAACACTGATAAGTGCACATCGATAATGCACAATTTTTTTGTGCACCTAAGCGTGTTGTGCACTTATCAGTGCTCCATATAAACTATCTAATTTACGTAGCATAAATTGAAACTAGTGGTAACAACTGATATCGTGTGGCTATACTTTGTAACGCTATAGTCAGGGCCGGCCCTAGGGGTGGACGAACTGGGTGGTTTCCCAGGGCGACCACACCATGAAACCCTTTATTTTCGGTGGGCGACCCCTCAGAAAGTGCTCCACTTTCTAGGGGCCTTCACGCAACAAGATAATCAAAGCATACCTGATGCAAAATCAATTGAATCGAGGGGCGATGTTGTCAAATAAAAATGAGGTTGCAAACACGCTGGATGTTTTACATCTTATCGGAAATTTTTAAATGTCCGAACTCCAAAAACTTCAGGATGAACCTAAGTCTATTCTATAAAAAAATACCGTGGAATTACCTGGTTCCAAAAATATAGAAATTTGTTTCGATTGAAAATTTCAAGTAGTGCCTATGCGCGAATATTTTCAAAAATTGCAAGGTCAGACATTAGGGTGTCGTGCTACATCAACACAATAAAAAAAAATTGACAATCAAAAATTGAAAAAAAATCCAAAATTTTGCTTGGAAATTGGTAGGGGTCATATCATCGATTTGGCCCAGGTCACCAAAATGCTAAGGCCGGCCCTGGCTCCAACAATTAAATTTGACAGAGCCATGTACAAGCGACTTTGTAAAGCTTTCGAACTTTGGCAACAAATATTAACAAATGTGCACTACCAACGCCATCTTGATAGACAGGCCGGACTGTCGAAATTCGATTTCGAAAATTTGGGTTCTTAGCGCCTGTGGTTGTTTCTATTGCTATTGTTGTAATATGTGTTACTTGGGGTTCTTAGCGACATTTTTATCAGCTGATAATCTGGCTTGTATATCTAGATGGCGTTGGCACTACCCATCTTTTTGAAATGTGATCAATGCAGGGGTCACCATTATCAAACTAACAGCTGATTGCAACAATCCCGTCAAAGGCGCCGGCTTTGAGGGATACATCGAGAGAAGCACATCGAACATAGATGTTGCGAATCGAGCTTTTTGTAGGCTTTTGGGACGTCAAATTGTGTGTAGCCTAAAATATTTTTTTTTGTACATTTTCATTAACAATTTATGGATGTCAAAATTATCACTTGCTTCCAGAAATGGGAAAACAACATCCAAAAAATGTTTGTTCGCAAAAAAAAAAAGAAAAAAAAATTTTCTAACAACCTAACGACTATCTTGTAGTCTGGCTGGTCTAGCGGTTAGTGCGCGCACCTTCGGCGCACAGGGTAATGAGTTCGAATCTCACCGTGGTTCATGGTGTTTTTCGAACTCACGAGCTTGTGACGGACTATGATCTCACTCAGATGTTAAACGAGTACCCATTTATGGGGATAAATAAAACTGCTGAGCGTTATGCTGATCTCATTACCTCAACAAAAAGCAGATAAGATCTTGGAAATAGGATGTCACTAACACGTCCTGCGGCCTTAGTCCAATGTTGGATTGTTGCGCCTGTTATTTTTTTTAACGACTATCTTAGTGGTGTCCTGCGATCTAAAGGAGGAGACCGACTGAGGCTAACATGAACGCTGGAATGACAAAGAGACTGCCACTTTTGCTAAACATTTTTTTTATCAAGACAATGTTTGATCTTAGCCTTAAGCTGCTCCCAAAAAGAGCAATTTTAACTCTCAGATTTTCCAAAAGGCAAAAATTATCCAGTAGACCTGATTTCCCCTTTCTGCTATACATTTTCACAAAGTGAATCAATAAATATTAGATATCTCGGGCTAGGATCGAATAAATTCGTAAAATAGTCTTGTTCGAAACGTCTGCACAAATAAATTTTTCAAATGCACATGTGCACTTATCCGTCATGAATCGTGTCCAAATGTTGTTAGCCCTACCAAAATATTGCGTGCACTTATCCGTGTTGCACTTATCCGTTTTGTAATGTATTGAAAATCGCATTGAATGGATGGTGCATGCAAATTGTGTGGACTTATCCGAGTTTTGCACTTAAGCGTGTTGCACTTAAGCGTGTTGCACTTAACCGTGTTTTACTGTATAGCAGTCGAAAAAAACACGTGCCACATAGGAGAAGATCTTGGACTTCCAAATATGTGTCTGTACCATATCTCTCACCGATATCGGTGCGAAGATATTCTGGTGGTACAGGGCAAGTAGACAATTTTATTATCGCAACCGGCAAATGTAAATAGTTAAAGCGACAGTCACGGACACACATTTTGATGGAATTTGATGGAAATAAACCCCCAAATACCAACTAAAATGCTAAATTTCCCCTAGAGATTCTATCCCCCCCAATTCCCCCTCCTAGAGGTTGAAAAAAAGCACTAAATTTAGAGGATTTTCTCCTAATCTGGTAACACTGGTCGAAACCAAGATAGGGGCGGAGGAAGATAACGGGGATCAATGTGATGTGGAGGCTTGCTCGACCGTGTAACCTGTTAAAAAACAATTTACACGGTCAAACTAGAAAGCTCGTACAGCTGTTGGCACTATTGATTTTATCGCTAAAATGGGCCCAAAGAGCACAGCGAATTGCACGCAAGTATAGTGTTTGGCAGTGTACATATTAGATTTATTTGGTGAATTTTTGCACAGGTTGCGAATACTTCTTTCAGAATCCATATTGTAAGCCAATTAAAGTAAAACTATTACAACACGTGCGATTTATACCATAACAACATCTTTTTTACGTTTTTTTTTTAATTTTTGTACCTGCCGGTTTTCGCGCTTTAAGGGGTATTATAAGGATAATAAAAAAGAATATGACAGGTAAAAACAAAAGGAATAATATAAGGATAATAAAAAACGAGTTTATCAGGTAAAAATATAATAAATATAAAAGTTACGTAAAGATATGTAGCCGCGAAAAGATAAAAAATATGTTTTTCACGGTTTTAAGTCACAATATAAAAGCAAAAAAATAAAATAACCGAGAAAATTATATTTATTTTCGGCGATTTTAATTGCCAAGAGTCCTCTGAAGGATACTGATAAGAAATTTACTTATTTTATTGCAAATTGCAGTAATTGAGTAGCAGATACTATACGAGGACCATTAAAAAAGATTTCGGCGTGTAACTCGAAAACCTGAGGGTCAGGAAAAAAACTAATTGCACTTTTGTCATATGCGAACCGATAGCTAACCAAAATAGCATTCGGTTTTTTTGATGGTTTTTTGGTGTCACGCAGTGAAATCAATACTCAATATAATTAGAAATTTCGCAGAAATCCGTCGATTCAAATGACATTTTCACATACTCCTTATCTGGTAGCGCTATTATACCCTAAGCCAAACATACAAAATTGGAAAAACTGTCAAATATAGAAAAATTATGATGCAACTTTTTGTGTTGCCTCCTTTTTGAAACCCGCTTAAAGAAAAACCTTCAAATTTTTCACTTAATCCAATATATTTCGGGCATTTATTGGCCCATCTTCAGGGATTCTAGGTTTGTTTTGTTTCCTATTGCTTTGTTTATAATTTGTCAAATTATAGACAAAGGAATAGGAAACATTTTAAACAAACCCATAATCCGAATAAATGCCCGAAATATATTTAAAAATTTTAGGGTTTTTCATTAAAAAGGAGGCAACACAAAAAGTTGCATCATCTCTTACAACCCGGCAATACAAAATTATAAAAATAGAAAAATTACTTGCTCAAGCCTTCCTGAAAAGAAAAACTCTTAATTCTTTCCAAACAATTTCAAACCATCATGCAGATTTAACCTAAAAAAATTATCATATTCATCAACCATCAACGCCTCACGACGACATCCAAATCCAACGTGCTAATGAATTTCATTTTCAAGTGAAATTACTATTCACTGTTTCTATCAACATTTTAACGTTTCGGGTCTGGTTCCTATCTCCAAGGACGACAAGACGTGTCGCCGGCCTCGACATCCGCCGTCCAAGCTAAAGATGAAATTATGCAAATTCAAGTAATACCCGCCGCAAAGAATATGAATAAACGCACGGAGAAAAAAAGGCAAAACTGTATCATAAAATATTTAATTTGCATCCCTTAATAAATACCCAGCGTGATAATAGCTGTCTCTCAACTCCTCCCATATTTGTTTCGACCCTACTCATCCTCCTCTTCACTCGTTTAGTTGACTGACAACCATTGAATGGAAGAATATTTTTTCATATTTTATTTTTTGAAAATTTCCAAAATTAAAACGATCCCGACAAAATCCATGCTTCCAGCTGTCCGTTGCGGTTTGTGTTGTAATCATCGGCACTTTAGTTGGAAGCAACCACATTTCAGCATTTCACCATACCAGCACGAAAAAAACGGATACCCGAGGTCAATTTAATATCTTTCACTACCGGTCATTATACCCTTATACCCGAAGCTTTTTACATTTTTCATGAATATAGTCCCTGGGTAGCCAGTCATTCACTTTGAGGTTTGGTTGAACATTGCTTTTTGCTTTCCTTTTTGATACAATTCAGTACAGAGAGTATTCATCTTCCATCCATCCTGAACCTACCACACACTCGAATGAAGTGTCAGTTCTATAGTTTGCGGTACGACGTTATACAAATTACTTCATTTATAGTGTTGCACATCGGTAATGGACGCCGGACAGTCAGTCAAGTGCTTCCAATTACGCTTGTACAGGAATAAATGTGTGATGGACAAGTTCAAGTAGACGTAAAGCAAATTGCTGAACTTGAGTATATGTAATATGTACAAGACAAACTTGAGCAGAGGGGAAGAATGTGCAGGAATTTAGAAAGATGGTCAACATGAATGTTGGCATTCCGTGTACGTTCACTTAAATGCAAAGGAATCTCAGAGATAATGATGCGTGTACTGTTTACTCAGGTGGAATTTAGCTTCCCATCGGTGTACCATTGTAGAAAATTGACCTCTGATTTTAGTGTATTAAAAAGCCTATTAAAGATAACACAGGCCCAGCGTTAGCCATTTAGGCACAACTCACACGGAGAGATTCCAGTCTCGGAGAAACGAATATTTTGAGAGCTGTCTAGGATATCGTAGTAAATTCCGAGTCTTCTTAACATATTGGTCTTATAATCATATACGCCGCCAATTGACAGCACAATAAAGTCCTCTAAATGTTTTGTGCTCATTAGTTCAGTGAACAGACAACAACAACGCATTGGTCTCGGCGATGACACGATCCAAGATAGAGCTGCCTGTAGAAATATGCTGAGATATTATCGCCAAAACGGGCGATGTGCCTACACCGCGAGTCGAGCAACGCGAAGCCATGGAGCGGTATAAAGAACGAAGCAAGGAAGAAGAAGAAGTTCAGTGAACAGATCACACTGGTTGGCAGGATTCCTAAATCACATCTACTGTATTCACCACACTCAGGACTTACGCGTAAAATCCACCACAACTCACACCATATTTTAAATAAATTCACTTGTTTAAAAATGAGATACTATTTCCTTGCGAATTAGGCAAATCGTGTAAATTAGATTTTCTTAAATATCGCAAACAGACTCGCATTATCCAGACCCCTTGGATATCCGAGAATTTTTCAGTTTTTTTCCACGTCTCCAACCCTTAGATCCACGGAGGCCGAAATCTCTTCGTGCGAAAAGAGCCTCAGAGTCCGCCCTATTTACACATCAAACGTGTTAAATATATCTGACGTCATTTAATCTATCTGTAGGTACTAAATGCAAGTGTCAACAAATTACCATAGACTTGTGTTGTGATCTAGAAAAAAAAATCGTTTTTTCCTACAAGAAAATGTAATACTAAATTTTTCAATATTTTTCCACATGATGTTGTCGTGTCTCGTGGCGACAACGAGGTAATTATTAGATATAAGATGGTCGCGCAATCGCAAATATGTACTACCCTACCCATACAAGTACATAGTGTAATTGAAATGAAATGAAGAAAAGTATGTAGGATAAATAAAAAGACAACTGATAAGTTGAACAATCCTTTTGTAAACAACCCGAGTTTGGTTTAATTCACTCTAGCTCTAGAGAGACATGGCGTGACTAAAGAGGTCTTTCACTAAACAAATATGAACTTGAGCCACATTAAGTGCTAGCAGCTCATTACGCGTTGCAGACCCGCGAACACAAATCGTCAGTTAAGTTGACGTCTTTTATACAGCAAACAGTATAGACATTTTATACGAGTATTTAGGCTAGCATCACTTTGCTTTTGCTTGCAGTTGCAGCTAAGAAAAGGTCTTGGACGTTATGCTTATTTATGCGTAATGTTTGGTTTATCAGAAGAGAAATATGTACAAATTGTTATGCGGATGTAAACAAATATTTGTTAAATTGTTGCAAACGGCATGGCTTGAATGCTAGTGCATCCATACGCAAGTGTGTGGTCTTATGGATTTATAAGTGGAGTCCATTCTGCGTTAATTTGTGCAATGCTGTTTTGAAGAATGCTTCTTGGCCACGAAGGCAATTAAAGAGAGAACCTCACGCAGAGGAAGCTATAAGTGGGCTTTTATGAAATTTGATTTAGTTGCCACCCAAATAGCTCCAAATATGTACGCAAAAGATTGCACAAGTGTGCACTTTAGGGAAATAAATACATATTGGAATATTTTGTGTACAATTTGCTGATATTTTATGAGTTGGTTGTGTTCAAAATTATTATTATCCCATGGTTATCTCGCCAATAATAATAACGCCTCGAGTTAAAATTTAAAAATCGAATATGTATAGGTACTATTCAGCGCCCGCTCTAGCACTTAGGCCGCCCCGGGCAAGACATCTATTTGCCGCCTCTAAGATTTCTTATACCCTTCGCTCATAGAGTGAAAGTGTATATTAACTTTGTAATGAAGTTTGTAACGCATTGAAGGAGGCATCTCCGACCATATAAAAAGTATATACATATATGATCAGCATGACTTGGGGAGTCGATTGGACGATGTCCGTCTGTCTGTCCGTCTGTTGCAGTGCGTTTTTCTCGGCCGCTATAAAAGCTAGAGAGTTGAAATTTTGTAGACATGGTTATTATTGTTGCAGGCTGTTTGTATGTTTGAATCGCTAAAATCGGACAAGGGGTTCATGGGGCTGCCATACAAACTTAACCCCCCCATTTAGGTACTTCTGAGAAAAACTTTTTTATTTGTTTACCAATTTCAACCAAACTTCGCTCAGATGTGTTTCTATTGATGGCACACAAGATATGTAAATATGGATCAAATCAGACCATGGGGTCATGGAGCTGCCATACAAACCCAACCCCCCAATTTGGTTCTCTTAGGAAACATCCTTTTTGCACTTATTGCAGAAAACCTTGTATTCATATACATATCATTATCGAAACAACTGGAAATGCAAAAATAAAAGAAAACGTATTGTGGGACCATTCCCCCCTCCTCCGTTTCTCCCCGTATAGTTTTCTATAAAATGTATGAATTTGTCAACTTATTCCAACTATACCTCACACAAATATTGTTTCATCGACGCCACTTATGTGAAAACGGAAGGAAAAAATGGGAGAGAAGGATAACACACAAGTCATAGGTACGCCCAAAAAATCGTTTAGCCCAAGGAGAGTGAAGGGTATTCAAATTTTGGCCGCGCTCAAAATTAGCCTCGGTCTCGTTTTTGTTTTGCAAGGGTTCATGGGATGCATTGACTACATTTCATCAGGCAGGATTTGCCACACTTAAAATATTAATCTCTGAAATATGTATTCCGTTCCTAAGATTCGATGCGAAAACAGGAGAGAGGCTGCGACTGCAGTCACATGTTGTAATCTCGAAGACTAAATTTATGCTCGTACTTTTCAGGCCAAAAAACCGACGTCTACGTGTCATTATTTAATATCCTTTGATATCAGGTGAAATACCGCGTTTGATCTAATCTTTCGAATCTGAAATATTTCTCTTAGTAAGACCCTAGGCTGTTGTTTTCGCGATGTAATGAGTATAGACAAGTGTCCGAGGTGAAGGTAATCAGGAGTAAAACGTGCTGTTATCGTTAATCGTTAAAAATGAAAAAGGTCATTTTCCATTGTATTTTCTCAAAATTGTGTTGATCATTTTTAACACTTATTCTGTCGATATTTTTGGGATTGGCAATTTAAAATTAATTGGTATTGTGAATTTTAATAACATTTTCCAACCGCTAAAAAAATCTTGGCTAAGACCCATGAAGTTGAAAAAAAAATTGCACCCCCCTTCTTAACGAAATTCTAGCTACGCCCATGAGTGGTTCAAAATCAAAAACTTTGAGACGCTTTCTAAATGCTAATCGTCTGCTAATTAGTACAAATGTATCTGGAGAAATTTCTAAAGTTTGAAAAAAAAAACTTCTAGGAAAGGATCATTATTTTCCAGTCGCAGACTCAGAACGTCAATTTAGGCTGAAATTCCGCTAGAAATTGAGAGGACATGTTGGTGGTGGTGTTCTTAAGTGCTCTGCCAGAAAGATTTAGCATAAAGAATGTTGCGGTATTTTCGCTCTGTACTTTTGTCAGATAGCCGAAACTCGGTTATTAAATTTTCCGGGTAGATTTAACTCCGGTCTGGGTTTTGCTACTACTAGTTCGTTAGTAGAAAAATATATTCTGCCTACACTGAAAAAATCATTTGCTGAAAACAAGAAAAAAAATACAACGAAAAACAGCCAAGGAATAATTTTTCCTGATTTAAGAAGAGAAAAGTCTTTGCCTAAAATAGATAAATAAGCATAATTTTAAGCAAAGATTTAAATCTGAAACCAAATTAATCCTTGGCTGTTTTTGTTGTATTTTTTTTCTTGTTTTTAGCAAATGATTTTTTCAGTGTACGAAATACTGCATTACTGGAATAATCCCCAAGACAATACGTCCTAATGGTCTAATAAGTGCAAGTCTGACCAAAACTCATTACATAGGACAATTGGTAATTTTACAAGTTTCTTCTATGATTGAGATGAAATTATGAGATGACGAAACATGCCAGCTCAGACTCCCGTTTCTTGAAAGTTTATATAGTTTGCTGGGCTGAAGTTCTTTGGGCTTAGTTAAGGCTACAGGACAATAACATAGTGGCTTCCTTCGAGTGCTTTGTTTGTCTTACGAAAAATAACTTCTGAACATACAAAACAAAATTATCGGCAAAAGTTGCTTTTAACCTGGACCGAATCAAAGATGGTAACTGAAAAGTGCAACGTTTGGGGCTGAATTTGAACTTGGAAAATCACACCACACTACAACATTGAGTTTAACACGTTGATGTCCGCTTTTTTCGAAGAGTTAATCCTGGAAATTATTAATTTAAAATTTTCAGATTTCTTGTAGTTTTATTTGTATGAAGTGCTGCTCAAAATGCCGCCCCAAAAATTTGGCGCCCCGGGCGACCGCCCGGCTTGCCCCCCCCCCCCTAGAGCGGGCGCTGGTACTATTGCCCCAATGCTTGATAAATTCACCGAATCGTCAAATTTCCCTTTCGAATCTGAATTAATTAAAATGGGCGAAGAAAACTACCGGCAAAACGGCCTACTGCAAACAAACAAATTTAAAAACGCGCCAGTCCGCTCTAAGGGCGCGTACACATACAGTGCGATGCCGTGCTTTTCTGGGCAGGGCGATGTGATGCGATGCGTTGCGATGTGTGCGCACTCATTGCGATGTCGGGCCGGGCGATGCGATGCGATTTGTTTCTATGGCAAGAAAACCTGATTTTTCAAGGGGATTTCATACGGCGCTGGCTCGTATGATTTGCTGCTGATATGGGTATGATTTCAGATAGACTTCGTGACATGGCGGTGTGTTCTACCATTTGTATTTTCAATATATGTATGTACATACAAACGTGTGGGTATATTTATGTAGTGGTGTAGATAATTGTGGGTATTAATGAATGGATTGTCGTAGGTAGTGTAATGTAGTACCATTGGTATTTTTTATATACATACACACTTGTCGGTATGTCTATGTAGTGTTGTAGATAAATTGTAGGTAGGTAATGTACTGATGAATAACTGAAAGAGGTAGGTAACTTTTCTGGAAATTTGCAGTGTCAGCGTACGCGTTTCAAAACAATATTCGGGCGGCATTTGGATTTGGTGTTACTTGTTGTTCACATATGCATGAATGGGTGAAATAGGTAATTTATGGAAACGTGCAGTGCAATGAAACCCCGTTTGTAGCGTACGCGCACTCTTTTGAGGCTTGCCGGCCCTAAAATGGCATCCCTGTTTTTTTTCGGGGAAATACTCGTCCAATCGGCGTGGCAAGAAACATTATAAGAATTATGGGCCGCTGAGTCCGAATTTGAGGTAAAAAACGAGAAAAAAAATTTGGGGTTGCCCGCCCCAAAATGGTACCCCTGTTTTCTCGGGGAAATACTCGTCCAATCGGCGTGGGAAGAAACACAAAAAGAATTATGGGCCGCTGATTCCGATTTTGAGGTCAAAAACAAGAAAAATTGTTTGGGGTCGCCCGCCTCAAAATGTAGATACCCCTGTTTTACTCGTCCAATCGGCGTGACAGAAACACAAAGGTAAATTTGGGTCGCTAATTCCGAATTTGAGGTCAAAAACAAGAAAAGAGAATTTCGGAGTTGCCCGCCCCAAAATAGTACCCCGGGTTTTTCATCACCGTATGTTCCCACAACTGACCTATCGACCTATCAATAATTCATTGCAAATACATGCGCTGTCCGAAATTTTCTTATACGTTAGCGTACGCTACAAACTGGGTTGTGCTGCACTGCATATTTCCACAAATGTTATTTCTTTGACCCATTCATAGATTTATACAGCGACAACTGTCAAATCCGAATACCGCCCCAAAGGCTATTTAGTAGACCAATCCGTTATTACATTACCTACATACGGCTATCCATTCATTTAATACAAATCTATAACACTATACAACACGACACGTATGTATATATAAATATTCCCAATGGTAATGGAAGCGGATCTGCACAAATCATGCCTCTCATGTCGATATTTCCCTATCAGTATCAAACAGCACGAAACCAGCCTCTCTATTTATGTTCGATCTTCCGACCTCTAGATTACTAGCATCGTAGAGTGCGACTCAACCAAGTGAGCCACAGAGCGTGATTCCGAATTTGGTCAACTATTACTAAGAGCAATTTAGGATTACATTATAGTTGCACCTTGCATCAATAGTTTCGCCAGTTATAATAAACCACCGAGCGGTTCTAAATGTATTATTTTTATTTTTGAACACTGTACCTTTGTTTCATTTGACACTTTACCTTTGTTTCATTTGCAGCCAATGCTATTTTCTATTTATGGAGAATCCTGCTTTGTGGTTTAGTTTGGGAATATTCAACAAGGGATAAATTTCAAAGCATTGAAATAAAAAACTATTTCAATCAATTCAAATATGCACTAAAGTCTAATGTCTTAAAACACTGCCATCTAGATAGACAGGCCGGATTATCAGCTGATCTGATTATAAGATTATCAGCTGATCTGATTATAAGGTTATCAGCTGATCTGTCATCATGCAACACAAGTACTGCCATGGTGGGTCATGGTCCGCGCTCAGAACTGGTAAAGTACTGCTCAGTACAATCCACAAATTGTCCACAATCCAAATATCAGTGGCTATCAGCCTGTTATTTCGTGTCACTTGCTATGATATACCACTGCCGCTCGGGACATTGAAGCTTTTGTTTTCAGAAGCACTGGAGCTGTGGGCTTTAGAAATGTCAACTCTCACTCGTCACGAACGCACTTGTTCACTTGTGGGCGAACAAATTTCTGCAGCTCGGCCTGTCTGTAGAAATATGTTGAGACATTACCGCCAGAACGGGCGATGTGCCTACGCCGCAGGCCGAGCGACGCGACGCCATGGAAGCGGTATAAATAATGAGGCAAGCAAGAAGAAGTGGGTGTGACGCTACTCTAGAAATTTGCAAAATTTTTAAAATATCAGCACACGAAATTTTAAGTTTGCGATACCAATGCGCTCTAGTACATATTTGTAAAAGATCTTAATTAGACATAGTTGTCAGAAAGTTAACTTTCAATTAAATCCATTTTCATTAAAACTAAGCACAATGTTCGCAATATATGTATATGGAATCTGTCGTGATCCCCGCATTATCAAAAAGTTCTTGCATGTCTGCCATACAGTGGCATGCTTAGAAAGTAATTCTCATTGGGGACTTCTGTGCCTATTGTTGCAATATGGGAACATCAAATTTTTTACTAATCATTAAAAGAATACCAACTAAATTTCAAGTTTTATATTTGATAGCTAAAACTAACCAATCAATGCAAGTTTTTTGCTTCGAAAAATAGCAGTACATATTTGTCCTGAAAGTAGAAAATTTAAAAAAATTAATCAATAATGGTCCTAAAATTGATCCTTGGGGAGCACCGGACGAAGGACCAAAAAGAAGAATAAATGAAGCCATTGTAGATAACCCGACACTCTCGCGGTTATACACGTATGACGAGAACAAGATTCGGAGTGATCTGCTAATATAAAACTCTTGAAGTTTGACAAATCAATTGGGATCTATCTACAGTGGACAAGCTAACCATCTACAGGTATACCGTCAGGGGAGCACCTAGCCTTTCGGCCTTTATCTCCCGGTCCCTCGAAGTGTTTGGACCTTCGGCTTTTTACTGACACGATGTTGTTGCCAGACGGGGATTTCTCCATCCGGCGAATGCACTCACCTTCAGGAACCCAACCCCGGGGTTGCATCACTAGCTGGATGACTTGAGTAACAACCTCCAGCCACTACGAGGCCAACACCTTGATGGGTAAGAACCATGGTCCCTTGGGCACACCCATCCCCGTAGTTCACTATTTGCTATAGACTTCTCTATAGCAGGTGTGATCCTCCTTCGGCCCCCTATTGGTTAAGCCTCACATAAGAATTCAGATGTGCATATCCCAGGCTCGTTGGACCTGTGACTACGAGCCTGTGCAGACTCGTAGCGCTGCTTTTCACATCCAGGTGTTTCAGTTTACTAGTCAGCAATGCGATTCGGGCAGTGTGGTCATCAATCCACAAACTAGTTAGATATAGGCGGGTAGGCATTTACCACCAAGGCCGTTCTCCCTAACTAGCCCCTTCAGGACTCGGGCCATGCGAAGCCGTCAACTCCGAAGCTCACACGATTTACCATACGATGCACTCCCCCACCAGAGGACACCATAATCGTGCTTGGCCTTTAGTGACTTCCCTCCCGTAAGTCATGGGAGGAGGTAGGTCACGTCATGAGCCACCCGTACATAACTCAGGAGCTCGGGAACGTTACCGCCCGAATGGTCTTTGTACAGATCCTCGTCATGGCGTATCAACTGTACCAGGGGCCCCCTTGCGCTGCTAGCTCCGTGGTGTCGTAAGTCACCAAAGATCCCTGTCCGACTACAAACAGCCTTCCAAGCTGAGTGTCACACGGACACAGACCCCCCTGCGGGGATATCTACAGTGGACAGGGAAACATTTAAAGCGGATGAAGAAAAATTGAGGAATATACTCGGCAATTCGTCGGAACCTGCCCCCCATCTTCCCTCGAACCGGCCATAATAGCAGCCACTTCAACGGGGACATGCGAACGTATAGCGATTTTGAGAAGTAACGAGTAGCGGGTCAGTCAAAGATGAAAGGATTATCAGAGGACAGGACCAAATGCAAGGCTTTCCGAAACCCAAAAAAAAAACTAGAAGCGGATGATAGCACATAATGAAACCAATCATGAAAAAAAAAATACTTTCAAAATACGTGACTGAAAGTTGTAATATTTTTTTTTCGTAACGGGTAACGCGCTATCATCCTGGTGCCGTTGAATTAAGTTTTCATTAACAATTTCGAATCTAGGAGATTGAAGACGAAAAATACAGTTCCAAAATGAACTAAACCTTATTCAAACATTACTTATTCTTGTCTGTCAAATGACTAAATAATTATCATTCCACACATATCTATTCATCTATCCGTTTCATAGTCAATTAACAAATCAAGATAAATCCATTTCTGGGTCAACATCTCGGAATCACAATATCAAACCAATAATCCGCCACAAACATAGTACTCGTATCACTCATCATAACACGCACTACATATTGTGCTAATAAAATGAATTCCATATTTCGATATCATGTCGTCAAGAAGTCCCTCGGGGCATGTGTGTTATGCAACCGAAACAATATGAAAGCATGCCGACAACATCGCTGACAACAAACCCTATAGGGATTACAAAGAACACGAGATGCAACAAAATACTTGTAGATGCGCTCATTGTCGGTCATGTCGTGACACAAGAAAACCATAACACTCATCTGATGGCTATCACGAAGATAGCCAATCGATCATAGATAAATCTGCAGAATGCAATACTCAAGTCTGGATGCTGAAAGCAAACAAGTAAATGATTTAGATTCCGTCATTCTATACGAGTACTAGTTTATGCTGACTGCAAAAACTATCTCCAATGAAGATGGCAACTGCCGCCGTTGTCGTCGACCTATTTCTTGCTCTGCTTAGCGCATCTAAAAGTCCGGAACATATCTTTCGCACGTAATTCTTGATTTTATTATTGAATGTGTGTTTGTTAAATCAATGCATTCCTCAAGCAAACTACGGAGAGATATCTGCAACTTTTTTTATGCGGAAGCTACATTGACTTCGGATGTAGCTTGATCCTTTCGCGTTTATTTCTAGTGGATGAATCGACGACAATCAATGCATTTTTTTTTGTCTACGATAAATGGCATAGCATAAGGTATGCCCACACTTTTCGTTCTTCTTGTACTCGTGTACAAGGTTTTATTCCTTGCGGCTAAAGAACGGTATGAGATTATTGTGGAATCTTCCTATATAAATAAAACTGCGCGCTTCGTTCTTCAATACATCGAATAGATCAGATGTGTGAAACTCGCGGCTCGCGGGCCACATGCGGCCCACCTCGCAGTTCTGTGCGGCCCGCGGCCATGTCAAAACAGCACAATGCGTATAAACACAAAAATGGTGAAACTGGTAAGGTGAAAAAATTCAGCCGTTGAAATCAAGTCTACAAAAATTACTAAAACTCGTCTGTGGATTATGCAAGATTATTTTAGGAATTTTTCTCTAAATACTACAAACAATTTGCTGCTGGTTATTTGGTTTTATAAGACAGCTCATGTTTTTTTGTACGGGAAAATAAAAAAAAATTCAGCCGTTGGCATCAAGTCTACAAAAATTACTAAAACTCGTCTGTGGATTATGCAAGATTATTTTAGGAATTTTTCTCTAAATACTACAAACAATTTGCTGCTGGTTATTTGGTTTTATAAGACAACTCATGTTTTTTTGTACAGGAAAATACTAAGCTTCTTCATGAAACTGCTTTACCGAACATGAATTGGATTTATTGAAAATGGATTTATTTGAAAATATGGCAAAGTCTTAAAAACTACGGAAATCGGTGACTAAATCACATGGTTGAGAAACGAACATAATAATTGCAGCCCAAGTACCTGATTCTTAGACCTATACTATCAACCTGTATTGGTGCATGATTTTAAAACCATATCACAAACAACTTTTTGTCTCGGTTAGCCACCTTTCTGTTGAAATTAATTTACTGTGATTATTTTGCCTCCCAATGTTATTTTGGGCGACCTGGATGACCGGTGCTAAAAATGGTTTATCATCTGTCCAAAATTTGGCGCAAATCATGTAATTTAGAAAAAGTGCTTACTCGAAGATCGATCTTATTTTCACGTTGTCGCTTCTTGTCTTAATTTTTTAATGTTCTTGAAGTACAATTACCGAAAGGTGGAAGTTCTCACGAATAATCCCGAAGCCGTTATAATGATCCAGAGACTCTGCTATATTTTAAAAGTATAATATTCTGTAATCAGCTTTCGATAAAAGTTTTTGAAATTTTCCTCCTGCGGGCCCACCCAAACCTGAGGAGAGTCTTATTTGGCCCGGGCCAGGTTTTAGTTTGACACCCCTGGAATAGATTCACGTTCATTGTACTGCACTGTTAATAGTTTGTATCTATGATATTGAGAATCCCCGCGTACAGTAGATTTCGCGTATCCATTCAGCCAATTGATAGTTACAGTTAAAATCGCTTGGAGCTTAGCTTGCTCCCATATACATACTAGTATGATTGTGCCTTGTGGTATGGCAATTCAATTTGTTTCCTTATGCCTCTATGACACACTTTGAACGGGTTCCATATAATTAATATTCCCGCCTTTACTACATCACATTACTTGATTAGAAGTGCTGAAAAAAAAATTGAACGCCAACGTCTTGTATAGACGAACAAGAAAGACTGTGTCTCGTAGTACTGTTTTGACGGCTACTGTGTCAAGCTAGATTAACTAAAACGACTAGCTGATACGCCGCGAGCCTAGATGCGTGGATATGCATTAACTAAATGTCGTTCATTCATCAATGAAAATGCAATTGATGCGAAAAAGCTGTTTCGTGCCAGGTAAAACTGAAATGAAGCGGCTGTAATTGGCTACAACTACTACGAATGAAACTCGCGGTCGCTAATTCACGTGTCTTTATTGAGCTCACATTTTGCTTTTATACGTAATAATGAATCTTAATTTATATCACTAAGGAAATAATGGGCCGCTATACTTGATGCACACCCGATCTTATCCTTCAGCTCTGAGTCTTCGTGGCATCCACTGCAATATTGGATGCCACCCGCTCTATCCAGCTACACTAACACGACTGAATGGAGCTAGCCTATTAGCGTACCATCACTTCATATAGATTAGTATGGTCGCTCTTTATTCTGCTATGCTAGCATCTTTGTTCTGCTATATTAGCATTCTGACCGAATGCTTGGGATGCCTTTTAACACTGCCCCCCATGAGCCTGCTCATTATTTAAATTGATGAAGTCATTCGAAACTATCGATAGCATCATCTACCTATATACCTATATAACTTCCAAATAGACCGCACTAAGTTGTTTTCCGCCTGTCGAACGAAATTATCCTCTCCGGCTCAAATTTGTTCTATTCTGTCCATCAGCCAATAACTAGGTGGATTTTCAGTCATTATCAGAACTGACTGCCTAGGTTTCAATTTTTTCTGCTAATGCCTCCACTTCGTTCTGTAGTATCTCTGCCAGCTCAGTCAAAACTGTTAAATACGAAAATTTATTTTTTAATACAGCCTCAATTATCACTTTGGTGGCTATCCGTTCATTCAGCTAACGGCATTAATAAATGATCAGCATTCCAAAACTGTGTAGATTTCAATGCGTGTATGTCATTCGGCTTAGAGTTCATATATGCTTCAACTCCTGCCAGCAAAGTGTGCAGATTCTGAAATGGATATTTCTGAGGTCTCATAACTCGCACCGATTGATTATTCATTTGCTTATAAGCTGCTTCCAATGTACCGCTCTCATGTGGAACTGTTGATGTTGATACCGCTCATTCTCACTCTGTCCATGTCATGCAATATGACATATCTGACAATCCACCAGAATCCATATCCGTTGTTGCAAACGGTGTCGCCAGTTTTATTCTTGAGATACATATGCATCTCAGAAATCCGCAATTATTCGGTTGACACTCCAATTTGGCCTTACCAAAAGCAGCATAAAGAAACGGTCGGCATTTCGTGCTTCATACAGCCATTATGTGCATGGTTCCAGACAAACCATGCCACAAATTATACCAAAAAACGTCCAAGGAAGCAATGTGATAGAATGCTTTTCATTGTAAGTACCTATACAATCTGCTTTCCTAATACGTTCACCTTCTTGAATGATTCAATCCAGCTTCTATTTTTTCACCAATAACTCGGCATTTCCATGCATTATAGTGATGTCCGCCAAATAGAGCTTCAATTAAATAATACGAATTCAAAAATGTTCAGCCCTGTCGGCATATTTTTGACTTTTCAGAACAATATCGGCAAACTGCAAATTGTAAGCTGTGATTTGGATCTTTTTCAGAAATTTGGTCAGCAAATTCAATTAAATTATATTTATTGCGCTGCAAATAAACTTATTCTTCACGATCTTACCTTCTTTTATTACCTGTAATAAGTTTCAGCCAGTTTCAAACTCTATGTTGACCATTCTGCGTGGTCCCGCACCAGCCAGTCTGGGCCATTAAAAAAACAACACTTAGTCCATGAAATTCGTTATTTTCATACATCGACATATTGAATCCGCTGGATTCTGCTTGCCTGCTATATGCTTTCAATCCATCGATTGTGTTCTTTTGAATGACTGTGACAGTATTCAACAAAATGCGTTCAGATTGCACGGCTGTTTCCTTAACCATTGCAACACAATCATGGAATCTGCTAATCAAAATGTGCGAACATTGCTCAGAGCATATATGTACTTCCAGCAACCTTTTCATTAGCCTGCTCAGCAACTCAGTAGCTAGAATTTCTAGGTGTGGTGTAGTCGAAGTCTGCAACGGTGCTACACTTCCGACACCAGCAACAAGCTACTAATTTGTTGCCTATACAATACAGTGCCATGCGCCTGCTCATTAACATCAGAAAACAGTGGAGTTCTGTCACACTGGTTTCAGCTTTTCAGCCAGCGAGGTATTCGGAGTTCAATCCGCTTATTTATACTCATAGAATCCACACCATTTCTCCGCAATATTTTGTGCAATAATTCGTTCCAGCCCATTTTAGTTTTCTGCCATAAATTCTGCATAAGATGTTTGCCACTCTAAGGAGTAGTGCACTATTGAGATCAGTCATACGAGCTATCTCGGTTAGCACCGCCCGATTTGTAATTTTTGCCTGCTCATTTGGGTTGGCGTTAACTGCCTCGTCTGTTTCGACCAACCAATGTAAACCAAGAACCTTTGCTTCGCGTTGATCCTCCAGATTGAACGTTTCAGCTTTCTGCCAGTTCATCCGCAATTGGATTTCTTTGCTATTAGAAACCGAATGACTCAACCTGAAATCGCCTGCTTTCAAGACTCTGTCAAGATTTCTGCACAACTCAACCGCCTCAGCAACGCAACAGGCACCGGTTAATAAATCGTCGACATAAAAATCATTTGCTATAATCTCCGCAACATGAGAACGATCAGCACTTTTGTCCCCGCCACATTGTTGAAGGGCACGAATCAAATACCGATGAGGTTATATGTTACTACTGTAAGGCGATGTTCCTTCAGTGGGACGTTGGGAGATTTCCGCCATAGAATGCGCTGCAAATCCCATTGCGATCGTCGATCAGAACCTGCCTAAACATGTTTTCAATGTCTGCTACAATCGCAAGGCAATGCCGTCTGAAAAGTACTATCTGCTCGGCTAGATTAAATTGTGATTTTTGTCCTACCAGTCCTGACAGTTTCTTAAACGACCTTCTGTTCTAAATTTGCAACAGGCATCGTAAAAAGTCCCCAGAATTTCTTGGTAGTGGTTTTCTTTGTGTGGTGTTTCAGCCACTCACATGTGACCAAGCTCCTAATACCCAGCCATGAACTCTACATATGGGTCTTTCAGCACTTCGTTTATACTAAACCGCCACGATAGCTATAGAAAGAAAAGCTCCAATGTTATTTTCCGTGAATCACCTAATGGCATTTCACTGGTCCTTCGAAGTATCTACACTATATACTGACCAAATCTTCTATAATGATTCTGCGAAGACTCTCTCTGCTAATTTACTTTCCGCTTTTCGGTTCAAGTAAACAGTAAATATTTTTTAGTTTTCAAAATAACCTCAATGATTCGTTCCGCAATATTTATCCCATTTATAAACATAGGGTAAGCTATACACTATACGACGTTCAGCAGACTTTCGATGCCATGTACGGTATGGTTTCTAGGGAACACATATCCAAACATTGGTTCCTGCAATAATTTGCTATTGGGATGAAAGTACAAGTTTGTTATTCATCCTTGTCCAGATTTCTGCATTAATTGACATCAATTTCAACTGCCAAATTCCTGGCTGCAACGTCCAGTTTCTTTATATTTACTTGTGCCGATTGACGACTGCCCCCCAAAACACCAATTACGAATAAATCAACTGCAACAGAATAAGGCCTGCCCAACTATAATCTCAGATGAAATGATACTTGTCGGCTTGTTGGTAGGGCATTGTATTAAACTGCAATATCCTAACACAATCACGTGTTACAACAAAACTGCTAAATTCAGCTATTTGCACCGTCGCTAAATGATAATATATAATATAATATTCTATTCTTCTTTTCCGTTACAATCGTCCACTTGTTGCTCTTTTTTTTTGTTTTTAATCTGTTACTGAAAATAAAGTTTGAATCGATTGTGATCGTTAATATCCTGCACAATTTCCGCAATTTTCAAGTCTGCTCTACTCAGTGTTTTTCTACTTCAGTAATCGCTTAGGGTATTATCCTGCTGATAAGCGCATCAAATGTCCCTCGTGTAGGCCAGACTTACACGCAATAACTTTTCATTGTGCTCAGCTTCAAATAGCATGACGCCATGAGTCACTTCGATTGACATGATATGTTTTATCGTTTTAATGACGA
This sequence comes from Microchrysa polita, assembly GCA_949715475.1. Classification (NCBI taxonomy): domain Eukaryota; kingdom Metazoa; phylum Arthropoda; class Insecta; order Diptera; family Stratiomyidae; genus Microchrysa; species Microchrysa polita. Next base: position 113,092,217 of record OX454416.1, on the reverse strand, counting down.
CAAAATGCGTGGAATTCCTTGATCTTTCCATCTAATGTCTGCACTTTCTTTCTCTGTCTCAGGTTCATACAGTCGGCATGTCCCTGTAGCTGTCAAGGTCTGGTTTTTCACCATAGGTCTGCGAATTCCTCTGAGTCTTCAAACAAAAGCTATGGTGCCTAATCTTGAATCAGAATCACTTCAGCATGATTCTGTCACCAAACTGTCATCCAGCAACTATATGTACTATAGTAACGGCCAGATACTCCTGCAATTCTGTGCCTTTCCGGAATACTGGTTCACTATAAGGAATTTCGTTTGAAAACCCTGTATTATTCATTTAATCATCTACCCTGCCAGTATAAGGTATAATTGGATTAAATAAATTCTTGCCTTTGAATAAATTCAGCATTTCAACATTTTCAGCAAATTTACGATTGTCGGATCTGATATTAGCTTAAATCATGAGTTTCAACTTTTGTTCTCAATTCAAATCTGGAGTTATTACCAAAATGTAGACAGGTGAATAGTTCCATTTCATCGTGTATAATCGGTTTTGTCTGCACTGTGAACAAAACTGTCATATGGACAACTTTTCTAATTGGTATCTTCCAACCATTAACCAACTGCTGCCTTACGCGTCCCTTAAGCATGTTCAGCGCTTTCAGTAATCAAGAACCAGTTTCTGCACAAGTCTGATTCAAGTGACATTGTGAACTGCTTTCTTAAATCAGCAACGGACTGCCCGCTATTTTGTGGTCACCGTCGAGGTGCACTATATTTCTACAATATCTCCGCTAGTTGTCCCGCTTGTACAAGCCAACCACTGGCTTAACACTAGAAGGGTCAGGATTTTTGCATACCTAAAAGGGTCACAGCCGTCAATTTGACGGCAAGGTGTTTATAGCTAAATTGGTACTCCCATAAATATTAAATGCTAAACTAAGAAATAAGACAATAACTTACTAATAATTGGGAATCAATGTATTTCTGAATTTTTTTTAAGTGAAACATGTAAAAATATTTATTTTTTAAGGTGATGACCGACGGCACATTTTCCTGAAAAAGTCTTTTATACATGGCTAAAAAGTAATAGTTCAATGCTTTTTTAGCCATCCTGAAATGCGCAGTTACACTTATGTATATCCTCCGGCGATCCTTTTTTCTTATTGCTTTAGCTGTAGCCAGTTTTACTAGATGTAAGTGCTTGGCAATAGAAACAAAACTGCCTAGTACCTAAGAGCGTATCCGCAAGCCCTCCTAAAACCGAAACTTATTATGTTTTTGGTAATACTATTTTCTATCTGAGTTGGTGACAAGTACTTCCCAGACTACTGCATAAGTTGAAATAGGAAAGGTAAGGGTCCGTGTTGGCTCCGAGAGATACACGCAATGATCATAAAGCGATCGCAGCTCAACAACAAGAACGAACTGTTTTGCTTGTATCCAACCGTATTTCAACCACGAAGAGGAAATCAACTCCGGACAGCGAAATAGGGATCGCTTTGCAAGAGTTGCTCGGAAGGATGTCTACCTAAATGCATTCCACTCGTTTGGTAGGACTGACATAATGCACCATTTGTGGCCATATAGCGGACTTTTATTGAAACTCTACCCATACCACTGAAGGATATGATACTTTCTTCAGCTAAAAATCAGGACTACGAGCATTATACATTATGGCAGAACTGATCTTGGCGCTAGTTTGCTGTGTATGCTAGTTTTACTGCTTTGTCTTGTAGTTTTCTCTCTCTCTCTCTTGTACTTCAATATATTTTAGAAATCTTAGTGTTTTACTTTATTTCATTTACTACCTAGCTCGCAATTTTTTCAGCATAAGTGGCCGCATGTTTTCCGGTGTCTGTATACTCGTTGTCTTGAAAGCTTCAAGAAACGCCTATTCCACCTCTTAGTTCATGATGTGTACTAATTTTGTGGAAAGTATCAGTACTGAGGCAGGACAACAAAAGCAGGACAACCAACACCAAGAGATAAATAATAACTGGGCAAACAAGCACGAGAACAACCGTGAAAATGACTCAAAGCCGAAGTCTAGGCTAGTACATGAGAGCGCTCCAAAAGCGCACATTATCACAAAAAGTTGAAGTATAAAACCTATATAAACAATTGTTTTCTTGTACATAGGCACTCTAACAAAAGCACAAATTTAGACCTTCGGCTTTATGGATTTTTTGGGATGATAAGCCTTAACCGTCAATTTGACGGTTCTGACCCTAATAGGTATAACAAGAAATATCTCATAAACTAAATTTTTTTATTTTTATTTCTATCCAAATATATGATCAAATACATACTTTAGGAAAAGTCAATAAATATGAAAGCTGAAAAAATTGTAGTTTAGAAGATATAGATGATTTAAATCACAAAACCGTCAAATTGACGGCTCTGACCCTTCTAGTGTTAACTGATGCTGCTTTGTCATCAGCCAACTGCTACTGCGATGGTTTCTACAAAACGACTTTTTCAGCAAACGAGAAAAAAATGGTTGTGATAATTATCGGATCAGTGACCTGCAATTTCGTCAGATTTCGATTTTTTGCTCATAAGATCGATTTGCGTTCGCTCATACCAATCCCAAATCGACTCAATTTCTTTCATCTTTACTTATCAATCGAATCAATTCCAAATGCATACTTTAGTGCATACAAACTGCATGTGCTGAAACTGCAATTCGATTTTCGGCATCGACTCGTAGCATCAGCCCGCTTGCATATCTTTGTTATGCTTGAAAATTACGGGCGACAGCAGCAGCATCTACATCACGAAACGTAACCGCAATGTATTTTACATTGCTGCCAAAATGGTGAACAGAAAGCTCGGCACTCAACACATTTGTCAGCTATGAAATTCTGCTTCCGCTGCTGCGCGGTATGTATTTCAATCATTAATCATAAAATAATCGCCCACACTTACTCGTTCATATCCTGCCAACGGATATTGCAATCGTTCGATTTGATGAAAAGATACTTTTCATACTTTAATACCTTCCGCACTTAAGCCCGCGGTCCGAAGCTCGCATTTATTCCATTATACGTATATGACCCGCACAATAGTCGTACCGTATAAACAACCAAAAACCAAACAATCAAACGATATTTCTCTTATCCATCTGAACTGCATGGATAAACACTTTCAGCTATAAACGTACTACTTAAGCACATTCTAAGATCTACTAATTTTTGTTTTCAAAATAGTTTGTTGTGGTTCTATGTACGAGTATTTATAGATTTATTACCAACAACATGTAATCAAGTAGTGTCTGCGATTGATGCCAGCAACTAGTCTGCTATGGGCACACTTACATTATCAGCATGTACATACATATGTGTACATAAGCTAAGATCATAGTTTCAAACTATGTGACCATCCGCCCTCAGATCATCGAAAATCTCCCGCTATTCTTTTCGTGCGTGAAACCTTATGTTTCATTTGAGTCGCTTGTAAAGTGTAAAACTCTCAAGCGACTTCAACCTGTCCGGCACGAATACCTTCATTATTACAATCCCTGATAAAAGGGATCCACTAGAATCCGCTACCAACTTTCGGATTGAATAATGTTCGGTAACTATGTATGCATCCCACGATGGCTTAAACGTGAAATCACGGGCCAAAATTATATTTTGAAAAATATTCTGCAGTCTTAACGGTACTTGAACAGTCCTCGTGAAAACTTCCCCTTGCAGCATTAAGGGCTCCACAAACCTGACGATTTCTCGGCCGATCGAATGCCCACAATCGATCTGGCGCCCGTACAGCACACACACTGGGCAATTTATCGGGCAATCTGAAATTTGCCGTCTCACGGTCCACAAGACACAACACACAATAGCGAAAATTATACCATTTTTGGCGATGGAAGATGGACATCCATTGCTACTTGGATTGTCATGACAGCTTGTACGGAAAATTGCATTAGCAATACGTTCCACATGTCAAATCAAAAAGTTGAATCCGATGGTCCCATACACCCTCCGATTTATCGCGCAATCAAAAAATCTGGCTGATCGATCGGAGGGTCTGTGGCGCCTCTTATGTGATGTTCCACGAGAAATGCCGCTTCCAGCAAATTAGCACTTAACGAAAATGAATTGTTACTTACATTTTGGTTCAGTAATCTCCTCAAACACAACTCACTGTATTATTAAAAAAAAAATAATTAGCACTGTATCTATTACACTGCAGTATAACACAGCAAAATAAAAAACGAAAATTGTTCTTAAGTGGTCTGCGTTATGTAGATACATTAAGCATATATGACACTACCTAATGTATCTGAACCACAAACAAAATTTTCTTTCTTTCCATTCAGCCATCCACATAATCTGCCAGCCATGAAACAAACTTGTAATTTGTTGCAAGTTCAGCTATTAGTAACTCTTCCTTAAAATTGCATCACTGCCAGCTAATTTTCTTAATTTTCAGCACATGAGCAATCAATAAAAACACGTCTTTCCGCAATTATCGGATTTCCCGTGCAATTCGAGAAATCCGGCTCGACGGACCATGTTTCGTGCCAGGTAAAACTGAAATGAAGCGGCTGTAATTGGCTACAACTACTACGAATGAAACTCGCGGTCGCTAATTCACGTGTCTTTATTGAGCTCACATTTTGCTTTTATACGTAATAATGAATCTTAATTTATATCACTAAGGAAATAATGGGCCGCTATACTTGATGCACACCCGATCTTATCCTTCAGCTCTGAGTCTTCGTGGCATCCACTGCAATATTGGATGCCACCCGCTCTATCCAGCTACACTAACACGACTGAATGGAGCTAGCCTATTAGCGTACCATCACTTCATATAGATTAGTATGGTCGCTCTTTATTCTGCTATGCTAGCATCTTTGTTCTGCTATATTAGCATTCTGACCGAATGCTTGGGATGCCTTTTAACAAAAGCATTAATTTACTGAAACTGGATCGTTCCAGTACGGATATTGTTTTAAAACACCACAATTGAATTTTTTATGGCTTCTTAACTAAGAAGATGATAGATACAGATGTTACCATTGCATCTCGTGCGCCTATTATGGCATCTTCAACTTCAATCGGATAGACGCATCGCCAACGCCATAGTACGCGCGAGTATAAATGATGAAGAATTGCATCATGAAAAAGTAGTTTAATGCAATTGTGCTACGACGATATGATCAATAGAAAGAAGAATGCGTGAACCATGTTGGGAGGCGCCAATAATTTGCTTTCAACTATAAGAAATTTCGAAATTATTAAATTGATTTACTAGCTTGGTTAGTACATATTTGTCTAATTAAATTGTAATAGATTCGATAAAGTATTCTAGTAAGGAATAAAGGCCTCTTAAAGTGTTTTATTAAAAATTATGGGAATTTAGCTATTTAGCATTTAGGACAGATAAATTTTGTTTTACTTGAGACAAGCCTTTTTTAAATTACTTATTAATACGAAGAATGGGTATTAGCGTATTACACCACTATGTTCAAAGATCTCGTCCGGTACACGGTCAGAAATTTTGGACTAAAATCCATTATTTTTTGTGTTACATATATGACCACACCAAAAAATGATTAAAATTCAATACTTGGCTTTTATCTTCAGTTCTCACATACCCAATTATTTTAAGTTAGCCGTTTTCTGTCTGGGCGGGGAATCAAACCTCGGAATCGTACTGCAAGTTGTTGCATAACAACTTAGACCCCTCTTTTCATTTATTACAATTTACGTAATAAACCAAGATAAAATACAGATTTAATTGAAAACAAAAACTTCTTTTGAAAATAATAAAATTTAATCCGTTCTGTATTAAAAATGTTTTGTAATACAAAGCATGGTTTAAAAAATAGTCCAAGATTTTTAACCGTGTAGTCAAGACCGAATTCAGTTATTTTTTTGCATAACCAAAAACTTTTGAAAATCCAATAACGATCACCACATCACAAAATAATTGTTTTTATTTACAACATCAAAATAAAGCTGAATTATTTCAAATCAAATCAACTGCAATTATGCAACGAATTTAATATCTAATTTAATTTACTTATCAGTTATCACTCTTCCCTATTACAAATATTCAATTAGATGCAGATTTTGCATTAATTAGCTATCATTGCATCGATGATAAATACATAATTTATGCATTGGATTAATGTAAAGATAAGCATAATGACACAAATTGAATATTTTCATGTATTGTGGTCTACGGGAAAATTAGTAGTAGTATCCGTCGCTACTGAATATGCATAATATTGCATCGGTGCGGTTACTCTTTAATTTTCCCATGAAATATCGTACGATATCAGTTTATTCAGATTACATTATTTGAGAAAATTATGATATAATTATAAATTAATAACGTTGATTTGATATTTTAATTATTACTATAATAGAGACATACCTTTGTTTGTGAATTAACAATTTAAAATGACAATTTTTTTTCTTTACAGGTAAGCAAATCATTACTGAACCAAATACTTTTAAAAGTCTTAATGAATACGAGTATGTCGAAAAAGAGGTATGCTTAAAATATTATCTAATACAAAAAAAAAAAAAAAACAAAATGTTTGTTTAGAAATGGATGATAGTAATTAGAGAGTTTTAGCATGTCGTACACTTCGCTACACGTTAACGATGTACGGAAAGGGATTCACTAATACAGTGAGAATCAAAAGTGAAGGCACACTTTGAAAGATGACCTTTGACTCAAAATATATCTGCAAGTTTCAAGAATTGAAAAGAGCTTAATGTCTCAAATCAAAGCTTTATTAATTGTAAATAAATTAACAAATGTTCATAAGAATTCGAATAGTAATTAACAAATCGCAAATAAAAATATGAAAATGGTGCAATTTTTAAGAATCAAAAGTAATGGCACACGTTGTTTTTATTATAGGAAAAAAACGACTATGCTTAAAACTAATATTATGTCGGTCAACCTTTTGCTTTTATTACAGGCTGTAATCGTCTTGGCATAGACTCTGCAAGATTCATGGCTACTCCTTGCGGTATACTAGCCCATTCTTCAAGTATAGCGCGCTTCAAATCTTCTTTGTTGAAAATTTGTCTCTTCCGAACACGCTGATCCGAAATTTCCCATAAATGTTCGATGGGATTCAGGTCTGGGTACTGAGGAGGATGATCAAGTTGCTTTGGTGTCCTGTACAATAGCCATTCTCTTACCAGACGGGAGGTATGTTTCGGATCATTGTCCTGTTGGAAGATCCAAGTCCTAGGTAACTCGAGTTTTTGGGCACTAGGAGCTAAATTTTCCTGCAATATTGATAAATATTGCTCCTTTTTCATAGTGTTATCTATGAACATGAGGTTTCCTGCCCCTGCCGCCAACATACACCCCCACACCATAACTGAACCTCCCCCATGCTTTACTGTCGATGTAATGTTTTTTTGTTCAAACTCAGAATTTTTCTTTCGCCAAATTTTTGAGCCTTTTTTAGCGCCGAAAATCTGAAATTTGCTTCCATCGCTAAATACAGTCCGCCAGAAGTCATTTCCACAATTTCCATACTTTTTTGCATACTGTCTCCTCTTCTTTTTGTTTTTATCCGAAATAAAAGGCTTCTTTCTTGGGGCTCGTCCTGCAAGCCATTAGCATTTAATGCCCGACGGATCGTTCACGCACTTATTAGTTGGCCGAAATTACGGGTAATATTTTCAGCAATTTTTACAGCACTTACCCTCGGATTAACTTTCACTTCCTTAACAATGTTCTTAACTTGAACCGGATTAAGTTTTTGAGGTCATCCAGAACGCGGCAAATTTTCTAGTTTTTGGCAACTTTTTTATTTCGAAATGATGTTTCTCACTGTCGAATAATGCCTTTTTACTATTTTTCCGATTTCGCGAAATAATTTTCTCTCCATCCATAAATTTATTATAATTTTTCAGATTTCCACTTGCGTTTCGGTCATAATTTTTCTAAAAAGCCTTTTATACTGAACAATTGTAAAATTGACAGTATGGATTATTAAAAAACAAAATAGCTTAACTCGTTGTCATAAAAATGCACCACCATGCTATGTGAATAACAAATACGGTTCAAAAAGATATTATTATTAAGGAAAGTTGCAAGTGTGCCATTACTTTTGATTCATAAAAATATGACTATTTTTGAATTAGTCCTTGCTAAATTAAAACTATTGTGTGTATTTGAATGAATTTTATAAATTTAATTTGTAATGAATATCGCTTTAAGATAAAACAATTCCCCATTCTCTAAAATTTACGATTATAAAGTTATGTTGAATAAAAGATAGGGTTTCGAAGTGTGGCATCACTTTTGATTCTCACGGTATGTACATGCAAAAAGTTGACTAACGACAACATTCTGAACAGGATTGTCTCGTCCCATTCCTGCCGATCTTCAAATGCCATGTGAACCCTCGTTCTGGCCACCTGGAATTCTACTAAAGGACTTTGCGAAACGAAATTTTCCGCGTCTGTGTACATCAAAAAACCAGAAATAACTTTTAATTGCACAATTTATTATCAAAATGTGCGTGATATCAAAGTTCAAGCCCTCAACTCGTCTGCTGTCACGGCATCTCATGATGTCATATGCTTATCTGAAACTTGGCTTAACACCAATAGTTTATATCATCATCAAATCTTTCGATGGGATCGTAACCTTGATGACCTTCGCAAGCTTGATGGTGGCGGAGTTCGGATTGCTCTACGTAGCAATATTGAAGGTTCCTTCATTTCTTCCACAGTTACACAGATTGTGTTACCGCCTCGATCACTATATTTCAACAGATGTTTGGATAATTATTTCATGCATCTATGTACCTTGTAGTTCTCCTATACAAGTATACAACAGTATATTTAAGCACAATGCAAATATTATCAATATCTTCCAGCCTAGTTCAAATATTGTGATTTGCGAGGACTTCAAACTTCCAAATGTCTCTTGGCCGAACTTTCCTGGGCAGCCGCTTTCCTCTTCCTCGCCGTCTATTTTTCTTACTCTCGGCATTCATGTAGTTCTGTAATTTGGTGCAGTTTAATATAGTCCGGAACCCCTTAGGACGTACTCTCGACCTCGTGTACCAACTTCCCGCTTCTCGTTATCAAGAGCTATCGATGCTCCCTTGCCTGTGGATCCACACCACCCTGCGATTGAGATTGACTTCTCAATACCTTACGAGCTTAGGCAACATATTAGTTGACTGACTCGCTTCAATTTCAGAAAGGCTGATTATACAGTTATTAACCACCGAATAAATCCAGTAGACTAGAGTTGTATTTCTCTCAATCTTAACTGTAATGAGCCTGTATCCACTTTCTGTTGCCTTTTGCACACCATTATACACGAGCTTGTTCCACTGCAAATTTCTAGAAAACGCAAGGATACTATTTGGTTTACTCCTCTCATTTATAGAATATGCATCGCAGAAAAAAATCGTGCCCGTGCTCGCTTCAAAAAATCTCAAAATCCATCCGATCTGCTGATTTTCCTCGGCTAGTTCGGCGTACTTCCTTAGTGTGTCATAGTGTCAATAATAAGGAAAGTAAGCTCTTTTCGTCGTATGTCCGTAATGCACGCTTTTCTAGTTCAATCCCTTCTCGTTTATCTCTTGGGGATATTACCGCTACAACAGACGTCGAACTTTCTGCCAATTTTTTTTTCAGGCACCTTCTATGGTTTCTCTAAGCATATATGTAGTGTCTCGACTTTCATCTTACCTAGTTGAAAGCTTACCTAGCTTATCTATGAAGATATTTCTTCCGCACCTTTCTCCCCAACCTATGGAGTCCCTCAGGGATCTATTTTTGGTCCCCTTTTTTTGCTATTTTTCATAAACGTCCTTCCTGCGTGACTTAAGTGCCACGCACTGGTATATGCTGACGATCTTAAGATTTTCCCCTCTGTGTCTCACAATGCGGATTGATTGGCCTTACAAAGTTATCTAGACAGGCTTTACTCTTGGTGTACCTTAAATGAGCATTGAGAAATGCTCAGCTATGATTTTTTCATTAAAGGAATTCCCTATATCGTTTGCATATAAAATCAATGACACCGCACTGAAGTGTGTCTTCATGACAACTAACCTTGGTGTGGTCCTCGATGCCAAACTTAGATTCAACGATCACTACGCCGTCATAATTCAAAAAGCTTTCTGGATTTGTACTGCTATGTTCGGATAGTTTTCGTTCATTGCGTAAGTGTTTGAATTTATTCTTATCGCTGATTCGCAATGTGCTCGAATATGCCTCTGCTGTCTGGTCCTCGTCTTTCACACATTTATTTTCTCAGGCGCCCTTGAAGCTGTCCAGCGTAGGCTCACCAAGTTCCTTTTATTCAAATTCAACCCATACCTATCCTATCCTGAAAGGCTAGTTTTTTTTAAATATGGAACAACTGCGTAAAAGAAGAATTTTCCTCGATGAATGCTTCCTATTCAAACTTTGCCATGGAATGCTAACGTTTTTTTAGGTTTTTTTTAGATTTTTCAAAAAACCCTTATGAAATCGATTTTGTCCGTGGTAGGAATGTGTAGAATGGTAACAGTCTTTGGCATGAAATACTTAATAGTTGGTAGTGCAAAGATAATAGGGTGTCCCGGACATTTGACAATTCGTACACTAAATAACTCGCGAACGGCTTAGCCGATCGTCATGTATTTTGGTAGGAATGTGTAGAATCGTAACAGTCTTTAGTTGTTGGTAGGACAAAGCTAACAGGGTGTCCCGGAGATTTGAAAAAGTCGATTTTTTATCGGACATGGACGTATGGGTACTCCAATCAAAGAACTCGATGGACACATTTCATATCAGTTGCCTTTTTCCAGTTTGGAGTAACGATACCGGAGTTACAGCTAATAAATTTAGTTAATACGTGTAGCCATGATACATAGAACATAGTAAATAGATTTATAAGAAGTATTTCATTAATATTGTGCATAGGGGAGAGTCGGTAAAATCGTACCACCGTTTTAAACGTACCACCTCCAAATTTCCGACTAAATGGTCAATTATTTACACACTGGTAACACCAAACCATATCACAACGCTGTCTTTGAAGAATCCGCTAGCTGCGAGTGGTATCTGTCAAAATATGTGTATGTGAGCCAAGAAAATATGTTTTGTGACTTTTTCTTGTTATTTTGCGTGTCAGTTGCTAAGGGAATAACTCGTGAGAAAGGTAAGCTAAAAGCACACAGTTTGGTTTATCTGATTACAAATTTAAGCTAAATTATTGTTGATTTGGGTGCCAGTGTTCAAGTTTTGCAGTTATGACGAGATAGTTCATCTTTCGAAAAATTGCAGGGTTCGTTAAATCGTACCGCTGTGAGTTTGGTAGGTGGTACTGGCATAAAGTAAGAAATTGGAATAGAGATGGAACTCCATATAAGATTAAAACCTACTGAACAACATTTTACCTTTGAGTGTGTGCTGTATGTAACGTGTAGATACAGGAAGATATCTGTATGTAACGTGTAGATACAGGAAGATATCTTCCTGCTAAGAATACATTTATAATTGCTTTTTTTACTCCTAAATGCCCCAAATAATATTTCTTTAAAAAATTTAATGGTTTTTATTCAGTGGTACGATTTAAATACTGGTGGTACAATTAAAACGACTCGTTCGCTAAATCGTAGTGTTGGCAGTCCTCCACGAAAATACATTTTTAAAAACGTTAAACTATAGCTATAGAACTGATTTCCATACATTATGGTAGGCAAAGTCCTAACGTATATTTTACATATTTATTCATTTTCTCAAGAGCCGTCATAAACTAAATATTCAGGTGAAAGTAAAAAGTGGTACGATATAACCGACTCTCCCCTAATTCTTTTTTATTACCTATAAAATATACATTATGTGCAAAATTATTCACTATGTATGTATCCAAAATCTGAAAAACCCTCGTATTGCGGGCACAGCCCTCTGTACGCCGGTATTTTTTTTAATTTATACTCAAATTAAGGAGTTGCTATGTGAATAAGTTACAGGCGTCTATATAATTTTTTTACGGGATTTAAAGATACGTTTTTAGCCTTTTAGAAAGCTTGTAGTACTCCGATCCATTTCCAGAAAAAAAGCATGATTTGAAACGTATTTCGATAAAATATTATGAGAATAGATATCTAACAATATGGAGTTGACTTTAGCCTAAAATCGATACAATCTGACCAAGGACACGCTTACCTCGCTTATTAGAACTTTTAAAAACGACAATTTCTTAACTACTTGCAGGGGGTGGGGCGGGCTGAAATTTAGTTGAGCCTTTAGCATCAAGACACAGCTCCATGCCATGAGTCATGGCACCCTTCACCTAAAATGAGTTCAATCGGATGAAAACTAAAGCATCGTCTCCATTGTAAACATTTGTTGATAAACTGTTGCAAAGAAGTTGCGTAACATTTTAGTCTAAGAAAATTTGGCCAAAATATGGCCATCGAACGGCAACAATTCCTACATCGGAAATTTTTGATTATCGTTGGGGATGGTCTCCAGATTATGGCATTAAAAGTCCCAACCGAAACGAGACCGAGGCTAATTTCGGGCGCGCCCGAAATTTGGATACCCTTCGCTCCCCTCGGGCGAAGTTTTTTTCGGGCGTACCTACGACTTGTATTTAATCCCCCTCCATTTTTTTCCTTATGTCTTCACAGAAGGTTGGTTGCGTCGACAAACCAATATATTTGTGTGGGGTTTGGTTGGAATAAGTGCGGGCAAATAAAAATATTTATTCAGAAAATTTTATTCGGGGATGCGGGAGCGTGGCCCCATGGTTCGATTCCATTTGTTTTGACCTTTTAGTTGTTTTGATAAAGACACCTTAATTCAAGGTTTCGTGAAATCGGCGTGAAAAATGTTTGTTAGAAGAACCAAAATGGGGGTTGGGTTTGTACGACATGTTCGTGACTCCCTCCCCCCTAAATTTGAGTTGGTTTGTTGCGACTGTAAGTCATAGTCACCCCAACCACCAAAAATCAGCTCATTCGCATAAAAACTAAGGGTACCTCCCATACAAGGTGACCCATCAGGCGTTTGTTCTACGCACTACCCATTTTATAAATTGTAGAACAAATTTGTCTTGGACAAGAACTTATGACTCTAGGTCTATTCTATGAAGAGTTACAGTGCGAAATGTAAAACTCAAAAGATGTAAATTCACTATAGTACTTTATGGTCTAGGGTATAATTTTCTGAGAGTTTAGTTTAGTTTTCTGTCTAGAGTATTACAAAGGTAATTTTGTGTTTTTCTCATAGTTTTCCAGATATTTGCAAAGAACTGAATTTAGAAGGGTTAGGTTTAGGAATTTCGAGCCCCCAGCAGTACAAAAATGGTCATTTTTGAAATCTAGAGCGAATAGGTATTATATAAGTATTTTACGTGTAAAAACTGTATTATTAATTACAGTTTTTTATTTTTATCCCAATCAGAGAAAAACAATTCAGCGATGAAAATGCCTAAGATAGACCACATAAAAAGCGTTCAATCAGAGTCCAGTAAAAATAAGATTTCGTTTGCTCTACTACTACTATCTACAAATTAGAGTTTAAGTTAGTGGAGAAATGAGTTAGAGCAGGGCTATTATAACATATGGCCTACGGGTTTCGATCAGGCCCGCGAGTAATTTTGAAAAATTAGAGAGGCAAGATTTCGGAAGCCTCGGAAAAGTCAGAACTAGAAACTCCCTATAGTTTTAAGCTATACTTATAGTAGATTGAAGATTATTTCTTAACATCAATTACGCTTCACACTAGTATCGATAGATTTTGGTTGATTTGTTTAATTACTTCAAAAAATTGAAAAAAAAGGTACCAAAAATGTGTAAAATGTCCCTAAAACTAGGGGGCTTCGCTCGCCAACCCCCGGGGGCGAAGGCTAATTTCGGACGCGGCCGAAATTTGGATACCCTTCGCTCACCTTGGGCTAAAAGTTTTTTCGGGCGTATATATGACTTGTAGTTAATCCCCCTAATTCTTTTTCTTCCGTCTTGACAAAAGTTTTGTGCTTGGTTGAATTAAGTGGGCAAATAAAAATATTTAGTCGGAAAATTTTATTGGGGTTGCGGGAGCATGACCCCAAAGTACGATTCCATTCGTTTTTAACTTTTTTGTTACTTTGGTAAAGACACATTAATTCAAGGTTTTGTGAAATTGGAGCAAAAATTTTTCTTAGAAGAACCAAAATGGGCGTTGGGTTTGTATGGCCACCCCATGATCCCATGGTCAGATTTGATCAATTCTTAGGTATGTACTGTGTCATCAAGAGAAACACGTTTGTGTGGAATTTGGTTGAAATTGGTACACAAATAAAAAAGTTTTTCTTAGAAGAACCTAATTTGGGGAGTTAGGTTTGTATGGCAGCCCCATGACCCCACTATCCGATTTGATCCATTCTTAGATATGTTTTGTGTCATCGAAAGAAATTCATTTGTGTGGAATTTGGTTGAAATTGATGCACAAATAAAATAGTTTTTCTTAGAAGAACCTAATTTTGGAGGTTAGGTTTGTATGACAGCCCCATGACCCCTAGTCCGATTTGATCCAATCTTACGTATGTTTTGTGTCATCAATAGAAAACATTTGTGTGAAATTTGGTTGGAATTGGTACACAAATAAAAAAGTTTTTCTTAGAAGAACCTAATTTGGTGAGTTGGGTTTGTATGGCAGCCCCATGACCCCATTGTCCGATTTTACCGATTCAAACATACAAACTGCCTGCAGCAAAAAGAAGCATTTGTGCAAAATTTCAGCTTCATAGCTTTTAAATTGGCCGAGTAAAACGCGTCGCAACAGACAGACAGACGGACATCGCCCAATCGACTCCCCAAGTCATGCTGATCACATATGTATACTTTTTATATGGTCGGAGATGCTTCCTTCAATGCGTTACATACTTCATGACAAAGTTAATATACCCTTTCACTCTATGAGCGAAGGGTATAAAAACCATTTTATCAGCGCAAGCCCAGACTTATGCGAACACATTGTGTGACTTATAAACTGGTGCAATCATCGATTCGCATTTCTTCAAATATAAATCCAGACAGAACTGAATCCTCAACGACCACGCCACCACATCATGGAAACCGTCTTTTGATGCCTACGCTTTACTTTACAGTAACGAAACAAAGAAACAAATGTTCTTGTTTCAGAGAAAATTCCTACATCATTCATATCATGAAAGGCGCTCTAGAGAATGTAAATGTGATGTCAACTTCATGAATAGATTGTTTTTTAAACACTGGGGGCTCCTATAATAATCTCGCGGACCGGAGCTGCAAGCCGTCCAGCTCTCTTAAACCCAGGCTTGAATGCTAGATAAGAGATGAGATTGTAGCTGCAAGTATGCAGGAATTTCATTAAGAAAAGGTCTTGATATATCCGTGCTGAACTTAATCAGCGCCCGACATAAACACCGAGATGCCGCACCCACTTAATAGAGCTTGGAGTACTGAAACCTTCCCTATGGAACTGAAAGGGGTAATAATAATAAAACTTCCGAAGAAGGACAGTATACGTGTCTGCAATAATTGAAGAGCATTTGTGTTCAAAATAATAGCGAATGACTAACGACATAGTATATGGATAGATCAACCGGTGAAGATCAACCAAATGGTTATGGCCCTGTGGTTAAATACATTTAATAGACGCAACCAGCGTTTTATTGTTTATAGCTTTGTCCAACCTTTCAAACCAATATAATAGGCACGTTTTATTGAGTTTATCCCGTGTAGGTTTGGGTATAGAACTTCATATAAAAAAATGAAACATACCCAGGTAAAGTTCACGCGTGCAACTACCCTACACGGGATAGAGCTTACAGGAATCAAATGAAGATGGCGGGCGCATAGGGAAAATATGAGGGAATTTGTTTTTTTTTTTATACCAAATGTGAGAGTTTTTCTCATCATGAGAAAAGATTTTGCAAAGAAATAATCATCTTTTGTGATAAAATCCACCACATCTAAAAACTAAGCCGACGAAGGTGAGTCAAAGATGCGCAAAAACTGTCAAATGTCAGCCGGGATGTTACCCGCGATCGTTTTTTTCGAGTCAGATTTACCCGCGATACGAAAAAAACGTCGCTATTATGATGCCTTGAGGCGCCGCGTAACTCTTGTCGGGTAACCAAGGGAAACTTCACAACTGCACTCGGCAGTCCAAGTTAAGTTTTCTGTTAAGATTTGTAACTGATTATAGGTGCAGGCATCAAAAACTGTCTTTGTACATTTATTCATCAAATATTCTCATTCTATATAAAAATGTAAACGAATATCTCGCAAATGTCGGCTGGTTGGTGCGGTAGGTTAGCTCCTTCGAAGTACAGGATCGTAGATTCGAAAAGCACTGTGGACAGATTGGTTTACGAATTTGGGCGATATGGTAGCGGAGTTTGACTTCGCGTAGTTGTTAAATCAGCACCAACTAATTGGCATCAATTATCTCAGCAGAGCGTGATGTTGATCTCAACATGTCTCCAAAACTCGTCAAAATAATGTAAAATTATTTGTGCAGACCATCTCGCAGCCATGATTCAATGAGATGTTCCCATAAAAATATAGAAACAGGGAAAAAAAAACATTTTCTTGGTAATACCAATTCCTTCGCTTAGGTATTTTTGCTCCTATCATAACATCGACCTCCCTTAACAGCGTCTATACTAGTCTCAAGTTTTTCCTCATTAATCATTCTTATGGATTTATTTATATCAACTCTCGCATTAATTAGTGACTTTATTATGTATATACGAATACGTCTGTCGAGCGACCCTTTTGCAGCTTGCATATTTTATAGAGTTGTTCTTCTCCTAATAATTCATATTATGTACTTTGTGCTCTGCTTCCAAGTCAAGTTCCTATACCCGTATCCAAAATGACGGAATTGTCGACGAATTTAAGAGTAAGAAATAACGATTTCCAGAATTTTCGCATTAATGAGTGTAATTTATAGCCGAATCGCCCAAGATACCCATAAATCTAAATATGTATACGATGTACGTGTATATCTACGACGATATAACTCAAATACCCGCTCTTAAGAGGATTGAATTCCATCCGAAATGAGTATCTTAAGCTTTCGCGGTTCGACTTTAATTAACCTTAATGCGAAAAGGTAATCCCTGCCCGCAAAAAAAATAGAATATATCGTCGTCGACATACCCTCGAAACTCCACTCGGGCGAAGCGACATAAAATTCACTGTCATTATTGGTTCGGTTCAATAATGGGCTATTTTTACTCTTCGAAGCTTCGCCCATTGTATAGAGAGCGTCGATATATACTATAGAAAAAGCCTTCAAGTGGTTTTGTTTCTGCTCGTCCTAGCGTTTAATTCGATTTAAAGGCTCCTTCCGCCAACGCGACGCGACGCGATTGAAGACGGGGTGCAATAAGGCAAAATATACTGTGACAACATTGAACGCGAAAAAAAAATGAGAATCCTCAACGGGTAATTTACTTTGGAATTTTTTTTAGAGTGCTCCTATTTTTGGAGACGCCCGCTTGAGGACAAAAGGAAGAAGAAGCAAATTCAGAGTCGGATGACATTAAGCCGATTGGAATTCGGCAATTGAAATCTTTTAGTTAAGCGTTGATTGATATTCTATTGATCACTTATGCTTATGTTTTCGGGAGGAGGAGGATGTGCGGTGGTGGTGGTGGTTCAAGAACATGACTTTTAGATTTCGGGCTAACCATCTTATCCTACTTCTAGACGGGCGGACTTAGAAGCGTGTCAATTGAGTGTGCTTAAGTTGTCATTAAATGCGGATTGTGGATGAGGTTTGGTAATTCTCAAATTGGATTGGA
Source organism: Microchrysa polita (assembly GCA_949715475.1). NCBI lineage: Eukaryota > Metazoa > Arthropoda > Insecta > Diptera > Stratiomyidae > Microchrysa > Microchrysa polita. The sequence continues at coordinate 113,074,448 of OX454416.1, read as the reverse complement.
TTTTGTTGTTTAAAGCGATTAAATGGAATATGTTTCACTGGAATAAAAAAAGATGAATATGATTTTTAATATATTTGTGGATCTATCAGCAGATTCGCAGAAACAGAAACCCAATCGTACTTAATCAAGAACTGACAACACTAGGGGAAAAAATAGTATAATGTCTGAGCCAACAATTACTCGTTGATGTCCGTGGACGTGCTGCGTCAATTTCAGCATTTTCTTGTTGCCCATTCATACATGTCATCATGTATTCAACCCCCAAACATTTTCCTGTTTCAACCTTATGTCTTACTACATTCATTATGCATTATCTCTTCCGTAACCAAAGCTAAACCTAAACTTTTCCTAACAGCCATTTTAAAAGTTAATAAGGTAACGTCAACGAAACTACTGCATTGCGTTTGTCTTCCACTGCTGAGTGTCCCTATCATAACGAAACGACTTTCCTCATTTGTGCCGAGTGTCCTCTTCATTGTGTGTACTCACTACTGTCGAGCTCCGATATGAAAATCCAACCTCGTGTGTAAATAATGAATCCAATATTCAGCCGACATCCAGAGATAACTACTCGTGTCTTCTTGGACGACCTACGCAAACACAACAACGTTCACAAGTTACTCATGAAGCACAACATCTCTACGAACTGTAATGAATGTTAAATAAGTTTGTGATGAGGATAATTGTATTTAGGTTGAGCGAGGTCTGTATATACTATATCCGAGATGTCCTGCCCTTTTCAGAATATGTCTTCCGAACTAAATCCGCACATTCACTTTGTCCTTGTTATGTAGTCTCAACACAACTATCGTCCGCATGCTCCCACTGGTCATTATCTGCTCGGTATACACTATCAATTGGATATGGCTTTTCGTCTTGTATCAATACAGATGATACGGAAAACTCATTTCAAGCCAATTCATCTTTTAATGGACTATCCGCCTGTCAATCGACAACGACCTCTTCTTTGTTTTTCCACTGAAGCATGACCGAGATCGTGTTAGCACAACACACAGCAGTATAAGGATCCGTGTGTCTCACCGAACGGAACGGAAAACGCGTACATATGTATAGGAAATCGCGAAAAAGATCTTTTGCAATAATGTGACAAATCCACCCGATATCTTTGTCAACCCATCTACATCGGGTGATTCATAGCCTCGAGGCTGAGGAGTGACTTTTCTACGAGGAAAGATATGGCTGGGTGCGACAGCGACACGAGAACGAGGGATTTGCCAGAGGATTTGTCTTTGGCAATAAAGTGACATGAAAACAAAAGTCCACTTTGGATATTTTGTATATTTATCACGTTCGAATAGGGCAAGTCATTATTCTTTCGGGAAATTTTACGGCGGGTGAACTCTAGATGATTCTATAGGTTGGGTGCAAGGTTTTCGTAGAAGGTGTAGATGTAGGATTTGATTTGGGATCAAATAAATGTCGTCGGGAGTGCACGCGGAATATCTTAAACGATTTCGTGAACGATTTCGTGAACGATTTTGATAATAAGACTATGATAGGATAAGAACGAAATATACGTACAAAGCAGGACGATGAGGTACTACAGATGTTTGCAGACGAAGCGCAGAAATTTCTTTTTCCCATAATATCCTCTAGTTTGGAATTTTGAATTTTGAATTTTGAATTTTGTATTTTGAATTTTGAATTTTGTATTTTGTATTTTGAATTTTGAATTTTTAATTTTGAATTGTGAATTGTGAATTTTGAATTTTGAATTTTGAATTTTGAATTTTGAATTTTGAATTTTGAATTTTGAATTTTGAATTTTGAATTTTGAATTTTGAATTTTGAATTTTGAATTTTGAATTTTGAATTTTGAATTTTGAATTTTGAATTTTGAATTTTGAATTTTGAATTTTGAATTTTGAATTTTGAATTTTGAATTTTGAATTTTGAATTTTGAATTTTGAATATTGAATTTTGAATTTTGAATTTTGAATTTTGAATTTTGAATTTTGAATTTTGAATTTTGAATTTTGAATTTTGAATTTTGAATTTTGAATTTTGAATTTTGAATTTTGAATTTTGAATTTTGAATTTTGAATTTTGAATTTTGAATTTTGAATTTTGAATTTTGAATTTTGAATTTTGAATTTTGAATTTTGAATTTTGAATTTTGAATTTTGAATTTTGAATTTTGAATTTTGAATTTTGAATTTTGAATTTTGAATTTTGAATTTTGAATTTTGAATTTTGAATTTTGAATTTTGAATTTTGAATTTTGAATTTTGAATTTTGAATTTTGAATTTTGAATTTTGAATTTTGAATTTTGAATTTTGAATTTTGAATTTTGAATTTTGAATTTTGAATTTTGAATTTCGAATTTTGAATTTTGAATCTTGAATTTTCAATTTTGAAATTTGAATTTGGAATTCGGAAATTAGACTCTGGAATTTTGAAATTTGAATTTTGAGTATTGAAAAAAAATGTATGCCTTGTTGTGATGCATTGCAAATTATCTACTCGAATTCTTTTTGCTCTATAACGGCAGAACTTTGCCGCAAGCAAATTTGAAAAGTTTGCAAATTTGGAATTAATCCCTCTCCGTCAATAATTATAGAAAAGCTCAATCATGATTAATTACACAAAATCTTTTCGCACTCTAGCCAACAAACGCATTACTAATGACCTGCTAATTCAAATAATGCATCTTATCAGTCCGTATACTTTTAATTGAATCTGACAAGAATATCAATTAGATGCTCTTCTAAATCGCAGATCCAACACGTTGCATTATATACACTGCCTGTCATAACAATAGCCGCACCATAAGACAGACTGATCCTTGGAAATTGAAAGAGAGCACAGTTATTCCACATATTATATACTAAGGGCATATTAAAAAGACAAATAGTTCCACAAAAAATTTCCTTTTATTTCATACCGTTATTCTTCTATAAAGGAATATCTAAATTTCCGGTCCGTCACAACTATAGCCGCACTTGGAATCAGTATAGTAAAAACTGTTAAAAAAAGCCTAAATTAAGGAAATTCATAACGGGAAAAATCTTTTTAAATAAAATTGACTCTGAGGAATTATTTTGTTTATTTCTCAATAAATCATTATAACTGTTTTTCAAGATTTTTGCTTATTGACTTCTCAGTATCAATAACCATTTCTTTTACATAGAAAACTGTTTGAGATTGTATTTATTTTATGAATTTGACGTAATAATGTTTCCTAAAGATTTCCTGTCTAATTTTGATAAAGGAGGGGCGACCTCCGTAACATTTGTTTCATTAGAACCTTCTTGAAGTGCAATGATTGGCGAGAGATTATGCAATCTCTTGTTAGAAAGTCCGTTATGTGCCATGTCTTCTGAATTAAAATGAAAACAGTTTATCGTTAGGATATTCCAGAGAAGATTTTACTGTATCGGAGGTTGTTACATCAACTTTTAAACACATTGTCAACCCTGCTTAACACTATTAACGAACTCTGTCCAAAATTTGTATTGAGATCTATGAAAATCTGGCAAGTGCGCATTAAAAGTATTGGACAGGATAGTCTACCTATAGAATACTTGATTTCGTCACTTCCAGCATAGGAAAACTTCATAGGATTGTCCTGACGATAAACTGCTTCCATTTTATACAGCAGATAGGACACATAACGGATTTTAAAGCAAGAGATTGCATCAACTCTTACTAGTCGTAGTACTTAAAGTTGGTTGCAATGTTTCAAATGTTCGAGAGGAACCTCCCATTGATCCAAATGAGACAGGAAACCTTCGAGAAACATTATAACGTAAAATTTAGTAAAAAAAAAACACGAGTTCAGACAGTTTTCTATGTAAAAGCAGCGATCGACTATGCTAACAAGCTAATAAGCCTAAAACTCGAAAAACTGTTAAAATGATTTCGTGAAACATAAATAAAACAATCTCCCAGAGTCTATTTTATCCGAAAAGGATCTCTCCCGTTATTAATTCACTCAATCTCTGCTTTTTAATCAGTTTTTGCTATAATAATTCCAAGTGCGGCTATAGTTATGACAGACCGGAAATTTAGTTTTTCCTTTATAGAGAAATAACGGTTTGAAATAGAAGGAAACTTTTTGTGAAATTATTTGTGTTTGAAGTATCCCTTTTGCTTATGGTATGTAGAATAACTGTGCTCTCTTTAAATTTTCAAGGATCAGTTCGTCTTATGGTGCGGCTATTGTTATGACAGGCAGTGTATATGTACATAGGTACTAATGCAAAATGCACTGCCATTCAAAATATTCTGAGAATGCATCTGCATAACTTGAAAGTGAAATGTTTCAATTTACACACATAATCCATTTCAAATAAGAGAGCATGCAAGAGCATACATATATCTGCCAATTGATTTAATCAAATTAGCCAATAAATGCAATTACCCTTATCAAACTCGTAATTGAAAATAAAATGTACGTTCGCGTTCTTGAACACAGCATTCATTTTTCGCTAATTGCACACGGAAAATCTGTCAGATAATCTAATGATCCAAATCCAATCTATTTCGAGTCGAAATTATTTAATACCTAATAATCAAATTAAGTTTTTTAGTGAAAAATGGAACAACAGAAAAAAGCTTTTATGTAATACGAGTACGACTTGTATTGACCTTTTGTGTTGACTGTTGATGTTGAGTAGTATATTTAACCCTTTCCCGGACAGAACGTCTATAGACGTCCAATTTTGTGCATTTGACATACAAATCGTGTCAAATTTTGGCGTTGTGTCCGGCAATGAGTTAAAATTAGATCATAGAATACAAAATATGAACAGAATAATGATGATGATGTCATTGGCAATCTTTACCGTGGTTCAAGTTGTTGATTTTAATTTTATCTGTTTATGTCGTTATTTGTCGTGTATTTTACTTGTGCCAAGAAGACGCCGATGAAGAAGAAGAGGCATATCCGAATGAGTTTAGGTGGTTTCTTCAGTTTCATTATTGTTCAAATGTATTTCATGTCAACGCAATGTACACACCATAGACTGTAGAAACAAATGTATCCGGGAGGGTGGTAATTGGTTTGTTGGATCGGTGAAATTATTCTAGTGCAGTCAAATTATTAAAATTTTAGGTGGTGGCCGAGTAAAAAATTGTAAAACGAGAAGAGGTTTTTAGACCTGAAAGTGAAAATGAAATCGGAATATTTTCCGCTGCAATTTTTCAACGAAATACTCGTGGAATATGTTGGAAACGCTGACGTTTTAAGGGTTTTTTAGAAAATATTTTTTCAAAAAACCCTTATGAAATCGATTTTGTCCGTCCGTCCGTCTGTCCGTCTGTCCGTCTGTCCGTCTGTCCGTCTGTTCACTAAATAACTCGCGAACGGCTCAACCGATTGTCATGAAATTTGGTAGGAATGTGTAGAATGGTTACAGTCTTTGGCACAAATACCTTAGAAGTTAGTAGGAAGAAGTTAACAGGGTGTCCCGAACGTTTGAAAAAAGTCGATTTTTTTAGTTTTTATTGGAGATTGACGTATGGGTATTCAAATCAAAGATCTAAATGATTACATCTCATATCAGTTAAAAAAGTTCAGTTTCGAGTAACGGTAAAAAAGTTATTGGCTTTTAAAGTTAAACTTCCTTTTCGAGCTCCGTTTTTCTAAACCGTTATAGGGATCGATATGAAACTTTGCACAAAGATTGGTCAGTATGGCCTTATATACGTTAAATATTAAGACTGTTGACTTTTGCAAAGGAAAAGAAAGTAAATAACAGTAAATTTGTAAAATTTCAATTTGTTCGTGTGTAGCCCCTCTTAGGTTTCCAAATATGAAAATTTTGCTAAGGGTTTTTAGAAAATTACATATAGAATATGTCTACGAATTTTCATTCGAATAACTGTATCCAAACCGGAAATATAGCCAAATAAGTATTTAGTAAGGGCCTTTCACAATGCAAGCCTCTTAAGCATTTCTTCAATGCATATCTTTTAACTTGATGAAACAATGAACATGAAATTTGGTGGATATGCATAGAATGGTAATAGTGTTTGCCACAAATATTTTTGAAGTTAGTAGGACCAAGTTAACAGGGTGTCCCTGAATAGCTGCAAAAGTATACTTGTTCAATACTAATAGGAAAGCTTGCGTTGGCTCTTATGACAGAGAACACAATGGAATCATTTGATATAAGGTTGCTTTTCCTTGATTAAAAAACAGTAACAGTAGATTTACAGCTAATAATTCAGTTCATATATAAAGCCAAGCCATCCTTACGTTTGCCTGAGTTTCTTTTTGGTCAAAGGCCATCAGAAATCTTAAATCGAAAAATGCCTGTAGATTTGCCTTGGAGTACTTTTATACAAACTGGATAAATAGTAAATCTATTTTTGGATTGGTCTAATTAAAGGTGGAACAGAATGGAACGCGTTTATTTAGACCAATCCAAAAATAGATTTACAGGAAGCATTTCATTAATGTTCACAATACTTATTTATTGCTTATAAAATATATGTACAAAAAATATTCACTATGCATTAAAATTCTAAAAAACCCTCGTATTGCGGGCGCAGCCCTCTGTACGCCGGTATTTTTTATAGACTTAAATCCCAAAATGGTTTCACAATTTTTCTCGGTCATTTTCTGTATTCATTTTCGCCTACCCGGTCATTGGATAATTGTCACGTATCCGAGGTGTTACCAGCGACGTTCTCGCATAAGACATGGAAAGAGGTTTCGTCATATTCTTCACAGAATCGACAACTCGCATCTTGCACAATTATTATTGTGCGTAAATGTGCTGGGCCAACCACACCCGCTCCTGAGCCTTCAGTAGACCATTTGATAGTCTGTGGATGCAGCCTAGCGAAGTTAGGGTGCCACTCCTCCCTGCTCCATGTTACAGCCCGGAAGCAGCAGCCGAATGAGAGCTCTTTTGGAAGGTGGTCGGAGGGCATATTCGCGATAGTATTTTTGAGGCATCTGAGCTGCCCCTTAGTGAGCTCCAGACTGGCATCATTAGCAATGAGTCGTATCATTGCTAGTTTAAATTAGTTACCCAACCCCCTAACAAAATAATGATGTTGATAAAATTATAGGCTTGCCCTTCCTCCCCCCTGGCTAAAATCCGGGCTACGCCCATGAACCTAGGTTCGACCGAATCTTTAGTTTGGTGTGAAAAAGATAACCTACGAAAATTCCAAAATGTGGTGACACAACCCGTTATAAAAAACGTAAAAGGTGTTTCAGCCTTTGTATGAAATCTTTAAACTAGGAACATTACTGGATCCTATCAAATATGTCACAGCGATTTTTAATGTTTCAATAAAGGATATCGAAAGAGAGTGTGTCCTTAGATGAGTTACTTCTTTGAAGGTAGTTTACACTATCCGTAATATCGTTATGACAGTTATTTTAGGTGGCTTGCAGTCGAAAATTCAGGAGCTCACGGTCAAGTATTCAATAAATTGTAGCCAATACGTTACGAAAATGGTTTCTACTCCTAATCTAACCAAATTAACCGCCGCCAGTATACCGTTCGGAATGAATGTTTCTACCATAACTGTGCGTGAAGGATAACTCCTAAATTTTGAAGGCGCAGTCTCATTACAATGAGAAGTGAGTTTGTGTATGGGTGCCCTGGATTAAGGCGAACAAATGAAAACTAACTCCTTAAGTTTTCAAAATGCATCTTTCACAGAATTCAAAACCAATTGTGAGATTAATAAATTTGCCGCCTCTTGAAATCTGCCTCGCCCGGGTAGTTGTTCAGGTTGCCCATATGGGAAATCCGGACCTGATTTTCATGAAAAAAATTGCAGTGCAAAAAAAAAAATATTTTTCACTTTCGCCCGAGGTCTTTTTAGGCCTTAAGTCTTACATTGGATATTTTTTACATTTAATTAGAATAAAGTTTCTATTTCTTTGTATGTAGTTCTGTGATAGCGATATGACGGTCATGCGGTCCATAGAAAAGCTATCTTTAACATACTTTTAAGAGTGGGGTTTCTATTACAGACACACTTTTGAGTTTGAAAGTTTTGGTTAGATTAAGTTCATAGGTACATGATATTCCTTTCTTTTGGGAGATTTCAATGTACTAGTACCTGTAGAGCAGTGATTCCCAATCTTTTTTAGCTCGTGCCCCTCTTGTTGGCCAAAAACCGAAAGTAGATGCAAAAATTGCCACGGGCAAGGAATGCTTTTAATGTTGGGCATAAGTTCGGAATCCATTGTCGCAATTTAAATTGTTTGAACATTTGTTTGTTAGTGCAGCCCATATTTTGGAACTACTGGAAGTACATATTATTTAAATTTCATAATTTCCGCATCCTGAATTTCGTCGTGAGTTCTGCCGTCATCATGGCTTCAGTGATACGAAATTGATATCAATATTACTGGTGCGACCAAAATCTGTTATTTTTTTTATCAAAAATCTATAACTGCAGTTTGTATCAAGTGATTTTTTTATTTTTTTCCTCGACCTAAAATATTTTCAGCGGTGTTCATAAATATTAGAGTTATGGCCGCGCCTCCCTTCCCTGATCGTCACGCCCCCTAGGGGGCGCCTCCCAGTTTGGGAATCACTGCTGTAGAGCATCCAAGTATTATCCTTCCATTTTTCGGTCTTTCAACATCTAACGACATCTACTTCCCTTTTTGCCAGTGTCTACTTTTTCTGTACTATAGGACCTAATATCTATGCCTTCATAGATCCGCTTCGCTAATTTTCCGACAAAAATAGCTATCGAAACATCTATTTATAATGGATTAGCTATTCCTGCGGTGGGCAAACTGAAAGGACGGACGGCGTGCTATTGTCTCTATTCGAGCAGAACTATGTTAGAGACCTACAAAGGTAGATAGAGAAATTATGTGTGTGCTAGTTTCCTTCGCGGAATCGGAACGAAGCAAACGCGCACGGGATGATGACATTAAATCACCTTTTCGCGAGAATCCGTGCCGTTTCGTTGTCTATATACCTGAAACGGTAGGGGGTTATCATATTTCATGTCGCGATATCATGTTAAATCATGAATAATGTTGACGCTAAGCAAAAGGTGGTCGGATACCTATGCGCGAATATAGAGGCGGGCGAGGCCCCTTTAACGCAAGAAACAAAACGTAAAAGTAGAATCTCTTCTTTATCACCACAAAAATTGCAAACAGCAGACACCCAGATTCATATTGTGAGGTGGAGGACGAGAATTGATATTTCTCACGCAGAGAATGTGATATATGTACGTGCAAAGTCCTGGGTGAGCGTAGATAGTACAATGCAGAAGAAGAGGAGCCTTCGTCCAGATTTATTCCGTACCCTGTGGCACACCATCGTATACATAAGACGAAGGTCACCTTATTTCGTATGGATATAACGCGTTGTCTACGCGAGCGAATTTCTTAATTGAAAAATGTTGCTGGAGAATTGAATGAAACATTGCGGTTTAGATGGCAAGGACATAATTTTGAAAACGGAGCTACAATGAAATATTAATTTTGCTGGAGACTTTCTTGCTCGCTTTGCTCACTCTCATCCTTCACCTCTAATATGGTGCTCGCTCAAAAAGAAAAGCACGGAACAGATTTCGAACCAATGGCGGATGCCTAGGACGGTAGATTTTAGGGGCGGCAATTTTAGGGGAAAAATATTTTTTGAAGCTATATACAAATTTCTAATATCCCAAGTGATTAAAAAAAAATATTTTTTAATAGAAAAAATAATGTTTTAATTGCTTACCGATTCTGAATAAATCAAAAGTTTAAATCCACCAATACGAATGGATCTGCTTCATCGGAAAAAAAATCTCCTTTTACTGAAATATCATCTTTTGAGTTTCGTGAAGTTCTTCAAGCACAAAAAGAGCAATACTTTAGCTTTCCGAAGAAAGGGAAATAATTTTGTTGTTCTTATGTTCCTGCAAATCATTTCTCTCTGGCCTTAAAATAATCACTGGAAAGTCTAAACATACTAAAGCAACATTTGGCAGTTTTGCAGATTTATTTATTTCAAATATCGTTATGAAATTCTTGTTTGAATTTCCAAAGAAAAATCAATTTTAAGATTTCTCCAGAGTGTTATTATTTGTAGTTCCTTCGAAGCTACGTTTAAATTTGAAACCGGAAAAAACGGTATTCTTGTTAAATTCCAGAAGTTGAAAATTAGGGAGTCGAAAATTTAATTTTAACCGAAAATATTCACAAAAAAATACTATAGCATGATAACGCCAAAACTTATACCAATGGAATTTAAAAAAAAAAAGCGATTTTGCACTTATAGATCCTGCTGCCCTGCTAATATCTCACAACCAATGCGGGACACGTGTATAGAAAAACAGCATGCACATTGCAAATCGAATCTTTTGCTATTTCATGCTTAATTACCTTGTAACGGCTCGAATAATACCTATCCCTGGCTTTAAATTTCGCTCTGTGATGTTCATTGAAGAACGTTCAGAACCCATGAAGCGGAAAGCTCGAATTTCATTCGTACAAGTATTAATTTGTAAAACGGTGAATTAAAAATTATTGGGAGGGCAAATAAAGCAAATCCGTTCTGATTATTTATTTTCGACAAAAAAAGTTTAAATAATGTTGCGCACATTTTGCAGAACCTGATTTAAAGGTAGGTAGATAGGTAGGTAGGGGTGGCAAAAATGTGAATAGTATACTGGCTGCAAATGGTTTAATCCGCCACTAGGTTCATGCCTATCCAATGCAGTCATGACTAAGCGCTAAGGAACATTAGATGACCGAAGTATTGATAGTGAAGTCAGACATGCGTCATGCTCGATAATAAACTACATTACTTTGATAGGAGCATGTTAGTGATGTGCAGATACCATTAACGCAATAAATACAAAATATCTCCCAATTTCTGATAAACGTTGTCCGAGTATTTAGGGTCTGCTTGCACATATACTAATACGTTATTAGTCGGAGGATCTTTTGCCACCTCGAGGAGAATAATATTCTTTCCGAGGAGCAGAAAGAATGCCGAGTTGGATCACGGAGATGCAAACAACAATTTATGTTCGTCTCGGCTGTAGTAATTCAAGCTACACGGAAACGGAGCATTTGACAGCATCCCCCACACGAATTCTTTCGCAAGGTCGATCCTGTGCTAATAAGTTTCATGTAAAAAGTGACGGAAGGGTGACAAACAATTCTTTCGGTGCCATTAACTGAAGGCAATATGTTTTCCAAACGAATCACCTCCCGGAGGGGCATATTCCAAAGGGGATTCGTTGAGTCCCCTATAGTTTTGTATGGCACTGAACCCTCTTTTATCACGTTTGAACACGGCCAAGAGGTTTGGCTTTGCCACCAAGCATGGTTTATATCTGACGCTTGATGTACACAAATTAGTTCAAGTTAGGCTCGGGAAGCAACAACCTTCTTAAAAGTTTGCTGCGGATCACCGAAAGGTGATTTTGGAATGGGCAAATGTCGAATCTGAGCCATCCGTAAAGGCGTTCACGACCCGCATCCCGGACTCGCTCTGGATATCTACATAGGTGCAATGTTGGAGGTAGACTTATAAGTACCTACGAGTTCTGCAAGGCACTCACACCAACGTTGTTGATCTGAGGGAGGAACTGCTGGGGGAGTTTATGCGTAGGCTAAAACTGCCGCTAAAATACCTAACGCCCTTCTGTCTTCCCTTGACAGACTCAACCTGCCACACAGTATAATTGACACCATGCGGAAGTATGTGCTTCTGCAAACATGCGCATTAGTGCGGAAAGTACTTGGCAACCTCTCCGAATACCTGACTGGATGTCAGGCGAAACATAACCTTAATACGGCCGAGCCTAGAAACTTGAAGCTTGTGTCCGTTGCAGGCAGGCAGCGATCTCCAAGGATTTTTTTGCCTCACCACTAACAGAAGGAAGGTTAAAGTTCGATGGTCTACAAAGGCGATTCAATGAGCCATTCTATTCTTCACATAAATTTTTCTTCAAAACATCTCCACGAAAATATGTGTCTGATAGAATATATCACAAAGAGGGCAAAGTCACTTTCAAAAGGTTTCAAATCTTATATACAACGAAAAAGTCATCGTCATGGAGCAGCATTCCAGAGCATTGTTTAAGCTGTGTTCCCTCAACATGAGGGGTATTCTGTGGAGCTATACGGTTTGTGGTAACAGAGAAGACTTGAGCTTCGGCCAGCAGCATCATCCATGTTGTTCGGCGTAAAGACGTCAAGGTTGAATAGGACTCATAACAAAGTGCTGGAGGTTGCTATTCGATCTATACCTCAGAAGTTTATCCAGATCCTCGATACTCGTTAGCTTGAGTGTTCCTTCCCGAATTGTTGGAAAATACAAAAAAGGGAAAGACGCCAGGAGAGCCAAACTTAAATCGGTTAATCAGGTTGCTTGACACTTAAAACACGTAGAAAACGATATTTTTGACAAGGTTCACTTCAACAAATTACTCGTACTTGCTGATATGGAAAACACATCATCAACTTATACCCCAGGAAAATAAATTTGGCCAAACTTTGAAAAAATTAGTGCTACTGAGTTTCAACGATAACGATAACGAACGTGTACGGGTGCAACCAAAAGGGATCATATCAATCGTAACTACACCCGAAGCAGCTTGGCCATTGACCAACCAATCACCGAAAAGTACCAAGATCGACAAATATATTGGTATGACCATGTCCAAAGGCGAGTTTCCAAACTCGGCACGACTCGTCGCAAGTTTATTATTCAGAAGAAGATGATAAGAAATATTCTTATCGTAGAATAATAAACTAACAATGCGACTAGGAAGTGGTATGGCTGACAACCGTATCACACTCCGAATTCAATTGTCTTTGTAACGTTGATGGACTACACACGGTAGTCATCAACGCACCATGCTCCACTAGGAGTTACGGTAATCGAGAGAGAGAGAGATGTCCAAAGGCAAAGCTTCGCCTGAGAACATAGTAAAGGAGGCGATATCAATGGAAGCTCTAGTTGATGGACTCAAGGCCACAGGTAGATCGATGAACACCTGAATGTGTCAAATGAAAAAGCAACAACAACGCATTTTTCTCGGCGATCACACGATCCAAAGTAGGGCTGTAGAAATCGGCTGAGACGCCAGAACGGGCACGTTCTACACTGCAGACCGAGGAACGCGACACCATAAGGAGCAAGGAAGAAGAATACGTACTGAAAAGTGTTGTGTGACAGGATTCTAGCTTTTGCATTTTAAGAAAGTAAGAAGGTGGAGGTGCCTTCAATTTGCGGTCTTCTAACGGTACCATTTCACGCCCTTAGTTTTTTAACAAGGTTTTATGAACATTCTATAACGGTAAAGTTCACTAAAACGTATAGTTTCTTGAATTAAATTAGTAGCCCATAGAGCAGTGGTTCCCAATCATTGTCAGTGTGTGCCGCCCCCTTACTAGGTATTTATAATATGTCCCCTCCCGCAGAAAATGTTGGCCAAAAACGCAAAATAGGTATTTACTTTTTTGTTATTGTGCGATTAAAGTATAGTCCACTACGCGTGTCAGGACTTAATATACATATTTTGTTTCTTCGGCTAATTTAATAAATTTGATGAACCACACACTCATTTTGGACAAAAGTCTGCGGACTTTTTTTTTCTGACCGGATCAAATGCTCAGGTTTAGCTCGTTAATAAATCCAACATAGCGCAACCCAGAGAATCCATATCTCCCTGCATTAAAAAAAGACATTTTTTTTTGTTAGTGGAGGCTCAGTTTTAGAACTTTAAAAAAAAGTCAAGTCAAAATACCGTGACGTTTGCAATGAATTTTTTGGAGACGGCTGTCGTCGTGGTAAATAGACAAAAGAATTATTTTCCGTTTCGATTTAGGCATGTCCATAGTTGATTTTGCTGACAAACCAAAGACAAGACTCAAATGTTTGTCGAAAATCCGCTATTTGACAAAAGAACTCACATTCACGCAAAAGGCATACTTTTGGATAATCGATACGTCGAAAAGTAAAGAAATGCTATTACAGGTGGAACCATAATCCTATAGTGTCCTAACGAATAAAAAATAAATTAAAACTCCCAGTGTCCAGCAGGAGCGCAGATTTTTGTTGTTTTTTTCTCGGCCTAATATACATAAGACATAAGACCGAGGTCCTTAGCTAGTATAATTATTATTAATACGGATACGCAGGATGTCCAGGTTTGAGCTTCACCATTTGCACTTCGCATTGGTATGTCGTCTCGTTAACCTGCAGCTCTTTTCGAAGGAGGTGTTTATTGCGGCTTGCAGTTTATCCGCCACGGCCTCCACACAAAGTGGTTTTAGTTTTTTTTTTGCATGCCTCACACACAGTTTTATGCAGTGGTGATCCAGCATCTATATGGTCGCTGGAAAGGACAACTCATTCAACATTTGTTAAACTAGTTTCGGTAAAAATTATATTTACATAACTCCTGATAAGTTCACAAGGCATCCGTTATTGCTTAACTAACAAAGTGGTGAAGTTTATAAAAAGAGTTGAATCCAATTTGATAATTTCTTTTAAGGAATTGTGAAAATTGGAGCAAAGGCTCCACAGTCCACTTAAGCGACCGCTAGAACCGGTGTTCTAAGCGAATTCTTTGGGATTTTCGTGAAATTGGGTTTCTATGGCGCCCAATGAAATATTAAAAGTACCGTTATAGGAAAAAAATAAACTTTTCTGAATACATATACATTTGAAAGTTTGATCACCTTTATAGCTCCCTTTGAGGACCCCATTATCGATAGGGACTTTGGGCATTTTACTGAATGTCATTCACCACTTTTCCATGCACACAAATTATTATCATTGCTGGAATGATTCTAACTGTCAATTCTGGTCGATCAAACAAGTGCACTATGTCTAGTGCCCTATAACCTTACGAATATTCTTTACTTGTCCGTTTTCATATAACAGGGGCGTGGAAAACCGGACACATGTCATTCCATTATTCGAATTCAAGTAACCACGACACTAAGAACATAATAGTAACGTAAAAAGTTCAGTCTCATTTTCTGAATGACATAATAGCCAGCTCATGACATTTATTTAATTTCAATGAACGCCCCCAACTTTCCAAACACTCCCAAATCCGAAGAACCTACACAAATCTCGGATGAACACACACGCTTTCCTCTCAACTATACATATTTCCAGCACCCAGCAAAAAAAAAGGTAATCCCTATGATAAATGACATATACATCATAATTCTAACATTTGTCCGTAGTCATCCTTAAGATTTCTATGTTATCACTATGCTACCGCAAAACTTTCCACTTTTGATATCAATCTCTTTCTTTGCTCTTTGCTTCAATCGCCTGCGGCACGTTCCAAATGTATCCGTAAATCTCAGTAGAACGCCTACAATTTGAAATATACGCGTCTAAATAGCCTTCCGGATAAACTTCCTTCTAAATACATTTTGTGTACATCGTATAGTATCCCATTTAATAGTTGGATTTTCCCAAAAACGTCTAATACACGTCTCGATGTCCAGAAGAGATCCATAATAATAGAAGCTTACACAAAACATTTCCCGGAGCATACTAACAGAGAACAGACATAACGTCGTCGGCTTTTAGTCCTTTTTGTAAGTATAACTCAACACAGCAGCAACAAATGACGAAGAACATTCCCTTGGCCAACCTCCCGCTGTTGCTTGTGCTTTGCTTGTGATTCTTGGGAAAATCTCAAGGAATTTTAACAATGGCCGAAAAAAGACGTTAGCAAACAATGAAGACGAAAGATGAAGAAGTATGTATGTAACAGAATTTCTATGTGGATTCCTCTACAATTCATACTAGCGCACTGAATTGTTGCAGAAAGAAAAAAATGAAGCAATTGACTTTTAGAGGCGAAAAATAAAGAAAAGAAAGCGTACATATAGCTATGTCAGTATGTAGAAGACAAGGACTAAATGGTTAGCAGGGAGCCTTCAATGACAGTATGAGTCCCAGTTCCGCAACATTGTTAGACATCAATTTTCAGTAATTCAGTCTGCAGGGAAGCGACTAGTATAGAGAGCATCGCGCTTCATACAAACAAACAGGAAAGCTAAAAATCACGACAACATTATTATGCTTTTAAATTTTTCCCTCCAAGTATAAGGAACTACCGCACTGAACGAGTCCTTCCTAATGGAATTTAGCAATCCGGTCCATTGGGTGTGTATGTATGTACGAGTACCATAGGGAAGTTTATGAGATACTTTCTCTTTTGAGGGCATCTAATAAATTTCGATTTTTATATTTTTGCTGGAAAATTTGTGCTGGCATGAACGCAAAAATTGTGGTGCACAGAGATTGTAAGAGCATGAGTAAAAAGGAAAGATCCATCCTGAGCTTCTCTATGTCAATTTAACTAAAATCAATCTGGGTTTCGTGAATAAAAAGGAAATTCGATAGAGCTGTCTAGAAGTTCAATAAAATAAAATGAAATAAAATCAGAACCAACAAAAAATATAATGTAATTCACAGTCCTAATGTTTGGATTTATTTATGGATGAAAATGCGGTAGCAGTGCCATTTCACTTTGATGAATATCTAGGATTTCGATGAAATGTATACAGGATGGCTTGACATTGCCGGAAGGTAATAGGAGTACATAATATGAACATATAACGTCGATTTGAGCGCACTCAAGGATGTGAGTGAAATTTGGTAATTTCTCGATCGATTCATACGATACGTACTTATTTACGTTTATTTCCATCAGTCATGATGAAATATTTGGTTTTCGTTCTGAATAATTCGGCTATCGTGTTTCCACGAACGGCATCAAGTAACGCAATTAAGAAGGATTTTGTTCGAATATTGCGCGCGCTGTTGTGGTTATGTATGAAGTTCTGAATATTCAAGATATGGCGCTGAAAGTGTCATGTTTCCATTTTTGGTATATTTAGGGAATGTTTATTTTTGGATTTCGTTTCATATACATAATAGCGGAGGTTTAAAAATGGATATCGAAACTTAATCGAGCCATACAATACATCAATATTGGCAAATAGGATATGAAATGATGCATGCAAAAACAAATATCTTGGTTGGGTCCAGAGAGAGAAAATTTATGTCGTTACTCGCTGAAGAAAATTGTTTTATCAAAAAAGCTAAAAAATCTATAAATATTTTTCTTATTTTCTGGTTTCTTGTTTATTTTATTTACTTTTGAAATTGCGATATTAGAAAAAAAATTAATGCTGTTAATGCTGTGCACTTATAGCTAGTAGAGTATTAATGCTGTATTCAATATTTGTGGTGACGTTTCTTCGGATTGTGATGAAATTCATATGCTTAAAGAAATATGCATTTTTATACATCTTGAAGGGTATTTAAGAATTTTTGAATTACGGTAAGGAATAACGGTAAATTCTGGTGTCAATAATTTTAAATTCTAATATTAAAACTACTGAAAACAATCTACGATACATTTTACATGTAATGGGAAATATGATCTTTGAAACAGAAAGTGTGTTGGGATCGTTTTCCAGGAGGTTTAGGCTCATTTCATATTTAGTGCCATACGTTGCCGAACATAGCTTTAAAAAAGGTAGCTGCAAATTAAAGAATAAAAACAGTTAAATAATTCTCAAGCCACACCCGTGTCCAGTTTTCAAATTAA
This sequence comes from Microchrysa polita, assembly GCA_949715475.1. Classification (NCBI taxonomy): domain Eukaryota; kingdom Metazoa; phylum Arthropoda; class Insecta; order Diptera; family Stratiomyidae; genus Microchrysa; species Microchrysa polita. The sequence goes on along the minus strand of OX454416.1, from coordinate 113,056,897 downwards.
AAGAATTAGATAATCATTATTTCGGTGTTTGTATCACGTGTAGTCAAATTGTGATTACGTTTAAGACTCAAAAATACCATCAAAATAAGAACTTGATTAAGTGATGATCACTCAGCGATCATATTCAGATGACCTGTTCTGAACACTACATATATGCGGATATTTTCTATGCAGGGTGTCCGGAAACTGCCGCACAAACGCACCGGATTGTGATTCCTCGTGTGATTTCCAGCAAAAAAAGTTGTAGGGAACATACCCGCTTAGCTTAACCCTTTAGCTTCCACAAGCATTTGAATATTTTTGAAAAAATTATTTTCTTGTAAGACTAAAAATTCAATATCTCAAAGGCTATAGACTAGCTAGAATAGCAAAATAAGATGATTATCACAGCCAACAAATTTACCTAAAAAATAAAACTAACGGCACTAAAATCGGATTAGAGGTTTGGTTTTTACAGAACTTCAAAGTCAAATTTTTGTGATTTGACCCAAAAAAAAATAATTTTTCCTGCCAAGGTGAGGTGCTCGTACGATTCTTTTAAAAATTGGGGCATAGTCTAACGATAATTTCTTTTTTTGCATCATTTTATTCTAGCTTCGTTATTTCTAACAGTTTTAATGCCTTAAGTGCAGAAAACGGGGGTTAATTTTGGCTCGATTTTGACATAATTTGAATAAAATTTTAGCACATTGTAGAACTTTAGGGGCAGTTTGAATTGAATCGAAATGAAATCGAGCTAAAATTAACCCCAGTTTTCCGCACTTAAGGCATTAGAACTGTTAGAAATAACAAAGCTAGAATAAAATGATGTAAGAAAGAAATGATCGATAGACTATGCGCCAATTTTTAAAAGAATCGTATGAGCACCTCACCTTGGCAGAAGTTGGGAAAAATTGAGATGGAAAAATTATTTGTTTTTGAGTCAAATCACTAAAATTTGACTTTGAAGTTCTGTAAAAACCAAACCTCTTATCCGATTTTAGTGCCGTTAGTTTTATTTTGTAGGTTAGTTTGTTGGCTGTAATAATCATCTTATTTTGCTATTCTAGCTAGTCTAGCCTTTATATATTTAGTCGTACAAGAAAATCATTTTTTCAAAAATCTTCAAATGCTTATGGCAGCTAAAGGATTAAGCTAAGCGGGTATGTTCACTGCAACTTTTTTTCTGAAAATCACATGAGGAATCATAATTCGGTGCGGCAGTTTCCGGACACACTGTATATTTTTTTTTAACTCCGACGTTTTCAAATTCAGTAAAAACACAGTAAAATCATGTTTAAAAAGAATTTAACCTTCGGGCGGGCGCAATGCATTTGACAGATTAAGTGGCCAGTTTTTGTTGCGCCAATCAGCGATATGAAAAGGGAGAGATCTGAAGCTCACAGTAGCTTAATCTTTATCGATCAACTACCCAAAGCAGTTTTCAGTTTCTATCTACCATATGTCAGAGGCAGGGGATGAAATAATCTCTCAGATGTATTGCGCCCGATTGTGTTAGTTTCTCTTTTCTATGAAAATTTCCACATGTTATACTCTTCACATTGCGTAATAACATTGTGTTGACTTTTAGGTTCACCAAATCGTTCAATAGTGTGTTTTTAGTAAAATAAGCTCACATTTTTTAAGCGGTCGAGTTGTTGGAGGTTTTTTAAATATTGAAGCTATTGAAAGCGAAATATTCTTGGAAAATTGAAAATGTGAAGGGTATCAAACTTTGTGAACCAGTTTTTCTTTCCAAAATTTCGTTGAACTGTTTTAAAAAGACAAGGCAACAATAAATAAGAGTCTAAAATATATAGAAACTTTGTTTCATCCCTTTTTCTGCACTTAATCTGTCAGATGCATTGCGCCCGATCGTGTTAGGATTAGTATTGCGCCCGCCGGAAGGTTAAGCGTGTTTTCGATACTCTCTCTCAGTACAGTCATAATTCCTTTGACATTCTATTAGGGTCGAATGAATAGTCCAATTCTCTAATTAGAATGAGTTTTTACTCGTATTAACAGTATTAAGGACACCGTTCAGAAGTGTTCTTCTGTTCTTTTTGGCAACGCGATTCGCCCTTTGGTGCCGTATGTGAGCACAGGTGAACGTCTCCATTAATGCTGATGGAGTGCTCTTAATTTTTAGAAAGCAACTCCTTCAATTAGGTGTCTTACATACTGGAAGGGTCGCTAAGGTATTTTTTAGCAAAGAAACCATCTAAATAATCGGTTAATTTTTACCGTTATTATGGCATAATTTTTAGTTTTCGAGTAAGTCAACGGAAAACACGACTTGTCCAAAACTACATCAAATTAAATTAATTTTTAATTTGCAAATAAAATGTGAATATTAAAACTTTAGAGAAATTTCCAAATTGATTTCTCTTGGAGGTTTCAAACAAAAATTGTATAATTTTTCCGCAGATCTAAAAATCCGGTGTTTTTATATTTACATACTTAAATGTATAAAGGTATTTGAATGGTCGAATCTGCAAAGTTGACAGGTTGCTTAAGAGTGTTGACTTTCTAACGGAATATTAATTTCGACATTTGGATATCAACTTTTTGGAAATACACCTTTTTCATGCATTTACATGGAAACAAATACAAACGAATAATTTAATGTTAAATTTATCTAATACAATTATGTGATTAGTTTTCCTTTTTTTTGTAAATTTACTTCAAAATCGACAAAAGTCGGGAATGCCGATAAACCATGCGTTTTCCCAGACTAGAAACCAATACCACATCCATCTTACTCAACAATTCTTGTGTTAATAATGAAGACTTCGAATCCGTCAAAAATTATTTGTTCCAGCATTTTTTCAATAAACTGTAGAGCCTTTATCAAGGACCATTAAAAATTGAATAGATAATTTTCGAAGAATAAAAGAGTTAAGGTCTGCTGAAATTTGAAGCTGACAAGCGCAGAATATATTTATATACGATACCTTAAAGCACAATAGTGCTAAGTCCATTTTTTTCGATTTTGAGGTTTTAGCATCGTATTATTCCTTGTCAAGTTCTCCATCGAGTAGTTAATCTTGAAACAACATTTACCCAGCTAAATCCAAGGAAATTAACATTTACAAGAAACGCTATGTCATAGGTTGATTAAAAAAAATTTTGACAAAAGTGTTAAGTCCAGTCATAGCGCTATTTTGTGCTAAGTCCACACTTGCAACAATTAGAAAGTTAAATTTATGGTAGTAACTTCCATAAAACGAATGTTTACCATTACGAAACATAAAAAGGATTAGCCAGGGTTGCTTCCTGATTCGAATAAGCCGGGTTTGGCTGCTGGATCACAGGGTATTGGGATGAATTATTTGGAAAGTGTTTGCATTGGCATATTCTTTCTTTGAATGGTATTGAAATGGGTAAAAACTAACTGAAGGATCGTCTACCTCCGATACAAAGGTTCAAATGATCACTGGTGGTCAATGTAAGCCCTTACATCAAATGCTTTAATTTGGATTCTCTATTTTCTCCACAAAAGGAAACCTCCATAACATACATTGGGGTTTCTGTTAAATGCCAGTTTATATTGCATTTAGTGTAAGGCCATCCCTCTCTAAAATTTACAGTTCAGCGTGAAATCTGGCATTCGCATGTTCAACGCGTTGTAACGACATATTGTGATCAGCTATACTCAACCACAGTGCTCCAAAAGATATACTTTTCAAAAGAGCTGTTGAAAACAGTTTGAATAAAACTATTCTCTAGAAAATTAAAAATTGTGTTAGAGACCCAAGAATTGCTTACTATGTCCACAAAATTTTTTTGGAAGCTCTTTATCATGTAGGCTGAAACAAGGGTCCTTCGGCTATTAACAAAACCAAAAAATAAACTTGCATTTATAACAACCGGAAAGGTACGATTGTACTAAATATCAAATTGGATTTTAACAGAGTTAAACAGTGGTTGATACAGTGAATAGTGTGCTCTCCTTCGAAGCACAGTTTATGGTAGTTTTCCAATTCACGATCCAATTGGCGGGATATGGTCTCATTTAGATGTCAAACAAGTGCCCAATTATGGGACAGAGCGAGCTGTTGATCTAAGCAGTTTAAATCTTAGGGATTAGATGCGAATGGCAGCTATTTATTTATTTACGATTTGACGGAATCGACATATCTCGAGATTAAACTGAGGCTGACTGAAATCAAAATCGCGATCCAGGAAAAAAGGACTAATTTGAAAAAGATCTGCCAAATTAAAAAAAGTAAATGTATAACTATTGATATACGTGCTTAATCCTAATGAGTGTCTTGCGTTTGCATTTCACCAGCTTATGCATGCAGAGAGTTGATGATATTCGAGTCTAAGCTAAACTGCATTCAAAAGAAAGGGGATGTCGTTTGGGACTGATTTATGGGATATATGTGTGCATTTCTAGTTCTAGTAAAGAATGTGAATCTTTCTTCTAGTTTTCATATCACATATCATACGATTGCCTGAGAAGCTTAAAGTCCGCCGAGGCTACTCCCAGCCCAAATAGAAATAGGTCCGAATGAACATTTATTAATCAGTTGTTTGAAACCATGTGATTTTGGCAATCGTATTGAATTCACATCTCTAGTCGCAATTCCACTGCAGGAACTTTTGGACAACACCTAAACATGCTGCGCTTGTCCAACGGGCAATGGATCTGGGCAACACACGTGCGTTTAACTAAAAAAATTATATCTTATATCGAAGAATCAAATCAAATTTTGTCGCCGTTGACAAAGAAGCAATGTTTCTTGTGGCATTGGCTTCACCCAATTGAATGACGAATTAAGATGATCCGTGTCATAAAAGTGTGCCTAGTACCGAGCAATGACAGAACAGTAAAATCACCCTTTCTTTAACCTCACAACTTCTGTAGTAGTAATTGTGATGAAGTTAAGTCTAAGTCTCCTGGCGAGCTTCATAATAGGGCCATGTCCTGTTATGACCCCCAATTAGCTTCCTGTTAAATGACAGTAGTAAGATAGAAAGGACAACGTCTAATATTGACCAGATCATCCTTTGGTCACCATGTGATCATTACCACTATCGGAAAGCATAAACTGATGAGACACATTTGCTTCATGGATACGAACTGGTGGAAATACAATAAATTGCTTGCGTCTCATGGTATGTACGTATTTAAAATATTCTCACTTCATCCACATTTTACAAAATTCTAACGACAATACGAACATTCTTCCGTCAAGTCCATAGTTGGTATAAAGTGAAGTGCTCAATAGTGCTAAGTCCGTACTTTCCTCTTTTTTTCTAGATTTACCTTAGAAATTATAACGATTGATTGCCAGATTTTAATGTAATTATCTTTTTGACAGTATAATCTGCTTAAAAACCTAAAAATATTTGCAAAAATTAAGTTATCCAAAATGGGAACAAGGTTTAAAACTTTATTTTCGCGTTTTCTCCAAATGTTGAAAAATGGACTTAGCACTATTGTGCTCTCAGGTATCGATCTAGTTAAACAGCAACTTGTCCAAGGAAACTGCGGATTTCGGTTTTTTGTTGAATTCACACAGCTTTTGGAGTGCTCGAGGTTTTTTTTATGATGATGATATATTATAGAAATGAGAGGTCAAGGGTAGAATAACGGTTTGTTTCTGTGTTAATCACCGTAGGAGTCACTTCTTACATATCCATATGCTCCAGGGACATAGCCATTTCGTTTTGGGAAGTGTTCAAGGTCGGTAATATTTCCGTGCAATTTTTTGGTTTAGATCAGTGGTTCCCAACTCAGAAACGTCCGCGGACTACTTATCCTGAAAATGGATCTCGACGGACCACCATTCAGTAATAATGAAACGAATTAAGGTTTCAATTTTTTGTCGAGGTATTGTATTCAAAAGCTTACGCTCTATCTCCCATCACAAATTGTTCTTATTATTTCGTTTGTTTGTTATTTCCTACTTCAAAAAAAGTGGAAAAGCACTTATCATATAAAAATCCTTCGCATAACACATACAAACGTCATCTTGGTGCTATACTCGTAGTTTGAGGAAGATGACTTACTGAAAATTAGGTTCGGCTTCCATCTTTTCGAAGGCGGAGTCCAGAAGTTCCTGATGCAACCGATTGTCATTACGCTGGAATTTGAATACTAATACCATCTTGTTAGGGAACATGATTCAAGATTTGCAATGTTTGCCAGGTTGAGAGAAGGGATAAAAACTCTTTTGTTCGCATCAACACTAGCCTCACCAGTTGAAATTTTTCTCGCATAGGTGTCTTGTCTCGAAGAGCTAACTTCGATTAAAAGTTATCCAGTAATCGGTATAGCTAGGTGTTTAGACTGGGATTTGTAATAATGCTCAGCGCGAAAACCCTTTTGAATTTTTGCTATCGAGTTCGAATTTTGATAATAAGTTCTAATAATTTTGCAATTGGGCTAAGCAACGAACATAAGCAACATCGCCTTCCCATAATCACGGATGCAGCAAAGACTGGATAATCTGTTACATGATGATGAGAGCGCGTGTTTGGCATGTGACTTTAATTAGTCAGAAAAAAATACCTATATTTTTTTGTAAAAAGTCTCCAGGGTCTCCCCGCGGACCACCTACGGGGCTCTCACGGACCACCGACGGTCCGCGGACCACCTGTTGGGAGCAGTGGTTTAGATTTTTGTTTCTTTCATTTGATTTTTGCGCTGAGGCAGTCGCGTAAATAGCTTTTCGGTAGTTGAGGGGATCTGTGGTCAGGACTAATTTCCTTAGCGAACTAAAGACCAATGTTCAAAGGAAGCAGACAAAATCGAATCAGCAAAATTCTTTGTCTCCTTGGTCAAGTTCAAGAGTTCAAAATTGAATATTACTGCCAGGCCAGCACCGTCCGCTTCGGTCGAAAGATGAATACCAAAAGAGAACGAAACTCCTCTTCAATTTCTGCAAGTCAGAAATTGCAGGGATGGAATGTTTCAAAAAACGACAATGCTGCCCAATGGCTGAAGAGCCAACTAAAAAACGACTGTGCTGCTCAACGGCAGATGAGCAAACTAAAAAGCTATTTTGCTGCCCACCAGCGGACGGGCCGATCAAATTTAAAAGGAAATAAGTCCCGCCATCTAGTGGTCAACACATTACAAAACAACGTTATAATTTAAAAAAAAAACGTTACAAATTAAAATTACGATTAATTAATATTTTTCATCAATGCATGACGCAACAAGTAAGTATTATGCTGCCCACCAGCGGACGGGCCGATCAAATTTAAAAGGAAATAAGTCCCGCCATCTAGTGGTCAACACATTACAAAACAACGTTATAATTTAAAAAAAAAAACGTTACAAATTAAAATTACGATTAATTAATATTTTTCATCAATGCATGACGCAACAAGTAAGGAACTCTTTTGAATAAGGTGTTTTTTTTCACATTTCGCAGTTTGAAAAAGCGTAAATTAGAAAGTCGTAGTGTCCATATTCACGGTTCACATTCACTGACTGACTGTATGCCGGATTTTTTGTAGAGGGTAATTAAGTTATCCGCATAAAAGAGACGGTTGGTTAAGAAACGCCGCTAGAAAATGGGCAATTTTTGGCCAAGGAAAGTTATGCTCCCTATCCATCCGTCTATCCTACTCGCAAAGTACACTGTAAAAACAAGGTTGAATTTTACATCGAAAATTCGTTGAATTTTACAGCTTTTTTCTCGCAAAATTACAGTAAACGTTTATTTTTCAACCAAATTTCTAGTAAACCCACAAAATAGTGTAATATTACACAGATTTTTTAATATTTCTCTATTTTGGTGTAATTTTACACCACATTTGGTGTGAAGATGTGCCATTACTTTATTTTTGTGTAATTTTCAAGTAATATTGCGATTTTGGTGTGAAAATTACACCTACATTTGTGTAAAACTCAGTGTGCTACAATACTTTTGTGAATTATTGCATTTTCCTGTATCTGTCAAGTGGCTTGTTCTGTGAGCAGTTAGTCTGTTCCGTCCGAAGTGCGTTCGTGTGAGCATCATATTATTGTTGTTGTTATAGCGGTTTTTGATGTTGAACCGAAGGTGGTGTCCCAGCTCTTGGTCGTTGGAATAACGACTAGCTCCAGGACGATTAAAATCGAAGAACTGGCTGCCGTAAATATTATTAATTAATTACATAAACCCAGATGTAAATTTACATTTTCGCCGGTGTAAATTTACATTTGTTCCAGTGCAAATTTGCTTATTTCTGATTTAAATTTACATAATTCTAAGAGTAAGTTTACTTATTTATGTAAGTAATTTTGTAGTAAATATTTACACCGTAAAGTGTAAAATTACTCTCGCTCATATCATGGTGTAAATTTACTACTATAATAGAAGGAAAAAAAGTTTCCTCCTATTATTGGAGTAAATTTTTTTAGAGTGTAGCTTTACCGCGAAATTCTGATGCACCAAAATCTCTAAGGCATTGGACAGAATCTCGCTATCCCCTCTCTAATAATTTTCAAAAAAAGTCGGAACACTGATGTGTTCTTTTTGAATTAAAAAAAAAATCCTTTTGTTTCTATAAACAAAATTGTGTACTGTAAAGTTTTTATTATTTTTATGACCTTATTTAAGGTTTAACGCATAATGGCATCGAATAGCTGCAAATTTTGCCCTTCGCATCATAGTGTCATAAAACATAGTATCGCCATACTTTTTTAAAACGCGAGCACTAAGTCATAAACAGGCAGCAGAAAGAAGGCCACATCCTCTTACTCCCAAAAGGCAATACCTTACACCTTATAACACAATTTTTCATAGATAATATTTTGAAGTCTACAACATTACAGAATCAATTTAGAGTCGGCATACACTGTCCAATCGATTGTATAATAAACCTCTAAACCTCATTTTCTTAGGTTCCACTACCGACGTCGCTACAGAAAGGAGCTTCCACCAAAGAAAAACAGTTCTATTGTACAGATTGTTTGTATAGATTGTTTGTCTGCCAAATCTTAGTCGGTGTCTGCCGATTCTTAGTCGACAGCTGTCGAGGCTTGAGTTCTTTAAAAAAAAGCTCCAGCAAAGTGCACAAACAAATTTAAATAAAAATAATTCCACGAAGGGTTTCAAATGCAAAAATCTATGAACTCCTCTTTATTAATTCCTCTGCGGTTCGACCCTAACATTTGTGGTATCAAAATGTTGGAATATTATGAAAAGTGTTCTTGTTAGCAGTGTTGTTTTTAAAAATCTTACCATACTTATTTCGCATTTCCGCATGGCTGTCTGTTATACAAGTACAAGAATACAAGAATTCGAATACACATTGTTAAATAACTAATCTTCGGGCTATGAGCATGTTATTTTCTATTTTATATCACTATAATTTTGGGGATTATTGTAAATATTTCGGGAGAAATCCGATCCACATGAACCCTTCTCTCGTTTCGTCCCTAATATGTTATCTTGTATAACTCACCGTTTTAACAGCATGCAGTTCAAATTAGGATACCTACATACCTGTAATTAAAAAAAATAATTCAGAAATAAAGAAAAATAATTCAGAAATAAACATCAATATTAGTATTTTTTTAAGAAAAAAAAAATATTTTACAGGATTTGCTATGTCAATGAAAACGGACTACACGGTAAGCGCGATCTCTTATGAAAACAGGCATTGTGTTTGTTGCGTGAGTTAACGGTACTTCACATAAAAATCATAGTCATTTGAATTGCCATTAAATGCACTTTCTGTAGATATAATTTTCATAGTTTTAAGTTTCATACTTTTTGAGAAAATTGAATTTGAGTTCGAAAGTGGCGAGTGGCCCGATTTTTTATGAAGCCGAGTGTATATTTAAAGGAGATAAAGATTTACTAAAACCTGGATTTTATTAACAGCTGGAACCTAGTTAACAGTGATCTATATTGTACTGGAATTTGAATAATGAAAGGATTTGGAATTTAATATGCATGCTTGATCTGCGAATGCATTTTTTCCGTTATAAGGAAAATTGTGGCTAATGTATAACTGCTATGCTAGCCACTTCATAAAAAATCCATAAATCCCATTACTTTATCTTTCAGATCAAGAGATGCGAGAGCGTCTCGCCCGCCAAAGGAAAAAGAAAAACGACAGCGAACAAGTCTATGATTACCGGAGACAACTTGCTTTTTTGTTTGATCAGGCTACAGCCTTCCAGGCAACAGCCCCCAAAAAAATTTTTTTACCAAAATATTCCACATATCCTGTTCTAGTGTCTTTCCAAATAAAATCTTCGATCGGCACAATAACGGGTAAGATATATGCAATAAACGGTGAAATTTTCACCCTCACAGACTTAAGCGAGTAACCCAATTTCAGAATGAAGTCTACAGTTGCAGAAAGACTTGCTTCTACTGTCTTTCTTCGTGATGGAATTTTTATGAAATTTGGAACGAATGATCCTCTGGTGGTCCTTCTAAAGAATCAATGTCTTCCATTTAGATAAGTGGATGGAATAACGGTAAATTAATAGGTAAAGTTAACAAAAGATTTCCAACAATTTCGTCTATCGGCTCATCGCATTGACCATTTTTTAAAACACACTGCGGCATTGGGACATTTGGATATTGGGACACCGGGAGACTGGGAGACTAGGATCTTGGGGTAGTGGGATATTAGGAAATTGGGACATTAGGGTCTTGGGACATTAGGACATTGGGGCATTAGGCACAATGGGGAAACAGGGACGTGGGGACATCGGCATATTGGGGCATTGGGACATCGGGATATTGGGGCAATGGGACATCAGGATATTGGGACAATGGGACATTGGGATATTGGGACATTAGGACACTGGGAGACTGGGACATTAGGACACTGGGTAATTAGGACATTGGGACATTATTACCTTGGGACAATCGGACATTGGGACACTGGTACATAGGGGCATCGTACCACTGAGACATCGAATCGTTGTGACATTGGGATATTCGCACATAGGGGCACTGGGATATAAGAACATGTGAACATTAGGGTCTTGGGTCATTAGGACATTGGGATATTAGGACATCAACACATTAGGACATTGGGACATTAGGTACACTGGGGAAACTGGGACGTGGGAACATTGGGGCACTGGGACATCGGGATATTAGAACATTGGGACATTGTAACATTGGGATATTGGCACATTGGGATATTGGAACATTGGGATACTGGGACATTAGGGCACTGAGATACAGGGACATTGGGGCACTGGGATATTAGGACATTAGGCTATTGGGACCTTGGGACACTTGGTATACTGCGATATTGGGACACTGACCACTGGTACACCCTTTACGGCTTAGTGTTGCATATCTGCAACATACCGTTAAATCCTTCTTAGAAAGTATATTATTAGAATTTGATGCTTTTAAATGCGTTATTCTCCTTCGGCAACAAGTGAGGAGCAGTTTTGATTTTTATTTGAAAAGATTATTTGCATTTGATCATTAATTTTTAATAATTTATAATTACGGATCGTTACAACAACATTCTGCATTGTTATGCAATTTTCATTTGAATAGTTTTCCTAATTATTTTCGGAAATATCCTGTGGGAGATACATAAAACGTTAGATAAAATGGTCTATTTTGTTTTTCCGAAGTGATTTCACAAATTTGATATATGTATGTCGGAGGAGTTCTCAATCTAATTGTGTTTGTTGCATATCTGCAACATTATGTAAATGACGTACTAAAATCGATTAAATTTTGAAGACATTTGTTATTATTTTATTATGTTATTGGTCAAGGAAATTCAAGGATTTTTGTATTTTAGGGCATTAGGAAGAATAATATTATGCGTTTTAGTGATGTGGGTGCGTAATTGACAATTTGGTACAAAAAAAAGACACAAAAACTAATAATAAAAATATGGGTCCGAACACCAATTTCTATAAAAAAAAACAAGATGTCCTTACGATTTGTATCATTATTTAATAATACCATGAATATATAACTGTAGATTTGGCAAATTGCACATATCAATATCCAGGAGATTGCATTTGGATGTTTAACACGAAAGCTTTAGATGAAATTCCACGGTTTTACGGCAAACCATTAGCATTCAGGTACTTAGGCTTAGTATGCCGTCGTCCTTTTGCCAGAATTTCTAAATACAGAGAAGGGTCGATTGAATTCACTATTTTCTTTGTTTTAAACCTATTTTGAGAGTTTTGAGTAATTCCCACGTCTTTCCACAATTACAAAACTTATAGTCAGAATAGGAACGCCTGGTAGTACCTCTTTCAGCCAGCTACGTCGGATCATTAGGTTTGCTAGCAGCTTACTAGTGGCATAAAAAAATATATATTCCAAGAGTTAAAGCAGCTGTTCCAAATTTACAAACAATAAAATGTTGGCGATCAAAACTATCCGTTTGGAGCTCCAATCATGCCACACCATATCTTGGTTTACTTTGAAGAAATCAGCAAAATAGGGTATTTTTGCCTATTTTTGCAAAAGGCGCAAATGTAAACGTCATGATGGCATCGATGATCAAAGAAATTCGTAGCTGATCCGAAAAAAAAAGTTCTCACTCTAAACATTATTGATATTTAGCTACTTTTGGAAGAATAAGAATAAAGCAAGCATGTCTCCCATATTTGCTGCGCAGGTTAATAAAATAATAATAAAAAGGAAAGAATATGCCCAAAACCTATTACCTGTTTGTTACTTTGTATGAATACCATATGAAATTCTCCGCCTAAACACCACTTGGAATAAAATCCAGCTTTTTGCTGGATTAAATACTATCTATATTTTAAAACACATTAAATCCGGCAGTTTCCTCAAGTTTCGAAAGATATTAAACTATATTATAAATAAATATATTATTTGATTTTTAATTCTTCCATATTTTAGTTAAACGATGAATTATTTCTTTAAATTTGTTGAATAAACATATTATTTTATTTAATACATTATTCACTTGGAACGGGAAGAAATCTTGCCGATTAGCATAATGTTGCAGATATGCAACATAGCAAATTTTGGCCCTTACACAACAAATCCTTAAGCAAGATTTTTTTTACTATTTTTCCATCACTCTATCTGACATGATTCGTCGATTTTCAACTATAAATTTAATTTTCGTGATTTTGAGCCGTAAAGGGTTAGGACATTGGGCCATTGGGATATTATCACATTAGGATACTGGGACATTTGGGACATTGGGGTACTGGGATATTAGGAAATTGGGGCATTAGGACCTTGGGACATTAGGACAGTTAGACATTGGGATATTAGGACATTAGGTGGGAGACTGGGACATTGGGATATTCCGATACTGGGACATTGGGACACTAGGGTAGTGGGACATTCGGACATTAAACCATTGGGGCACTGTGATATTTGCACATTGGGACAATAGGACCTAAATTGGGACACTGGGACATCAGGATATTGGGACATTGGCACATTAGGATATTAGGACATTGGGACACTGGGATATTAGAACATTGGGACATGAGGACACTGTGACAATGGACCTTAGGTAATTAGGGCATTAGGACATTGGAACATTGGGATACTGTGACATTGGGACAATGTGACATTGGGACACTGGGTCAGGGGGGCATTAAGACAGATCAGTAACAGAACGTTAACAAAGCGTTGGTAAGGCAACAACAGAGCGTTAGCAGATCGTTAACAGAGTGTTAACAGAAAATTAACAGAGCCTTAACAGAACGTTAACAGAACGTAAATCGAGTAATAAAAGAAAGGTAACAGACCGTTTACAGAGCGTTAGCCGAATGATTAAAGAGAATTAAGAGAACATTAACAGAACGTTAACAAAGCATTAACGAAAAGATAATAGAGTGTTAAGAGAACGTTAATAGAGCATTAACAGAGTTAACAAAAAATTAACAGATTACTAACAGAATGTTAGCAGAGCCATAACACAAAGATAACACAAATCTATTTTGCACAAAATACATATTAATAAACTGTACCCATTTCATCCCAAAATTATTTTTAAAAAAGCTCAGCAACAGCCATTAGTGGCGTATTTGCAATTGCGTTTGCAGTATCTATTTATTTTAAAGAAGACCCTGTGAATATAACTTATGATATTAAATTTATGGAATATGCTGAACAAAAATCTATTGAAACTTTTCCCAAAACAAAAATATTAGTTGGCTATTTAAGTATGCAAAAATATATGATATCTGACCAAAAACAACAAAGTTGTAAAAGTTACCCCGCCAAACAAAAATTCATCTGCCGCAAAAAGAATACATATCACTCCAATCCGCTGCTCATATCTAATTTTGTTTGCTGGATGTACTTTTGTTTTAGGTGTAAATGCTGGAGAAGATTAAATGCACAGGACTACTTCTTAAAGTAATTTGGAGGGAGCCGTCAAGTGGCTCTGAATAAAATGTTAAAGCTCCCACCAAATTAGTTACTTTAAGAAGTAGTCCTGTACATTTAAACTTCTCCAGCATTTACACCTAAAACAAAAGTACATCCAGCAAACAAAATTAGATATGAGCAGCGGATTGGAGTGATATGTATTCTTTTTGCGGCAGATGAATTTTTCTTTGGCGGGGTAACTTTTACAACTTTGTTGTTTTTGGTCATTATAATCTACATATCTCTTAATAAATATTCAAGATCGCGCATATTTTCCATGCCTTTTCGTGCAATTCTTAACCTTAATATTCATATCAGAATTTGTTCATTTATCATCATATTCGCACCCCGACAAATGAAGGTCTGCTTCGAATAAATTCGAACCGGTTACTTAATTTTTAATTGTTACATCACGATAAGCAAATGTCTCGCGGTTTCATATTCGATACGATAATTAAAATACATGAGCAAGTCTCATAGTCATAATCATAACTTTGTAAATTTTATATCAGTAATACTTGTGTAGCACTTTTATCGCTTTGACTCATACGAGATATATTCTCGCGTGATCAATATTCATATTCCGTACGAATGTCGTGTATACATATGTATATCTGGTTTGGATTGCGCAAAAAGTCAAGTAATAGTTTATAAGTTTTAGGTGTCACCTAGTTGTTCATCAATGTGTAATAAATATTCATCAAACAAAACGAATGTTCTCACTCACATAAAATCATGTTTGTCGATAAAATTGTAAAAGTGCGGGAATATTTTGTTTGGTTTAAAAAATTAGCACATATTGGAGTAGAGTTAGTAGTAATGTACTCGTATAGTGTAATTTTAAGCAGATCTATGTCTTGAACACTTCATGCGATGACAGCTGATACTAAGAGCATGCCCATGTCGTATAGCTTTATAATTGTTGTTTTCAAGAGGGTGTACTAACATTTTAATGATACTGGCAATATTTAATAATGTCGGAAATTCAATTTATTAAAAGATGCTTGAATTAAAGATGACATTATTGTAGGTACTTGAAAGAAGTGCTGCAATTATATTGCTAAGAGTATTATGATCATTTTCATATTTTGATCATTCATTTGTGTAGTTGTTGTTCTAGTCTGTAAGCAGCTAATGCACTTACCTTCTAAGCACAGGCTCATAGGTTCGAATCTCAATGTGAGCGGATTTAGTTTATGAGGGTACTATTTATAGAGTGAAAATAGGGAAAAATTCGATGCGTAAAAAAGTCATGGTTCCGTAGCTTGCAAGATTGCTCTAGATTCCTTTTCTTATCATGATCTCTAGATCATTGCATCGTCAACTGCCCCATTTGCTTCAGTCGACGTTTCATACAAATTTGAGAATTTTGAAATTGTTTTTGAAAATCTGTGTACTGACATATACAAAAATATCTCCGAAATTTAATTGATTTAATATTTCTAAACGGTTCTATATCAGCAAAAAAATGTATAAACTTTAATACTATCCATAAGGAAAAACACAAGGCCGCATTTTTTCGGCATACGAATAAATCATCCATTTATTGCTTGAATAAAATATGTTTTTCTTAGATCATCCCGAATTATATCACATTACAAAAGAAAATGTCTGTCGTCTCTTCAAAAAATTTTTTAATAAATAATTCGCTCATGTATGCATGCATACACATAGTGTTTGTGATTTATTGGCTAAAAATATAATGTCTAAACAAAAAGTATGCACGCTTATTCTCTTCCAGCCTGACAAATTTGAATCTTTTTTGTTTGGATAGCAAACAGACAGAAGGGGAAACCTTCAGCTTCAGCCTGTGTCTGGACAAGATCTTTACGACTAATTATAGATTTTCTAACAGATGGGATTTTGTCTTCTGTTTAGATATTATGCAATTTATTCAGGATAGAAGAACAATGCGGATGACCAGCCTGTTAGAAAATTAGAATTCCTCAAATGGCCTCTAAATAGAAATTGGTGTACGCATAGTAAAATTCAAAGAGACAGCTGTAAGCATGAAAATTGATGAAATTCTTTATTGGTCTGGATCAATGTACGCAAAGGAATGTAGATATGCATGTATGTACACCATACCTCTAAATTGTGTATTTTCAGCACTCATGCCAGTTTTGCAATTAACATTAAAGTGCTAAAATTGCAAAAGAGATTTTTTTTTCATTTCATCGAAACAATAAGCTCTTGGGCGAAACTGTTGTGAGTGTTTCGATTTGCAGACTATCCGTATATACATACATAATTTCAAAGTTACATGTTGTCCGTATTTTTCCTATATGTATATTCTTGCTAATTTGATACAGTTTGAACATAATTTTTGCAAATTGACATGGAATGATTTTTTAAAGTTTGTTTTGACAAAGATATGAGATAATCTCTTACGACTGACACCATAATTATTATTGTACACGTAGGTCACGAATAATACCAATAATAACGGACGGATGATTTTTGGTGACTCTAAATCACCATGCATGGCCATGGCCCAACAGCAGGCAAACGCAATCGATTGAGGATTAGGAACTGATAAGACTGTAGCCGGTTGATTGCTTGGGGCACCAAATTTCTAGAGCTGTGCTTTTTGAATAACACTTGAAAAAAAAAATCAAACAAAAAGGCTTAAGGCAATTTAGCATAAAAGCAACTCTGAGATTGCTGAATTGAAAGTGCGATCATATTGTGTATATGAATTCGTCTCATTTCTTTCGAACTAAGCTGGCCTGTATTAAGGGAAGCAACGTCCTCTTCCAGGCGGAATACAATGTCGAATCCGAAGCGGTGGCTCTTTCTGTTAGCTGATATACTATAGCTCGTTGTCTTCGATACCCGAATGTACAGGCATCCAGAAAAGGGTAAGATTGTTGAAGAGCAAGAGCTTGTTGTAGCTTGTGAGAAAACTCCAGAGATTAATAATAACAACAAAGAAAAGGCGATTTTTTTTTAAATTGGCAATGAGGCTTAATCCTAGCACTTTGATTGATTCTTGAATCAATTCATTTAAGCAAAAAAAATCAAGGCTGCCTGACATTTGCCAAACAAATGTTTGATGAGCACAGTGTCCGTTACGTACAGCTGGATTTCTATAATGTATGCCGAGGTGAGGTTACCGTAGGATAACATATGTTTCCAATTGTGTGTCCTATTCAGAATGTGTTCTAGACTTACAACGACATTGAATATCAGTGATCGTTTAAAGGTATTTTTTAATCCTTTAAAATTCTTTTAATTGAAAAGTTGGAATTCGGATAGCCAGATGGAAATTGGTTTATTATTCCATGGACGTAGCCAGGATTTTGTATCATTATTAGAAAATGAAATTTTGTTGTGGACTGTGGAAACTAGTATAGCAGTTTTGACATAACTATCCGATGGTACAGGGTAGCTAGAACGGTGCTAATATTTTGTCCAAACAAATGCCTAAAAGCCTCCGAAAAAAAACGTAAATCTGAAATTTTTATCAGCTAGAGAATCAAATTCATGGAAAACACTAAAGCAATATTTGTCAACTTGGCATATTAACGAGTTTAAAGTACCGTTATGAAATTATTGTCAGAATTTAAAAAAAATCAAAAAGTCAATCAATTTTTAACTTTCTCGAAAGACATAATGTATCATCAAAGCGACGTTGATATTCGAAACCGAAGAAATAACGGAATACAATGAAAGCTCTGTTCGCGGACAGCTCCCGCAGGCGGACATCTCCCGTAGCCGGACAATTTTCTTGGTCCCAACTTTTTCCTTCATATTTTAGAACAAAATCCATTCCACTAGCCGGACGCTCTACTGGCCGGACACGGACACTATTCCTGCTTACATTTCTCATGAATCATCTCCCGTAAGCGGACTCAAATTTAATGTTTAGTCGACTTGCTGAAATTAATGAAAACTGGATACGATCACAGAAATGCATTTAGGTTTTGTTTTTGAAGATTTTTGGCTCCACGGGTACCATGCATTTGTGTCTTCATACAGAAATAGGACGGTTATACCCAAAACTCAACTGTTCAACTTTTCGGTTAACCGGAATTTGAATTTACTTTCATATTTGCGGACAAAGTCTCAAATTTTCTGTTTACTAGAAAAAAGTCTTTGTGTGTAAGAACATACAAACGGGCTTTTTGGAACCCGCGAATCATTTATTGTTTTTTTGTGTGATAATCTATTCATCATAAAACAGTTTATTGGCAAACAAAATTTTCCTTAATAAAGGACTTATCACCGTCTGGAGATTAGATAAATATAATTCGATAAAGGAATCGAATGGTCGCTTCCTTGTTGATCGTATAGGCCCATCAGAAATTTCACGTTAATTTCGATGCCGAGACTGATCATCTGGGAGGGTAGTTTTGCCTATACAGAAAAAAATGTTTCTGGAGCAGAGCATTTATTGCACGGGATCCTTTTGTACGAGCCATATTGAAAGGATTAAAGCGCCAAGGAGTTCAACTCACGCTCTACTCCAAATTAAATTTTAATACAAGTTTAGGCAAAACTACATTCCCTATTGAAGCTTCTCGTGATTTTCTTTTAGAATGATGTATCCTCCTCCTATGGTTCGTAAGGAATTCATGCGTTGATGTAGAGTTACTTAATCGAGGTTCTCTACACCAGGCGAAACTGCCAATTTGAAGAAGCTTTACTTATTGCTCTGAGGGTTAGTTCAGTGGAAAGAACTCATTACGAACGCTCGAGAGTCTTACAACTTTCAAGTAACAATGCCAGGCTGGGTCGTCAAGTGATCACTCTGGGTAAGATACAACTTTGGAAGGAGCATCTCATCGTTGTGCGGTTTTTGAAATTCGTAATTAAGGCTAACATTTTTCTACTAGTTTTCCCTATGAATGAAAGCTTGGAACAGTTTATTGGTAAATGTGCATTGTAGATTGTGGAGGTTTGTAAAACAAAAATGAATTAAAACACAACCATATAAAAACAACAGTTTTATTGGTTTAATGTTAATTTTGAATTATTGTGTATAAATTAATGCGCACATAGAAGCAATTTTTTTTTAACCCTCTCCCGCAAGCGGACATCTCCCGTGGCCGGACGAAAATGCTGGAACCGTGCGTGTCCGTCCACGGGAGCTTTTACTGTATATGAAATTTCATGAAGCTGAAAATTTCGAATAGATATGTGGAAAATTTAAATTTTTGCGCAAATTTTTTACAAAAAACCCTAAACCAGAACACCAATTCCATTGATTGCGTTTTTGCTCAAGGGACTTACACTTTTACTATATACAGTACCCATATTCCCCATCCAAACACTCAGGACTCACGAAGCAGAAAGCTTAAAGCTCATTCATCTTTTAATGTGCGAAGGACAAATTTAAAAATGGTTAGAAGTACCTAAATAAAGGACATCCGTTCTTCATCTTCTCAGTACCGTATAGCCCGTTTGTGGGGCCATGGTGCGTTGACTCAGCCGTTTATAGGCAATTTCGAGTCAACCTTACATTGCATATCATTTCAAAATGTATATATAATGTTGCAAGCACTATATATTTCCTATCCGCACATGTACGGAGATTTTGGACCACGCCGAAATTCGATCTCCAGACCTCTAGATTACAAGCATCGTAAAATGCGACTCAACCAAGTGAGCCACAGCGCTTGATTCGTTCCGTTCTTAGTACTTTTCCTTTTTTAGACTCAAGTCGAAAGTTTTCGGCAGGGCGGCAAAATGTCTGCAGGGCGCTCACTTTGTGAACCACTTCTCTAATATTATTGCAACGATTTCATTGATTCTCTGTTCCCCGTTTTTTTCTTTTGTGAATTTATTTTCAAAAAAAAATAGGCACCTGGATCAATTTGGCGTTGACATTATAATAATTTCTCGTCTATATGAGAACTGTTTCACTGGGTGCGGAAACCGCCCTCGATTCTACCCAGTTGATTAAAATTAGCACACGGCAGAAATTATATACTTAGTTAGGCACAGATATTTTCCCTTGTCCTTCGAGCGGTGGCGTTACCACTAGAGCGGACGCTATACAGTGAGCAATACCGTGAAATACAGTATGATATTGACAACCCAAAAGCCGGTGGGATTTTCAGCTGACCTCTTTAAAAATTTAAAATTCAGGAGAAGAGAAGATTCTTGAAGATACTTGTTTCATGGAATATAACTGCTTGGTGACATGTAAACTTAGGAACTATCTATCGAGTTCGTATCTCTCTTTAAACTTGGAACAAAGAAAAAACGAGACCGAGGCTAATTTCGGGCGCGGTCGAAATTTGAATACCCTTCGCTTGAAATTTGGTTGAAAGTGATGCACAAATAAAAAAGTTTTTCTTAGAAGAACCTAATTTGGGTGGTTGGGTTGTATGGCAGCCCCATGACCCCATTGTCCGATTTTACCGATTCAAACATACAAACTGCCTGCAGCAAAAAGAAGCATTTCTGTAAAATTTCGGACGGACAGACGGACATCGCCCAATCGACTCCCCAAGTCACGCTGATCATATATGTATAATTTTTATATGGTCGGAGATGCTTCCTTCAATGCGCTGCAAACTTCATGACAAAATTAATATGTATACGCTTTCACTCTATGAGCGAAGGGTATAAAAACAAAAAATTATGATCATTTCAAATCATATACATTTAAATGGGTCACCTTGTACACGGTACATATAACGGAATTCAACTAGTATTAAAATAGCAGTAATTTATGTATTTTTTTGTTTGATAGTTAGTGCAGCCACATTTAAAAATGAAAAAAAAAGTAAGGATATAAAAATGTTTAATAAGTCCGTTTATCAATCGTCTTAATTTAAATTCGATTTGTACCACAGAACAAACTGTGAACTGCTGTGAATGTGAAGCTCTCGACTGCAAAAACTATCTAACACACCGGAAATTCACTGAGCTGCCAACAATCAAAACAAAACAAAAATTACGTCAACTGTTAAATTAAAGTTAAACACTTTAATTTGCAATAAATAAAAAATTTTACTTCAGTTTCTGAAATTGCATAAATTTTCACATGATCTGACTTTCCTCGTTTCAAATATTAACGTTTTATTTTATTTTATAGCAATTCCAAAATGTATTTTTGGTTGAAATTTCAAACAATGATTTTATTATCCTTTAACTTGAACATGGTAATTTTCAAAATTAAATTTCGACAATTCAAAGCACCGTTATGAAATCATTGTTTCAAATTTCAATGAAACATCTGGTTTGAAAGTTCTCTTGAAAAAAATCGGTTTATGTGAAATTTTATATATAACTTCAGGAAGTGAAGCCAAATCATTTATTTCATTTATTGATTAGACAAATTGTAAATTTAAATTCAACACTACAAGTTGTGATTTTTATTGACACGTAAGCACGATAATGGTAAACTATCCAATATTATTCATGGCATTTTTACTCAAGAAATTTGCCTTATCAATACTTTCAGTATTGACGACTCATTGCTGGACACCCGGTATATAACGGCAAGTCAGTCGAGTGTTTTCTCTCAATAAATCTTGAGCAAAAGTCTAGTCTGCAGTTACAGAAGGTTGTTCAGTTTTTACGAACAATAGATTAGCTATTAGAGTATTTTTAAACTTATTTTGCCCACTAACCTTTAATGCCGGTTCCACACTGATCGCGCGGAACAGATGATGATCATTGTGGACAATACACGCCTTGGAGGGACAGAGACGATGGGGGAATTAAACTAATAAATAACGTTCTCCCATCGCCTCTCTCCCTCCCAGGCGTGTGTTGTCCACAACTTTTATCTTTAGGATAAAATTAGGGACGTAGCCAGAGGAGAGGTCAAATGTGTACGAGTCCCTCCCGAAAATATTTAAATAATAATAACATTAAAACTGAAATAATGCACTCTCATTATATTCGGCTGGTCTTTCTTGTTCGGTTCTATTTGAAATTATTAATAAACAACTTCAAAAGGAGGGGGTGTCATTTCGGTTAGAGTTAAATAAAAAGCAGAAAAGCTAAACCCATCATTCAGTTCTGATAAGCAGAAATCCAATTACATACATTTCGGTTTGATCCTATCCGGATTATCGAGTTTTCCGAATTTTCGAAATGCACTAATTAACAGCTGGTAGAAAGTATTTATACTAAAATCATAAAAAAATTACTATTTCAACATTCCGTTCAAAATATTCTTTCCCGTTTATAAAGCAGTAGACATGAACAAACTTTTGAAAATTTCCAAATTTTATGAAAATTAAACAAAATTTGGCTCAAATCCGAATCCGGATTATCGAAATTCCGGATTATCGGGGTTTCACTGAAATAGAAACGGTTGAACGCCAAAATTGGAGTGGAGTTCCTAAATCGTAACAAGAATCATCAGACATCTAGATACATGTTTTGATTTAGACAAGAGCCATAAAAAACCATCCCTTAATTTAAAATCGTCCTCCACTTAAATCGGTCGGCATTTTGCCGCTCTTATTGAACAAAATATAGACAACGGGATAAGGCTTAGTAGCGATTTAATTTTCTTTAAAAACCCGAATTTATTACATTTGTTGCAAAATTGATAGTTGTTCAATTTCAAGTTGTTCTTTTTTCAAACCTAGAAATTTTTACAACTTTCTTTCTGATTTTTACTATTTTGAATTATTTTCTGCAGGCACATTTTTTTTATATATCCAAACCAAAAATTACAAACTCGGCAAATTAGAAATTGTAACAATTGTGGAAAATTGGCCCAAGCCTATATACAAACGATAGAAACAAGATACTGAAAAAATGTATAGCTAATGCAACATTTCTAATATCGAGAGTAAGACCCTTCCCGAAACAAAATCGTGGCTACGTCCCTGATGCGGGGCCGACATAATACCTACAAAGCTTGTCCATGTAAATATTATGACATCTCCACAAATTGTTTTTAATTTTGTCGGATTTTTCATATAAGTATGTAATACGGAAATATTCAACCTGCGCCGCTAAAGTTTAGCTGAACATCAAAGTTATCATGCTCAAAAGTTCGGTCAAAACACACGCAAAGATCAGCAAATCATTAGAGCATTAATTTCTACGAACCACACAAATGACTATAAAATTCCAAGCACATGCTGTTGGCGGAGAATTTAATTATTTTGAAGGAGTGAAGGGAGAGGAGTTCATAGGAACAACGTTTTTTTTGAAATTCGACGAAGACAGTAGATAAATCTGGGGCCAATCTATGTCCTGGATAAAAGGCCTAAATATTTTTCTTGAATATTTGCAATCTTATTTATATTTGTTAAAAAAAAAAAAACAAAGCGCCAAACTGGGGCATTTTTACCCTAAATTGTTTTATCTTTCGACTCAACGTTCAAAAATTCGATCAATTCATTCTTATCAAAAATTACGGAGAACGTAGAAAGAAGGCTTGGAAGTGATATGGTTTTAGAGTGAAGAACTATTAATACCATAACCTTGACATAAAAGAGACATTTTCCTGCTTTGCGGAAATCTTCTACACTAGCACCGTAAAAACTATGTCACATCTGTAAATGTCAGACATAATAGTCTGCAAACATCAACAAATTACAAAACCCCTCTCCGCCTTCCAAATTCCCTAAACAAAATAAACCTTACATAAATAATTCGAAACTGATGTAGCAAATCTCGACGGCAACCATTAATTTGACATCCCTATCAAATTATACTTTATCGGCTGCCAAAAAACCTAAAGACTCATGGCTTAATTTAATCCTCCGATTTCACATATATTAATTTATTATACCGCGATAATTCATCACGGACCGATTTTGGTTCGCTCTGCTTCTTCGTTGTTGTTGTTTTTTATCTTTAATTTAATTTGACACTTGTGATGTACGACTAATAATAGTGACAAGGTCATTATACTAGAATATAAGTCAGATGATATGATTGAGAAAAAATAATAAAAATAAAAAATGAAGATAAATAAATACATGTAAACAAAATTTAGAAAAAAAATATTTTACACATATCGGTGAGAATGCATCTTTTTAGTAAATATAGGTGCTTTAGTCATTCATATAAATATTATTTTTGAATTTTCTCCTTTAATTAAGATTGTTTTTCCTTTCAAATTTCATTACGCGGCCATATGTTCTGAAGACATAAAGACTCTTCTATATTTTTTTCACTAGGTCAATATTTCAACACTACACGGATATTTTTATCAAGAAAAAAAAATTTCGATCGTTCTATGTATATGATGACGTTACGACAATCTGAAAATTTACGAGGACAACAAAATTTTGAATTTATTTCAAAGATTTTTCCATAGACTCTATTATTTTGAAATTTTGCTGAACTTAAACTTAATCGCAGAGGCAGAGTCACCACCAGGCTCCTAGGCGTTATAAACTTGAAAAAAAAAAACATCGTTTAAATTAACCTTGACGCTTAAGATTAATTTTTATTTTGTTTTTACTTTATTATACGTAATATGTTTTACTTAAAAATAGAATCCAGTTTTTGTTTTTATTAATACCGTAACTAAGCTCTTGCTAAAATTTGTACGATATAAGATGGATGGTCGGTCGGTTCGAAGTAGTTATAGAGTTAGAGCAAACATTATATTGAATTTTAATTTATGCGAAATTCGGAAGGAACATTTTTTTTGGGTAATTTATAATGTCAATAAATTTTGTTGAAATATATACAGAAAATAGTTGGGGTCTATTAAAATGAAATATATGTTTTTCTATTTCGTAAAATTACATCAACTGTTTGCTTTTGAGTGAGACTTAAAATAATTAATTAAGCTAATAACGAAATTATAACATTTTCAACCAAAAGTTATTGCCAAATTGCATACCACTTTCGAGGAAATTAATTCCTGAACCGTACCTAAATGCCGCGAAACTCATCACTATTATTAAATCTAAAATAGATAATAAACTGCCCAATTTATTTTCTGAAACTTCTTAAGTAAAATCATACATCAAGGTCATCAGCTTGATGCACATTTAATGCAATTTCCATTTCATTTCCATTTACTCTTTCAAAAGGCTGTCGTTAATACCACAATTTAGACAAATTAGCCAAAATTAAACACATAAAATAGGTACAATTTATAAAATTACCTAATATATCGTCAATCATTTTCAATTCTTAATTCTTATCCTTAGGCAAGCATCCGAGAAAAAAAATTTCACCTACGCACCAACACGCCTTCAAGTAAATCAAATATGAAAATGTATATTTTCAAGACGAAAAAAAACTCACTCAATCATTGGAATATTTACGAGTATAAATTTGCCTTAAAAGTTTATTAGCCCTTGACAATGAAATACTATACGCAACGCATACCGTACACGAAAATGTGAACGCGCCTCCCTGATACATTACATACTGTATTTAGCCTACTATTTCGATTTGAATTTAAGGTATATGATGTGCTCTCTGCTAGACAGATTGAATCATTTTGATATAATGATGGTCCATTAAATTTTGACATGACTAATGATAAAAGGTGCGTAAATTATCTGATCCACAGATGGTGATAAAATTTATACTTATGTATGTATATCTTTGGATTTTTTGGCAATGAAATTGTTAATCTGATGTTTTATAGTCACGATTTTTTTATGTTTATTTTATGTTTATTGAAAAAAAAAAACAAAAACACTTTAGGTAGACTTATGCGAAAATACGACTTCCTATTATGTAAAATGTGTGAGAATAGTAACAAAGTTGCTTTAGTTTTATTACCTTGCTCGGAATTTGCTAAGAAGCTTTTTTGTGCTTTACCTGTTCGAAGGAATTTTTGGCTATTTTTTTATTAGAATAGATTTAACATAAAACAAGAGGATTGATATTATACTACATTACAAATATGGACTGCGATAAGATTTAAATTAAAACTATATTTTTGGCTATGATACATTTTCATAATAATTTTTATTTTTCTATTTTCAGGTTGACATATCCGCTAATGCAAAGGTTGGTAAATATATAAACGCACGTCAAAGTCAATCATTTAAAAAAATATATAGAACGGAACATAATTGTTTTGCCCTTTGACCCATTTCCTCAGTCATATCAAGAGGCAAAAAAAATTAAAAATACTGAAACACTATCAGTAAACAAATTGCCAAACATTTGTTTACAATGTCGTTAAGAGTCTAAAGCATTTAAACTTTCAAAATAACTATCAATCTCTCTGTGAATTTAATTATTAGAGAGTTTTAGCATGTCGTAGAAGATTGAAAGACATAGTTTGCCATTCCATGTAAACATTCGCTTGCTTACCGTATACGAAACAGAATATCATAATTTTGCATGTCCCAAGTGTCGGTGTATTTCCGTATAGTTGATGTTCTGTAAACAGTCGAAATTGGCGAAATTAATTGTCGTGATTATACACCCATGCTGCTTATGCATGCAAAATTATGATATACTGTTTCGTATATGGTAAGCAAGCGAATGTTTACATGAAATGTAAATCTATGTCGTTCAACATCAACCATTAAACAATATTTTTACATTTTCCATATAAACTTCCAAAATTTGTGCGTTTCATCTTCCCATTCCTTTCACGCAAATATCCATTAGCCATATCAAGTCTCGACGATTCTGATTACCATATTTAGAAATCTGAAGATATATACCTTCTTTGGAATGATAAGCTTAAAGTTGTCTGTTTTACGGTACAATGATGAAAGGAAAATTAACCACAGACGAAAGGATTTATCTCTTCAGTCCTATAAGTTCAGGTATAGTAACAAATCGAAAATATTATAATCAGGTGTACAATTAACCTTTTTGGAATCGTATTTAATCGTCAAAGAAAGAACGTTCAAGAGCCAATTGGGTGTGGCGGCTATATTTAATTTTATTATTTGATCTAATATTTTGAAATAACTATTCTAATTAAAATACGTTTACACTATTAAAATGTTGTACCAACTTAAAAGTTAAAAGTATACCAAGTTTCAATTATAGTGCAATGTATATTTCCGCCTATGAATTTATTAAATTGGCACGCCTACATTAGCATACTCTGAGAACCACTTCCGAATTAGTCAAACAGTCAGCCGGCCACATCGCCCACTCGCTTATCCAATTTAAATTATAAATTAAAGTTCTAAGTGTTATATATAACTAAAACTAAACTAAAACTTATAATGAATAAATTTGTATTACCTATCTAAACTAAAGTGTTATTATTATTAATAAAATGAAACACGGAATATAACACAGAACATTGGGTATACACCAATCAACGGGGAGATTTTACCTTGCAAAAATTGGGGACTTCTCAAATTGTCGATATGTTATAAAGACAGGTGGGGTAAGTTAAAATCCAAGTTTGCGTCACTCCCCCCCCCCCCCCCCCCCGGTGCTCCCGCCGCTATCTTGAAAAAACCATATAAAATCGGCTCTTTTATCAGTTTGCGGTCTATAACTCCTTCCCAGTCAATTTGAGCACGAAATGTGCCGAGTCAATCTTGTAGAGCACAGAATTTCCTATAAATTTCATCTGACTAGTTTTACTCTACAATTAAAATTGGCAGAGTTATAGCGCAAAGAATATGCTAAAAATTCCAAAAATCATTACTTACAAATTTCAAAACATACTTCGAGAACTCTATACTAAAATGCAGAGGAGGCTATGAGTTATTGGTACACAATGCGTTTTTGTGAATTTGAAATTGGCATGATTTTTAATATTTTCTCCATTTTCTTGGCGCTGTTAATTTTGATTGTAGAGTACAACATCTTAGATTAAATTTGTAGGAAATTTTGTCCTCTACAAAATTGTCTTAGCAGATTTTGTGCTCAAATGGACTGTAAAGAAGTTACAGGCCAAAAACTGATGAAAGGACCGATTTTAGATGGTTTTTTGAAGATAGCGGCGGGAGCACAGGTGGGAAAGTGACGCAAACTTGGATTTTAACTTACCCCACCTGTCTTTAAAACATATCAAAAATTTGAGAAGTCCCCAATTTTTGCACGCTAACCCCTATAATTTCGTCTCTATTGATTGGAGTAGTAGCAAGAGGACGAATTAAGTATGGCTAGAATCAGGACCAATTTCACTAACCGCTTCTATAATTACTTGCACGAGGCCGTAAAAGTAGATTTCGAGATTGAAAAAATGTTGTAAACAGGTTTTGTTACTTTTTTTTCTGTGGAGAGCACTAATTCCAAAAGATTTATATATCATTCGATACGTAATCATGTAGAGAGTACGTAGCATTTTCATGGACAAATTTTCTTTAGAGTTATAAGCCAAAAAAGAGAAACCTCTCTAGTTTTAACTCGTAATTCTAGAAATAAAAGTGTAAGTATCCAAGAATACAGCAACTATTGCCTATTATCGCCATGGGTGAGGCGCTTGCCTCCCTCCCCTACCCGGTAGCTTCGGAAAAAAGCGGAAGTTGTAGGCCAGTTGGATCTAATCAGAAATCCAAGTTGAAACACGTGCGGGTGCCATTTTTCGTTAAATGGTAAAATCATTCATCATTGTCCTTTCTTAAAATTTGGCTTTAAAATTTGCCTAAAAATATTTTTTGGCAACCGAAAAATTAGATTCTTTAGAAAATCATGATGTTGTCATAATTATGGGCATATTGACTGTGTACTCCTTGAAGGGTGAAAAAGAACATTCATCCTAACCAAAAGTATCCAACGTTATCTTGCTTCGCTTGCTGGGACTTTATGAAAGTATTACTGTAAATTTGGTAGAAACTTGGTTTTAGGCAAATTTTGCCGATTGATGCTAAGAAGTAAAAATTTCTAAGTTTCATTATAGGATTAATATGTGATAGGGCTTCCGAAGGTCGAAATTTGCCGGAAACTTATCAAATGTGTTATTCTCAGCATTCTCCTTGATTCGACACACATCTTAATCCTTTTAGAAAATTCTGAAATTTGATACCAATGTTGCCTATGTTTACCTTTCAGGAAATTTCGCCCTGATTGACTTAAGCAACAGTATTGGGGTGTATCATACTATATTTGTTACAGCCAGAGCTAAATACTATTTCGACTTTCATTTTAATTGAATATCCAATAAAAACTGTAGTTGCAAGGATCAACCGTTATTCTGTTAGTTCAGAAGGCCGAAAATCATTGAAAACTGATCAAATACATTTCTCCTAAATCTCCTCTTCAAACGACTCATGCCCATAATCTACTTCCGGTAGAAAAATGTCCTTTTCGGTGGTATTACCCTTTTTCAACATTTCAAAATTAGTTTGAAAACATTCTGGAGGACTCTGGAATCCTGTATTTTGATATCCATATCGACTATTGTGCACACACAAAAAAACCGAAAAAAGGACCATTTGTGCACAAGGACATTTTTCCAATAATAAGTGGCTATACTAAAATACAAAGCGCCCCATCACTAAGTGACCATCGATGCTTCATTGTTACCCAATTGCAGATCTTTAGGGGCAGTTTGAATTGAATTGAAATCGAGCTAAATCTTACGATCACTTCACCTTGGTAGAAGTTGGAGAAAATTGAAATGGAAAAACATATTGCTTTTGAGTCAAATAACACAAATTGGACTTTGAAGCTCTGTAAAAACCAAACCTATTATCCGATTTTAGTGCCGTTAGTTTTATTTTTTAGGTAAATTTGTTGGCTGTGATAATCATCTTATTTTGCTATTCTAGCTTTTGAGATATTTAAGTTTTAGTCGGACAAGAAAATGATGTTTTTCAAAAATCTTCAAATGCCTGCGGCAGCTAAAGGGTTAAGCTAAGGGGGTATGTTTGGTACAACTTTTTTGTTGGAAATCACATGAGGAATCAAATCCGGTGCGTTTATGCGGCAGTTTCCGGACACCCTGTAGTAAAATTCGTAAGACATCTACGCCATATGAATCCTGCTCGAAAATATGCTTGAAAACCTTGACCTTTTAAGAAAATAATTTTTGATTAATCAGAAAAAAGGGGCACGCACGTGAGGTCTTTAAACACCGCATGTACATATACTAAATACCCTGTTGTCCAACATTCAGGTAATGAACTCCGAAACTTTACTCTAAGTAGAAGCCTTTTTGTTCCGACTGTTCTTACAAACTTCTTCTCCATCATCTCAATAGTTCTTACACTCCCACCTGAAAATTGAGGTGAGCGTTGCCAACAACTGTCCTGGTTTGAGAAATTCTCGCAAATTTCAGTTATCTTTCTTGAAAAACTTGGAAATGGAACTTGTTTCGACTTAGGAAATAGCATAGAAAATGTATAAAATATCGTTTGAGTTAAAGAAGTTTTCGACTTAGAGAAATTCGAATTAGAGGTTGTATTTTACATTCGAAACTGACGGGAACGAAAGAAAAACCCTAAATTTGTTCGAAAAAGTAATAATTCTACTTAAGGAGGTCCGACCTAGAGATGTTTGATTGTATACAGAGCTCCCCGTCACAATATTGGAACAAGAAGAAAGTGGAATGGGTACAGCTGTCAAAATGCGTCTCCAATTATACACAACGCTACAAATATGAAAAAAAAAACATTAGCGCCGGTGGGGATAATATTTCAGGAGGCATCGATTTTGCGTTTTATTTTATTTAAAAGAGAAACCTATCCGGTACGTACCTCTTAGGACCTTCCTACTCATTGGCTGTATTGTTGGATCGTAAAATAATTGGAAGTTCGCTAATAAGCAAGTAGTTTTTTTAGTAAGTTTTTTCGGGAATGAATGCACAATTTGCAAACTATTTACACATGGACGATCAATATACATACTTTTTATCAAATTGAATAAAAAAGTACCAACAAAAAAGATGAAAAGACAAAGACATTTTTAGATAAACCCCACGATTGTTCTTTTTATGATACGCCTATGAGTAGAAAAGAATAAACAAATCGCACTCATGCGCACATGCAATGGCATGTTACCGACGACGAACTTCGCGCTATATTCGTGGGTTTTCGACGCGAAGATAATTTACAGTTGATATACAGTAGGACCCCGATATTCTGGACCGGAATTTCGCTAGTCCGGATTCAGATTTGAGTAAATTTTTGTTTTAATTTTCTTAAATTTTGACAATTGTTTAAGCTCTGTTCAATCTTATTACTCTATGTACACAAGGAAAGGTATATTTCGAACCCTTAATGATTAATTATCGTTAAAATGGTCAATTATTTATTGATTTTATTCAAAATACTGTCCACCAGGGTGTAAATTAGTGCATTTCGAAAGTTCGGACATTTCGATAATCCGGATAGGGCTCGATCCCAACCAATCCGAAATATCAGGGCTCCACTGTACATACGCTATAAATTTGGACCCACATATGAACAAGCGTTTGTATCAAGATAGCCGTTCCACATTTCTTCTTGTACCAATGTCACAATAAAAGTGAACAGACCAATCGTTTTTATTGAATTCACAGTAAAACTGATAAATAACTGACAATTTTGTATTCACTTGATCTGTTATTTCATTTGTGTATTAGATTGATGAAAATCTTTTAAATTGATTGAAATCAATTATGTACATAATATTTACGAGGTGGGAATTTGTGAAATTCGGCAGTTGACAAACACACCTTCAGGAAGGGTATCACTAAAGGTTCTTTATTTTTAATGAAAACCATAAACTATGCAGCGGATTATTTACAGTTGTTTTTCAGAAAACGGAACATTACGCTATCAGCTCTCGTAAGAAGAATTTTCTTGTTCTTCTTATCGATACTAGCGACACTTATCTTACCATCCGCCATATAGCGGACACATAGCGGAAAATATCGGAAACACAAAAAGTTCCCCCTATGAGAACGGATAGCAGAACAAGCCCAGAAAACCCTCAGCAAGGCTTCTTCAACCCTGGAATAAGGTCCTTTTAGTTCAAGGTAGTGTATAGAGAACCCTCATGCCTCATGCTTTTAAATTGGCTCAAATGTCTAAAACCCAAACTTAAACTGTAAGACAGAGAGTCAGATAGCATATATTTATCGGGGGTAGAGAAAACTTGATAATATTCCAAAAAATCGAAAGAAAATGTCTGCAGTTTACTCACTAACACGCGGATATGCAGTTTTACGATAAGGCGTTAAAACGTATAATAGGTAACTTCAGAAAATTAAAAAAAATTATTACGAAGTAACTACGAAATAGTGAGCAAATTGTAAACTTTTTCTTACACTGAATAAAACATTTGCTAAAAACAAAAAATAAAAAAAAAAAACAGCCAAGGAAAATTTTTTCCTGATTTAAGATGTATTTTCTTGTTCCAAGAAAAGTTTTTCTGATTTAAGATGTTTTTTCTTGTTCCAAGAAAAGTCTTTGCTTAAAATAAATAAATAAGCATTATTTTAAGCAAAAACTTTTCTTGGAACAAGAAAATACATCTTAAATCAGAAAAAACTTTTCTTGGAACAAGAAAACACATTTTAAATCAGGAAAAATAATTATTTCTTAGCTGTTTTTTATTGTATTTTTTCTTGTTTTAAGCAAATTATTTTTTCAGTGTATATTATTCGCGATACTCTTCGGCTTTCTCTCTTTCTGGATGGGCATGGGTACAACGATATTCAATTGAATTTTAACCATTTTGCCTAATTTGAGAGCACCCTGATTAGGGTACCTTTCAATATTAGAAAACGGACGGCATCCCTGGCTGAAAAGGCCTTATTGAGAGTTTTCTTTGGCTTGTTGACATTAATTTCTTCTCGCAACAAAAAAAAAACAGAAACCGAATTTTATACAGAAATTTGCAAGTGGTAAGTGTTCGAGATTATTCGAATTTATTTATATATTTTAATTTTTGTCCGAAAATGGCCAACTTTTACACAGTTGGGTATCCCGACTTTTTCTATATTGTTAAACTATTACATAAATAACTGTAAAATTGTGTATCAAATGGCACCAAATAAATACCAACCAAAACTCAGAAAACATCCAAAAATAAAAAAAATAACCGAAAGAAACTAAATTAATTAGGTAGATAAATTTTGTATCTTGTACAAATATGTTTTATTTTTGTTACCATTAAACATTTACTTGCGTCACAATACAAATATCCTTCGTTTAGTCCTCTCAATCAAGTTTAATCAACAAATGTTTCCAGTCCAAAGAAATCGGTAAATTTTCCAAAAATAGTAACCGAAATTATCCAAACAAAGCATCAGCATAGAACCTAATATCCGTGAAAATACGTAAACGTGCCTTTTGCGGTTATATTTTTGTCCCAGTCAATAAAATAGCTATTTCAGGTAGCACACTGAATAAGGGCAGGCACATTATTGTCCGCCCAACGCATAAATGCAGAAACAGAAAGTATGTATATTGAAACTGGGAGCTCCCTTTCGTTTGTTCATTAATAGTGTTTTGCTGTGACATAAATAAATGCCCACTGAACCTATACTGACGTTGCCGTCATTATTTTATGAATATCCATGATAGTAAAAACTATACAAAAGAAAAGTTTTGTGTGTGCATACGCTTGAATTATACTTATGTTTGTGCCTATACTAGACATTTTGTTTGGATAGTCTTTCGCGTTGGCAACAAAACAACCAACACTTAACGCTTTATGGTTAACACATTCCATTTCTATAGGAATAGGAATGACGTTAGCAAGTGCAGCTTAAATTTAATGCTTGTGACAAATAAGCATAGTTTGTGGTGTGTAAATAAACACTTGAAATATTAGTGGGTAAATACTAAAAGTAAGTTCCAAGATCAAGTGTTGCTGCTATGCTATGTGTACGCACTATTGTCAATAGTCAAGTAATAATGCACCATGTTGTCAAACGTTATGAACATAAATTGAGGAGTTAAAGCGAAAAATAAATGCAACTAGACTTTATTTTATTTTTATGCATTAGCACTTTTTAGTATGTACTCGTACTGCAATAGTTGTTTGCTCATAGATACGCAGAGAGGGTTAAAAAATACAAGTTGATGGAGCATTAGCATCAAATAGAATTATTCGGTCTGGCGTAAGCCAGCCCCACACCGACCCGATTGTGGCAAACACCGCGCAAAAGATCGGTCCAAGAATGATACCTTGGATTCGCCCAACCGGCTGTAAATTTTGCTTTTTTCTTCTCATAAAATACGTAATAATATGTATGTCATTACTTGTTGAGGCGTATAATCTCGAGATACATACACATAAATAGGAACAACTGAAATCGAAAGCTCAACACATTATACACAATATGTATGTAATAATTTATTATCGCTAATATGAACCCAAAACTTTAGATGCATATTAACTAAAATGTTAATTAACAAATATGTGACCAACTCGATAATAGATAAATCTTAATTAGAAAAAACCCACCCAACTAGATGAAATGTAAATTATCTAAATAAATTTTACGATGACATCTAAATTGCTTGTCTAGGTAGGTGGGACTTGGATATATCAACTTATTCCCATGCGTTTTAATTTTCACTTTCACTAAACATAATACGTACTCGTAATGAAATGCTCCAATCTCTTAATTATGAAATATTTATAATGATCGTCCATCCTATTTTTTTCCTGGAGGGTCCTGCAATTTCAACCTTAACCAATTCGCCAATTCTGATTTGGTCCTGTTTGTGTATATATTTGCAATTGGCATTTCACCAAATAGCGATACAACTTTTTGAGAAATTTATCCCGATAGACAACAGGGGGCACTCAATTGAATTTCTTTGGTATTGTCTGATGGTACGTGTGATGTCCCTCGTCCCACTAGTTCCTTGAAGGACATAGCAATACTTGAAACTGTAAAATCTACAAAGCTGACAAAAGTTTCCTCAACGTGTTAGCTTTGCAACAATTTTTATAAAAAGAACGATGCACGCCAGTAAAACTTTACAAAAAAAGACCTAACCTCGGAATAAATGGGATACTACCGTTCTTTCGCTATCTGTTTTAGAGTATTACTGAAACTGGCTATATAAATCCAGATTTGCAACCCTGGGGACCCTGTGCTAATTTTTTTGCGAGCGAAAAAGTGTCATTTTTTTGCTCTTGTTTTACACTTTCAACAATATTTATTAAAATAATTGTCTTGGATAAAAAACTGTGTTTGGCATTTTGAAAGTAGACAGAATTTCCAATCCAATTATATCCTAACCAATTTTATAGGTCGTTTCGGCAAACAACATAAGCTTAGAATTCGATTTTTTTTTGTGGAAAATACCCTATTTTTGAAAAATGGTATCTCCGTCAATATTTGACCCACAAAAGTGTTTAGGATATCATTGGATTGGAAATTTTGTCTACTTTCAAAATGCCGATCATCGTTTTTTTTTCCAAGATAATTTTTTTTTTCGCCAAAAAATTTGCACAGGGTCCCCAGGGTTGCAAATCTGGATTTATATAGCCAGTAATACTCTAAAACAGATAAGCGCAAGAACGGTAGTATTCCATGTATTCCGAGGTTAATGTCGATTTTGACTGGCCTACTTTGGGGGTGGCCGAAATTGGGATGCACTTCATTAACGTTGAAATTATCAATGTTTATTTTGTCGCTTCGATAGAGAGGTTTGCTCAAGATTTTTTTTTTTTCAAACAAGCTACTTTCAGCGATGGGGTTTCTATGGCAGCCACTTGACACCCTCGTTCAACTCATTCGGTTTTTGCATAAGTTTTGTATAGCAACATTTGTGTGGGGTTTGGTTGGGATTGGTGCATAAATAAAAAAATTTTCTTCGGAGAATCTAATTTTCGGAGATGGTGTTTCTATAGCAGACCCATGGTCAGATCCCATCCATTTTATGCCCGTCACTATGTGAAAGGGTATATTAACTTTGTCATGAAGTTTGCAACGCACAGAAGGAAGAACCGCCGACTTTATAAAGTATATATATTATTGATCAGTGTGATGAGAGAAATCGACTGAGTGATGTCCGTCTGTTTCAATACAAACTAGTCCCTCAGTTTTGAAGCTATCGGGCTGAAATTTTGTATACAAGTTTCTTTTAACTGTACGCTGTATATATTTCTGAACGAATGGAATCGGACCATGGCGTCATGGGGCATAGAACCCCAAAATCCAAAATTATGTTCTTCTAAGACAGTGGTTCTTAACCTTTTGCACATAAGGGACCATTTGATAAAATTCGGTAGTTGTCGCGGACCACCAAATTTAAAATATGTAAGGTAATTATAAGGTTGTTTTGGGACTTGCAATGGCCTTTATCGCAGTTTGACTGTCGGAGAGAGTATATATCATTGGTTTTTAACCTTTTGCACATAAGGGACCATTTGATAAAATTCGGTAGTTGTCACGGACCATCAAATTTAAAATGTGTAAGGTGCCATTAAAATCATGAAGTCTTATTCCGAATACCATGTCTTGCGGTGATTGTGATCGCACACCTCGGTAATATCAATAGGGAAACTAATGGAACTAATTCAGTTAAAGAGTATTCTGCTATACTTTTTACGTAACCATGCAAAATATGGCATAACTATGCAAAGTTAACAAATTCAATTCAATATAATGTAAATGATTTCAGAAAATAGCGTCTTGTCTATACAATAAGACTAACCAATAGATAAGATGTCGAGAAATCGGCCCCCAGAGATAGCTCATAATTTTTAAGCCCGAATTTTATTTTATCATATGGTAAAGCTTTTCGTTACAGTTCTTACTGGAAGAAAAATGATTTTACAGATAAATTCTTAAAAATATAGAATAAGGATTGTATGTCCACGTTGAACAAAAAGACACATGTCGAAAAGTTTTCAGCAGTGCCACTGAAGATCAATAATAGCTCATCTATCTTAATTCAGCAATGTGGTACGCAATTATGGTAATTTATAATAGGCTCTTGGCGCAAAAGAATCGCCGGTCTTCATTTTCTTGGTCCGCTCAATTATTTGATATTATTAACTACGCTATTATAGCGTTATTTCGTTAAAACTATAAAGCTTTTACCATACTGTGCTTACGGACTGCTACAGGTACAGCCTAGAAAACTCCGATGTTTTGCACAAGCCGGAAGATATTTTTTTTTTCATCCAGAGTTCCGTGGTTCCGTGGAAATTGCATTACTGAGGGGATGCCAACATGCCAACAAAAATTTTTTTGACGGTATTTCATCAATCGTCCGAAATCCTTATACCATCAATAGAGTACATATCCCTACAATAATATATTCTTCAAAAACTATAATCGTAAAAAATCTCAATAAAAACAGTCTAGAACAATTTTTATAATGGTTAAATGGATTTACCAATAACCATGTTTGGTGAGTAGCGGGATGCCATGAGGTCTAAATAAACTTGCTCTGCCAAAAACTAACTCCGCTCTGCTACTAACCTTCGAGTTTTTTTTTTTTCGAGAAAAGAAAGATTGAGTTGCGTAATATCGGAGTTTCTCCTTAACGCATTATGTGAGAGCCAGAGCGAAGGCTTCGCGGACCACCTAGGGTCGCCTCAGGGACCACCAGTGGTCCGCGGACCACCGGTTAAGAATCGTTGTTCTAAGAAAACCTTTTTTCTATATGAACCAATCTTCACCAAACTTTACCCAAATGTGCTCCTAGTAAAGCCTCAAAACATATCTAGGAACGGATGAAATCGGAACACTACGTCATATGGCTGCCATATAAAGCAACCCCCAAATATTAGATTCTTGTAAGAAAAATTTTTTTCTTTTTGAATCTTAACTAAAATGCATCCCAGTGTTCCTGGATTAGCCTTAACGCATCCAGGAACAGATGGAATCCGAAGACGTCATAGGGCTGTGGTAAAAATTGCTAACACAAAAGAAGCTTAAGTTTCATTCAAATGTGACGGGTATTCAAATTTTGGCCGCGCCCGAAATTAGCCTCGGTCTCGTTTTTACGTAAGGTTTGGGCAGGGCGGAGCCAGGATTTTCGATCGGGAGGGGTCAAACGCCCACGAATTTAGCAGCTAACACCTATCGTTGTTTTGCTTTTTACGGAGGCACATAATCCTGAGAAAGTGAATGATGAATGGCCTGGAGAGCTAGTTAATGTAAGAAATCCAGCCGCTCAGTACGTCGTTTGCATTAATGAAGCATCTATATAGAGAGCATGCTCTGTGGCTCACTTGGTTGAGTCGCACTCTACGATGCTAGTAATCTAGAGGTCGGGAGATCGAATCTCGAAGTGGTCCAAAATTTTCGTACATGTGCGGAAATATATAGTGCTTGCAACCTTAATTTTAAAATATATACCTTATAAAAAATGAAAGGTTTATGAAAAAAAAAAATTAAGAACTATGTGCCGCTTTGGCTCCTTCCTTCACATATCTCTAAAAACAAAAACACTTGAGGAGAAACATTTTATTTCAAGTGGTCTGGTGTTGATATGTGTATCGCCTCCAAAGATGCATCATTGATCTGATAGGTATGGTGGCGATACAAATATCAAAACCACATAAAATCAAGATTTCGGCAACACAACAGCCGAACTCTGATTGACGACACGTTATATTTTTTTTTTAATTTTGGAGTCTTATAAAATTAGCCAAATTTGCATACAGATAGACAATCGTGATTTTAGGGTTACCAGATTTTTACCTTTTTTATTTGTTTATAATGTTTAACAGATGAGTTCAACTTCATCCGGATAACACTATTTTACTGACTGCAAATTTAGATACCCTAAACCCAATTTTGAAAGCACTCTGGACATGAATAAATTGTTTGCACTTGGGGAACCGCTTACCTAATATTATAATCCATGTAAACAAAAAATCAAACACATGAAGCTATTTGATGTTGACCCAATAAAGTATATCTCTTCGGTAAAAGTTTCAAAAATTCATATAAATCCAAAAATTTCATCTTTTTTGCATAAATGCACTTGGAATCGTTTGCGCCCAGCCCATTCAAATTAGTTCAGCACTTAAATACCGGATGGGCTTGATCGTTTCGTGAGTGGAGGAGAATACCATTCCATGGTTCAAAACTTTCTCATTGCAGGTACAGCAGGGGATGATCAAATACCCTGACTTGGACAAACGAATATTTTGTTCTTGAGAGTTTCAGCAAGATGGGAGAAGATTAGAAAAGAAGCACAGATAACAAATTAAGAATAAATTAAGGGTCTCTCGAATTTTAAAACCCAATGAAATAATTTCAAGAAGGGTCCGGACTCCCTGGACCCCTCCCCTGCCTACGACCCTGATTTGTGTGGCTCCGAAAGAATCATTTGCGTGAGGTTTGGTTGAGAGGGTGCATAAAAAAAGTTTTTTTAGAGAAATTTTTTCTTAGAAAAATCTAATTTACATGTTTGGATTTCTTTGCAGCCCCAAGACCCATCATCTAATTTCTACTCCAATCAATAGAGACGAAATAATAGGGGTTAGCGTGCAAAAATTGGGGACTCCTCAAATTTTTGATATGTTATAAAGACTTACCCCACGTAAGTTAAAATCCAAGTTTGCGTCACTTTCCCCCCTGTGCTCCCGCCGCTATCTTCCAAAAACCATCTAAAATCGGCCCTTTCATCAGTTTTAGGCCTGTAACTTCTTTACAGTCCAATTGAGCACAATATCTACCTATACAATTTTGTAGAGGGCAAAATTTCCTACAAATTTAATCTAAGATGTTGTACTCTACAATCAAAATTAACAGAGTTATAGCGCCACGAAAATGGAGAAAATATCAAAAGTCATGCCAATTTCAAATTCACAAAATCGCATTGTATACCAATAACTCATAGCCTCCTCTGCATTTTAGTATACCGTTCTCGAAGTATGTTTTGAAATTTGTTAGTATTGATTTTTGGAATTTTTAGCATATTCTTTGCGCTATAACTCTGCGAATTTTGATTGTAGAGTAAGACTTGTCAGATGAAATTTATAGGAAATTCTGTGCTCTACAAGATTGTCTCGGCACATTTCGTGCTCAAATGTACTGGGAAGGAGTTATAGAGCGCAAACTGATAAAAGAGCCGGTTTTAGATGGTTTTTTCAAGATAGCGGCGGGAGCACAGGGGGGAAAGTGACGCAAACTTGGATTTTAACTTACCCCACCTGTCTTTATAACATATCAAAAATTTGAGAAGTCCCCAATTTTTGCAAGGTAAAATCTCCCCGTTTATTGGAGTATTCGGCGATTCAAACATAGCCTGCTGCATAATAGAAATACGCTTGAATGCAATTTTACGTAGATAGCTTTAAAACTGGCCGAGTAAAAAGCTTCGCAATAAACTAAGGTGGCCAGACTTCCGAAGGCCCAATGCTGTACACGTTGGGGAATTTGGCTTTCAGACAAACCTCAATCATACTATTTGTGGTGATGTAACTTCAGAAAGCAAGGTTCTGTTGATACTAAACAGGACCCATAAAGGATCCCTCAAGTTCTCAAAGTTCTCATTTACAAAATATCATCAGCATGTGAAGTATAAAATGCAAGCTATAACAAGTAAGGGCTGCGTAGCCAGGATCAGAAGGGACAAGCCCAAATTTTCTTAATTTTTAAGACCATGGGACCGGAATTTCCTTGGGGAGTTGGGGTAGGTATAAAGTCAAATCTAAGGCAAAAATTAAGATTTCCTGTCAGTTTAAATTAACGGTCCAATCTTCTTAGAAAAGATTTTACACATTTTAAAACAATATTTCAAGAAAGGACAATTGTCACGTTTTAACGATAAATTACCTCTTGCACGTGTTTAGCCTTTACCGCTTGATTACAACCATTTCGCCTACGATTTCAAGACAGTCGATACTCAGTGCTTTTTCAACTTTTGAATTTCAGTGTTCAAGACTGCAGTCTCAGCAGCCTTATGCGGATGATGATAACTCTTTTCCTGTCCCTGACTATCCCAGATCCCGAGACAGAAATCATGTAGTTGTTTATTTTAAGTACGGAAATTTTTGTGCCGTGCTAGGAGTCGAACCCGCATTTTCACGCTTTCTAATATCGTAGTGATTTCTCATAGATGGAAAAAAATGCCGTGAAAAACGGCCAGCGGGCGAAGGTATTTAAACACTCCTCCCTTTGTACCTACTTAATTGAAAACTTCGTTTCGTTTCATTTATTGCAGTAGATAAACTGATACCTCATTGGGCAGAGAATTCTTAAGCGGTTGGCGGCTGTCCTGGCATATCTACGGAGTGGAGTTCGCGGAGAGCCTCCCAGAGCGGTGGAAGGATGGCTTATCTTGGTTGCGATGTTCCAGGGAGAGAGAATGTATTCCTTCATGGATACCATGGAGACCATATATGGTCCCGTGGGCTCTTATTGGATTTGATGGACATATTGTGGGAAAAAAACTTTATCTGGACATCCTAGCAGAGTCGTGTAGTATGCATTTTCCTATAATGGTTTATAGGGGAATCGGATGTAGTACAGTGATTTCTCCATCGTTTTGTGAATAATTAAAATCGCATCTTTCCACTTCTGGATCTTAGCATCTCTACATGCTTGAATTTTCTACCTTGGGCAGTGCGGTGCTCGATACAAGTCTGGCAAATTTCAAAATTTTCCGCTCAAAAATTTGCGAGTTTATGACATTTTTCGATTAGAAAACACAAGTGTTGGGCAGCTGTAACTCCCGAACGCGGATCGGAAATGTCAGTGCCTTGAAATTTTCAACAAATACGGACAATGCGGTGCTAAAAAAAACTGCCAAATTTCAAATTGTTTGGACAATTTTTGATTAGAATAGACAAAAGTGCGATTTAGGCAGCTGTAACTGTCGAACCCGGATAGGTAGGACCTTAAAATATGAAGGAAATATGAGCTCCAAATAGCTATAAGTGTGTAAGTTTTAACGACCGATCAAAGAGTTCCAGAGTTATCGAAATTGTCGTTTGTCAAATGAAAGTGCAATTATCTTGATATAAACACCTCTAAAACAGACAACACTGACCACAGGCCTCACCGAGGAGCTTATTATGCAGTGATTTAGGTTGCTTTTGTGTGGCATTGGGAATGCTGTACATTTGCTAATGCTGTACGACAGGTCAAAATGCTGTACTCAAAATGCTGTACGTCTGGTCAGCTTACAATAAACGGACATCACGCAATTAACTCCCCTCGTCATACTGATCCATAATGACAGGGAAAATTTGTTTGAGTCAAGCAAATTCAAGGCAACCTATATCTTGGGCAAAATTGCACCACCGTAATTTTCAAAATTATTCTAAAATTTCATATTTTAATTTTGTTTCAAAGCTC
The DNA here is from genome assembly GCA_949715475.1 of Microchrysa polita. Taxonomy (NCBI): domain Eukaryota; kingdom Metazoa; phylum Arthropoda; class Insecta; order Diptera; family Stratiomyidae; genus Microchrysa; species Microchrysa polita. Next base: position 113,014,564 of record OX454416.1, on the reverse strand, counting down.
TGAATAAATTAGAAATTGGAATCTTAAAATCAACCGATGCGGAAGGATAAAAGGGCCAAATTTTGATCACCATATGTTGAAATTCGAACGGACGAGTTTCATGGGGGCTCAGGCACGAGAACTTCTGCGCTTCAGCAGAATGCACTCGATTTATCAATATTTAAATTTCGATAACCGCTAACTATACCATCAAGTACCATGTTCAGCAATGCAAAGCTACTGTCAAAAGACGGTCTCTTTCTGAGTCGCCGTTGTTAAAATATCAGCGCAGCTACCAATTTTCCAAAGTAGTATGGCTAATAATGCAACATTTTCGGCTAATGGAGTATGTCTGTATTTAAATAAATAACTACATGTGGGCGCAAGATGACCCTATGAAGCACGTCTGACTGAATTTCAATGAGAAGGGACCAACTGTTTGTCTTGTTATCCTTCCAATGGCTGATTTTAATTTAACTTTTTTTTAACTTGCAACTCTAAATGTCAAAAGTAATCAACCATTGCGGAAAACTAACACGTTGAAGAAACTTTAGTCAATTTGTCAGATTTTACAGTTCAAATTACCGTAACGAATTAATTTTGCAAAGTTTCGATTTAAAATAAAAATCCAAATTTCTCTACAGTCTGCATATCCTGTGAAAAGTAACAAACCATTGCGGAAAACGACCACGTTGAATTCGGGGCATTCGGTGGCTCAGTGGCAGAGATGTCACTCTATCTCTGAGTTGCCGGTGCGTGAGTTCGAATCCCACTGTGACCCATGGATGTTTGTGTTGTCCATAAAATGCTCCTACGGCTGCCGGTTCTTCGATATAAATCGTCCCGGAGCTACCCGTTGTTAAAACGGCCAAGAGCTGCCAAGACCCCCTTCGATTCAAGAGAAAAGAAAAAAAAATCTCTTGAATCGCTACAACAACAACAACCACGTTGAAGAAGCTTTTCTCAATTTTGCGGATTTGACAGTTCAAACTACGTTATGAATTAATTTTGCAAACTTTCCATTTAGAATAAAAATCAAAATTTCTCTATAGTCTGGATATCCATTCATAGCCTGTGAGCAACTTTCATATCTTACACCGCAAAAAAACAACTTGTATTCTCATTCAGTGATATCACAAAGCAAAGTCGCAAATCGGATGGTCTCGTCTGATTAAGACCTAAGTCTTCACATCCTCATTATACTAAGAACTTTCATAAGACTATTACGCATAAATCAAAAACAAATACCAGGTTCTTTAAATAAAATTTACAAGTCTTTCTACTATACTTTTCTGTATCTTCTCCGGTGAATTTCCAAAAAGAGTAAGTTCTACGCATAGTCAAGTTTCAAGTTTTGCTTGATTTTATGCTCGATATATTTTTCAACAAGTTCAAGTTCACGGTCAACTGTGTATGTGTACATACACCTCGTCAAAGCACATTCAAGCATTCTCACATGGTTTGAATTACCTTTTGAATAAGACATGCTTGTGTTCGACTCGCGCAATCTACTGTTTTCAACATGCAAATATAAAAAAACAAACTCAGAATGTTATTGCTATCTTTTTGGACTGTCTAAGTATCTATGTACATATAGACACAAGTATCTATATGTTATTTTGAATATTATTTTTTTAGATTTAGTTGGATACCATGGAGTTTTTTTCTTTTCTATTCCTTTCAATTCGGCGCTATAAATTTCAAACAAGCTCGGTTAGTAATTCCACAGGAAACGCCGCACTAAGCTCTTAACCCTTTCCTACTTACGATTTGTTGTACAGTAAAACTTCATAGAAAACGATCTATAATTAGGTAATGTGACAGTTATTCAACTTTGCATTTCGTATGTTGCCTTTACTCCTGTGGAACCAAGCGTTTCTCAGCCTTGCTTTTAGTAACAGACAAATCAATTTAATTTCTTATGAGGATTTGTTTTAGTCTGCACTAAACGATGTTTTTGTATTTTTCATTATATTATATTATTTTCTTTATATGATTGAAGTGTTGAGAAATTTTATTTTTTTACAATCCATAAATATTTTGTATATTGTTTACTTGTAACAAAGTGAATTTCAACGCAGATCAATCTACTTAATTGATGCTCTCATCACTGAAACTAAAAATGCTAACAATCGACAATCGCATCAGGGTTAAACCCATTAAATAGATTTGAAGATTACGTATAATGAACTTTTCATCGTTGTTGAGTCAATGAACTCAGCAAATCAATTTATGCAATCAATTGAGGTGATAGCTTGCAGAAATTGTCGCAATATCAATGACAACGAAATAATGGCGATTGTTATCATTTGGAACATGTTCGTTTCCTAGCGTATTATAAATGGAGATTCATATTCAACTGTTGTAATTTTATTTCGGAAAAGTTAGTATTTAGATAATACACACACACGCACGGATACGCACAGTAGCGTAGATAGCTTTTCGGAGACGGGGGGACCATTTTGCAAGATTACCTATACATTTTCGATTATTTAATTTCGAATAAGTGTATTTATTACACTTTAAATTAACAACATTTTTATGCAAAAGACGGAACAATTTCTGTACGAAAGGACTGACACCGCGATCCACAGCATTACAATTTTTGTATAGGTGAGGGGACTATTGAAAATTCAGTGTTTCGACCTTTGAGCACCGTGGCAGATCAGCCTTGAAAATAGCGGTAAACTGCTAGATTTGCCCTTTTTATTATTCAGAATAGAAAAAAATAACACATTTTTTGTTTTTGTAATGAGTAAATTTTCACAACCATTTTCATTTGAAAGATAAAAAATAAATCTTTACGAAATACACCGGCCCGACTTTAGGGTCGGATAAACAGAGGGTTTTTTTCGTAATTGACTTTTTACAAGAGGATGTATTACAAAATTGGTTCAATTATTCTATAACAAAAAGTTGTTTCGCTGTAAGCAACTTCATCGATATTGGAACATTTTTTGGTTAACTCTTATAATAGTTAATTCTACCACAAAGAAAATAAAGTCGAAACACTGTTTAGACGTTAGAGCATATACATAAATATTTGAAAGGGGTTCCATACTTACTGGCGACATAAAACCACATTTTCAAATTCGGAAATCTATACCATTTGTAACGAGACCGAGTTCTAATCGTGCTAATACCGGATAGCACGATGAGTGTACAGACCTATAATGCGCATAAAACCGAAAATATTCAATTTCGCTTTTTTTAAGGGAGGAAGGTGTAGATAGGTCAAATCTCGAATATCGTTAAAAATCTTATAACGGCATCCAGCATCCATCATTTGCTATAAATTTGAAGTTTTTCGCGGCATTCTATCAAAAGATATGGCGGAATATTGCTTTGCAGGGGATCTAGGGGTAGGGGTAGTCGGACCTTCTCCACCAACTTCAAGCATATGTTACAATTAGGCATTGATGAAAATTCAGGTCGCTAGAGATTTTCTGTCGAAAAATATGGCCGAATTAATCTATCACGGAGGAGTCATTTGTATGGGAGGTAGGTGAACCCTTGGTCCGATTTGGCCTATTTTCAATACCATCCAAGCTTTTATCAAAACAATCATCTGACCAAAATTTCAAAATGCTAGCTTCATTATTTCGGGATATATCGTGCGAACAGACATACTGACGGACAGACAGACAGACGGACATAGCTTATTCGAATCCATAACCGACCCTGATCATATATATATACACATATGGCCAAAAAAATAAGTACACCCATACGAATTTTTCTTATCACTCTGTAGTCAAGTAGTTATTTGAGTAAATAAAATCATATGGAAAGATTTAAATACTTAATTGGTGAGGAATCAAATAATATGTAAATTAGCATATCATAATAAATAACAGCTGTCATTTGCCTTGAAAAAGTACGAACTGACTAAAATAGGCTGGACAAAATAATAAGTACATGTCAGTTAATTTGATTAAAACTTGTTTTAATTAAAATGTTATGTTCTGATTAGACAAGAATTTGATTTATTTTATTATTTAAAAGTAAATGGTCCATTATTTTGAAAAAAAAAGGTTTTTGTTGGCCCTCTGGTGAAGAGTTATTCTTATGGTATATTCCCATACATCCATATATCCATATCCATATATAATATTTGGTCCTTTTTGTGAAAACTTTGTTTCTAGTTCATTGATTCAACTCTCCCTAAACATTCTGGATTCAATTTGACTCTAGTAACAACGTGAAAAGCCACTCGATTTGGTTGAAGCGGATCCTTGACCAGTTTGTGAGGTATGGTTAGGGTTAATATCCTGCTGAAATCCCCATTTAAAGTGTATGGGCTCATCAGTAAAATATTCTGGGACTCTCAACTAACATTTCTTATATGGAAATTGCCTGATAGTAACGGTTATTAGGTACATTTGAAAGAAACCAAACTATGAAAATTAAGCCATAGACTAAGTTTTTTCCGCCTTCCTGGGAAATAGCCAGTTGATGTACCGTATATCAAATATTTTTTTCCTGAATGAAGAATATTACGATAAGAGTAGTTTCCAATCAAATTTATTACGATCTCATAAATAAAACAAAATATTCTGTGAGTTTTCATTGCTCGGTCTGGAACAAGAAGAACTATCCCTACAAAATTTTCTTGTACTGTCAACACTTTTTGAAATCGCCATGGAAAGTTCTAAACTTTTTACCAAAACTGCTTTACTTCTTGTATTCTCCGATTAACTTTTCAAAGAGATTCTCTATTTTCAATATTTACCGCGAAAATCATCAGTCAAGCCAGGGAACTTTTCTCGCCATAGTGATAATGAGATCGACAATTATCCTTAAGGCCCTTACATGGAGCTAACCGCATTTAAGAATGCTTTTATTTAGTTTTTAATGAATTACACAGTAAATACAACGTTTAGCTGGTTTATTTCGTTAATTAGAGAATAATTTTTCCGCTATTTCAAATTTTCGGACTAAACGTCTTTTTTCGTACCTACCATGCGTTTTTCGCCCCTTAAGTATTTTTGTGTGTTTTTAATTTAACGCTTGTTGCATATACCAATGAATAAAAAAAACAAATCCTTACGGAAAATAGCAAGTTGTTGTCAAAAAATTAAAAAACCGATGGAGTACTTATTATTTTGACCAAGCTGAAAACCCGCTTCAAAGCTAATATCGGGGTGGACTAAGATAATAGGGGGATGCCATTTAGTTTTTCGGTTCCGTTGGCATTTTTGTATCCTAATTGTTGTGATGGCTATCTATTTGGAGTAATTCAATTTTAAAAAGGGTATGAAAATTTGGCATAAAAAAGTACATGAGGGGTGTACTTATTTTTTTGGCCATATGTGTATATGAACTCGTACATTGCCATACCTCCGGTGGCTCCTTTGAGGTGTTACATAAATCGTCGTAACAAGAACAATATACCCTATACCATCTTATGGGTATAGGGTGTAAAAACATGCCCTGGACAGCTTGAATAGCTCTTTGTATTAATGCCCTGCCATCTACGATATAATCGCAATTCGTCCAATTTTAACTTTGCATTGCATTAGCGCATTAGCGTTTCTTGTGAAAAGTTTCCTTAAATCTGAAGAAGAAGAACGCTTTTACAATTAAAATTTGAGGTAGCGTTAAATAACTGAAATATTTTCAAATGAAATTTTTTTATTAAGCACAACACACGTAGAATAATTTCAACTAAAAGTTTACATTTCATTTGTTCTGCGTAAAAGGTTACCAGTTTGTGACGGAGGAGGGGTATGACGTCCTTGATTCCCTTCTTATCGACGCCATGTATTTGGTGGGAACACTGAAAGGTCGACAGGAGAGTTTATTTGAGCATAAATGCCATCCAATTTTTTACACTACACAATTATTTGAACTTAGACATGAGAGACCACTTGACAAAACTTGTTAATTGTTGGGAACCACCGAATTCGGGGTAGCCGAAAAGATCCTAAAGTGTTGTACAGGTAACTACTCTGGTACTTTCAATTGGGGAAACTGAACACAAGTAATAGCATCTCAATCTTTGTCAGTCGATGTTCAGAAACTCAGAAGAAGAAATTTCAAACAGCGTGAACCGTTTTACAAGTACAGACTGCATCATGAACTGATCGATCGAACCTTCTGATCGACGTTTATGGAAAAATTAACAAAACATGACTGACAAAGGACTTTTACTATACTCCCTTAATTGTAAAGGACATACAGAACCAATACACAGTAAATTAAGAATTATTCCGAGCATACAACCCTTGCAGATCCCGGCAATACAAGCATTCAAATCCAAGAATTATTCCATCATTCAACTATATTCGGATTTTAAGGTTGGTGCGACAGGTTTTGGGTATATCCTGCTATGTTTGGTACAACCCTAAGTCAACTACTACTGTAAATATAATAGAATAATTGTAAAGAGACTTAATTGAAAAATTGAATGTTTTCGTTCGCTTTAAAGGCCGACCCGCACACATTTCAGCCATCAGTCACAGTTATTTTCCATACAAATTAACAGATCGTCAGTTAATTGATTGACCACAGCACTTTCAGCAAATTGTTGAAATTGTCCCCCTTGTACCAACAACTATTTGCTTACATTCTACCCAGAACCAAATTTTTGGTTAACAAAATTGGCTCAAATTTTTCCAAATTTGCGAAATCAAAAACTAGCAACTGTTTCATTGTGTGTACAGTGACCCCTGCTTTCTACACCCATAGGCATTTAGATTCCTTAAAATGCTAATTCTCTTGTCATTTTCCAGAATAAAAATAAGTAATTGGCGCGACCGTCCAACATTGGACTAAGGCCGCAGGATGTGTTAGTGACATCCTATTTCCAAGATCTTATCTTTTTGTATTAGTTATTGTTCGCTGGTTATCCATGAATTAAGACAATAAGAATGGATTGCAGAAAAGAAAAATTCTTATTGTCTTATCTTTTTGCTTTTTGCTGAGGTAATGAGATCAACATCACGCACAGCGGTGTTATATTATATAAATGAGTACTCGTTTAACATGTGAGTGAGATCATAGTCCGTCACAAGCTCGTGAGTTAGAAAAACACCATGATCCACGGTGAGATTCGAACTCATGACCCTGTGAACCGAAGGTACGTGCACTAACCGCTAGACCAGCCAGACTTTGCCAGAATAGGCGTGTTTTTTTGTACTCCGCTGTTAGTTAGTTTAGTGTAACTACATGTGGTTACGGCACGACTCGTCGCAAGTTTATTATTCAGAAGAAGATGATAAGAAATATTCTTATCTTAGAATAATAAACTAACAATACGACTAGGAAGTGGTATGGCTGCCAACCGTATCACACTCCGAATTCAGTTTTCTTTATAACGTTGATGACTACACACGGTAGTCATCAACGCACCATGCTCCGCTAGGAGTTACGGTAATCGAGAGAGACATGTGGTTACAAAAATAACCTGATTCATACAGGTTAGTTAATATGATAACCCCATGTAGTTACACTAAACTAGCCCCTACAACGGAGTGCAAAAGCCGTTATCTTGTCACTCCAGAATCCCAAAAATCCTTTCAAACCGATTACATACAGTACCCCAAATATCGACAAGGACATCTTTCTTATAACAAGTGCCGACACCAAAATAATAAGGATCGCACCACTTAACTTCCATCCGAGTTTCATCCAAATCGTTCCATAGGGATAGCCAAGAGAACCAATTGAAAGATAACTTTTCATTCGCTTCAACGGCCAGTTTACCGCTATTCACGCAACTGTCGCGAATGTCGATTCTTTGTAAGGGCGATCAAAGGAAAATGTATACCAAATTTAGCAATGATCAAACCACTGAAAGGTTGACTTAAAGCTTCGTTAGGTTTTCGCTATGTTTTACAATGTCACATTTTGTCACGGAACAACCCAACGTACACATCCTAATTTCCTTAAAATAATCAGACGTGTTTTACTATGTTCCAAATAATTATCACCAAGCTAAAAAAAAATTGTTTTGGACACTAATAAAAGAAAAAAAATATATGTTGCTGTGGGGACTCGAACACATTGCCCTACGCACTAAACCTGGCGGATACCCAACCAGGCTACATCGACTACAGAATGACCCGATAAATCACAATATCATTCTTCCATTGCCCAGAAGCTCTCGAAGGACCGGGAGGTAAGACCGTAAAGGATAGGTGCTCCCCTGACGGTATACCTGTAGATGGTATCTATACCCAGAAGCTCTTCGACTAACGATGACGACGACAGTGACAATTGTTTAATGCCTGCATGCACCGATCTGTGCGAGAAAATCTGTGATGATCGCTAGATTTACTTGCCATGATCGAGGTCGGCATAGCCGAGTAGGTTAGTTGATAGGTGTTTGGTGCATGGGGTGACGTTTTCGAGTCGCCACAGGGGCGTTAATTTTTTTCTTTTTTATTTAGTTACCTGAACATTCTTTTGATTTTGGTGATCATCATACTGATGATATATACTAAAACGACTATTGATATTTTGAGGAATTTTTGATTTTCTACTCTTCGTAAATTTACGCGATAAATCGTATGCATTTTGGATGCCTCCTTTTTACTCGCGCGTTTTACATGTGACAAGTTCGAAAGTGCACGCATATGCAATCGAAAATTCAATTTATACCTGCTCGCCATTTGCAATTGAACCAGGCAATTGCATCAGCCATCCGTTACACGCCTCCACGTAACAATACTGCCCTCTGTGATGACTATAGATCAGATGATGATGATCACTAAAGTTATTCGTACCGACAAGACGCAGTGTGGTCATGGCGGTTTGGGGGTCGATGTTGACTTTTTGGAAGGTATTGATGACGGTTTGGACCATGGTTCAACCCCCCCTGGGACATCAAACTTTTTTTTCCTTTAAAAAAAAAAAATATTTTGAAACCGATCACATACAGTGCCTCAAATATACCTAACCTTTCGAACGACACCCATAATGCATACTATGTTTTCTATGCTAGAAAAAAGTCCTTTTTGGTGGTAATATCCTTTAACAAAACTCAAAATCAACTTGTCGTGATTTTACATTCCCACAGAAAAAAGGACATTTTGTGTCCAAGGACATCTTCCTCATACGAAGTGCTGGCACCAAAATATTAAGGACTACTTAACTGCCATCCGAGTTTCGTCGACATCGGTCCACGGGGAGAGCCAGGAGAACCAATTCAAGGATGTATTTTCGTTCGCTTCAAAGTGCGAATTTACCGCTATTCCCGCAACGTTTCGAAATCGTGATTGTCGATTCTGAGTCAAAGCGATCAAAATTTGGTGAAAATTGAACTACGGGAAGGTCGTTTTCGTTACAGTTTTTCGTCAGGCTTTTTCACGGAACGACACTGAGTATTTCTCAGGTAGCCTCCGCAAAGACATATACATGTCAAAAACACGCCTAATATGCGAGAGTTGTGAAGTTGGAAGGTTTTCCTATAAAATTCGACAAACATTAAAATTGGATGCTACACTACGATCGCTGAGCGATTATCACATGAGTCGTCTCTACGAACAAAAACCTTAATAATGGACCCCTAAATCGCGAAGCCCGGAGCTACAGCATTCTTTGAGAAATCAAAAATCACTTTAGGTTTCGAAAATCTATGCTACTCCCAACAAATTATTGTCATTCGTCAATGATATTTCTGATGCAAATTAATTTTCAACAAATCTATCATTCGCTTCATATATCCTCGTCTAGTGATATTTTTACAAATTATTTTAAATGTCATTATCCGCTCACTCGTATGGTAAGATTCCTAAATGCGAATTAGAATCATTTCCTCGCATAATACCCGTATTTACGCATACATGTATGTATGTAAGTACATATATGTACGTATTATTATTAGTTCGCTAATTTTCAAGAAAACCTGATTACCCAATCTGACCAGATAAAAAATTTAAAAGGAGAAGAAAAGCATCCACTGAAATTTTAGCGCCAACATTCTTAGATCTTACCGCCAGTCATAAATCAAAAAAATATAGCTAAAGTACGTTTGCACATATTTTAATGATATTGATAATCTTTATCTCCGGGTTTGTACACTGGACTCTCCAGCCTCTACTGATGGCGTTGACTGCATAAATTGTTATACTTATTTAAAATTTAAATGAATTGAAAGATCGCAAGGTCACAAATCTGTATCTTGCTGAACAGCAAAAAATGCACAAATAGCTGGCTTGGTAGGTTGTTTGTTAGATTTGATAATGTCAGTCGTTTTCAATTCGATTCGCTAATTGAATAAAAATAAAATTTTTAGTATCAAATTAGAAATTACGTCTTTGAAGTTTCCCATTTTTTGTGACGATGCGTTGGTGCAGCTGATAACGGTGGAGAAAGAAAAGCACAATGTCACAAGTGTTGCCAATGCTAATTTCGTGCTTTAAAAGACAAGCAGCAAACGGGGTAATAGAGGTAGTATAAATAAAAAGAGGCTCCTCAATCATAATCCCTAAATGTGAGACCTTGGAATACTCTGAAATCATTATTAAGGATTTGTAAACTATTTTTTAAGAATTTAAGAAATTCTCAAGTTGAAGTCAGAAACATGTTTAGTACAATAGAGCGTCGATTATCCGAACTGAAGTCGACAAGGGGTGATGGTTCGGATAACCGAAAGTTCGGTTAATCGAGTCTCAATAGAAAAATTGGAGGATTGCCTAAAAGTTAATACATAAAGGTACGTTGTGACGCGGCCGCACGACTGCGACTCGCTCATTCCATATAAAAACTCGTTTTTAAAATGAGAGAGAAAATAGTTTTTATATGGAATGGGCGAGTCGCAGTCGTGCGGCCGCGTCTAGCACAACGTACCTTAAGCGACAATTTGGAAATGTGCCAAACGACAAGCACCGAACAAAAATAAGAAATTCGAAGCAATTTGAGTGCGGCTGATGAGAGGTTTGCTTCTTTCAAACACTTGATTTTTTCATTTGATTCGATGCATTTCATATGAAAAAAGAAGTACTGGGCTCTACTGTACCTAAATGATGTTTATTCAAAGATGATATCAGTAGGGGGAGTTGGGGTGGCTTCGTACAGGGGGCGCCTTCGTACACCGCTAATATCTCGGCACCTAAGCGCATTAGAACTTTAATCTCACAGTGTACAAACAGCCCTAATCTACCACTATTAATGTATGTAGTTTAATGCAGTTCCATTTGAATCTTCCAAAGTTAGCGTTAGAGACGTATTTTTCAATGCATTTTCTTTGAGTAAGTAAATTTTTACCTTGGCGTATAATGTCTTGTAACGACCACACATTATGCAAAAATTTATGTCTGTTTGGTTTCATTTATTAACTAAAGTGTTAGTAATCATTCCTTAAAATTAAAATCGTTGAACCAATCGCATGCTATTAGTAATTGATAATCGCGAACTGTAGGTCGTTATGGGGCAGATTCATACGCTTACCAGTGGGGCACATTCGTACAGTACGAATCTACCCCACAACACTTGATTTTTATTTTTTTAACATTGTGCGAGCCTACAATAAAAGGAACACGAAGCGGAGAGATGGACGAAAAATCTTTGGACTTTGGCAATTAAGTTTGTAATGCATGCAGAGCTAAGTTTTTGGAAAGCTGCCTCGAAATATAGCATAAAACCATCGACACTCGAAAGTCGTGTTAAAAAAAAGTCACACAATCAGCAACACATAACCGGAATCTTAATTCGAAACACGGATCATGTCAAATATTTTCGGTGAAAGAAGAAGCTACTCTTCAAGATTACTTTCTGCAATGTTCGAAAATGCACTATGGATCAAAGACCAATTCGATAAAGTACCCAACTAGTTGGGACAAAGGCGGGGATTGATTAGCTGTTAGGTTTTCGGAAACGAAACCCAAATGTAAGTTTACGAAAACAAGAAAACACAAGCGCTGCAAGGTCTTTTGTATTTAACAAAACAGCTGTAAACGATTTCTATCAAAACCTTGTGTTGGATAAATACATATAAGTTTACGGTCGATAGAATACCTAATTTTGATGAATCTGGTATTTTAACAGTGATGACCCCTCCGAAAATATTGGCAGACAGTAAGAAAAAATAAGTCAGCAAATTGTTTCTGCTGAAAGAGGCGAACTTGTAACGAACTTGAACTGGTGGAACACCCTTCCTATTGCCTAGTGTTCATTATAGGAGTAATTTTCTCGAAGCTGCTCCTGAAGGATCCAACGCATCCATCCTTACAGGACATTAATCAGCAAAAAGAAAACAAAAATGCCGAAAACGAAAAAAAGACCAAGGCTAGAGAAATGAAACACGCGCTAAATTTATATAATCGCCTTAGTAATGAGCGAAATCAAAGAAACAAGCCAATTATAGAAAAGCGAAATGGCGCTATAACTGATAAGCTCCAAAATCCAGTACAACTTTCGCATCTTTGGATAATTCCAATGTCCAAAATGAGTCCAGTAATATACACTCACGAAATATTATTCAAAAATGCTGTGTCCTTATAAATATCATAGAATCTAAGACCGACGTATGTAATATCGGACAAATTTTGCAAAATCACAACAATACTGAATACAGTGTGTCGTTCCTTCCGGAATGCCCGAGGACGTGCCTAGTTCGGCAATGAAGTATTTTAGTTCTTTGTTGGAATGCATTTTGTGATATTTTTTTAAATTATTTTTAGTTATTGGGTTAAACTGTTGAATTTTGTAATGAATTGTAGCCGTTACGCCTTATTTCTCACTGAAATAAGCAATTGCACCATTAGTTATGATATTATATTTGTAAATCTGCGTAAATACCACTGTGTACGAATGTGCCCCCAGCAATGTACGAAAATGCCCCATGACAGGGGCGCCTTCGTACGTTTGACGACCTTTGGAAAATCATCGCCCACTTCAAAACTGTTAAGATATGTGAATAATTTTTATAGCATTTACATGGCAAACATGTTCAACTAAGAAATGAGCAAAAACCCGGCACTTAAAATTTTGTAATTAAAGAGATTTTTATCAAAAAGTAAAAATCGTACGAATCCTCCCCATCTCCCCCTACATGTAATTTTCTTTCTGTTCTTGAAAAGACGTCAGTCCTCTAGTCCTCGTCGTCCTCCTGATATAATCAGCAATCGTGGCTAATAAATCGACTCGGCACCTACTTAAACCTTAACTTGCAGTATTCGAATTTCATGCAAATACCTATTAACCTTAATTTCATAGACATGCAGTCTGTCTGCTGGACCATGCCTATGGCATGGCCTATCGAAACTCACGTCGAAAGTAGATAAATAATTGTAGCGCAAATTAAGACATTTATCTTTAAATGTAATACAATATTTGTCCACTATGTAATTCTGATAAAAAAAATGAAAAACGTAAAATATGTGGATTAATCGTGAACGAGATTGCCGCTTGCGACGAAGCATACATAACTGATTTAATCGTGAAAATATTTTTGATTCTTGCAATTAAATGTTTGTACCCGTACTCGAGCAGTGGACACTATTAAACATTATAGAGACATTCACTAGTTCACTGGTTTTAATGAATTTCAAACAAGTTTGGCGGCTTCTTGTGAATGTTTTGCGTTTATTTATACATAAAATCTTGTTTGTTTTGAGTTTTTTTTATGTCTATTTCTATTAAAAATATGCAATGAAAAAGTGTAATATGAATTTGGACATTATACTCGAATTTCAACAAGTGGTTTTAATTGACTTGATGTACTAGTACCTACTGTACCGGGAGAACATTTTTTGTTGTTGTCTTATTCCGCCTTAAATTCAACTTCTGCCATGCAGCATCTACCAAAAAAGCTCTGTACTCTGAAAAGAGGAGTTTTCGTCTAAGAAGGTTTTTATAATACGTTCTCAAATTTACACATACCAGCAGCCACACTAAAGAGTCAACACTTTCTCATACGAGGCGACATAAATTGTGTGCGGTAATTTGTAGTCTGGCTGGTCTAGCGGTTAGTGCGCGCACCTTCGGTGCACAGGGTCATGAGTTCAAATCTCACCGTGGATCATGGTGTTTTTCGAACTCACGAGCTTGTGACGGACTATGATCTCACTCAGATGTTAAACGAGTACCCATTTATGGGGATAAATAACACTGCTGAGCATGATGCTGATCTCATTACCTCAACAAAAAAGCAGATAAGATCTTGGAAATAGGATGTCACTAACACACCCTGCGGCCTTAGTCCAATGCTGGATTGTCGCGCCTGTTATTTTTATTTATTTAATTTGAATGTATTAAAACCTATTGCTGGGAGCTAGGAATCACTGATCTATATCAGTGATTCTTAAACTGTGGACGCGTTTTCTAGGGAAGCGTGACGGTTTGGAAAGGGAGCGCGATCACAACTCAAACACCATTTATGACAATCAAATGTCTTACGAAATCTAACGAAGCTCACCTTTTGTTGCCATACAATGGCGAAAAGCTGTTTCATTTCTTCGATTCAAAAAGTAATTACAATTATACTAGCTAAGAGACAGGTCAAAATGTTGTTTAATGAAAAATACTGAAATTTTTTAGGGCTGAGAAACAAAAAACAAAACCAAATGAATTTTAATTTTTTCTCTATTATTTGTAACTTTTCACGACAAAATTCACGTCGCAAGAGTCCAATTTCCCAAAAACTACGGCAGACTTTGAAGACTTCGACAAGGGGTTGGCGCCACGAACTGAAAAAGATTGGAAGCCACTGTGATATATGATAATTTAATTATACACCCAAAAGTGATGTGTGTTTTTATCGATACAAAATTATCGTCTGCTCCATTCCATATTACATAAATAACATGCAGGACTATCCAATATTGGACTAAAGCCGACGATGTGTTAGTAACATCCGATTTCCAAGATCTTATCTTTTTTTGTTAAGGTGTTGAGATCAACAGCACGCTTTGCCCCCATAGTGAAAAAAAAAAATGTTACGCCCATGCATTTGATTGAGAAAGGGGAATAGTGTTAGTCTCTCAGTTGTCGAATTTACATCTTAATCAGCAAACTTGGGCGTTGTCTCGTAAGGGTAGGTGAAGAGAGGGAAATGCTACTTCTAGTAAAACATATGTACTTGTACTTTTATTTATATATTTATTTGAATATATGTAATATATTATAATTAATATAATAAATTGACGCTCATGTCGTACGTCCGATGCGCCGCACAGTGGGGCAGTAGTGGAAAAAAATTAAAAAAATTATACTATTGGAGAGCTTTTGTGAAATATTTATCGCATAGTAGATATTCTGAAGTTTCTTTCTGTAAAAAAAATATAATCATATCTTTCACAGAAACAGCGGCTCTCAAAGTGTAAATAATTTACTTTGCAATTTATATATTTTTTTCATGAAAATTCTGACTAGAAAATCGGAAAAAAATGCTTTATGATTTTATGTTGATTTTTTATGTTATCAAGAATAAATAAGCGTAAAAAATTAAATTTATGTTGAATTATTGAATGCAAAAATGACGCAAATCTACATTTTTCACATTGAGTTTTAATAACTAGCTCCACGTGCATCCAAGGGTCTTTTTATACTACGTTATTTCAGATAGTCTGAAGATCACTAAAATATAACATTTTTTACTTCACAGAACCGCCTGATACTTTTATAGACGATTTTGTTATGTCATGTCGATGGCTTTATATACGATAATTGAATATATCCTGCAAAATTTGCTGTTTTTTTGTATCAGAGGTACCCCTCGTTTTGATATACTATTGAACTAGTTTTTGGTGGCGAGTTTAATTGGACTCCGAATTGACGCCCAGCAAAAATTTACCTCGTCCCCTTTCACCGTGGAGGAGTTATTATGGATGTGTTGACTTGTTCCAATAGGCGAATGAGGCGTACCCAAAGTCGCAGCAACTTAATTTGTGGCAAACGTCAACTCCATTTTATTAAGAATATTTCCCCAAAATATCCAGACTCAAGTGGCATTACATTCAGAGATACAATAAAAAAGTAAAAGTCAAAAAATGCAAATACATCATTTTTATTTTTTTTTGGTCTAGGGTATAATTTATCAAAATAAGTTTATCGTATTACATATCATTGCAAAGGCATTTTTATGGCATCGAGGAAAAGCTTTCGATTTTCGGTTAATAAGCAATGTAAAATTAATAACGCAGAAGGCAGCTGTTCGTGCTGTCACTGCTAAAACATGTGTAATAGTTCTGACGGACACAGATTACGTCGTAATTAATCCTGAACAAATGTGTTCCGTTATCCATTCCCCCAAGATTTCTTCCGAACAGAAAACGTCTAGTAGATTTTTCCTCCATCGTCGACAGCTGTCAGTCACTTGACTCCATCAAAAACCTCCAGCTAGCAACAATGGCCGCCATCCGCCGCCATATTGACATTCGGTAGCTCATGGAGGACAATATCATGGATTTTCTGGGGCGTGGTTTCGAGTCCCACAAAAAATGTGGACTCGGGAAAAATTTATTTGGACATTGCTGATCCAATTTCATCATCTACCATGTGTGAATACATATTTCGTAGTTGGCCCAAGTGTGCATGAAAACAACCGACTGCATCATTACGTCCGAATGAAGGAATTTCGGATAGCGATTTTTTTCGAAGCTTTGGAAAGGACATGATCAACAGGTTTTGAGAAGGTCAACTTGTCTAAGACTGTACCCAAATAGGTTATTTCATCACCCCAGCGAATTCTTGTCCAAGGAAATTAATATTTCTGGACGGATGCTTATTTCGGCTCCAATTTTTGGTGAAAAATATTTCCTTGGTTTTGGCTTCATTTATCTTGATTTTCCACTGATGGTAATACTGGTAAAGAAGCTCTAGCTGTTTTTCCAGAGTACCAGGGGCATTCAGAGTGTGTGTATATACAAATATCGTCTGCAAATAAAGCTATTCACAGCTATTGGTTTTGGGAACGTCGGCGGTATAAATATTAAAAAGAATGGGCCTGAAACACGAACCTTAGGGTACGCCAACAGTTCGTAAGGAGACTTCTAATATTTGATTAAAAGTACTGGTAATATACGAGTATATGAAAGAATTATGCCCCAGGCCGTCGTGCTACACTGTATCGAATGCTTTGTCAATGTCCAGTGTAACGAGGCGTTCATGGTTTTCGAAACCCTGCATACTTGGTGCGTAGTAGAAAAACTTGGGCACTAACCGAACTGAAATGCTGGAATTATGTTAAGCCATTCGACTGCAACAGCCAATCGGATAAGTATAATATATGTACATATTTCCAAAAAACCTAGCGCTTAGCCAAACACGCGGAAGGAGGCTGATGGGAGGGTAGCTCTGTGGAGATCCAATATTTTTCCCTGGGCATGGGAATCTGGTTTATAATGGCGTGTTTCCAAGCGACAGGAAAATAAGTGACTTTTACACAGGAATTAACTACAAAATTTAGAAGCAGAATGTATTTTTTTGGTGTTTTCTTTAGTAATAAGTTACTGATGTTGCCGTACCTTCAATATTTTGTTAGTTACATATTAGTTAGATACATATTATTGAAACAAATGAAGGAATTTTCTGCCGGATTCATTTTCACTCCATCGAGAGTATTCAGCACATCTGACTCGTGTTTTCCGAGCAACTTTGTTATCGGTATTATTACAAAATGCAACACAGATAGTTTCGGTATAATTTATTAGTTTGCTCATTCACAATAGATATTATTATTAGATATTTATACCCTTCGCTCATAGAGTGAAAGGGTATATTAACTTTGTCATGAAGTTTGTAACGCATTAAAGGAAGCATCTACGACCATATAAAAAGTATACATACAGTGGCGGATTTACACATTTGCCGCTAGTAGGCTGTTGACATTTTGCCGCCCCTACCAAGCTCTACGAGAGATGTGTCAAGCTCAAAACCTGGTCTGGGCCAAAAAATATCACTGTCTTTCAGTTTGAGCGCCCGCAGGATGAAAAATACGGAAACGTCTACAAAAATTTACGAGTATTTTACAAATTTGATTACACAAATATTTCCTTTAAAATATGGCTATAAATCGGAGTCACTAACGACCTCGGGATCCTTGAAAAATGAATTTTTGTGCACAAAGTACTTTGATCGAATTAAAAAAACTTAAACAACAAATTAAAAGGCCAACATTTGTTTTATCCCTTAGTAACAACTTTTTTTTCGAATTAATTTCCGTCAAATTTTAAACAGCTGATAAAAATATTCATCTGGTTATCCGGGTCGCCTCTAACAACCTTGGCAGTGAAAATTGTTAGGCACAAAACATAAGAAAACTTCGGACAAATGCTTTAAGCTTAAAATAGATTACGCGCATCAGCAGCAGCATCGGCAGAATTTCATAGCTGAAAAATATGCTGAATGCCAAGTCTTCTGCTCAACATTTTTGTCAGCAATGTAAAATACATTGCGCTTGACGTTTCGCGATACCGATGCTGCTGCTGATGCGCGTAATCTATTTAAAGCAAAAATTAGTTTGTGATTTGGTGTAAAAACGCATGTACCAGTAAAACTTGGCAAAATGGCTGCCCTAAACAAATATATAAATTATATATTTGTAAAACATATATTTTAATCTTGCATAATAATATGTTCACAGTAGTTGAAAACCCATTGATTTCTCCGTTCGTTTTCAGAAATCACCGAAAATTGTTCACAGTGCACTATTCGTGATTTCATATGACAACCAACATTATTATTTCGCCTATAAATCGTTCTAAGTTTTAAAAAAATGACCTATTGCAGCCCCCGATAGTCATTTGCAACTCATTTGGTAACTTCACCGTTCAAATAAAATTTTGTGAAAATTAAGAAAAGTGGCAACACACCAAACTGAACAATTTTTTTCGGGTGTCAGTTAAAATATCGGAGTGAGCCGAAATGTGCTGAATAGGCGAATCAAGTTCGGGACCTGGGTTTTTACACATTTTCATCGGAAAAAAAATCAATTTTTGAATGTTGGCCCAAATCACATGTTTTCGTGCACTCTGAACATATTATTAGCCACCTATTTTAGAAGTTTTTGTGAATTTTTAGACGTGAGTTCAACATTCCATCTCTTTCATTTTGACGCATTTTTGCTGATAATTTTTAATTTCAATTTCAATTACTTTTGTATGAACGACACTTCTAAAATACAGTTTTATATTTAATGTTAATTGTTTGATACATTCACAAGATAATGCAGGGTACAAATGCTTAAGACGCTATTGTGAAACTCCCTTACCAAATATTAGATTCGCTATATTTCCGTTTGGATAAAGTTATTCGAATGAAAATTTGCAGACATATTCCTTATGTCATTTCCTAAAAACCCTCATCAAAATTGTCATATTTGCAGACCTAAGAGGGGCTACACACGTACAAATTGAAATTCAAAACCATCGTTACTGACAGCCCGGAACTAGAATTTATTTATGTTAGTTGGACTCTCGGCACATTGCCTCTCATTCTAACTAGTGCAAAATAATAGCCATAACAAACAATTGCCGCTATATTCTACACAACTGCAACTGCACTCTTCGCACTCATGCAAAATTGTATGTCACGAGAGTCCAAATAGCGCATAAACAAATTCTAGCTCCGGCCTCTAAGTTACGGTGGTTTTGTTGAAATTTCTCAAATTTACTGTTATTTACTTTTTCTTAGCAAATGTAAACAAACTTAGTATTTAACGTATATCAGCTCATACTAACTTTGTGCATATCGGTACGCATACCATACCTATTTAGAAAAACCGAGGTGATATCGAATGCTTAACTTCAAACTGCAAAAGGGTAACTGATATAAAATGTACTCGTTGAGTCCTTTGATTTGATTACTATCCATACGTCCATCTCCGATAAGAAATAAAAAGTCACCTCTTCGGAACACCCTGTTATCTTTGCCCTACCAACTTCTAAGGTATTCGTGCCGAAGACTATTACCATTCTACACATTCCTACCAAATTTTAAGTGAATTGGCGGACGGACAGACGGACGGACCAAATCGATTTCATAAGGGTTTTTCGAAAAAAAAATCTAAAAAACCCTACAAAAGAGCTTTGTTGCGACTTTTAGACTGCAAGCAAATTATAAGAGGCTTTTTCGCTTTTCCTCAATAATAAATAATAAATCGTTTCGTTGTTTGAAGCTCTGAGATAACTATGACAAATAGTCCTCATCCTCACTTATGTGTCTCACTGAGGTACAAACACACTTCACGAGAAGATTAAGTGCTATATGGCATGGCGTTGAAATTTGTTATTTGCCGCCCCTGTAAAATCTGCCGCCCTAGGCTCCAGCCTACTCAGCCTACTGGTAAATCCGCCACTGTATACATATATGATGACTTGGGGAGTCGATTGGAGCCTGTCCGTCTGTCTGTCTGTCTGTCTGTTGCGACGCGTTTTACTCGGCGGGTATTGAAGCTAGCAAGCTTAAATTTGGCACACGTGCTTCTTATTGTTGCAGGCTGTTTGTATGTTTGATTCACCCAAATTGGATCACTGGGTCATAGGGCTGCCATACAAACCTAGCTCCCCAATTTGAGTTCTTCTAAGAAAAACTTTTTTATTTGTGTACCAATTTCAACCAAATTTCACACAAATGTATTTCTGTTGTTGACACAAAACATATGTAAGAATGGAAAAAATCCGACCATGGGGTCATGGGGCTGCCATACAAATCCAACCCCCAAATTAGGTTATTCTAAGAAAAACTTTTTTATTTGTGCACCGATTTCAACCAAATTTCACACAAATGTGTTTCTATAGATAACCAAAAATATATGCAAGAATGGGTCAAATCCGACCATCGGATCATGGGGCTGCCATACAAACTTAACCCCCCAAATCAGGTTCTTCTAAGAAAAACTTTTTTATTTGTGAACCAATTCCAACCAAATTTCACACAAATGTATTTCTATTGTTGACACAAAACATATGTAAGAATGGATAAAATCGGACCATGGGATATTTGCCCACTTATTTCAACCAAGCCCAAAACTTTTGTCAAGACGGAAGAAAAAGAATGAGGAGGGGGATTAACTACAAGTCATAGGTACGCCCGAAAAAACTTTTAGCCCAAGCGAAGGGTATCCAAATTTCGGCCGCGCCCGAAATTAGCCTCGGCCCCGGGGGTTGGCGAGCGAAGCGAGCAGGGGGCGAAGCCCCCTAGTTTTTATTTCCTAAAAAGAACGTATTTGCTAAGAGTCAAGTGAAGTCGAAATCGTTCTTCCTCTCGCTGTAGACGAACACATGTTTTGTTAGTCTGACATTAGTTGCGTTGCTGTTTTGTCGAGGTCAAGGAAGTAGGGTAAAAATATGACTGGGGAGGGGCTCATTCGTATGAAATGATGAACATGAAGTCGTTAATTCCGTACAAAGATTACGCGAAGAATTTTTTTTAACCCTCATCCAGCGGCAGATTTTTACAACGCTTGCCGGCGGCAAAGGTCCACCTGTACCTTAGTACATTTTGTATGAAAATCTTCACTATTTGTATGAATTTTAACCGTAAAACGTTATATTTTATATATGTTGACTAGTCACAAATTAGTAACTGTTTTTGCCGAAGTGAATGTTTTAAGAAGTTGGGTTTATGTCGATTTAATTTTTGGAGTGGGTAAATTTAGAAAATAGGCAAAATTTTAAAAAGAAAATAGAAAAAAATGGGTTGCTTTGAATTTTAATTTGACGAAATCTAAAATTGATTTACAAATGAAAAGTAGAAAACGGTTCAAATTAAGTCATTAATGATTTTAGAAGAATTTGGTATGTTTGATTTGCGAATTGTGGAGTCTCTGGTTAAAATTTACCCCCCTGCCCCCAATATATTATTCTGTTACTAGAACCCGTTATCGCTAACAAAAAAAACGTCAATAATTATCACATTCTCGTTATTTTCCATAAAACGACAATATTTGAAGCAATAAATATATTGGAGAAATGAGTAAATGTGTTATTATACGAAAGAAAGGTCCTGTCAAGCAACAAGCAAGTAGAATCGGCTAGTATAATTTTCAGTCTCTAATCTTTGTAAATCTAAACTCAGGCCAATTCCTGTAGTAGAAAAATATCTAAAATTTTAATTGTGATTGTTGTCGGTTAATTGTAATATATTTTCTCGTATATGTAATTAAATCCAAGGATCGATTGAAAAATTAAAACAAGAAACCGAAGACATGAGGCATATTCTATAGCAGTTATCGGTATCTATATATGGTACCGACCGACGTACAATTCAACCAAGTTTATGTACCACCCAAACATCCATTTAGAAATTTGATTGGAGGCTTCTGCTGGTTTTCAGCTGAAACTTCAAAAGGAACTCGGGTGGACGTCCCGAATTACACAAATCATAAATATTAGGTGATGGAATACAAATTATGGGAATTTGTGGTATAGAAAATCAACCGCTAAAATCCAAAATTTTGGCATCCAAAATTTTAGCATTTGTTACAAACCTAATTTTCACTAGATGTTATGGGGGAAAGAAGGCGTAATACATCGTATTGGTTGCCCCAAGCCATTACATACTTCAAAAAGTTTGGTATGCCAGTAAAAGTCTTCAGATTGATGATTGATAACCAAAAACCGCTGTATGAGTTAGCCTAGTCCTTATAGATCGATATCTCCAAGGACCTTGATCATTACAAATAAAAATCGTAAATCAAATACTTTTGTACATCACTCGATTCTCAACTTATTGATGCTATAATAAGTCTCTCTAAGCATGAGCATTCACCAAAAATATTTTATTTTCGTCTTTTGTAAATTTTCTTTCATACAAAATATTTGAAGGTACAGATGTACCTTTGCCGCCGTTAAAGGGTGTAAGATTAATTTTGCTCCCTAACTTGGGGATGGGTGGTCATACATTTCTGAAATTTGGAATACATATTTTAAACTAAAATCGTAGAGATGTCAGAAAATTTCAGACCGATCGGACCCATAGCAAAAAAGTTACGGTGTTTTAAAAACGAAAAAGGTACACCTGTACCTATCCCGCTGGATGAGGGTTAAGAACGTATAGGGGTCGTGTCTGCAACGTGCTATTAAAACGATTTAAAAAATTAATACTAATTATTATTAAATTAGGCTGACCCCTACTATATAAAAATGTGCACGACACTGTCATTTTGGAATGAGATTACAAATGGTTACACAAATTTTGGCTTATGATGTGTATTTTCTTGGTCGTAGCTACGAATAGCAGCCTAAGATGCATTATTGTAAGCTATATTTCAATTCACAATATTGAACTGTTGCTCAATTCACAATATTGAACTGTATTTCAATTCACAATATTGATCTGTGATTCACAATTGGCAGATTTTTCATTTAGCAATATTGAATTAATGGAATGCGGTATGATCGCAAATAAGGCTTTATCTTTAATAAGAAAAATTATATTGTGAATTATGTAAATCAATTACAAAAACTTAACTGGGATACTCCAGAAAAACACAAAACACATTATAAGAAATTCAAATTCGACGTTAATCATTATTTCATCAGAATATTCAGCCGATTGATGCAGTACTTAGTACAGAAATTCATTTTTCTTATTATTTAGACCACATTGATATCTTTATCGATAAACTTCTTTTTTATTAGAATCATAAATTTCAATTTAGCCGTAGCTTCCATTACGTATACTCGGTGAGCTTTCATTACGTTGCGACTGTTGTACAATCTGTGCGTCTCGCGAAAGACACTTGGCTCATGCTCATGTCCCCACAAAAAGATTTGTACTCATCAAAATCTTACATAAATTCCAGCTGT
This sequence comes from Microchrysa polita, assembly GCA_949715475.1. Taxonomy (NCBI): domain Eukaryota; kingdom Metazoa; phylum Arthropoda; class Insecta; order Diptera; family Stratiomyidae; genus Microchrysa; species Microchrysa polita. Next base: position 112,990,889 of record OX454416.1, on the reverse strand, counting down.
GCCAATTAATTCCAATATGTATAAAGATTGCACTCAATATTGTCCGATCGACCCTCAATTATATAAATAAATATGTATTACTAGTAGGCACTCGATAGAATCTATGGCAAAAATGAGTGGAAATCATTTATTTATCGCTTGACTCTGTCCTGAATGAATAGATAAATGTAATGTACACACAATCGAATCAAGACATGGACAACATTAATTTATTATTGTTTGCAATCGTGCAAAATGTGGACTAGCGCGTTCTTGGCTCTATTTGCTTTTATGCAATATATAAAACTAATCACTCGTATATCCGATGAGGCCTGAGTGTTTTAATTATATTAACCGATTTCCCTACATACGGATATCGAATACGATAGATCACCCATTCACAATACAGTACAGCCCCGATAATCCGTATTGATTGGGACGGGACCCTATCCGGATTATAAAATTATTCGGATTTTCGAAATGCACCTATTAAGACTTCAATTGTTTTTAACCGAAATAATTAATTTTATGATCGAAATATCTGCTTCTTTGAATCTAGGGCGCTCTACGATAAAAAAAAGCCTTCATCAAATTCTCTTTTCAAAATTAAAGAAAATTTGGGCCTTAGTCTGAATCCGAATTATCGAATATCCAGATTTTCGGGATCCGCATTATCGGGGTTCTACTGTATAGCGTCACACCACTACACATCGTCATACAGGCGGCGAGTATATGCATTCAATACTCGCCCGGCGAAGAATCTTTTATCGATAAGATTTTCGATCTTCCACCACGACAAATTCAATAGAAATTTACAAGTTGCAATGTGTCAATGAAATATGCGCGAACGTTGATATCGTATATATAAAATTCATGACCTAAATATCCGGAAATGTTTTTGAATTATTTCATAGATAGTAAATTTATCGTATATAGATTCGCATAAGACAATTTTTATTATTTATTGACAAAATATGATCCAATGTGTGCGTATTTCACACCAGAGATGATCCAAATTTATTATCACAATCAGTACGAAAATAATTCGGTGAGTCTATCTTATGACCTTATTCTCGATTTGATGAATATTCTATTAGAAATTCGTAAAATTCACCTAGGAATAACATTTTGTATGTATTACGTATTCTCTTCACAGCTTTTTCAAGAATGCAAAGCATGCAAAATTTCCCCAGAGATTATAGAGAGAGTACGCGATGGGTGGCAATGAGATTTCAGTCGATAGTTTTATACTATACACGTATTCTGACTGTTTGTTTACTATGCGAGAAACAGTACATGTAAATAAAGTAATCCTGGTGGCAAACTAAAGTCCTTTTTGTACTCTGATCTGGATTTACAGCTGTGGTACGATGAATCAGATGCTATGGGGCGGGGGTAGTAAGTCTAGATCTTTCTAGTAAATTTATCCTGCAAGTAAGCTAGGGTGGTAGTATAAGGTGATCAATTTTCAGCGTTGTAATTTCGCTCTGACTGTTATACTATGTAAATATTTCAGTGAAAGTACGGGAGTCCGCTTCCGATTAAAGCGCATACATTAAGCGACCTAATTCATCATGGGATTATAGGAATTTTTATGTTTACTCAATTTAGGAATAAATTCTTGACAAATATTTTGGTTATTTAGGGTTTTTAGACTATATGTTTACTCGCTATTGTGATTTAATCCTTCGTTGTGCAGTGATTACTTATAGGAAACATATTAAATTTATACCTTACACCGGTGTACAAAAATCTATATGTACACAGAATTGCAGGAAGTCGTTCTGATTCGTCCTTTCAACAAGCACCCACTCAGTATTCCGTAACATCCTACATATGTACAGGAAAATCTGTTAAGTCTACTTCCTGACTTGTTGAGCGCTATACGGAATAGGAAAATATAAGCACAACACCGGAAGTTTCATCCTGTCGAACGTGCTCTCGTATACATATTTATATATCGATTTGCTCTGTTTATATTCAATTTGCTGCTCTTTTTATATTCATAGCTGTTGCTCGTGTCATAAATATGTTGCTTAGCAGTATGTGTTATTCTTTATGAAAAAAATAATTATATTATGAAATAAGTTGGTGTAATTTCTGGAGAATTCAATTCATAGTATTTCACAAAAAAGGATAAAGTTCCTTTACACACCCACCGAATGAACGATCATGTACACTGCTTGTCTTCAGGTTAGCACCCCCCTTCACATGAGTAGTCGTAGCTGAATCTAAGCCAAATTATAAAAGATGTAAAATTGCTAAATTATTACAGTTAATAGCCTATTTAATTCTCAGTCGATTAAAACAAAAAAATATTGTTTTTCCATCTGTTAATATTGTTTAATAATTATTTTTCGAAAAACAACGCACAAAATAGCAATTTAAAAGCCTCCCTTACTTAGAATAACCTCATTGAATCGTTAGAGGAGTGACTCTTACAATTTTCCTGTCTGATTTAGGAAAACAGCTTACCAGGGGACCCTGGAGGCTTTCGAAAAGTTCAACTTTATTAGAAAAATGTTTTACAGTCTCGTACAGTTTACAAACTAAACATACTCAAACGTTTTCTATTATATTAACGTCGAGAGATTAAAGCAGCCAATGTCGTATACTGATAGTTTTGCCCTCAATCCTTGATCTAACCACCTAGACAATATGGAGCGGAGGGATACCGTGTTAAAAATGCAATGACCCATTACCAGTTTGAACCAGGTTTTTCTAACTGTTTCCGTTAATATTTGTTATTAAAAACTATAATTCCCAAGTAGCACCCGACAATGAAAGCGATTCAAATGATGTCCCTCCTTACGAAGATCATGGAAGTAGACGCTCTAACCGGATGATTTTAAGTTGGGGTTTTTCTTCACTTTTCGTCCTTTGAAATGCGGAGAATTTCTTATTACTATTTAACAATAGAAAACTCGCTTTATTGCCAAAATTCTCCCTAATATTTGAGACCGAGTCATGAAAGCTGGACGCTTATCTCAAGATTACTCACTCATAAGCATTGACAAGCACTCAATTATTATTATTATTTTTAACTTAACTCTACTTATTACACACAAATTTGGACTCCACATTTCGACTTTTATACATTTTTTTGAGATCCCATTTTTTTGGCAAGCTTCAAAATTCGATCATTCGTCCACAGAAAATGATTTTCCTTTACCCAAATCATAGCTAATACATTAGTCAAATAAAAAAAAAATGGGGGTCTTACGTCCTCCAACGGCAAAGATTGACGAAAAAGAAATCGCATGTACTAGCCTGATGACAATTTTTTAATGGCTTTTTTGTGTTATCTTTTTCGAAAAACAATTATAAAACAATATTAAAAATGTAGAAACGATACTTTTTATTTTATTTAACTCAAAATTGAATTCACGATAATAATTCTGAAAGTTCACCTCTTTAAGTTTGGCTGGAATTCAGCCAGAACTAATAATGCGAAGGGGTGTTCTAACCTGACGACAAGCAGTGTATGTCAAGCCCTTACAAGGACTGCGGATAAGATATGTAGTTATTCGCCTATTTATCAGTAATTTAAAATATGAACAATAAAGGGAGGAAAACTCGAGGGCATTTTTCATTTTACATTTGCTCAAGATTATTTCATTTTGCGGCGGTGACAATACAAATTGCAACGCGATCGGGAGCAATTCATCTGACAGATTGAGTACAAAACTGGGGGGTTTCGCTCCTGCTCGCTACGCTCGCCAACCCCCGAGGCCGAAGCTAATTTCGGGCGCGGCCAAAATTTGGATACCCTTCGCTCTCCCTGGGCTAAAAGTTTTTCCAGGCGTACCTATGTCTTGTATTTAATCCCCCTCCTCATTCTTTTTCTTCGGTCTTGACAAAAGTTTTGGGCTTGGTTGAAATAAGTGGGCAAAAAAAAAAAATATTTAAATAATTGTGACTTATTGTTCCATTCTATACACCAACTGCGGTGCATGTCTGTAGTAATTATGGCATGGCAACTTACCAGCTCTATGGGAACTACGCGGAACTTTGTCTGTTTGGAGGAGAAGAGCCCCAACGGGAGAAATATCGAGTTATTCAATTTCGGAAATGTCACATTGGAATCTTTGCACTTGAGACCTCTAAGCGTCTATAGCTCAGTAGGTAGAGTTGCTGACCTTGTGACTGAAGGTCGGAGGTTCGAATCCCGATTGGGACGAAACTTTTTTCCCTCAATTTCCTCAATTTTTGGTATTTTTTCCCAAAGTTTTGTGGTTTCGTACAGATAGACACACTAATCAGGTCTTGTGTCTGTTGTCTATCTGTGCACAAGACGACCACTTGAATTTTAGCGGGAGAATTCTATGGAGATTTGATTTGCCGTGAAGGCTACCACCATGACGCTCGACCGTGCAGGTCTGTACCGGTGTTGAATGCTCACATTGCTTTGGGAGAATATAATATATAATATAATATATATAATATAATATATATAATATATAATATTTACTTAGAAAATTTTATTGGTGTTGCGGGAGCATGACCCCACAGTACGATTCCATTCGTTTTGAATTTTTTTGCTGCTTTAGTAAAAACACATTAATTCAAGGTTTTGTGAAATTGGTGAAAATGTTTCTAAGAAAAACTAAAATGGGGGGTTGGGTTTGTATGGCCACCCCATGACCCCATGGTTAGATTTGATGAATTCTTAGATATGTTTTGTGTCATCAAGAGGAACACATTTGTGTGAAATTTGGTTGAAATTGGCGTACAAATAAAAAAGTTTTTCTTAGAAGAACCTAATTTGGGGGTTTGGGTTTGTATGGCAGCCCCATGACCCCATTGTCCGATTTTACCGATTCAAACATACAAACTGCCTGCAGCAAAAAGAAGCATTTGTGGAAAATTTCAGCTTCATAGCTTTTAAATTGGCCGAGTAAAACGCGTCGCAACAAACGGATTGACAGACAGACGGACATCGATCAATCGACTCCCCAAGCCATGCTGATCATATATGTATACTTTTTATATGGTCGGAGATGCTTCCTTCAATGCGTTACAAACTTCATGACAAAGTTAATGTATCCTTTCACTCTATGAGCGAAGGGTATAAAAACGAGATGCATTCATAATAAATTGTTCTCCCGACTACTTTTGCAGAGTTGTCAATGCTTCGGAGGGGGTAGGCTGAAATACGCTAATCCGATTTCTTTCCTGGTCAATTTTCAAAATGTTTCAACATCTTATCTGGTGATTAATCTGGACAAATGCAAGAGAAAATTTACTGAAATCCGCTTATCCGCCCGGGAAATATAGACAAAAATTGGGGAAAATGAGCTGCCTTAAAAATTTCCCAGAGATGTCTATAATTCAGAAGGCATTTACTAAAATACGATAGTCTGTTCCCGAAATGTAGTATAAGGACGAGAATCCGTGGGGCTTACTATTATTGCTTATTCATGTATGTATAGATAGATATACTATACACAAAATATGCTGAAAATCGCTGTCTTCCAAATTTTGCTCATTGTGAATTTTTAGCTTGTTTCAATTGTTATTCTTCTGTTCGGAATAGAGACCAATTCGGTGGTTTAAATGAACTAAAACTCGATAATTCGTTCAAGAAATACAGGAAGAAGTATGTGAACATGAACTGTATTCATAATTTTGCTCATTGTGAACTTTTCGCTCAATTCGGCTAGGGATTTTTTTTTCGCAAACCCGTTAATACGTTTAAGAAATATAGACAAAAGTATGTGTAAAAAACTGATTGTGAATTGTGACTTATTGTGAATTCTCCGTAGTTTGCAATAGCTGAGAGTAGCTATTTCGCTTAGGAAGGGGCAAAACTAAAAACGGTCAATATCATAAACGTAGATGAGACTTTGGTAAGATGAGGGGTGGGGGGTTACATGAAATTGATAACAGCAATTAATATTTCCTTCTAAGATGGAATTCACACTATGGACAGGAATTACTAAAACCACTAAATTAATCGGGTAAAAACCCGCCCACTAGATCAAATCGTATGTCATTAAATTCAAAATGCATGGTAGAATGTACTTGATTTTTCAAATTGCAGTACAATATGGTACAACTGTTAACTAAATCTAGGATTTAGTAAATCTTGTCGATAGTCTGAATCGCCCCTTAGTTTAATTTGCGGTCCTCAAAAAATGTATTGTGTTAAAAATTTTACAACAAAATTTCAAGAAAGGAAAATCGAGTAAAATGAGGACTCCCTTTAGCGTTTAATTACAGCTGCATGTGATTTACGTTTTTTTTTCGAATATATAATTCGAAATGCAATGTATGCAATTTGAGAAAAACCAAATTTTTGGCAGATGTAAGAAACCCCGTTAGAAATATTTTCTTTTCATTTTAATGGAATTTAAAAAATGTCCAACGGGAAATGATCGTTTCAACAGAATGAGTATTTAAGTATTGTTTATAGAGGGTGCGCATGGTCTATTTGGCTCCATGTATTATTATATATCCATTAGACATATGCACAAGTGTTTTGAATCTATCTTAGGGACATTTCAGACGTTTCACTGCAAAATTTATACTTCTGACAATCGATCTGGAGTTCTCATCATTAGTATTCTCTGCATTTTAAGTTTCTACAAAAATTGATAATTTTGCCTAATGTTTCTTTTTTATCGGAATTTCCAAATCATCGAGAATCTAAAACACAGAAAAAAAAACGAAAACACAAACAACAATTTATGTTTTGCTTCGAGTCAGCTTCAAGGGAAACAAAATATTTTTGGCACAGTGAAGATTATAATTTAATAACCGCTTGACTTCCGCAGAGTAAAGTTAGGTGTTTATTTTAAGTAAGAAAATGTTAGCTCGGGGTTCGCCAAACTACGTTGAAAAGTTCGGTAAAAATGCGTGCAAATCGAACATCGGCAAAGCAACAGTGCATTTGAATAAAGCGCGCGTCAGTATTTTTACAATATTTCCTTTCCAAAAATATAAGGACAAAAAAAGGTTAAAAGAAAGATTAAAACGACGATCTTTATAATATTTATGGATTTTGTTCCTTAACTCCATTTTGAGATGAAAAGAAAATACATATTGCCACGGGGGAACAGCATTTTGTTTATTTAGATTTGATATTCATTTCTAGCAAATTTTTGATCGTAGAATCCGGAAATGCTAACCGTTTTTCTCCTAAACATTCAGTTTTTTGTAATACAGGGGGCTCAAATTTTGGCCCCCATACAAACTTTCCCTTCATTGAAATCAAAACAAACGTAACTCTTCAATATTTATAAATATTGATTTTACATCTTAACAATATTACCTAAGAAAAAACAAAAAAAAAATATGGCAAAAATTTTCGTTTGTATCTTTTTCTGGAGTGTTCAATTTCAGAACAGTCCCGTTTTATGCCCCAACAATAGTCCGCCATCATATTCGCATTCCATCTGCTTTGATATTGAGTTTCCATGGTTTTTAAATCTTCATGAAATCGCTCTCCCTGCTCATCACTCACAGCTCCAAGATGTTCCGGAATTTCATCTAGATCACTGTGTAAAAAGTGGCCTTTGATGCTCATGTTGCAGCCAAGCCTGAAAACTGTCCAATAGTCGCTCGACTACTATCGCATAATTCGATGCACGTAGCAAGAAATTGCCTAGAAAGTTGTTGACTATATTCTCAAATGCCAGCCATGCTGTCTTTTCGTTTTCTTCTTCAATAAAATTTGTATCTTTGAGAAGCTGCCGAATTTGTGGACCGCCAAATACCTACACCAGCCTTTATTTTCTCGTATGATAGCGCAGGAAATGCCGACAGCATATATTTAAAACAATTTTCTTCTGTTGGTAAGGATTTTACAAATTGTTTCGTCGGGCCTAGTTGTATATGCTAAGGCGGGAAATGATTTTTTGAAGATCCACAAGCGATTCATGAACAATATTCGGATCACCAGCCTTCAGATCAGATCTCGGTGGCCAATTCTTGTGTGTTCAATGTTTATCGCGAGCTCTGCTATCCTACATACACAAAAATCACGGATATTTTGTATATCCACGTTGCTGACAGAGAAGGAAGGAAACCTTGATCTTGAGGTCTACTACACATATGATATGCCTGGTGGACAAAGGGGCCTATTTTTGCCCTCCGACTTAGAAACGTATAACCGCCACATATATAGCAAAATGAGCGCGGGTGTTGAGACACTTTCGACGAGGGATAGTAGAGACTTCCATTACACAAGTTAAGAGCACAATAATAGGGTAATATACTGGAACAGAGGCTTTTAAATACATTTTTTGATTAAGAGAGCCTTAAAAATGGCCGAGGAATTTCACAACTTTTAACAAAAAATCCAGGTCGCGACAAATTACTTTCTTTTTTTATTTAATTTTATTGTATGCAAGTACTAGAAGGCCCTGCACAAGAATGCAACTCCGTAGCTTTAAAAAAAAGTTTATTGTATACGGGGGCCCGTAATATTCCGTACAATTAAAAAACCCCCGTTATCTCAAAAACCTGACCTATAGGGGAAAAACGGACTGCATTTTTGGAATCACCGAGTCCGTTTAATAAATTAGGTGCAAAATTCAAGAAAACAGAAAAAAAGTGTCAAAATTGTTCTCCTCTGATTGGTTTTCCCAACACTTAAGCAAAAAAGTTGGTCGATGAATTTATCAACTTTAATAAAGTGATTAGCAAGGCTGACATTTCCATATGCACACGTGCGCTTGCATCGTAACCTTGTAAATTGTTCAAAGATAGAGACAACTCATGGGCGAATTCAGTGTGCTGATATTCAGCCAAACTTTTGCGTGTGGTTCGTCGAACCTACTTTATGAGAAGCACCGTGTTTCATACTGAAATTATTAAGTGAGGTTAAGGTTAAGTTAAATGAAGGTTCCTGATTACAAATTTATGTTATTAAATGTTATTAAATTTGTGTTTCAACATACTACACAGTGGCGCAACCAAGAATTTGTCGTGGAGGGGGCTAAGACCATCTATATTACATACTAGACATTGAGTTTGCCTTCGCAAGTTGATGATGATGATGCTATTCTCTAGAATTTTCGCTATACCATAGTTTAAGCTCCCAATGCATCCTTGCTTATTTCCGATGTGAACTTTTTATTACCTTAACGTCGTCGTAGAAACACCAGTGTTATTCACACTCGTAATTTACACACGAGAAAAAAATAATTTAATTAGTTAATAATTAATTTTAGGTACCAACAAAATATGTGAAGAATTTGAAATAATGTCGTTCCATTCCATGGAAGAATATCGTCTCAGGTGAGAGCACTGACAAGACTCCATTTCGCAAAAACAAATTCCTATCCTACTTATTCCACTATAAAATATTAGCACAACAATTATTGTAAAATATATTTTTTTTTTCAAATGAAATATGTTATATTCCTTCTTTCTATAAAAATCACGTACACTAATCCACCCACAAGACAAAGAGATTTAACACCTCAAAATCTATAAAGGCTATTTTCGAGATGAAAATTTTTTTCAAAACTTCGTGTTTTTAAAATTCCGCTGTAACTTCCACAGACCACCGAAAGTATAGTAGGTAAATAACGTATGCTCGAAGAACAAGGATTCTAATTTTTAGAAAATCTGCAACCAAATTCATCGTTTCATATTTCATTTTGGAATTTCTCCATTCCTAATTTCTGGGTCTGGGAGGAGCTTTAGCCCCTCCCGTAGTTACGCCACTGGTAAATTTAGGTTTTGACACTGGAAAAAATAGGAGAAAACTCGATTTTTCTATGAGTCTCTCTTTTGATTTCTAGACAAGAACTGAAAAATCCCCGTCTGAACGTATGCTCTACTCCTGCGCCAAAACCTGCAAAAACAGGTTTTTGTGATAACGGTAAAATCTACTGAAAAAGTAGCGTATGACAAACTTGTAACTCTTGCGATTTTATGAAAAGTATCAAAAGACTCTCAACACTTCGCGCTCTTCTAACGGTATCAAGAGCCAAATACTATTTTCGAGGTCTTATGAAAATATTTAAAGGTAAAGTTCACTATTTTCGTAGAGTTCTAAAGAAAATGACCAAATTTCTCAGGATACATGCAACGGATTTTTTTTATATTTTTTCTGAATATCGCTTTAACGGTAGCGCTAAACTAAATGGTCGCCTATGGCAAAATAAGTGGTTTCTCATCATCATCAATGTGACACGATAGCCCGACGTCGGGCCTTGGCCGCCTGAATCGTTGACCTCCAATTGTCACGGTTACGTGACCTTGTCCTCCAGTTTCGGAAGCCCAGCAGCTGGTGGGCGTCTTCACCTACGGAGTTCTCCCAGCGAGCTCTCGGTCGTCCACGCAACCTCGCTCCGTCAATTCGTTGTGCGTTCATAACTTTCTTTGGCATGCGATTGTCGTCCATCCGTTGTACATGCCCCGCCCATTGCAGACGTTGAAGTTTCACGATTTTCGATACTTCCAGCTCATCGTACAATTGATACAACTCATGGTTGTATCGGATACGCCATTGGTCTCGCTCGCGAACGGCCCCGAAAATTCGCCGAAGGACCTTTCGTTCGAATCGGTCTAGCAAAATTTCGGAGGCTTGGGTAAGGGTCCATGTTTCGCAGCCATAACATAGCACGGGTCGGATGATCGTTTTGTACACGCGGAGCTTCGTGTTCCTGTGCGCAAGTTTCGAATTAATTATAGGGAGGACCGAGAAATATGTCTTATTGGCTAGTTGCATCCGTCGCTTAATTTCGTCGGTTTCGTTGGCGTCCTTTGATAAGTTACAACCCAGATAGTTGAAGTTGTCTACATACTCGATATTAAGGTCCCCCACTGTGATGCTTGAATTTGCTGGCGTCCTTGTTTTCGATTGCATCATGGCCTTTGTTTTGCTTTCGTTGATATGTAGTCCAACTTCCTTTGCGGCGTTATTGAGGTTATGCAGGAGGCTTTCTGCATCACCCAACCTTCGAGACATGATGTTGATATCGTCGGCGTACGCTACTAATTGAGTCGACTTGATGAGTAGCGTTCCGCTGCTGTCCATATTCATGGCTCGAATTACATACTCCAAAGCCAGGTTGAAGAGCGTCGGCGCCAGCCCGTCGCCCTGCTTGAGTCCAGTACGAGTTTCAAATAGGTCAGTGAGTCGGTTCTGCACTTTGACCTGCGAGACGGTATTAGTCATCGTCATCCTTGTGAGTCGCACTAACTTTGCCGGTATACCAAAGTTCAGCATAATGTTGTACAGTACACTTCGGTCGATACTGTCGTATGCCTGCTTGAAGTCGACAAAGATTTGGTATACGTCGATGTTGTATTCCCAGCACTTTTGGAGTAGTAGCTTCACTGTGTAAAGCTGGTCGGTCGTTGAACGACCAGGTCTGAAGCCGCCTTGATACTCGCCAATGATTTGTTCTGCGTACGGATTGATTCTCTTTTCAAGAATTTTTGATAAAATCTTATAGGCCGTACAAACTAGTGATATGCCCCTGTAATTCTCACACTTCAGCTTGTCACCCTTTTTGTGGATTGGGCAGATTATGCTTTTGCGCCAATCTTCGGGGGTTACCTCGTCGTTCCATATTTTCAGCAGTAGCACATGTACAGCGTTGGTCAGGCACGTTCCACCATGCTTCAGCAGTTCTGCTGGGATCTCGTCAGCGCCGGGCGCTTTATTATTTTGGAGCGACTGTATGGCAAGACTCACCTCCTCTACTGTTGGGGGTAGAACGGGAGGGCCTGGTTCGGCTAACTGCTCAAGAGCTAGCTCCGCGGGGGATGTTGATGGTGCATTGAGGAGCTCTTCAAAATGCGAGGCCCATCGTTTGTTGACGCTTTCGATGTCGCTGATGATGTTACCATCCTTGTCCTTACATAGGCTTGTCCTGGGTTGATATCCGTGCTTGATATTATTTATAAGTTTGTACGCCTGTCTAGTGTTCTTACTAGCTAATCTTTGGTTTATTTGCTGTAACTGCTCGTCAAAATGTTTGCGTTTCTTACGTCTAATTAACTTATTAGATGCTCGCCGAAGCTCGTTATATCTTTCTTTCTTGGCTCGGGATGCGCGTTGTGTGTATTGGCGATAGGCTTCATTTTTCGCCTCAATCGAGGCCCTGCATTCGTCGTCGAACCAGTCTGCTCGTCTGCGCCGGCCTTTATAGCCCACGACCTCTTCTGCGACCTCCTTGATGCTGTCTTTGAGCTCCTCCCAGAACTCATGGATGCCTAGATTATTGATGTTATCAAGCATGGGCGACAGTTTTTCCTCAAGGGCTGTAGTATACGCAGCCGCCGTGGCATCATCAATCAAATTGTCAACCTCGAAGATCTTGGCAGGGTTGATTCTCGTTAGGTGTACCGAAGAGATTCTGCACCTGTAGGTCGTCTTCACCAAATAGTGATCGGTGTCGCAGTTGGCTCCTCGATAGGATCGAACATCTAGGACATTAGAAGCCCATCTCTTGCTGATCAGTACGTGGTCGATTTGGTTCACGGTGTATTCATCTGGAGACTTCCAGGTCTGCTTATGAATTCGTCGATGAGGGAAGCATGTAGAGCTTATGACCAAGTTTCTGCCGCTTGCGAAGTCGATAAGTCGCTGACCGTTGTTGTTGTTTTCGTCGTGGAGGCTATGACCACCAGTAGTTCCCCTATGCCAGCTTTCGTTTCCGACTTTAGCGTTAAAGTCTCCTAGCAGCAGCTTGACGTCGTTTGATGGAAGTGAGTCGAAGAGTGTTTCTAGGTCGTTGTAGAATTCGTCCTTAATCGCGTCTTCTTTTACTTCTGTAGGGGCATGCGCATTAATGAGCCAGAGATTAGCGAAACGGGTTTTAATGCGGATCGCACATAGCCGCTCGTTGATGGGTTTGAAGCCGATAACGTGGTCCTTGAGCTGCTTATTCACGATGAAAGCTACTCCAAACTCCTTGTTGCCCTCCTCTTTACCACTTGTAAAAATAGTGTGCGAATTGAGGTCGTTAATCTCGCTTTTGAGCCATTTAGTTTCCTGGATTGCAACTATGCTCAGCTTGTATTGTTCTACCTGATCCAGGAGGGCCCTTAAGGCCCCCGGTCTATTCAGGGAGCGTACATTCCAGGATCCGAAAGAGTAATCAGTTGTTCGTTTGCGGGGTCGTCGTTGTTTTGTATCCGTCCAATCCGAGGCTTTTGTTTCAGGTTTCTTGACTTGAAGTTTTTCTTAGGATGAGTTGTCGGCACATCGCTAAACCATGATAGGGTTTAATCGTTTAGTAAAGGCCATCATGGGCATGCCTCGAAGATGCTGCTTTAGTGGTTGAGTTAGACGTTTTCTGTCACCTATCACGTTAAGTAACCTGAGACGCTGCAGATGTAAATACAGCACTCAGGCGCAGCGGTGCTTCTTCCAAATGTCGCATCAGATGATTTGACTTAGCCGTTCACGTTACCAGGGGGCGCCCGCGCGGAGGACACATGGAGAAGTCTTTTTGGTTTCTGCTAGTCCAAAAATAATGTCAAAAGTCTCCATTGGTGCACACCCCCTCTAAATAGCTACATGGGGTCAAAGTTTTAAACGTTTTTGGATAGATATGCATTTATAACAGTAAAACTTATCAAATAGTAGTGTACCTATTATGAATTTGTGGCTCGTCGTATATCTCTTAAAAAATATTAAAATTGCATAACGGTCCATGCGCCCCACGGAAATTGCGGATTCATACCGGGAGTTGTCGTAAGTATCTTTACAAAGGTAAGGTACTCTCAAAGGTAGTCCATAACAAATTTGTATTTCTATGGTTCCCAATAAACTGCCAAAAGTCCCGATCACTACACACTATTTAGACATCATAAAACAAACTAGGTTACCACTGAAATATTCACACGGTCGTCAGTAGATTCAACAGAGACATAATCAACAAAATTAAATCCCACACTAGCTCGTCTCGTGCTCATATAAAACCACCTACCAAATTGTCACATTTTAAAACTTTGTCAAAATAATATTTCCCTATGTTAAAATCTAGGTTGAAGTCATTTATTCTATGATCACGACTGCATAACAAAATGATATTTAAAAGCACAGAGAAATAGACTCTGTAGTAATCTTCAATATGATATCATATCACCATACCAATAACATTATGCAAATAACCAAAGTAAAGACATTTCCAGCTCACTGCAAGATATAGTGCATAAATGATGAGAAATTTGCATTCTGTATTCGATGGTTTTCCTCACCTTCACTGATGATATCAGCAGCATGCAGTCATCATCATGTCATGATTCATATTGTTATTCATTGCAGAAGACCACAATGGAATATATTGAAGACAGTAAAAGAGGAAAACATTAAAGAGTATAATGTGTAATGATGTCAGGGCAGAAAATTTGCCCTCGTATCTTGAAAAGGAGACACAATACATACTTTATATTCATCCGGAACGAGCGTATAGTATGTGCACAAACATCGTGAAAAGGCGTTTTTTACGACGGACAACAATATGTTGTGTTGAAGACTGGATTGGATAGCACATTCAAGCCCTGCTATTCGTAGTCATATGGGCACTAAGTACTAAAAGTACCCACTCAAGTCATCTTTCATTCAACCTCAACTTGCTTTCTACTATACCGGCACTGATAGCGATTTCGCAATATTTTCCTTAACTAACTGTTCACATATGTACATCCACGTATCGCATTTTGGTCTGTTAAGATTTCAGGAAGATTGCAGCGCACCCATATGAAAGCGAGGACGGGCGACATTGCAGGGCAGAGCGCACAAGTTATGACCGTATATGAAAATGAGGCCATTCAATATGGCCCCAGGATCATTGTTGTTACAGCAGGACGGGCAATATAAGTAAATGTTATGTATTGTTTGCGCGGGTGTTGTTTAGTTGTTATGGCTATAAAGTGTGGATAACCGCAGACAAAATACGAGAACATCAGAGGTACTTCTACATGTATGCAATGTGGGATTAGGAAGGCAAGTGCCAATAGCACGGCTCATTAGGATGACTCTTTTGTTGGCGCGATATTGATCTTTTTATGGTTTTATGAGTAATTTTGTGTCATTTTCTATTTAATGAATATTTAAGAAGCGATTGAAAATTTGTTCCGCAATTTGAAGGAGAAAATTGAAAATGTTTGCTTATTTTGAAGAACGACGCCTGCGGTTTTGGTATGTAGTTTTTCCGGCGCATATCTGAACGGACTTAGTTTTCTTTTCGAGAAGTTTTCCTCGTTCCTTATAAGCATAAATTCACGCTTCTGATTAATTGCTCAAAATTAAGCCGAGCTTGAACTTTCATAACTTTTAGGGTTGAAGTCTTCGATTTCACTTGAAATTGTGAGCTTTTGCAAGCACTCGCAATCACAAGTGCGAATGAATAGTCGCAGGGAACACACAGCTGATTTGGAGAAATGTCTCGCGTATAACAAGGTCAACTTTCTTTTTCAGAGTTCTTGTTTAGTTTTCGTGTCTTTAATGTCAATTTTGCAAATATACATATATGTAGGTACATGTCTTATCTCATTTTGCAATGAATGTACCTGAGTCACCATAACCTAGTTCAGCGCCGGAAATGACAATATGTACATACTTTCATTCGACAACGCATCCAATTCCCATTACGTGTACTCGCATATATGCAAAAGCTCTTTTCTATCTTTACAACACCAGCACTCGAGTATGATGCACAATGGGTGAATTCAAATTGTAAGACGAAACCGGACGGGTAAACTTGCAAGACAAGAACCATAGTTCTTACAATCTGAAATGCACAATGCTTGTCTGCTGGCCACTACAAAAGCTCTCACCGTCCGTTTATTAGCACAAACAAACGGACGGCGAGAGCTTTTGTAGTGGCAAGCAGACAAGCATTGTGCATTTCAGATTGTAAGAACGATGGTTCTTGTCTTGCAAGTTTACCCGTCCGGTTTCGTCTTACAATGTGAATTCACCCAATAGATGCTGCTAGCAATAAAGTCAATATTTGCATTGTTATTTCTAGAGGTGCAATCAGAAGATAAAAATTCACTACTTGTCTAATGTGTGTTCGCGTAGAAGTGAAATATATAGATATGTACCTGAGATGAGCTATATATACATATATAGATACGTACGCGCCAATATGCGCGAATATGCCGACAGAGACATGAACTAGCTTTTTTTTTTATAATCGACTAAACATCATAAAACATTAAACACACTCTGCACAATATGTGACATTGTGTTGCTCTTGAGAAATACACTTATTATAATAGCTGGGTGGTGGTTGGCTCTGGTGGCGGCTGTTGGCGTCGTTTGTCGTGCAGATAGCGAGATGTGAGATTGTTGTACTTTATTTATAAAATTGATTTCATATATGCGAATACGTATTCATCCGTTTCAATTCTATTCGCCAGAATACACATATTTGTCATCTTTTTCATCTTTTATAATATACATACACTGCACGGATATGTTCATTTATAGAAAATGTTCTATGAATATAATGAAAGAGTTCAGAAAGATTTTCCACCCATAGAATATGATTGTGATGGTTTTTTTGCACATATGGAAAGCATATTCATCCGTGTCTATTGTAACGATACCCAATCCAAAGAATCAAAGTACATATGGATTAAAATGACCTGAGTACAATATCAATTTCATGGTTTGCGGTTTGGTAATCAACGTAATGGAGGATACTGCCGCATCCATTTCCATAGCTATAATGTAGGTGAATAGGAACATATAGGACATATATGTATAATGTGGGCGATATTATCTAATTGTTCACATATGAAAGGTTTCCTGATTGCAGTGACAATAGGATACGAGTATGTGGAGATTTTATCAACAGTAATGATGCGAGTCGAGTTTATGAGTTTCCATGGGTGTGCATCAGTACATAAATTATTAAAATCTGTATTGCTTAGGACGAAAAAAAACGAGAGACCGAGACTAATTTCTGGCGCAGCCGAAATTTGGATACCATTCGCTCTCCTCGGGCTAAAAATTTTCCGGGCATACCTATGACCTGTGCTTAATCCTCTCTCCCATTCTTTTACTTCCGTTTTCACATAAGTTCCGTGCAGTCGATACAATATTTGAGTGGGTTTTCGTTGGAATAAGTGGGCGAATAAAAATATTTACTCAGAAAATTTTATTGGGCGATGCGGGAGCATGACCCCATAGTACGATTCCATTTGTTTTGACCTTTTTTGCTTTGATAAAGACACATTAATTCAAGGTTTTGTGAAATTAGTGTAAAAAATGTTTCGTAGAAGAACCCAAATGGGGGGCTGGGTTTGTATGGCAGCCCCATGACCACATGCTCCAATTTGACCCATTCTTACATATGTTTTGTGTTAACCATAGAAACACATTGGTGTGAAATTTGGTTGAAATTGGTGCACAAATAAAAAAGTTTTTCTTAGAAGAACCTAATTTTGGGGTTAGGTTTGTATGGCACCCCAAATGACCCCATTGTCTGATTTTACCGATTCAAACATACAAACTGCCTGCAGCAAAAAGAAGCATTTGTGCAAAATTTCAGCTGCATAGCTTATAAACTGGCCGAGTAGAACGCATCGCCCAATCGACTCATCTCGTCATGCTGATCATATATGTACATATATACATATTTGATATGGTCGGAGATGCTTCCTTCAATGCGTTACAAACTTAATGACAAAGTTAATATACCCTTTACTCTATGAGCGAAGGGTATATTTTTGTTTATAAGTCAAGCCTCCGAAACAGATTCCGATTGATTCCTGGACAGATTCCGTTGACGAGTGAGATCAAGTACAACCATAAAGTAAGTAATTGGAATAGAGATGGAACTCCATATAAAATTAAAATCTACTGAAAAGCATTTTACCTTCGAGTGTGTGCTGTAAGTAACGTGTAGAGATAAAGAAGATATCTTCCTGTATGTACACGTTACTTACAGCACACACTCAAAGGTAAAATGTTTTTCAGTAGATTTTAATTTTATATGGAGTTCCATCTCTATTCCAATTACTTACTTTATGGTACAACCACGAGTTGTATCAATTGTAAGATGATCGTGAAGCTTCAACGACTGCAATGGGCGGGGCATGTAAAACGAATGGACGATAATCGCATCTAAAAAAGTGATGAACTGCACAACGAGCTGACGGAGTGAGATTGCATGGACGACCGAGAGCTCGCAAGTAGTCCGTAGGTGAGGACACCCACCTGAAACTGGGGGACAACGTCGCGTGATCGCGACAATTCGACGTCAACTATTCAGGCAGCCATGCCCCGACGCGATGTTAAATAATTCCTACACTCAGAGAAAAAAACTCACATTCATATTAAAAGCTCCACATTCGTTTGAAAAATATCGTTTGATTTGAACGAGTTCTCATTTACGCTAAGAGAATTTCCTTTAAAAACAAAAGAGCAGCTAAACCGCAAACGACGGTCGTTTAAATCAAAAGATTCCGCATTACATAGTAATGTGTATACATTCCTTTACGTAACAAATACGCATACCTAAAGGACGCGATGCCAAAATATCATTTGTTTCAACGTAGCACAACAGGTAGTTAATACTTCTGGCCGGTCCGATGAGTCTCACGTGTTCATATTCATTCCAAACAAATGTGTATAGTGTCTAACAACAAACGCGTATTAGAATCTTCGTCGATGTTAAGAGTGTTTTCGAGAATGTACTTTTGCATTCATCTGGAGGAATGGACGCTTGCACACGTGCAATTTAAGTTTAGCGGGTGTTAAAATAAAAGTGTAATGTATTAATCGTATTAATATTAGACCTAAATAAAAAATAAAGTGTTTTTCTGAAGTTTTCATAAGTTTTATTCTTTATTCATTTGTCAACACAGGTAACAGTAAGTATCTAATCGAATGGAGAATGGACAATCAAACGGAATGTTTTATTTTATTTCAGCAGAGTTTGCCTTTAATTATGTAAAACTCAATTATTTTGAATGGGGTAATTTCTATGAAATGAAAACGGGATGCGTTACTTTCGAAATACATACCGTTTCATTAAAAAGAATGCTTCATTTAGTTTAAATAACAAAAATGTTCAATATAAAAACGAAGACGTTTGATACAATTGCCTTTCATTTATTTAAAATGTTTTACCCGTTTACAATAAAAGAATAAGTGTTTATTTCAATGAAAAATACGTTTAAATCGACTGGCTCCTTTTTTCCAGGTAAACGTAAATTCTTTTGATTCAAACGCTTTTTTACAACTCATTATGCTTTTGAAAGAAACGCCACTCGTTAGAATTAAACGCATTTGCGTGTGGAGCCAAATCAAAAGCGGAAATCGTTTGAATTAAATATATTTCGTTCAATATTAGTGAATATTTTTCCGAGTGTAAAAAATAAAGCATGACTAGGTACTAACCTAAAAGGACTTTAATTAATGAGTTGATTTTATTTTTTGATGATCAATACCTAACGGTAATGAGGGTTACTAAATTGAAATTTACGCAAATGTAAACAGGTAACTAAAATCGCTGTGCGATTTATGGCTCTTTCCTATTTCCTGCAGCATGATTTAAAAATATTTTAGACGGAGTTGTGTATCTAATATCGACTAAAGCTTGAAGTGATACAGGCAAAGTTATGTTGGTTCATACCCTTTTTTTGGTTTCAATTATATAAATTATACCATTCACGAGTTTAAACATCCAAACCGTCAAACTTGACAGTTTCTGTTGTTAATTGTATCCACACGGACTCATGGGCGTAGCCAGAGGGGGGCTGGGAAGGGTGCTAGCCCCTCCTTCTGGTCGATGATTGTGGGAACAAAAAATCTTACCGATGTAGTAAAAAAATCGCTGCACTTTACAATGCTTGACGTCGTAAAAATGCGAGTTTGATTCCAGGCACTACGTAAAATGTTCTGCTGCTGAGACTGTAGTGTGAAAAACTAAAATATTTGTAGTTTTCTGGCCCTGCAACTGGGATACCTACGTGTGAGCATCATGAATCGACAACATAATTAGATCAGGAATGGAAATCTTTTCCTTCGGAAGACCCTTTTCTCTTTTGCTAGAATCCTAGATTTCCATGCGTTTCATTTCATGGCTTCTGAGCTGCAGTACACAATTTTAACCGCCACACGAAAGTCTCTCTGGGAAGGTAGTGGAATTTAATGTCATTCCATCTGAAAGGGATTTTATTGATAAATGGTATACAGCTTTGACTAGTTAGGGACCTCGTAAAGAACGAGTCTCATATTTCCGCGTCTTTCGATTTATGGCTCTTTCCTATTTCCTGCAGCATGATTTAAAAATATTTTAGACGGAGTTGTGTATCTAATATCGACTAAAGCTTGAAGTGATACAGGCAAAGTTATGTTGCTTCATACCCTCTTTTTGGTTTCAATTATATAAATTATACCATTCACGAATTGAAATTTGACAGTTTCTGTTGTTAATTGTATCCACACGGACTCATGGGCGTAGCCAGAGGGGGGCTGGGAAGGGTGCTAGCCCCTCCTTCTGGTCGATGATTGTGGGAACAAAAAATCTTACCGATGTAGTAAAAAAATCGCTGCACTTTACAATGCTTGACGTCGTAAAAATGCGAGTTTGATTCCAGGCACTACGCAAAATGTTCTGCTGCTGAGACTGTAGTGTGAAAAACTAAAATATTTGTAGTTTTCTGGCCCTGCAACTGGGATACCTACGTGTGAGCATCATGAATCGACAACATAATTAGATCAGGAATGGAAATCTTTTCCTTCGGAAGACCCTTTTCTCTTTTGCTAGAATCCTAGATTTCCATGCGTTTCATTTCATGGCTTCTGAGCTGCAGTACACAATTTTAACCGCCACACGAAAGTCTCTCTGGGAAGGTAGTGGAATTTAATGTCATTCCATCTGAAAGGGATTTTATTGATAAATGGTATACAGCTTTGACTAGTTAGGGACCTCGTAAAGAACGAGTCTCATATTTCCGCGTCTTTCAAGTTATTTGATCAAGATTAATTTTGTAGCTGAATCATTCCACCATTGAAATTCACTCCCAAGCAGCACAAAATAACCTTGGTTGGATATACAACCCGATTTTTGGTTATATTTTAGTTGAATTATCAACGATATGGGTTATTGTTACTAAAGTGAGCATTTTGTTGGAGTCGAAACTTAAATATTTGCTTCAAAATTAACTAGATGATTTCATTTGAGACATTTTTTTCTCCCGAAAACCTTAATGTTTTCTTTGCAACATTATTGTTTATAATTTGACTCAATTGTTACTCTTTGAACAATTTTGTCATAAAAGAACATAATTGTCACAAATAAAACATGGTTTAAAGTATAACACAATTGTAAGAATTTGAACCGAAAGTATCTTTTTTATATTTGCAAATATATTGGATACAAAGCTTCCCATGTCAGTAGGTGAGGCGGAAAAGGCACTTGGAGTTTCGAAAGGTCCACTCCACACGAAGAAAGAAACATGGTGGTGGAACACCGAAACTAAGGAAGCAGTGCAAGCCAAATCGAACGCATTTAAGGCATGGACGAAATGTGAGTCAAGCAGTGAAGCCGAACGGGTTCAACTTCGCGAAAATTATATGCAATGCCGGAAGAAAGTAAAGCGCTTGGTAGCTCAAGCAAAGGCGAAGGCAGCTGAGAAATTCTACCAAGAATTAGAAACTCAGACTGCGACCGAAGGACCGTCTTTGCGCGAGAGACCTAAGCACGACGCCAGGATATTTAGGGTCGCAGCCCAAAGGAGAAGGAACGCTCGGGAAATACAGGCGCCAAAGTACGTGGAGGACTCGCAAGGAATGTTGCTGATTGACGATACGGCAATTTGTAGCAGGATGCGAGAGTATTTTGACGAACTTCTAAATGAAGAATTTCCTCGGGCAACTTTTCAAGATGTTGAGCCAAATACCACAAATATTGAAGATATCTCAGAGGAAGAGGTGATGGAGGCAATGCATCAGATGAAACGCGGAAAGGCAGTCGGCCCGGACAAAATCCCCGCGGAATTTTGGTTGAAAATGGAAAATGTCGGGCTTAGTTGGCTCACAGTTCTCTTTAACAAAATCAAAGGTGGGCAACCGATGCCTGATGCTTTCAGGGAAAGTTTTCTTCTTCCTTTCTATAAGAACAAGGGAGACTCACGCAAACTCAACAACTATAGGGCTATAAAGTTAACACCTCATACACTGAAGATCTACGAGCGAGTTGTCTGCAACCGATTGAGAAAGATTGTGCGGTTGAATGACAATCAATGCGGCTTTGTTGAAGGTCGATCTACAGTCGATGCGATTCAGTGCATTCGTGTTGCGATGGAAAAGTATAGAGCAGCACGAAAGGACTTGTATTTTGTGTTCATCGATTTGGAGAAGGCATTCGATAGAGTACCTCGTGATCTGATATGGTTGGCCTTGAGAGCACTTAATGTCCCCGAGGCATACGTCAGGATGATACGAGACATGTATGATGGAGCTACGACTAAGGTTAGATGCACAGCCGGTGAATCAGAAGAATTTCCGGTGAATGTCGGAGTACACCAGGGCAGTGTATTGAGTCCGTTGCTCTTCAACATCATCATGTGCTACTTATTAACACGTGTCTCCGACGGCCTAGAAATATCTCTTCTTTTTGCTGATGATATAGTCCTCAGTAGCCCAAACATCGTTGCCTTGCAAGCTGCGCTTACAAAATGGTGTGACATTCTGGAGGAGCATGGACTGAGGGTAAGTATAACAAAGACTGAGTTCTTATGCTGCCAATTCTCAGACCCAAATGCACCGATACCAGAAATGTACGTCAAAGGAGAGCAGCTTAAGTCTTGTACCAAGTTCAAGTACCTTGGCTCGATGGTGAACAGCGGAGCTACATGCGATGATGACATCAAACATCGCACAAAGGTTGGGTGGATGAGGTGGCGAGAAAACTCAGGAGTTTTCTGCGATAAGAAAATGCCACTGAAGCTAAAGGGCAAGTTGTACAAAACGGTTGTACGTCCCGCACTCATGTATGGATCAGAATGCTGGACCATGTATGAAGGTTACGCGAAAGAAATGACAGCGACTGAAATGAAAATGTTACGCATGTCAGTTGGTGTAACCAAAAGGGACCACATCAAGAGTAGCTACATCCGAGGCAGCTTGTCCATAGACCAACCAATCACCGAAAAGCTCGAAGACCGACGAATGGATTGGTATTGCCATGTTCAACGGCGTCCGCCTGAGAACCCCGCAAAGAGAGCGATATCAATGGAAGTTCCACTTGATGGACCCAAGGCCAGAGGCAGACCAAAGAACACCTGGATGTGTCAAATGAAAAAGCAACAACAACGCATTGGTCTCGGCGATGACACGATCCAAGATAGAGCTGCCTGTAGAAATATGCTGAGAAATTATCGCCAAAACGGGCGATGTGCCTACACCGCAGGTCGAGCAACGCGGAACCATGGAGCGGTATAAAGAACGAGGCAAGGAAGAAGAAAGAAAGCTTCCCAGCGCTAACTGAAACAAATATCATAAAAGGGATTATGTTAAGAGAATTTTTGACATAAGAAAAAAAGAGAAATAAAATATGGCATGACTGAGAATCAATCTTGCGACCGTCATATGGCGCGTCAAGTACTTCAGATTTAGTGAACATGAGAAGTATTTCCCTTCTGGCGCAATGGCAATGGTGACAGACTAGCACGCAAGAGGACCAGGTTCGAATCCAGTTGTAAGCAAATAGATAAAAAGGTAATTGTCTTGGATAAAAAGTTAAAAAATATAATATGTCTGAGACAAAAAGTGTCTAAGATAAAAAATAAACTTGTCAATTCTGAAAAAGAAAAAGTGTAAAATTTTTAATTTTTTAGCATACGAAATTGTGGTTATATTCACAACGATTTTACAACAACAATGTCTGAAAGACAACGATATTACAACAATAATGTTACGTTTAGAGCCAGGCAAAAACCTCTTTTTTACGGTTTGGCAAACGTTTTTAAAACGTTTTTACAACCATTTTCCTAACAATATTGTCATATAACCATGGTTGTATTTCGGTTATATAACCGTTTTCCAACTCGTTTGTGCTACTTGGGCTGTTAATATTTTGTTAAATCTGGAGAAAATCTTATCAAAACCGTAAACCGTATTTCTACCAAAAAAAGATTTATAAATTTCGCTCAGAAGAAAAACAGTGATAGACGACATAAACTGATCTCTTGGTCTATTTCTTTTAAAGTGGAAGTGGAATATGCAGTCTGAGAGACAAAAATAGCACTGAATATAGACGAGCCACACTGAAAAGAATCTTTTGCTTAAAACAAGAAAAAATACAATAAAAACAACCAAGTAATAATTTTTCCTGATTTAACCCTACTTTCGGCACAAAGGTCTGGCCAGACCTTTGGCACTATATTTTAGTGAAAAAAGTATAGAAGATGAAATCACAGCGACTTCATATTTCATATCCTAGAATAATATGTTTAGAAGCATTTTGCAAAAATTTAAAAAAAAAATCGGTTGAAGTTTTGAGTATGTTTTTGATGATTTTCAATTTATAGTGCTTTTTGATACCCAATAGGTCTGGCCAGACCTATAGTTTTTTTTTCTTGTTTTTAGCAAATGATTTATTCAGTCTACGGTCTAAAAAAACTAAAACTAAATCACCAATTCAAACAAATGCACGCTTGGAACAACGTATGTGACACATAAATTACATATGCATGAAAATATCATGCAAAAAGTTTTTTTTATATAAAATTTGAGACCGAAATTTCTCTGGGGTCTGTCAGACCCCACCCAACCATCCGAGGGTTAAATGGTGTAGAAAATCATTCTCGACTGTCCTTTTTTTAAATTTGGCTCTAAAGTTTGCCTAATAATATTTTCGTGACCGACAATTTTAACTCCTATCATGATGTTGAAAAAATTTCGGGCTTGCCGTAATTGGGCAATTTATACAGGGTGTATAGTACTTAGTTTCGATACGATTGATTTGATTTTTGGTTGAGATTAGAATGCAGTATATATCCAGCAGACTACTACTACATACTGTTCCCTACCCAATGAATCCGGCAAGGATCCTTTTGAATTTGTGATTTTTGTCCAATAATAAATCAGATGAAGTTAAAGTATAAAATGCATTTGAATTTAAATTAATATTACAAATTTAATTTAAGTATTATTGTTTTACATACCATAATTTCGTGAAACACCAAAATTTGTTGGCTTACCTGAAAAAAAAAACAAAACACAAAAGATTAATTTAAAACTTAAATTTTCTTCTTATTTTATTTTAACTGATGAACATTTTTCGTTTAACATTAAGTAATGTTTTTAAAGACAAAATATTCCTGATTTGACATGTACGATGTCTTACGGGTGTTAATTTACATAGTTAGTCCTTCATGGATAAGTTTTTTTACTGTATCTTTTTGAAAGAAAATGTAAAAAATACACAGTTAAAGCTCTTATAACCTCTTGCTATATGATATGATATGCTGATAATGATCAAACCATTAACTAAAATCCCCAACTCCACCATTGATATAAAATATGTAAGGATATTGAAAATAGTGAAGCTACTATTGGCGCAGCATGTACAACAAACCGGATGCCGAAGAGGATGATGAACGCACAACGAGTGCACGGAACCAGATTGCGTGGACGACCGACAGCTCGCTTGGAGTACTCAGCAGGTGACGACGACGACCAACTGCTAGGCTTCAAAAACTGGTTGACAAAGTGGCCGCAACAATTAGAGTTTAGGGATTCAGGCGGTTGAAGATTGGCGTCGGGCTACCGTGCCGCATTGATAATGAGGTTCAATGTTGGTTATATAACTCGTTTTTCAGCATTTCTAGGCGCGTAAAAAAACTTCACTTCTCTTTCATTTATATACCTATCATTTAGCGGTAGCCCTATTGTAATCGACGATATTGCGAAATTTAAATAACCCATTTGCTGAAAATAAATTCGTATTGTCCTGATACGAATATAATTGCGAAAGACATGCCTGTGTTAATGAAGTTTTCCATCAGACTATAAAAAAACCAATTCCAATTTCACGTTCATTTATAACAATTCCGTTTAATCATCGTGTATATATGTACATAGTAGGTAAAGCCAAAGGCATTTCAGTTTATGTGAACAGTAGCTTAATTCACAAATACATAATGACAAAAATCAGTTCGAAAATTTAAATGGAAAATTAAAGACATATGTTACCGAAGGCCTCTCAAAATTGACAACGTCATAAGCCGGAGGATGGCCAAAACTCCCCTGCATTTCCCATTTGTATGTAGTTATTTGTGAACGTCCTCTCACAAAATAAATTTTAAATTTATATGCTCAACAACAAATATGTACCTACATGATAATATATGGTATGGGCGTAAATATTATTTGCACTGCACGGACATCATGCCAATCATACGTTTACGCAGAACGAGAGTCTGCAGATGTCCGAGACAATAACATTTTGTAATACCATATTTTGTGTATCGAAATATGTATTGCATAATTACATGACATAATTCTCATTTGCATCATATTATTCTCAATATTCATAAATTTCCAATTTAAATGTTTCAATGTTCTATTTCATTGCAGTTGTTCTGGAAACAGCAAATTCAAATAAACAATGTGAGCGAATGTTAAATATTTACTTTTGCAAAATTCGGGTCAAACGCAGAGGATCATCATCTAAACATCACAGCATCACCAAACAGATCAAGTCGGATAAAATCCAATAGTAGCAAAGAAACTGAAACAAATATACACACACGGAACGCATCGCATCGTTCTCATCGGTGGTGGAATTTTTGCGCTCAAAAGTATCTGGGACACAACACACACAGTGCATCAAGATGCACCTGTCTATAATTTTCTTACTTCTCACTGTCGGTAAGTTTTGAATATGTTATGATTACGTTTCCCACGAGGATGTTATGTGTTGGCCTGATTAACAAGATTCCAAGCCCCCGTATAACATGTCCCACACACGATTGCATACCAACTTGAAATTGGCAATTTATCTTTGCTCCTGTACCCACTTCGTTTTAGCTATTAGCGGATCATATTCAAATCATGTCCGAACAAAAAGGATGTATGGACTATGTCCGCCCAATTTTTATCGTATCGGATCGTTGTGCTACTTTATCTCGCGCGATAAATTAAATTGGCTCGATGCACATTTCGAGTGTAAGGACAAGAACAGCAAATTGGCGGAACCGGGTAAAATTACGGATCGACAATTGCGAAAATATCTGATGGCTGCTGATGAAAGTGAGTATGCACACAGTATACATACTGGAGAGTGCTGAATAATGAATTCATTGTGTTAATGATGTTTCTATTGTGCAGGTCGTGATGAGATTTGGATTGGCGGCTCGTATGAATGGAACAAGAACAAATGGCAGTGGGGCTATAGCGGCAATGATATTAAATACCAGTCGTTCAGTCAATTGGATCCACGGTAATTTTTCTATTTTAAATAAATGCATAAAAAATTTAAATGAGCTTACGTCCACGCGATGCAACAACGATTATCGGGTTTCAAGGGGAACAGCAAGATTTATCTTAGATTTATCTACATATCACATTTCTTTTAGTCGCTAAATTTTGAAAGGTTGGGCTGTCTATTTATGGCGGAGATCACTCAGTCGTTGGTCGCGTCGTCGTCCGTTCAATGCAAATGTCAGAATAAATCATAAAATGAGACATTATACACAGATGCTAAGTGACTGCGCGGTGTTGCAAAAATAGAAACAAACATTTTGAGTTAATCCTATTGATATAAAATATACAATGTAATGGTGTTCATGTTCACCTATTATTACGAGTATGATGCAAGGTGTGGCGGTATTATCGCACGTTTTCTTTATCGCATGATTATGATCGCTGAAAAAAAGTAAACATTACCCCTTTGCGATTCTCTAGGCTAGGACAAGCACAATAGAATTTAAGAATTTTTAACACATCACGGTTAAAGGTTTTAAGAGCAAAAATATTCCATATAGCTTCCCATCAGCAATTTTCAGTAAGATGCATAACACCACCCTAGATACGATCATTTACCACATCAACTATGGACAGCCGCAGCCTTATGATAGAACCATCATAGTGGCTCGTGACATATCGGAAGCTTTGGATGCGGTCATTCATGCATCTTTGCTGGAAAGTCTCCTCAACACGCGTATTCCTGCGCAAAATATAAGGTGGAATGCCAGCCAAGTACCTACACTGAACAAAATCATTTGCTTAAAACAAGAAAAAATACAATAAAAAACAGCCAAGAAATAATTTTTCCTGATTGAGGATGTTTTTTCGTGTTCCAAGAAAATTTTTTCTGATTTAAGATGTATTTTCTTGATCCAAGAACAGTTTTTGGTTAAAATAATGCTTAATTATTTATTTTAAGCAAAAACTTTTCTTGGAACAAGAAAAAACATCCTTAATCAGAAAAACTTTTCTTGGAACAAGAAAATACATCTTAAATCAAGAAAAAATTTTCCTTGGCTGTTTTTTCTGGTATTTTTTTTTCTTGTTTTAAAAAAGTTATTTTTTGTCAGTGTAGTTGGGAGGCAATACTACACAGAATTTCGAGGCAAACGTTCAAAGCTATAAATAAAATAAATAAACTACAGTAACAGTAACAGTGTGCCAGTAATAAATACTTCGGATTTCTTCAAACGATTTTTTTCCAGGGTTAATAATTATATTTTTACATGTGAGCTTCTTTCATACATGGTTTTCCTGATTAATTGAGCAATAATAATAAGCTCTATAGTAAAAGTTCCTGGAGCAAAAGCACCAACACAGAATTGTTATATAAAGTTTGACTTCAGTTCCTCAAATGAAATTTTACATAAACCCTTTCTTTTCCGGTTTCAAATAGCACAATGTTACTTTAAAGATAGAGACAAAAAAAATATTTCATAAATGTATTTCAAGCTAGTAAATCTTAAATTGTATTCACACTGACTCAAATTGGCAGCTGGTAAAAAAAAACAAAAGCTGAATGAGCGGGCAGCTACTTAGCACATACACTAGCTACCAAGTGGAGCCTGAAAATGACATAATCCAACTTTCATTTTGGATATATATATATAGGGTATATTGTTTTTGTTACGCCGATATTATGTAACACCTCAAAGGAGCCACCGGAGGTATGGCAAAGTATATATATAAATGATCAGAGTCGGTCCCTGAATCGAATAAGCCATGTCTGTCTGTCTGTCTGTCTGTTTGTCCGTGTGTCTGTCTGTTAGCAAGATAACTCCCGAAATAATGAAGCTAGTGGTTTGAAATGTTGGTCAAATGTTTGTTTTGCTAAAATCTTGGACGGTATTGAAAATGGGTCAAATCGGACCACGGGTTCCCCTACCTCCCATACAAACTACCCCTCCTTGATATTTTAATTCGGCCATAACTTTCGATAGAATATCGCTACCGACTTGAAATTTTGATCAATGTCTCATTCTGACATATACTTTGAGTTGATGGAAAGTGGAGTAGGTCCGACTACCCCTACCCCTACTTCCCCTACAAAGTTATATTCAGCCATATCTTTTGATAGAATGTCACGAAAAACTTCAAATTAGTATCAAATGATAGCCGTTGGATGCCTTGACAAGGTAGCAAAGATGTGTCAGGTCCGACCCATCTACCCCTCCCTCCCCACAAAAAATACGTCCAACCAAATGGTAGTCAGTGTGGATACAGCCTACCAATTGGCAGCCACTGTTAGAAGTTAACACAAATTTATTTAGTGTGTGCTTTCCAATGGCATGTTATTGCTTTTTATATATTTTTTTTAAAGCAAATAAATTTCTATTGCGCTTCTTTACATAAAATTAAAAATTTAAATTAAAACCGCTGCTGAAGGATCAACAAATTACCTTCTCGCGAGCATTCAACTGAAACGTTGCACGTTTAATGCTTGTAACATGATATGACATATAGTCCAGTACAATTGGTTCAAAATAGCCCCAAACCTAAACATCCAAAAAGAAAAGAAATTTTTGATGCCAAATTGTTTAATACACTGCCTAATATACGCAGTAAAAAGTTACACTAATTTGCGCCATGGGTTAAGGGAGGAGGGGGTGGCAAAGGGGTGAAAATTCAGTTTCTTGCAAATATCTGGAAAACTATGAGTCTGACCTTAAAATGTGCTGAGGACAAAACAAACAACATAAAATTACCTTTGTAATGATATGTAACACTCTAGACATTTTCTCAGAAAATTATACCCTAGACCCAAAATTATTATAGTGAATTTAGCTTTTTCGAGTCTTACATTTCGCACTGTAACTCTTGATAGAATAGACCCACTGTCATAAGATCTTGTCCATATATTGATAACAAAATTTATTTGATTCGTACCAAAAATTGGAGTGCTCCGACCATTGACGCCCCCCTCACTCCTCTTAACATTTTTCAAAAAGGCATGCCTGTAGCTTCTTTTTAAACTGAGCCAGGCAGATCAAATTTGGTGGGGTGCCTAGTCTAAGCTCCATTATGCTCCCCACCAAAAATTATTACCATCCGATCAAAACTAAGGGTACCCCCCATACAAAGTGAACGAAAATTCTAACAAATTTCACATTTTTTCATTTCTAAATTCTATCTAAAACGGAAAAATAAAATTTATCTCTTAGAACGACATTATAACAGTTAATTGTAGTCCTCTGAATGTATGTTCAAAATTTTGCATCAAAGCGTACACTACAAGTATCAACAAATTGTGTTTGAAAGTCATTGGTACTAGTTCAAAGGCTAGTTCCGAATAAATCGAGTAACGTGTACTAGCAACCTTCAAACCACATTTTTCGTACTTGTAAGGCACGCTCTGGTACAAACTTTTGAATATACATTTACAAGACTACAATTAACTGTTATAATGACGTTCTAAGAAATAAATTTTATTTTTTCATTTTAGATAGAATTTAGAAGTGAAAAAATTTGATTTTTTTTTAGAATTTTGGTTTACTTTGTATGGGGAGTACCCTTATTTTTGATCGGATGGTAACAATTTTTGGTGAGGAGCATAATGGGGCTTAGACTAGGCACCTCACCAAATTTTATCTGCCTGGCTCAATTTGAAAAGAAGCTACAGGCATGCCTTTTTGAAAAATGTTAGGAGGAGTGAGGGAGGCGTCAATGGTCGGAGCACCTCAATATTTGGTACAAACCAAATAAATTTTGTTTGTAATAGAATGAACAAGATTTCGTCACCCTAGGTTTTTTCTATCAAGAGTTACAGTCCGAAATGTAAAACTCAAAAAATGTAAATTCTCTATAATACTTTTGGGTCTAGGGTATAATTTTCCGAAAAAACGTCTAGAGTGTTATATATCATTACAAAGGCAATTTTGTGTAGTTTGTTTCGTCCTCAGAAGATTTTAAGGTCAGATTCATTCATAACTGGAAAACTTCCAGTTATTTGTAAAAAAGTAAATATTCACCCCTTTGGGACCCCCTCCCCCCTTAACCCATGGCGCAAATTGGTGTAACTTTTTATTGCGTATATTGGGCAGTGTATTCAACAATTTGGCATCAAAAATTTCTTTTTCTTTTGGATGTTTGGGTTTTGAGCTATCTATCTCCATGCCCCTCTCCATGGCTACGCCCATGCTTTTCTCTGAAGGGTAGGTGATCGATATTGAAAACCCTATTGTGCAGCCGACCAAAAAACATTACCTTTGGAAATATTCAATTAGTTTTTTTTTTCTGTCGTGTGTCGCAATGTAAAAAACTCAGGTTCTTACTGACCCAGCGGGAAATTAATCGTGCAAGGTTTAACAACGAGGACAATTCATGCGTATTACGTACGAGTATATACCACTGCAAAAGTAGAAAACTAAATTGCGAAAAAATTCCTCACGAAATTTAACCTCGAGACTGGTAGCGGTGCAGAGATCGAGATGGACTAAAGACTTGGAGAATTTGCTATTGGTTTTAATTGAAGATGTATGTAAATACATCTTATCCTCCTGATTGTGCGGAGGTTCTTGGACGTTGAAACGGTATAGCAATAATCGCATAAAACGGTACCTCAGTTATCTGTGCTAAAATTATGCACCTCAATCATATTTCCCCTGCAGCTTTTGCAAACCTACTGTCGCACCACTTTGCGCCACAATCCACCACGAGTCTAGCTTCATTTATAGCCCCGCAGCCCGCAATGAAAGGCAAATATCAGCGCCACAATTTTTCGTACACAGTTACTAACGCGCTCGTTGGTAACCCACACACAGAATAGAATGCTAAACTTCGAATAACAGAATTTCTAAAAAAAATAGAATAAAATATCGAGAAGCAGTTTTAAATAAGCATAAAATAACAGGCGCGGCAATCAAACAGCGGACTAAGGCCGCAGATGTGTTAGTGACATCCAATTTCCAAGATCTTAAAAACTTTTTGTTGTTGTTGAGGTGTTGAGATCAACAGCACGCTCAGCAGTGTTATTTATCCGCATAAATGGCTACTTGTTTAACATCTCAGTGGGATCATAGTCCGTCACATGGGAAAAACTCCATAAACTGAATTGTTTCACGGTGAGATTCGAACCCACGACCCTGTGCACAGAAGGTGTGCGCACTAACCACAATACCAAGCAGACTACAAAATAAGCATATGGAGATTATATTTCCATTTGAATTTTTGGCACCCGACTTGAATGCTCCTTTCATATCCTCTCTCTTTACACGGCTCTGTATATCGATTATAGCCATAGTGAAGCGACCAGAAACCAATGCAAGGTTAAAAAATCGCAAAGATGGAACCAAACGCGAATGAGGTTTATTAAAAAAAAATGAGGAGAGGGGGGAGGATGGATATTGTGGCGCACATTTGGCACAGTCCCAGCTGCCTGTGTTCAAAAGTTACAGCCTGTTAAAGAAGTGGAACACGAACACGAACAAAAAAACAGCAAGAAGTAAACCAACCAACCCCCCGATGTAGAGCCTAATGTGGTACATTTTGCTGATAATTTTAGAGTCCTACGTCAAAAAGTTACATTAAAAAGATGCGAGCCAGAAAATTGCGGGTTAATTTAAAAAAAAAAATGGGTCGATGGATGTTAGGGGGCAATAGAGAATAGAGTCTTTGCTTCGCTTGAGGAATAGTTGAATGCTGAGCTTCGTTCATTTTGTTGGAATGATCAAGGCAGTTTGGTTACTCGATATAAGTCTGTCTGCTTCCTTACTGCAGTGGGTGGCAATAAGTCTCCTCCATCTCGCCGTTTAGTTGCTCATTTGACAGTGAGTGTCTGATTCCAGAGTTCGTAAAGAAAGGAATCATGTGTCAATCGCAGGGTTCGATTTAGCCTCCACTGGTTAAGTTAAGTTCGAAAGTAGTACAACACATGTTGGCAGAACGTAAGCGGAGGTATATGATTGTGCAAATTTTATATACGAGGGCAGTTCAAATATGATCGAGACAAACGCTGTAGATGGCGCGCATGTATGTTTTTAAGGTCGCGGCTTGAGTATATGATAGCTGGGTCCCTTACGAACAGAGTGGCATAGTTTTTGTCGCGAAGGGATGTTTTACGCTCGTGCTACGACCATAAGTGAACATCAAGTGCCGACCGCCTTTGCGCAACGAATCGTCATTCGTTTTTTAGTGAGGGAAGGCGTTAAAAATACGAAAATTTTTCAGCGTTTGCGAAATCAGTTCCGTAGTGAGTGACTGAGTAGGGCTGCTGTGTTTAAATGGGCCAAAATTTTCAAAGATGGCCGCGAAACCGTCCAGAATGAGTCACATGATCGTCGACCGCGAACCAGCATCACACCAGCCAACATTCACCGCGTAGAACAACTAATTTTTGAGGACTCTAGGATGATTGTTTCATTTCGGCGGAACTCGGCAGCAGTATTGGTAGTGTAGAGTTTCTCATCTACGAACATCTTCAATATCCCGAAATAACGGCGGGAAGGGTTCTCAAACTGATGAACTTCCCCAGGATAACGCGCGTTTCACGCTCGATACAATATCGGAATCGGGGTGGAAGGTACTGGAACACCTTCTCTCCAGTTAGGATTTATCACCCTGCGACTACCATATCTTTGAACCTCTGAAAGAGGTCAACACAAACGACGAGGTAGAGGAGTTTGTGCGCACATGGCTGTCCGACTTGCCCAGGAAATTTTTCAATACCGGCATCAAAAATCTTCCGGAGAGGTGGGAAAAATGTGTAACTAGTGAAGGGGAGTACCTAGAATAACAGTAAATTTTTGTAATTTTTTTCTACAATAAATAAACGTGGTAGAGCATTTGTCTCGATCATATTTGAACCACCCTCGTATTTTTACAAAATATGTTCGCTCCAGGGCCGTAGATACGAAAGAGGGCCAGGTGGTCCAAACTCCTATCGATTTTTTTTGTAAGTGGCGACGACATGAAAACCGAAATGATACATGTTAGTTTAAACGCCTTTTCAATTTTGAAGTTGGTTTTTGTTATTTTGCAAATTTATGAGCGAATAACCTGGAGCGCGTTCCATTTATACAATCTGGGTAAAAATAGTTACTCACATTCAGTTTTCGTCTCACTCTCGCACACTGCTCACAACTCTGACGCTAGTCAGCGATGAATACAGCTACGACTACGAGTGAATTATGGAACGCACTCCTGATAACAAACGTATATTGGGCCGTTTCACATTATTAGACAAAATCGTACGGTGAGAGCTTTTATAGTGGCTGGCAGACAAGCATCTTAATTTTCGTCAGAAAATTTCAATTTTTACGTAAGATTACGGCAAAATTGTGAAGGGGACACTTTGACCTCATCTGGGGCTTTCAAATGTAGCAGTAGCATTATACATTATATTGTCTAGTCTAGTACAATTAAGCTAGGATCCAATCTCGAGGGATCTTTTGTTACGGTGAAAAATAAAATCTAACATGCAAGCACTCATTGATGTAATTCAGCAAAATGTATTTGGCGCTACGCTAATTTTTAAGTTTTGCTGATTTTTATTATTTTAAATGGTTTTTCTTTGATGTGGATTTTCCGTTTCAAGGGCGAAACAGAACGCTAAGTTACGTTTAGAAGCCATTTTGCTTCCGTCCCGTGCAATCAACTGCACACTGCACAAACATATAAACTCCATTGGACCAATTTTGACAGGTGTTCGGCACGGAATGGCACGGTCTATTGATTCGGAACGGGACGTAACGTAACCTATTTTCTTCGCCCTTTACTCTGAACACATCACACTTATTCGATGCATGAGAGTTACTGAAAAATTGTCTGAAATCTTTACTAACTAGGTTAACTAGAACAGAAGCATGACTGAATCCTATCAAATTTGTCAGAACGATTTTTAATTTGTTCAGTAGGAATATGGTCTTCCTCGCTTGAAGGCAATTCACATTCACCGAAGGATCGTTACGACGAAAACAATTTTTCAATTTCCGAAATCCAGCCCTGGTCCATCGTAGAGATGGAGCATTCATACGGCTGCATTCATAGAACCGACAAAACGAAATCAATTGCATTTGAAACAATTGATTCATACCTCAATCTGAATTACGATCGATGAAAGAGTGAAGATTGGAGCTTTCATCCAATCTTTTTTCATTTTGCCGAAATGTTCAGAAATTTAAACCCAAAATCGAAATCTTACATCCAAAACCTCTTCCATACAATACACTCCAATTTGTATTCATTTATCTTTAATACCACCACACCGTTCTGACAATCTCTATGTTGTTATCCTATGCCTATAAAAAGGACACCTCTATTAAATGCCAAATTGATCAACCCCGACGAATTTATATCTTCATCACCTTCACCTATACAGTCACCTTTTATCAAAAGAATAAAAACGGAAGAAAAACGATAAATTCCTTTGCTCGTCGTAACATCTTTTTCTTCTTCCAATCATTTTATGTACGAGGATATTTTTATATACGTAAGAGGCTACTGATAAATTATTTAGGTGGTGCGAAAAAGGACATGTGTGTGTGTGTATTTTGTGTTCTATCGGCGCGGCTGGCGTATCATTCATATCATTCAAAATGAAATTGATTTTCGTCATTCAACAAGCGGGCTAACAAACGGTGCCAATCGATAAGAAGTGCCATGAATAATTGAATTCCATTTTTTGGCGCACATACATATATAACAAGAAAGCGGACAATTGATTTCCTATTCCGAACATTCGGTGAATGTGTTATTCGGATCATTCATTTATTGTGTAGGTATTGTACTACGGGAAATCATGGTAAAAGGAAGTCATGTTAACTTAGGGGTTTGATGGAATAATGGAAAAAAATTATTACTGAATTAGGAAGGAAGACAAATTGATATCCTTGCATAATGTGTTTCTAAAAATATACAATTACTGGCAAAAAAAAAGACAAAAAGAATTTCCATGATAATGTATTTCTCTGTCTGTTTTGATTGATGAGTGAAGTCTTATACATCATCATCATCAATGTGGCATCATCAAATTGGCCGCCTGAATCGTTGACCTCCAATTGTCGCGGATACATGACCTTGCCCCCCAGGTTCGGAAGTCCGGCAGCTGGTGGGCGTCTTCACCTACGCAGTTCTCCCAGCGAGCTCTCGGTCGTCCACGTAACGTAAGTCTTATACAGTTAAAAATGTATTTGGGAGGGAGGGTGGCTCACAATAAGGTTGAATTCTACTGTTTTTCGCACTTTATTTCCCTTTTTTATTTTATTAGAATGTTTGTGCTGAGTGATCATACGACTCACAAAGTTCTATGGACTGAAAGTGGAGCGAGTGTTCGAACTCGGCACGAACTCAACGGCGCTTTATTTATTCTAAAAATTCAATAGGTGCCTCGCGTAGCAAAAAAAATTGTTGAACATTTTTGTATTTTTTTTCTAATTTATATTGCGTACATTGTTCATGAGCGTATTTTGCAGGGGCAGCCAAAATTTACAATATCATTGTGCCGCGCTCAATCCAGAAATCAAATACAGGTAAGTTCTATGTTACTATATTGATAATAATAAGACAAAACAAATATGTCATAAATTACAACGAAATGGTAAAAGGAAAAAGTAGCATTAGAAGAACAAAGTATTTTCAAAACAGTTTAGATTAGGTCAAATCTTTACCACTAAAGGTCTGACAATTACAAATTGAACACAATCATTATCGTTAATAGAACAATGTTATCAAATCTATTTATATAGCTAAAAAAAGAAATTAATGTAGTTTCAATGTCAATAAATGTAATTTAGATGTGTATTTATAAAAAAAAAAAAATCTAGTTTATAGCCTGATAACTATGAATTATTATACTTTCTTTAATCTATCCGCCAATTGCCTTATCTGGTTTAATTTTTTATGAGTGTAAACAATCGTAAAATGCATGCAATCTGAAGATTATGTTGTGATCCTTTTTAGTTGCTTATGTTACGTTAGCTTTTTTGCATTTAATTTTCATATAGAAATTAATAGTCAGCGGCACAAAATACTGAAGTGAAAGAAGCACTGAATATCGCATAAACTACGTTCAGATGATATCATTGGGCCATTTCAGACTGTACGAAAACGACCGTACGATCAAGCTTTTACAAAAACAAACAGCGTACGTACAATTGTTTTGCGGTCATATGACGCGTACATACATACGATTGATTATCCATGCTCTTTTTTTTTAGTAAAAACTTGATCGTACGGTCGTTTTCGTACAGTCTAAAATGGCCCATTCGATGCATGGTAGCTTTCATCCGTGATTCGATTAAAGCTTTGGACAATAAAGCTCAGGGCAACATAAAATCGACGGGCCCACACAAAAGCATGCATGTAATTATATGATCAAAATACAAAAGCTTTCCTCGAATGTCGCGGTCTGTAGATTAAATCGTGACAACGTAGTAGTAAATTTTGCATTCACGTAAACTTTCTTAAAGAAAATATCTCGAAGAGTCTCATCTGAATATAGCCTTATTCAATCGATTGAACAACCAAAGCTCAGTTCTGTGGAGAAAGCTCATTTTTTCGGTTCCACTCTTGTTCACAGAAAATGTGCTTTCTCCACAGAAATGAGCTTTGATTGTTCAATTAATCGCAGTGTCTATGGCGATCCTTACAAAATACAAAAGCTTTCCTCGAATGTCGCGGTCTGTAGATTAAATCGTGACAACGTAGTAGTAAATTTTGCATTCACGTAAACTTTCTTAAAGAAAATATCTCGAAGAGTCTCATCTGAATATAGCCTTATTCAATCGATTGAACAACCAAAGCTCAGTTTTGTGGAGAAAACTCATTTTTTCGGTTCCACTCTTGTTCACAGAAAATGTGCTTTCTCCACAGAAATGAGCTTTGATTGTTCAATTAATCGCAGTGTCTATGGCGATCCTTACATTGCCTCCACGTTCAGCATACGGGTGGAATTAGACAATAATACGTGACTAAAGCTTGTGCTAATAGTTTAGTAATTAGTCAGTCCCTTCCTATACCCTAAAGTAGCTTAGAAGCTATAGCAAGCATGATTATGTTAATTTCAAAAATAAATATCAAATAAAAACGATTTATACTAATTCAAAATATTGAACTTTTTAGATGGTCAGCACGTCCCTGTGTGGATGCCCATCGATTCATGTGTCAACATAAAATGCCAAAAGTGAGTGAACGTAATCGTGAACGGATTTACACACGTTGGAATGAAACATATCCAAATCAGATGGCCAACGAAGTGCTACTGGAAGTTGTCGATGGTGGTCGTTTACCAAGGTAAGTTTTTGAACTTCTAAACTTATAAAAAAAAATAAACAATAAATTTGCTACATAAAATAAGAAATTCTAATAAATTATTTTTATTTACTTTTCATCCTCACTCCAAAATAAATACTATCTTCCCCGATCCTATAATCACATTTTTCTCATCTATTGTAAAAAAAAACAACTGTTCCCTTTTTTTCTCATATTTTAATTGTAAATTATTTTAAACAATTATTATTATAATTAATTTCTCTCATCCTATAACTGAAAACTGTACAAACTGTATAAAATTAATTTCTAAATTCCTATCAATTTTTTTTAAACCTTTTGAATAAAAAAAAACTACTTCAACTACACCCCCCTTCAATAAAAACTACGAAACGAAACAACATCAAAAAAATTTACTCAAAATTAGGGTTAGGCAACGATTGATAACATATAAAAATGCAACCTATGAAGTGATTTGCAAATTTCGACGGTTGTAAGTAAATTTGGAATTTTAAATTTGAAACGCATTCATAATTCTAAATTAATTCTGTCTGGCTATTATATCGTGAACATGTAATATCTATATATCTACTTAAAATACTTAAATAATGTATCTTATTAATAATTTTCATGTTGAATTAACCAAGAAATGGCATTTTGTAAAGATAGCCCTTAATAAATAAAAACAAGAAATATATCAATCGCATTTTCGTCTAATGGCACTTTTAGTTTTAAAATAGATTTGGACAAGATTTTTTTGATTTTTGACGACAGGTAGAAATATGGAATCTAAACAACGGAATCCATTTTTTTTGTATACATAACCGAGAGAATTTCCTAACCTTAAAAAAGCTCATTACGTGAGGATAATTAAAAAAAATGTCTCCCAGAATATTCGACAAGAAGTTCAAAGTAAATAGATTGATCGCGTGGCTATTTATTCCGAAGGAGCTTTAAGCTCAAAAGGACTTTAAACTATTTTAAGCGTCCACGCAGCATCGAGCTTCAATGCACTATCGAAAGTGCAAAAGGGCCATAAGAGTTGCCATAGACTGTCCGATTGATTGTACAATAACGCTAATTTTTCTTGATGAAAGCTAATTTTCTTCACATCACATCGCTTTTAAATCACCCGATATTATGTTGACGGCTCTTAGTAGCGAAACGACATTACGATTTCAAATAAACAGTTAAACGCTATGACCAAATTTGAGAATGACAACAAATCCCCAATCACCAAATCCACAAATGACAAAAAATGTTAAAATCAAAAGGCTGCAATTTTAACATATAGCAGATCTGATAGACCCAAAATTCTAAAAGTACTACTGTATGTTGAGTTCTGATTATCTCCAAATAATTTGGTAAAAAAAAATTGTCAGGGGTGGTTCGGATAATTGAGTTTCGAAAGAAAAGTGAAAAGTGTTGAGACTGTTCAAATCGAGATTTTATCGAATCGATTGATAAATTGAAATTCGGGGATTATGTTTTTGGGGATTTTCTGTTCTGGAACTTTGAGTTTAGGTATTTTTTCTGTGTTTGGGGATTTTGATTATGGCGATTTTCATTATCAGAATTATTATGGAGAGGTTTGTTCATTTGGTTATTTTTGTTCATTTGGGAATTGGGGATACCGTATTATACCCATCGAGATTAAGAATTTAGTTAATCGAGATTCGAGTACGACGTAATGAGACTAGAAATACAATATCCTGTGTCCTTCATTTCGAGGCTGCCCTTTTTCTCAATCCCATTCCAGAGTTGATAATTTGGGATTAATGGTTGTTGTAGTTGGTTGTGTGTAGTCTGTCCCCGGAACTTGTATTGGAGTGCCGTAGTTGAGGTTGAGTCAAATATGAAATCGTGGGGTTTTAAGGCCCAAATTCAACATGTCCATCAGAGCTCAATATTTTAGAATTGGTTGTAGCCCGATTATTGACATAACTGCGAACAATACGAACAGTGTTCGCACATTTTTCGCCGTTCTAAGGTGTTGAAAGTTGGATATGATGAACTAGATATGAAAATCGTGATTGAAACCTTTGACATTCATGTCACTGGTACACAGCCTACTGAGCCACAGACGCTTAGAATTCACAGTGTGCTTCCAAAATTGAAAAACTCGATAAAGGTTGTTCCAAACTTGTCAGTTATCAGTCACAGTCATTTTCCATACAAGTTAACAGATTGCCAGTCAATCAATAAACTGCCAATCTGTCAACTTGTATGGAAATTAACTGTGACTGATGACTGAAAAGTGTGGATCGAACTTAATTCTTCTGCTGGGGTTCTGCTCTTTCAAATAACAAAGTTCCGAATAGTTTCGACAAAGCTGGTAGGTTGCCATGCCGTAATACTACAGGCAAACGCTCCCCAGATGGTCTATCAAATGGAACAATAGGTGAAGAATTTT
Organism: Microchrysa polita; assembly: GCA_949715475.1. Lineage (NCBI taxonomy): Eukaryota > Metazoa > Arthropoda > Insecta > Diptera > Stratiomyidae > Microchrysa > Microchrysa polita. Next base: position 112,949,889 of record OX454416.1, on the reverse strand, counting down.
ACAATTGCATAAGTTACGCGTTGTGCGAATTAAAGAGAACGTTGATACCGATTTTTACGCTTTCATGATATCTAGAGAATCGTGAAAAGGTAATCAAATGGTCTGAGCTTACCTTTCCACAAAGCTATAGATATTATGATTTGAGAACGATTCTCCGCGTAGTAATAATTTGGATAAAAAAAATATTAACCTAAAGCCGGCCCCACACTGACCGGAGTGTGGCACACACCGCACAAAAGATCGGTCCAAGAATGATACCTTGGAGTCGCCCAACCACACTGCTGCACTGCTCCTGCACGGTTTTTCGTATCAATCTTTTGTGCGGTGTTTGCCACATTCCGGTCGGTGTGGGGCCGGCTTAAGGCTATTTTCTATTGTTTTGAAATCTGATTTTGCTAAGAAAAATATTGGGTCAAAATGTTCCAAGGATTTTTCTTAATTTGATTATTATATTTCCCAAAACATTGCTACCCGTTAAGGTCTATGCTGAGTTATACATGTGTCCAAAAAAAAAACATTTTTTTTTGTCAGACATTGAACGTGTGTTTCATGTGACGTTCCTACTAGTTCCCGTCTCTCGAGTTGTATGTGACTCATAAAATACATTTTTTTTTAACCGAAAACGGTAATGACGGTAATGATTCTATGACTATATTTTTCCCGGCCAATGAAAAAGAAAACAAAATAACTGAAAATAAACGGCTCAATTTGCTTTTTGCAACATTGAGCAGTGGCGTAGGGAATTCGGCTTTAGGGCTGGTATTATTTAATACTTATTGGCATTTTCATTGGTTTGAGTATATAGCGCCAGTGCACTGAAATGCACACGACAGTAAAGCTTTGATTCGCGTCGACTCACATTGCGTTGTTTTCGAGTTGCGTCGTTTTAAAAGCAACACCCTTTTTTCGATTTGCTTTGATAATATTTGACTTGCGTCGTTATTCAACTGGCCCTTTCTTACAAAACTCTTACATATCGCTATCGAAAATTCCCAATTCGGTTTGCCGTATTTCGATTTGCGTCACGTTTTCAAGGAACCAATTACCGACGCAAACCGAGGCCCTACGTATTTTAAATTTTGTATTTTAGACATCGGTATTAGAACCTAAAAAAGGAGCTTTATTGTACAATCGACTGGATAGTCTATGATGACTCTAAGATAGATCATGGAAATAAATTCGCGTTTGCGATTGCGAGTGATGTGTGATAGCACACATTCTGGTATACATATATAAAAGCCTAGTCCCAAACCTGAAAAGCTTAAAGCTCAAGTCCGCACATTTTGCTCTTTTGCCTTTATTATAAGGGCAATTTACTCGTGCATTTTTAATTTAAATGATGGATTAACTATAGGAATCTGTAGCTATCACTTCAAATATTATTTAGGGCCAGTTTCTCGTATATCTAATCTTGGTCGCACACAATTTTCAGAAAGCTTTGACATTATATTGAATTGAAGTTTTGTTTATTTTTCATAGTTACGCCATATTTTCCTTGGTTACCCCCTGCGCGCAATGATTCTTTTTTAAATTGCACCAAGCAAAATATGGCACAACTATGCAAAATATACAAAAAATCAATTCAATATAATGTAAAAGGTTTCTGAAAATTGTGTACGCCTTCTCTATACGACAAGACTAACCATTAGTTAAGATGTATGAGAAACTGGCCCTTAGTCGCAATTTAATGCTTAAAGCATGTATCAATTGAGAAGATAGAGCGCTATTATTAGAGGATACTTTGAAAATGTTTCCTGAGACTAAGGCCATAAGGGCCATTGCAGACTGTAGAAACCGACCGTAGGAGCAAACTTTACAACAACAAACCGCATGGATAATCGTACGTACAATTGTTTTTCGGTCGTACGACGCGTTCTGACAATGTTCGTCTGCCGGCCACTATAAAAGCTCTCACTGTACGATTTTTCTATCGTACGGTTTTGTCATAAGGGATGGATAGACCTCGAGAGTGAAATTTATTCCACTGCGATTTTCTCAATACAAATGTAAACTTACTGTCGTGAAATACGTCGCAAATGCTGGGGAATTTCATAAGCTACAATCCGAGAACGGTTCAAAAAATTTTCTAGTCCATTTTATTTTGCTACATATTCCACGCCAGTAAGTATGCATTTTCATTGAAAAAACCGCAGCTGGACAAAAATGTCATTCTCATTCCGCCCGAGGTGTATCCAGGCTTATATTGAGCTTTTAGCTTTTTATGTTCGAGTTTACGCTTTTCAATGAGCTTGTGTGGTTGACAAACACTTGCAAAATCCAACGAGGATGAATAACCAAGTTCTAAGTATAGTGGCATTTAATAGGAAATAGACGTACTATAAGGCTCACCTCACACGAGGACACTTAAATTTCAACAACCCAACGGCCAGACAGCCGCCTAGTCTTTGGATCGTAGAAACTTTAGTATCCCCGCGTAAGATGTCCCCTATTAAGTACGCACGCTACTTTGAGATATAAAAAAAAAGAATTCCAAAAAAAGAACCACCACCATCACCTTACATCCCCAATCCTCGATTCCTTTCACTCTTCTACTTTTACTGTAACCATATAGTGACAACTCTTCGAAAATATTGGCAACATGTAGGCAGTAGAGACTTATAATTTTTATGGTAAGTGCAAAATGTGGTCACCGAGCATCCTTTGCACAAAACGTAGAAAATCGTATAATTTTGTTTTGTGACTGATGTGGAGTTTGTCAACAACAGGAGCATGTTAAACTTTTTCGAAATTTCTATACAAATGTTAATAATAATGTCCTCTATACATATTTAACCTCATTTTGAGATTGACAAAGTGTCATAGAGACGAAATGGAATAAGTCACTGGCGCCGACTAATAATTAAATTCATACTAATATTTTGAAAAAAAAAATATAATTTATGTCTATAAAATATTAAAAAACAAATCTTTGGGTTAATTACAAAAAAAAAACTGTTTGTCAGATTGTCAAATGAAAAATTAAATTTCTCGGTTTAGTTTAGCATGTTCGAAACCTTAAGTCGTATGAATAATAATGCTCGTACTCCTCGTTTACTGAGCATGATTTCAGCATTTATTGGGAGAGTCCTCGCGTTATACGACAAAGTTAGAAAAGGAAGAGAGCTTGTACACTACATTGAATTGAATGTTTGTTTACTTTTGCACATAGTTACACTATAATTTGAAAAAGGATGAGAGTTTTAGCAAAACGTACAAACTATCGTCTACGTCTTTGAAATTTGCCACAAAAATTCGATTGCGTACAGCACACAATACAATATATACGACAATTTTGAACTAACAATCACGACACGACTCGACAATATCGACTGCTTAACGTATATACGTTAAATACACGACCTACAAAGTCTACTTGGGAAATTCAAAGTTGTCGTATACTATTTCGTGCACGGCACGCAAGCAAGTTTATCTTCTGATTTCCAAAGACGTAGACGATATTTTTCGCGGGTAAGACTGTTTTTCATGGTGAGATTTTTGGCACTTTAGAAAACGTTCTTAATTCAATGAATGCAGCTTTAAGAAAAAAAGCTGCATTCAAAGGTACCCTTATTTGGTTCAGAACACGACAGGACAAAATAACTTTTTTTTTACAAATCCTGTCCCGTTAATTTTGGGCAAATTTGTATAGAAAGCAATCCTACTCGTATTTTAGAGCAAAAAGTGAGCTAATCTTTAAATTTAAGACTTTACCGCGTCAAATGCTTAAATCGAGCATTTTTATTCATATGACAATGTTACTCATGTATCTTCAATTTTTGTGCTGTTACATTATTTAACACAATCGAACAGAACAACAAAACATGTAGGGAAAAGGACGTAAACACTTTTTGTGGACATGAGAATCATCTCATTTTCTTTCAATGCCTTGATTAGTTGATTTTTTTGCGGGAATTCCGTTTTTTTTTTGTGTTTTTATAGTTATACTTATTTGTATACAATTGTTAACGGTTGTAGATGTCTTTAGAACTACAAGTGCCATATAGTATAATATGAAAACTTAACAAAATAAAAAATAAATCACCATTTTATCAAACGTAGATATTCGAATAATACCATATATAATATTCACATCACTATTGAAACGATTCGCTTCTAAACAAATGAAATTGACAAATATTATCTTAACCCTTACCATTACATAATAATAATAAACAAAATCATTTTTATGAATAATATTAAGTTGCATTGCATCTTTTTGTATTTTGTAGCAAAGAAACAAACAACAAGAACAATCAAACAGTTGAATTTACTAACAATTACGTTTATTTATTATATCAAAGTATTACTCGTAGTTTGTAAGAAAACACAAGTATGATAAAGGTAGAAATTTTTTTGGCAGCAGTTGGCGAATAAAAGTGCTATCTTTAATTTTCAGGACCAAAAGGAAAAAAATGTATGTTTGTTAGTAAAGCACAGAAGTATAGTAATCCTCAAAATCGAGATGGTTTAAAGTTGAAAAAAAGCAGAGAAAATCTCCTGTATTACTAACAAACACACATTAGATAATTCAAAATATCCAATTTTCAGCTCAAAAGTTCAAGCTCACTTTTATCTATCGAAAGACATATACACACTGACCATAATACCTAACCATTTGGCAGCATGATTGGCAGACTAAAGATCAAAGAATACACATTAGAAAAAATTTACAGAAGCATGCAACATCAAAGAATGAAGCATGTCTACGAAATTGTATTGGAAATAATACAGAGTATTATGCATGGGTGACGGAATACAAGTACTCTTGGCTTGGTTTAGACATCAACTCTCGATAGCAATAAAAGTGAGCTTGAAATGTTTGATTTAAAAAAAAATAATTTTCAGATGATCGCCAATTAAATACTTAAATATTATACAAATAACGCATAAAGACCTGGCTTTTTCAAAGCCTGTTTTTGCGTTGCTTTTTATTCTTTTGTGATTGTGGCAATCGTTCCCCGCTATTTCGCGATTTTGACGGCAAGTGATGTACTTCGTCGTGACAGCGCTGCTATACTGCAATGAACAAATAGTGGTGATGGACATTGCGACGTTATTTCGCAATAATCTACGCTCCTCCAAAACAAATATCTCTTCGAGGCTTGGGTATGACACGTCTGAGGACGAACATTCCTCATACGTTACCAACCGTCTAGCTTTCGACCAGCTATGTTCAGCAGCAAAATGCTAGCTAAAGATAATCTGCCGGATCGGCTTATTTCATCCTTTAAAATTAATGCGTCACAAGATGTCGACATCCCATTGGATACGTCATTCTGGCCTCCTGAGCTCATTGTTAAGGATTTTGTGAAGCGTACGTAATTTCGTCGATGCCACACCCAAGACGCGAACGTTAAACATATCTTTATTAACGAAATACTAGAGTTCGCAGAACCAAATTGAAGGAATTCTACTTGTCAACTATTACGTCTGGACATGACGTTATTTGTATTTATGAGACCTGGCTCGATTCTACCATACAATAACATCATACAATATCTTCCGCGATCGTAATCGGTAAAGCAGACGGCGCGCCGGGGTGCATTAATCGCGGTAAATAATAAACCTACTTTTTCTCTTTTGTATACCTGAACTGAGAGGACATTTAACTGCTTGCATATGCCGGCAAACTCTAATTTAGCTACTAATGATCTTGTTACTCTAATGTTTACCGCATATTAAATAGTCAAACATTCCCAAATGTTGTCATTTGTGGCGACTTTAACCTTCCTCACATTCAATCTTGTCGATTTTATTTCCACCAAAATTGGTAGATCTATAATTTTTCTATCAGAACCGTATCCTTATGTGCGTATCGATTGCCATGACCCGCTGTTACTCCTGGAATTGTCTCTTAAAACTTCGAGCTCTAGCCTGCCTCGTAAGCATGGAAAGCTTAATTTCCAGAAGGCAGACAATAGCGCTCTAAACTCATGGCTTGCTGATATTGACTGGTCGAATGTTTTGGAACATCTTGATTGTTAGTCTGCTGTTTTCACTTTCTATAATATTCACTTTGACCTCATCCCCACATTTGTTCCCATTTATACTTCAAAGTCCCGCAAAAGCTTCGTTTGGTTTACGACCGAAATTTTCCTTCGAAAAAAGAACCGTGGTCGTTTACGTTATAAGCGCTTTAGAAACAGAACCGACCTAATTTTGTTTCGAAAATTTGAAACGGAAGCCAAAAAACTTATTACGGCGGCCAGAACTGCATACTTCACCAGCGAAGAAAAGTCCATCCAGCGAAACGAAAGTAAACAGTTTCGGTCGTAGGTGTGCATTCTCCGCTCAACCTCGCCTTTGTCTTCTAAGATATGTTACCTCAACGTAACTGGTACCGAACCTCAATCAATCTGTGAGTTATTCGCCACATACTTTTCCTCCGTATATATGCATCCTCCGAACCCTTCTCGTTTCTCACTGATCCTTGTAATTTCTCTTTTCTTCTCACATCAGGGAAACTAACAGTAAGGGAAACTAACTAACTAACTTGCTGGAGATTACCAAAATGTTTGATTTTCAGCAAGACGTACATGTTGTTTATACGGAATTGTCGAAGGCTTTTGATTCGCTGAGTTTTCAGAAACTTCTGTCCAAACTTATAACTTTCGATATTCCAATATCAGTGATAAAATGGCTCGATTCATATCTTGCTGACCGTAAAGATCAAGTAACTTTCAATAATTGCTTATCCTGGTCCCTCATTCCCACATCCGGTATCCCACATGGATCCATTCTGGGGCCACTGCTAATTATTATTTTTTATTAATGACCTGAAGTCTTCTCCCCATTGTCTTTTCCTTACACCATCAATAGCATACCTATCTCAAGGGTGTGCTCATTTGACGATTAAATTTTACTCACCACTACGATGATGTAGTAAATCGAGCCTCAAAACTTGTAGCGTTTGTCCTACGCAGTACTTCGTAATTTCGGTGTATTTAGTCAGCTGTTCGATTCTTCTGTTCTATTGTTCGAAGCTTTCTTGAATACGCTAGTGTGGTTTGGTCTCCTAATAGCCAAATAACTCATTTCAATGATATTGAGGCTGTACAAAGAAATTTTACCAGAAGGCTTTGCTATAAATTTAGCATACCTTACACTTCATTGTCCCGGCCGTCTGCTTTTCCTCAATTTGCGATCTTTGAAAGCTCGAAGAATTCTTTTAGATTAATGCTTTGTCACGGACTTATTGACTGCAACTTAATGGGTGGTATTCGATTCAGAACTCGGATTCGTCCTTCGCGCATTACAAACATTTTCGATCCGCGCCGCGCCGTTGGCTAGGCTGGCAATCAATCCTCTACTTAAAATGATGAGGGTACATTATGGACTCCTGTTTGGTCCTTTTTCATTGAATTTTAAATACCGTATCTGGGAAAATCGTTACAATTACTTGTTAGGTTGCTACTTCTTTGAGCAACCCTCATTACTCTCCATGCTGCAAGGCGCTATTACAAAAGCTGAGGCTACTTTCGGCAAGTACTAGCTACTTTTTTACTATACTTAGTATAGTTTTTAGGTTAACGACTTACAGTAAACAACAATTTCGTGGTCTTTTGTGCCTAAGGATACCTTCGCTTTTGGACTCAGTGATGACTATACAATTTATCATAGTTGGACAAAAAAATGTCGAAAACGGTCTGACATCGTTTCACTATCTAAAGTTAAAAAATCGTGTTATCAGCGTCAGCTCTTGCCCTTACGTCGCCTCGACAAGAGGACAAACTGCCGCCCCTTAGGTACTGTATCAGGCAGATTTATAGGAGATTGTACTCGACTCGTATGTACATCGTTGAAAGAGACGGGTAGTTTTCCCTAACTTCCTTGCACACTGCATAGCCGATAAACTTCAATTAGCCGGATTTCTTCAGTGGTTTCAACGTCCGTGGCTTATGTTTAAAAAATACGTCATCTTGAGAATCCTGGGCCTAACCCGGGATTTTGGGGATGGAAGGTCAGGGAGCGGCGCGAACCCCCTTCTCCTGGCCGATGATAACGGTATATTTTTTTCTTACTTTTGTACTCCAGAAAAAATCGATATAGAGCATATGAAAATTTCTGTACTAGAAATCTGCGTGTTGGAGGTATTCAGTTCGCACCTGGTCGCAACCGTAATTTTAGAAATATTTCATTCTGGTGGTCTCGATTATTCCGAGACAGGTGTTCTAAAAGTCTGTCATCCGCACAATGCAGTTAAGACTGTAATTTCAGGCATTTAATATCCGAAACTTGAACACCCACATGTAAGTGTCATTAACATCTATAGATCCTGTAATTTGGCAATTCCGTAGCCTAGACTCAAGTTTTTTTTTTGTGAGAATCTTAACCACCTATTTTTGCGATCATGTTGCCCAACCAACCTCATCCAAGAAAATATGTATTTCGGCGCCATTTTAAAGACTATCTGAATTGCCCTTTCTCAAATTTTGGATCTCTTTTCTAACAAAGTTTTTCTTATATAGTTTAATGACTTGAAGAAATTCCGAGCTAGGTCAATGCGACCTGAACGAAATCCTGCCTTGTTATAAAGAACAAGGGCGGAGCTAGTTAGATCGGGGAACCTAGTCAAGGAGAAGATCGTGCTGTCGAAAACGCATAAAAAAATAGTGATTAAAACGATGCTTTTCCGCATTAAATTTCTAACAGGAGAGTGCGTTTTATTATTTTAACTCAATAATAAAATTTCGTTCTATAATTTCGTCCTCTTTATAAAAATTAGGTTGCACTCCCCTTTGGTAATAACTAGAGATCATACATAGCAGTTCCAATTATAATCCTTAATGCTGGTCAAAAGAAGAGGTACTAAATGTTCAATTGGAGGACGAAATTATAGCACATAATTGTTCAAGAAGGAGTTGATTAGAGCCTATTTGAGCGAATTGAATCACTATACTTTTCGGAAGTAGAGGGCGGGTGCTAGCATCACAGACGTACAATTTGCGCAACTCTTACTTAGCATTTTAGGATTCTAAATACAGCACCTTATATCAAGTGTGGACCGTTCAAAGCTTCGAAAGGAGTTTGCATCTTCAAAACACAACTTTCAAAGGAGAACTAATGATACAGTTGATAAATAAATGAATCTTTAATCCTTTTTTCTACTAAGAAATTGATGTGCTTCTCTACCTATCAAAAAACCTGCCTTATTTTATTTCGCCCCTTTTTATTTCATCTGTAGGTTGCCTTCCACCAAATCGAAGTTGAAATTCAAGTTTTCCTTCTTTGCTCGAGTGCTAGCCAAAAAGCCGCACAGGCGACCGCCCGATTTGACCTCCTAGAGGAGATCCAGATCATCCATAATTATACCCTATACCCATAAGATGGTATAGGGTATATTGTTTTTGTTACGCCGATATTATGTAACACCTCAAAGGAGCCACCGGAAGTATGGGAAAGTATATATCAGGGTCGGTCCCTGAATCGAATAAGCCATGTCTGTCTGTCTGTCTGTCCGTGTGTCTGTCTGTTAGCACGATAACTTCCGAAATAATGAAGCTAGCGGTTTGAAATTTTGGTCAAATGTTTGTTTTGCTAAAATCTTGAACGGTATTGAAAATGGGCCAAATCGGACCACGGGTTCCCCTACCTCCCATATAAACTACCCCTCCTTGATATTTTAATTCAGCCATTACTTTCGGTAGAATATCGATATCGACTTGAAATTTTGATCAATGTCTCATCCTGACATATACTTTTAGTTGATGAAAAGTGGAGTAGGTCCGACTACCCCTACCCCTACTTCCCCTACAAAGTTAAATTCAGCCATATCTTTTCATATAATGTCACGAAAAACTTCAAATTAGTATCAAATGGTAGCCGTTGGATGCCTTGACAAGGTAGCAAAGATGTGTCGGGTCCGACGCATCTACCCCTCCCTCCCCCACAAAAAATATGAAATTGAATATTGTGGGTTTTGCGTGCCTTCTAGGTCTGTACATGGGTATAGGGTATACACTCATCGTGCTATTCGCACGATTAGAACTCGGTCTCGTTTTTTTTTTACTTTGCCTGTGACCGGGGGAACAAGACACAATATGTAATTACAAGTGACGCACTAAATGTGATAATAAATGTTAGCCCGAGAATAGTGTTTTAGCGGCGCTAAACAATAGCTGTAGCGCCGCGTCCGAAGCAGCGGCCTTTTTCTGGCAGCAAACACAATTATGTACATACTTATCATTCCTTACGAAAGGCGCAAAAAGGAGGCTGCAACGTTACTTAAGTCAATGTAATATTAGCAAACAGTATATGAGAGAATATTCGTACGAAAATGTTTGAAAAATGTCCAGCTTTCAAGCGAAAATAAACATATCGACTTACTCACTTATTTTCATTAAAGAAAAAACTGTGGAAAACTTCATTAGAACAATCGTACGCTCATTGTACATTGAAGAAGTGGTATTTGGGGTAAAATAAAAGTTCAAAGTGGAAGTCGAAACATATTTGCCTGTATTGGATTATGTTATGTGCAGAACTGACACGCCTATCAATAGATGATGTACAGTAGAACCCCGATAATCAGGATTGATTGGGACCGGACACCATCCGGATTATCGAATTATCGGATTTTTGAAATGCACCTATTAACACTCCGTTAAACGATAGTAATGCTGAAACTGATCAGAATTCAATTATTTCTAACTGAAATACTTATTTTATGGTCGAAATAGCTGTTTTCTTTGAATCTAGGGCTCACTACGATAATAAAAAATTTATAAAATTTTAACGTTTTTCAAAATCTAAGAAAATCTGAATTATCGAATATCCGTATTTTCGGGGCTCTACTGTACGTCTGAATGAACGAATTAATGATGTTGCGAGCCTTTCATGATAACAATAACTGTCGGGATTTTGTTGTGATGCAAGAGAAACAAAAATTGCTACGTCATTATTTTTGAAAAACAAAAGCAGCCTATGGAAGATGGTTTTCTTCCTCATTAAAACCTCCCCCCCCCAGTCTTAAGGCAAATTCGGCATGGCAAACGTTATGTTTAATATTCAGTAGAAAATAATAATAAACAAAATGTCGCAACAGTGCATAGGAGAGGGGCATTTCGGAAAAGGGAGCATGATAAAATCTATTATAACAGTAAATCAAGCAACATAGACATACAGGTGAGAAAGCACAATTTAATTTCGAGTTTTCAAGGTAAACGCTGATATGAGAGTAAAATGCACTTAAGGGTAGTTTGGAAGAGGAGGAAGGAGGAGGAAGAGGAGCGAAACATTTTTTTCAAAATGGAAATATTCTTTTCAACCTTTGCAATAATTAATTGGATACATTTTGATTTAGGGCGATTTTTAAATTCGACAATACTAGGGTGGTAGTGCTAACTTGACTGTCAATCTATAGCACTATCAGAGGATATTTTTAAGATTTCGCAATTGATTCGCGACCAAATTGTGACGTACTATATGTCAGCGATTAAAGCGATTACATATTCCTATAATTGTTATTATTCTTAAAAACAAGTTCAGCCTATATGTCTTGCACAAGGGTGAATTGTCCAGTCCTATTGAGGTGAATAATGGAGTCAGACAAGGCTGTATTTTATCACCAATGCCATCAACGTCGTAATCTGCGATTCTCTACGCGACCATAAAAGTAAGGGTATCAGGTGGAAATTATTCAACACCTGGACTACGCCGACGACATTTGCCTTCTCTCAAACACACCAGATCATCTGGCTCAAATGACGGATGCTTTGCATCGTGAAAGTCGAAGTGCTGCCTTAAAAATTGATGCCACAAAGCAGTGGCATAACGTACGGTGTTCCATGTGTTCGGTCGCACACGGGCCCCCGACCATTAAGGGCCCCCTAACGTAGTGAAGAGGAGTTGGAAATTTTGAACTGTGATTAAAAAAATATTATTTTTTTACTTCTGGGTCATTGCAACATTGATGCTAGATTTAAAGCGGATGAACAAGTAAGAAGTGCTCTTGAGCGTCACGTTTTTCTTTGTTTCGAAGTGGTTTGTAGCTAAAATTTCAAGGAACATTTTATTGTTGCGCTGAATTCCCGTTACCAGGGATGGACTTAGCTTTTGTGAGGCCCATACCTAATGCTCGTATCCATCCTGTTTTTGACAGGATCTGTCACCTGTTAACCTGTCATACTGCACTTATCCCGAATATTTTGTTTTTATCCTAATTATACCCTATACCCATAAGATGGTATAGGGTATATTGTTTTTGTTACGCCAATATTATGTAACACCTCAAAGGAGCCTCCGGAGGTATGGCAAAGTATATATATAAATGATCAGGGTCGGTCACTGAATCGAATAAGCCATGTCTGTCTGTCTGTCTGTCCGTGTGTCTGTCTGTTAGCACGATAACTCCTGAAATAATGAAGCTATCAGTTTGAAATTTTGGTCAAATGTTTGTTTTACTAAAATCTTGGACCAATGAAAATGGGCCAAATCGGAAAACGGGTTCCCCTACCTCCCATACAAACTACCCCGCCTTGATATTTTAATTCGGCCATAACTTTCGATATAATATCGCTATCGACTTGAAATGTTGATCAATGTTTCATTCTGACATATACTTTGAGTTGATGGAAAGTGGAGTAGGTCCGACTACCCCTACCCCTACCTCCCCTACAAAGCTATATTCAGCCATATCGTTTGATAGAATGTCGCGAAAAACTTCAAATTAGTATCAAATGGTAGCCGTTGGATGCCTTGATAAGATGTGCCAGGTCCGACCCATCTACCCCTCCCTCCCCCACAAAAAAATATGAAATTGAATATTTTGGGTTTTGCGTGCCTTCTAGGTCTGTACATGGGTATAGGGTATACACTCATCGTGCTATTCGCACGATTAGAACTCGGTCTCGTTTGTCCTGTTTTTGGACGTCAAGTAGGCATTTCACCAAATGTCAGACAGCTGACTCACTTAAAGTCATAAAAAATGACAAATTAGATAATGTATGAATAATATCAAAGCCCTCATTCTGTAAGGCCGTAGGCAAGAGAATCGTACTGAAATTGCTGAATACTACAGTAATTGGTTGATGTTTGGCGTAGGTACAGATCGTGTCGAAGCTATAGGAATGGGGGATTACAAAACGCATGCCAAGGAGGGAGGTCAGAAAATAAAATTGTTCTCTGATCACACTGTACAATGTTAGCTATTGAGTATGCAAAAATCCCGCAAATTTCTGCGCTATTTGTATTTCTGGTTTTCTTTTTTCTCGTCCTGATTTTTCAATAGCGTTGTCGTGCCGAACGATGAAATTTGCAGCATTTGCCCTGCCTTTTCCGCAAAAAATAAACATACGAGCGTTATTCATACCAGAAAAATGTAAAGCAATTATTGCAGTTCTTTTCTTCTGTTTATTTTTAAACTTTAAATTTTCACTTTCGGTCTTTTTTCAAAAGTACGATATTTTTAGCTGAATTTTCGCTGAAAGTCTTTAAATCGCAGCAATAAAAACAGGATTCATCCATATTAACAAAAGAAAGTACTTCTCCCATTAACAGCTGTGGTACTAAAAGCAAATTCCAATAAACAGAAAAAATCCACCCGGTTCATAGCGCGATTTCATACGAAATCGTGGTAAAATGTAGTGAATTTCGCTGAGTGCATGCAAGACACATCTATGCAAATAAATGTCACTTTTACAGTCGCTCGTTATCAACCTGTAAGTCTAAATTTCTCCCACAAACACAAATCATTGACGTAGATTTTCATATGCCACACACACACGGTCAACCCGAATCCATTTTTTTTATATTCGTTCTGTCAAAATCATACATTTTCTTGGATTATGATTGAGCGAAAAACTAAAAAAATGAATTCGGATTCTCCGTATGTGGGCGACATAAGTCAGATCGTGTAAAATTTGTGTAATAAACTAGAACGATAGTGTTAACAGGATCCGAGATTTCATATTAAATCTAAATTTCGTTGTCAATCGCGTTTTACAAGAACCTGGTAGCCGTCTACAAACAAATTCTTGATTTGAACTAAACAAATTTATTTCAACCCGTTTACTTGTTTGAATCGTCAGGTTTTAGCAAATCCTGTCGCAAGTGTGAATTCCCTATAAACAAAGCCCTGCAATTTCAATTTTTTCCAAATCGGGCGTAATACGTATAGAAGTGGTTTGGACCATTTTTTTAATTAATTATAAATTATTACAGTGTTAGGGGCCCCCATTTCGATCTCGAACACAATATATTTTAGAAACGTTACGCCACTGCCACTAAGACTGAATACATGAGCTTGTCATCAGGAGGGCAAAACACTATTTCTATCTCCGGACAACCGATAGAAAAAGTCGAGAACTTTACTTACCTTGGAAGCGTAGTGACAGCGGATGGTGAGGCTGATGCCGATGTAGAGTCGCGCATAAATAAAGCCCGAGCAGTATTTTTTCAGTTTGACTCCTCTCTGGCAAATCCACAACATCTCCAGAAATACCAAACTATGGATCAACGAAAGCAACGTAAAATCCGTGCTTTTATATGGGTGTTCGACGTGGAACCAGTAACCAGTAACATTACCACCAAACTGCAAACTTTCGTGAGTGCCCTGTGGCATGGGTCGCGAATAATGCCACCGCCTTTCCCGGCGTGTCGTAGAAGGCGACTAAAAAGGGACCTAATCCAAGGTGGATCAGCATGCGCCGAGGGATGCATGGTCAAGAGGGTGCTTGGCCGCTAGTATGCGAAGGTCGCAGGCAACCATGACATCTGAAGCCTGAGGCACGTTTTAACATCAACAAGACCTCCCATAGGTTAGTGTGTGTGTGTATGGGTTGCCGCGTCTGGAGATAGCCGGCGGACGTAAAAGGAAAGTCCATAAATTTACTTATTTCCACACACTAGTGCCAAAAACACAACCTTTCTCCAAAAGGTGTAAAAGAATGGAAGGCCTTATGGAAATTCACGCAAATACAAGCACTACCCCGCCGGGCACTACTTCTGCTATGCGGTTGAGTGATCCCGGGGCGAACCTAGTTCGCGCCAGAGCTCGACGGTTTCCGGGGGCGAGCAATATAAGGCAGTCCAATTACATTGTGGAGAAGCTGAGGGTTGCAAGCTGGAATGTCGGTTCCATGACGTCAAAGAGCGAGGAGATTGAGGATATCATGAAGCGGAGAGGGATAGACATTATGTGCGTGCAAGAGACAAAGTGGCGAAATACCCATATCGACAGAGCCCGGTTTCTTACGAATTCCATGAAGTACAAATTGTACTACTATGGAATTACAAACCAAAGAAACGGAGTTGGCATTATTCTGGCGTCGTCTTTACTTGGCAGTATAATAAGTGTCGCGAAGAGAAGTGACCGCTTGATCAGCATCAAATTGGTTATCTGCGGAAGGGTGTGGAACGTAATAAGTGCCTACGCTCCCCAAGTGGGACTGCCACCAGAAGAAAAAGAGGCATTTTGGAACGACGTTGACACCCTAATTCAGACCATTCCAGATACCGAATTGGTGTTCTTGGGAGGAGATTTAAATGGCCATGTGGGTGAATCAAATTATGATTACGAGGATTGCCATGGTGGAAAGGGTAGCCCTTCAACGGTCAGAAATGACGAAGGTGAAGCTATTCTGACCATGTGCAGATCGCATGGTTTGGTCATCCTAAATACATGGTTTGTGAAAAACGAGAGACACCTAATCACCTACAGTAGTGGACACGGAGATAGGAAACACGAAACGCAGATCGATTACCACCTCTGTTTCGATTTTATGAGAAGGTGGGTAAGAGACTGCAAGGTGATCTTGGGTGAATCTGTCGTCAGCCAACATCGTTTGCTCCTGTCAGAATTTATTTTGAAAGCAGGAGGAGCAAGAAATAGAAGAACTCCCAAGCCTGTCGAAAAAATCAAGTGGCACAATCTCACAAACGACAACTTTGAAGCTGTAGTAACTCCATTCATTGATAAAATGACGGAGTGGTTTCAAAACAACATAAACTGCACCGAGCACAGTCCAACACAAATGTGGAATAGTTTCGCTGAAATGTCAGTAGGTGAGGCGGAAAAGGCACTTGGAGTTTCGAAAGGTCCACTCCACACGAAGAAAGAAACATGGTGGTGGAACACCGAAACTAAGGAAGCAGTGCAAGCCAAATCGAACGCATTTAAGGCATGGACGAAATGTGAGTCAAGCAGTGAAGCCGAACGGGTTCAACTTCGCGAAAATTATATGCAATGCCGGAAGAAAGTAAAGCGCTTGGTAGCTCAAGCAAAGGCGAAGGCAGCTGAGAAATTCTACCAAGAATTAGAAACTCAGACTGCGACCGAAGAACCGTCTTTGCGCGAGAGACCTAAGCACGACGCCAGGATATTTAGGGTCGCAGCCCAAAGGAGAAGGAACGCTCGGGAAATACAGGCGCCAAAGTACGTGGAGGACTCGCAAGGAATGTTGCTGATTGACGATACGGCAATTTGTAGCAGGATGCGAGAGTATTTTGACGAACTTCTAAATGAAGAATTTCCTCGAGCAGCTTTTCGAGATGTTGAGCCGAATACCACAAATATTGAAGATATCTCAGAGGAAGAGGTGATGGAGGCAATGCATCAGATGAAACGCGGAAAGGCAGTCGGACCGGACAAAATCCCCGCGGAATTTTGGTTGAAAATGGAAAATGTCGGGCTTAGTTGGCTCACAGTTCTCTTCAACAAAATCAAAGGTGGGCAACCGATGCCGATGCTTTCAGGGAAAGTTTTCTTCTTCCTTTCTATAAGAACAAGGGAGACTCACGCAAACTCAACAACTATAGGGCTATAAAGTTAACACCTCATACACTAAAGATCTACGAGCGAGTTGTCTGCAACCGATTGAGAAAGATTGTGCGGTTGAATGACAATCAATGCGGCTTTGTTGAAGGTCGATCTACAGTCGATGCGATTCAGTGCATTCGTATTGCGATGGAAAAGTATAGAGCAGCACGAAAGGACTTGTACTTTGTGTTCATCGATTTGGAGAAGGCATTCGATAGAGTACCTCGTGATCTGATATGGTTGGCCTTGAGAGCACTTAATGTCCCCGAGGCATACGTCAGGATGATACGAGACATGTATGATGGAGCTACGACTAAGGTTAGATGCACAGCCGGTGAATCAGAAGAATTTCCGGTGAATGTCGGAGTACACCAGGGCAGTGTATTGAGTCCGTTGCTCTTCAACATCATCATGTGCTACTTATTAACACGTGTCTCCGACGGCCTAGAAATATCTCTTCTTTTTGCTGATGATATAGTCCTCAGTAGCCCAAACATCGTTGCCTTGCAAGCTGCGCTTACAAAATGGTGTGACATTCTGGAGGAGCATGGACTGAGGGTAAGTATAACAAAGACTGAGTTCTTATGCTGCCCATTCTCAGACCCAGATGCACCGATACCAGATATGTACGTCAAAGGAGAGCAGCTTAAGTCTTGTACCAAGTTCAAGTACCTTGGCTCGATGGTGAACAGCGGAGCTACATGCGATGATGACATCAAACATCGCACAAAGGTTGGGTGGATGAGGTGGAGAGAAAACTCTGGAGTTTTCTGCGATAAGAAAATGCCACTGAAGCTAAAGGGCAAGTTGTACAAAACGGTTGTACGTCCCGCACTCATGTATGGATCAGAATGCTGGACCATGTATGAAGGTTACGCGAAAGAAATGACAGCGACTGAAATGAAAATGTTACGCATGTCAGTTGGTGTAACCAAAAGGGACCACATCAAGAGTAGCTACATCCGAGGCAGCTTGTCCATAGACCAACCAATCACCGAAAAGCTCGAAGACCGACGAATGAATTGGTATTGCCATGTTCAAAGGCGTCCGCCTGAGAACCCCGCAAAGAGAGCGATATCAATGGAAGTTCCACTTGATGGACCCAAGGCCAGAGGCAGACCGAAGAACACCTGGATGTGTCAAATGAAAAAGCAACAACAACGCATTGGTCTCGGCGATGACACGATCCAAGATAGAGCTGCCTGTAGAAATATGCTGAGAAATTATCGCCAAAACGGGCGATGTGCCTACACCGCAGGTCGAGCAACGCGGAACCATGGAGCGGTATAAAGAACGAGGCAAGGAAGAAGTGCAAACTTTCGTGAATCAGTGCCGACGCATTCTACGAATTCGCTGGCCTGAGGTAATATCCGTATCTAA
Source organism: Microchrysa polita (assembly GCA_949715475.1). Lineage (NCBI taxonomy): Eukaryota > Metazoa > Arthropoda > Insecta > Diptera > Stratiomyidae > Microchrysa > Microchrysa polita. Next base: position 112,931,756 of record OX454416.1, on the reverse strand, counting down.
CGACGACCTTCTCAAAATTACTCGCCAAAATCGACATCAAAAGGCAAAAGTGGCAGTGGATAGGTCACACACTTCGAAAGGAGCCAAAAAATATTGCAAAACAGGCTCTAGATTGGAATCCTCATGGAACCAATGCTAGCCGTGGTGTGGGACGACCCAAAAATAATGGAGAAGATCTGTTGAGGCAGAGGGAAAATCTATAGGCAAATCGTGGGACCAGCTAAAGGCGATTGCTGCTAATAGGCAGAGGTGGAAAAGAGGCGTAGTCAATGCCCTATGCCTCACTAGGGGTTAAAAGGAAGCAGACAGAGATTTTTTGAAGAGTAAAGTACCTAGATACTAGGGTTCCTGGCTGTGTATGCTGTCAATATTAATATTTTGAGACCATGAATTAAGCACCCGTGACTTTTGACATCAGCTCTCGCAATCAAAAATGTTCATAGACCTTAACCATTCCTCCAAATACATACTCCTTAAGTAAAAGTTGAAACCATACGTTCACGGAACTGTTGTTTTAGCAGTTGGTCCTGGTCGTATGTGAATAATGTTTCGAGAATGGATTTTCCCGGAGGAACATGCCTGCGCATGTAGTTAGATTTTCTAAAACATTTCTAAACTTACCGCATTCGACCACAAATAGGATGTTGCCACTCACATCAACGTACAACTACCTGAGGAAAGCACTGCTGCAGTGAGTAGTTAACCAGACTCGTGGAATTGCGTATACACATTATAATGTGAGTGAACACGTCAATTTTACGTATTGTTAGTAATTTAGGGTTTAGGTTTAGGGTGGACTAGAAAAACCTCTCATTGAATCTATAATTTGAAGGACATCAGCTTCAGAAACGGATGTAAAATTAGTTAATAAATTTCCCTCGCTTATATAATGGGTTAATTGGGACACTGCCTCATCATCTGGAATTTGGTTTGCCATCGTTGTTCCCATCATACAAAAGTGTTTATTTAGTAGATTGGCACATTCTATATATTCTATATATATCACATTATAATGTGAGTGAACACGTCAATTTTACGTATTGTTAGTAATTTAGGGTTTAGGTTTAGGGTGGACTAGAAAAACCTCTCATTGAATCTATAATTTGAAGGACATCAGCTTCAGAAACGGATGTAAAATTAGTTAATAAATTTCCCTCGCTTATATAATGGGTTAATTGGGACACTGCCTCATCATCTGGAATTTGGTTTGCCATCGTTGTTCCCATCATACAAAAGTGTTTATTTAGTAGATTGGCACATTCTATAGGGTTGTCCTTCACATTTATGAGTTGCCCTTCAACCTTCAAGCTTTTTATCTTTCCCTGTTTTTTATTAGCATTTATCACTGATGTGATGGTTTCCCAGACTTTTTTTTTTTTTGAACCCGCATCTTGGATTTTATGTTTATAATACTCGTCCTTTGATATACGGACTAAGTTTCTAAATTTGTTTTTAAATGATCTGAAGTATGTTTTAAGTTGTAGGTTGTTAGGGTTGTTTTTCAATGCTTTATGTAGTTTATCTTTTTTCCTTAGTGAAATCATTAAACCGTGGGTCATCCAAGGCTTAATTTGTCTCAGCTTGTGAGTTAAGTTTGTCACAATAGTCGCTTTTTCCGAGTTTTCCTTTAGAATAGTTGCAAATTTCTCAGCAGCCAAATTTACGTCTGAGCAAGTGTTAACCTCACACCAGTCCTCGTTTTGAAGTAATCTTTTGAAAAAATCATAATCTACTCTTTTTATTGATCTAAAGGCTGTGGTTTTTGCCATATCTTGGTGTTCATTATGTCGGCAAATACTAAAACATATTGCTCGATGATCAGTGATAGAGCAATCAATGACAAATGATGTCAGACTACTCTGATCAACAAGATTTGAAAATATGTGATCTATACATGAAGGCTCATGATTCACAAAGGGGTCTACTCTTGTTGGAATGTTAATTCTGGAAATAAATCCGTGTCTGCTCATCAGACCCAAATACCTGTCACCAATCTCCCTTCGTTTATCATCCCCAATCTCAACGTTGATATCACCGATTATAATAGTATCTTTCAAAAGGTAATTTTCAATTTCTAACAAAAACAACTCACTATCACCTGCAGGAGACCTGTATAAAGCTATAATGTTGAGAGTAGTGGTCTTAACTTTAATGACGATTTGCATACAGTTGCAATTTGTTAACTTTACTTCATGAAATTCAAAGTTACCAACCATATCATTTTTCATATATGCTATTAGTCCACTGTTTTGATTAAAATTATTGGTGGTATAAAAAAGTTCATAACCATCTATAGAATATAGTTCAGAAACTGGTAATTCTCTACAGCCTAGCCAACATTCACCCAATACTATTATATCAAATTTTACACGCAGATTCTCTAGCATCAACAAGAATTCATCAAAATTTTTGTTTATGCTCCGTATGTTCAAATATATACAAGATATTTCATTATTAAAGAACGTTAGATTATTTGCATTATCTAGAAATTGGCAAGAGTATTCAAAATTATCCAATTGATTAGAAATATCCATTATGTTAATAGTAAAAAATATTTAAATAATGCAAAATACAAAAATGTTATTTTACCAAAAGCATCAAATCCTCTCTGTCTCTGATTCGAATCGGTCTCCCAGTATCATTCTCTTTCGCAAAGACTTGTCCATCTTTGGTCCAGATAAATTTATACTTTTTCGGTATCAATAAGGCTTTGGTTTCTCTCAATAAGGATGCTGTTGCTGGTATCAAATGATCGCTGATGTAAATGCGGCTGTCAGTATTTTGGGGGAACATGTTCTTCTTCTGCTCGGGATTGCATTTTCGAAAATTTGCGATAAATGCATCACGGGTGATTTTCCTCGTGAAGCGGCATATGATGTTTGAAGCCGGTTTAGAAGCTGTGTCGGATGACGTTACAGATGTTGTACGCTTGGTCACTAGTGATTTGACACGATAGATGTGGCTAATATCTTGGTCGTGTAACTTTACATTGATTTTGTTTGCAAGCGACATAATCACAGCGGCCAAATCTTCATTTGGAGTCTCGTTAATACCTCCAATGCATACATTGTTCCCTCGGGCTTCATAATATAGCATGTTACTCTGATTATTTAATTGTTTTATTTCATCCTTTAAGTTTTTATTTTCTGTGCGAAGCAAATTTATGTCTTTAATAACAGATTTTATTTCTTCGTATGAGTCCGATAAGAATTGAAAAGACGTTTTTAGTTCGCTTATTTCTGCTTTAAAATCACTTTTTAGATCACAATATAGTTTGGTTAGATCAGTTTTGATTTTATCATATAGATTATCCGATAGTTTTTTACAGTTGTCACATGTATATGTATCGCGTTTTTGGCGTAAGCTCCGTTGGCTAATGTCTGATTTGATATTTGCACATTTTAAATGATAGTGTTTTTCACATATTATGCACAAAATATCTTCTTTAAGTTCACTAATGTTATGTTTGCAGCTGTTGCACACAATGGTCATTTTGATTAAAATTATAACACTGTAGTAAACAACAGAATTTTGGAGCGAATATATCAGACGAACTGTCAGCATCAGATGAACGAAATCAACTAAGGATATATAAAATATAAACAAGTATCGGTCGAGTTTTGCTGATCAGTTTTTCGTCTGCATGGGAGGTTGCAATATGGTCTTTTTTGTGCGATCTGTACACTTGTTATTCATTGCATATCATTTCGGAGTGTAATTTTGCAAGCACTAAATATTTCCTATCCGCACATGTACGGAAATTTTGGACCACGCCGAGATTCGATCTCGGGACCTCTAGATTACTAGCATCGTAAAGTGCGACTCAACCAAGTGAGCCACAGAGCGTGTACACATGAGTTCTAAATGCAGAGAATTTACACTGTGCTAAGTACAGCCGATTGAAGTATGACAACTGGAGAGCACGCTACAAAAAATGAGTAAAACTTCAACCGCACGTTGTAAAAATACACCACAAATCCGAATTAAACACATAAACGTTGTAAAAATGCACCAAAAAATCTGAATTATACAGAAGTGTAGCGTAAAAATACATTTCACACCGATTTTAGTGTAATTTTCTTATTTTACACAGAAATTGTTGAAAAATGCACTCTGTATGTGATTATAAGCGGGAAAAAGTGTAAAATTACCGCATTTCCAGCGGAAATTTAAATTCACTTTTTAGAGTGTAGTAGTTGTACTAGGGAGCGAGAAGTATTAATTTTCTAGACCCAAAACCAATTAGCGCAGAAGTTACCGTTTTAAAACCACTACCGCACAGCTATAAACAGAATATTCACACGATGCATATGGGAGCTGCTAGGAGTTACACCTACTTGGGCTTGCGCATAAGACAACGCGTTCTTCCAAGTTTTCCAACTTGTATGTTACCTCATTCATCGTAGGGAGATTTCGGGGAAAGCCCCTGCAACTACCAAAAGCACAGTTATGATAGTAGCCTGACTATTTACAGATAACGAAATAGGCTATCATGGTATGTTCCCGGAAGCCTGACATCTTTATTTGCAACTGTGAAACATATGTTTTCTAGTTGCACTTTACATTTTAATCCAATTAATTGAGTAAACTACTTACATAAATTTTTAAATTGGTGATCATCAATCTTTCATTTTATTACTTATAAAATACATTAATGTCTAATGTAAAAGCCGACTGCTGCACCTACACTTGAAATCCAAAATCAATCCACCAATATAATTTTTCTAATAAATTTCTTTCTACTATTTAAGGACCCAACGACGTCGAAAGCCAGTCACTGAAAACACTACAATCGAATCAAACAAATTACCCACCGCCAACCCAGCGTTGAACGACCAAAGCGTTCCAACTGTTGTCACAACTTCTTCGTCACAAGACCGGCCAGGTCACAAACGATCACAAGGATATCCAATTCGAATCGATGGTCCCCGACCGAATAACGAAACTTTCGAAAAGCCACGACGTAAAACCGATTTTGATAAAATCGCCGAACGCAAGCGTCAAAAGGAGATTCGTCGCCGCAAACGTATTCAAGAGAGACGTCGACAAAAGGCGGCCGAAGCCGAACGAATTCGCAAGGAAAATGAAGCTGCCCGTAATCGCACGTACGAAATGCAAAATTTCCCACCACCAGTCACGGAAATTCTGATGATTCCGGAAATAATTAGTGATCGTGTTGTGACCACGACCACGCAACGAATCAATTTGAATGTTGAAGATCGTAAGGAATATTTCCCGTTCGTTGAACGAGAGGACGAAAAAGAAGTTGAACCGTCAACGGAAAAGGCTACGACTAGTAGTACCACCGCTAGTACGCCAGTTGAAAACGTAATTCCCGAAAAGAAGGCTCCAATTTTGGGTGTAGATACACCGGTCGAAAAATACGATGAATATCTCGTCAAATTGGGCGAACGTGAGAAGGAAGAATTGCAACGTATCGAAGAGGAACAACGAAAACGTGAAACATTGAAAAAACAACGCGAAGAAGAAATGGATCGTCTGAAGCGAATTGCCGAAGAACAAAAAATGGAAGAGAAACGGTTGGCCGAAGAGATCAAGAAACACCAAGAAGAGGAGCGCAAAATCAAGGAAGAAGAAGAGCGGGTTCGGCAGGAAAAAGCCAAAAAGGAGGCCGAAAAAGAGATGGGACTTCTTGAAAAGCAGAAAGCACGTATGGAATTCTTGCGCAAATATAGGGAAAAAATGCGACGACAAAAGGAGGAAAAGCGTTTGGCTCTGGCCAGTCAGAGCTCAGAAAACGCATCGTCGAATAACGAAAACGAAATTGATACATCCGAATCGCCGACATCGTCGTCGGCCAAGACCAACGAAATCACTGAAGAAGATAAGAAGTTGCGATTGCAAGTGTTACGCGATCGACTGCAAAAGCTTACGCCCGAACAGCGAAAACGATTCCATGAGCTGCGCATGCAACGAAAACGGGAAAAGCAAAAGCGATCACATTTGGTCAATAAGCGCTCGGTTAAAAAATCCATTCCATAGAGATTTTCACACACACCCACTCAACTTCAATCACCTCAAATTTATATTTTCATATTACATAAAAATTTTTTTAACACAACCAAACACGTCAACATTTTTTTTACTAATACAGACTGTATCGCATCGCAGAATATTTATGCATCGCATATAATTTATGTAATATGTTGAACGTTGAATTCCGGACGATTTTTAATTTTTTTTTTATGTTGAACAAATAGGAAATGTCGTCTATATGGAATTAAAAACACAAAAATATAATTAACTAAAATAAATCGATTGATTGTAAGGAAACCAAGCAATTTTGTAATGTATAAGAATATTCTAAAAGCGAAAATGTGGCATTAAATTTTTTTCGAACCTTGTAAATACACAAAAATTAAAATTGAAAAAAAAAGCTTTTGAAGTGTGCATCAGGATATTTCTAAAAAAGAAAAATGCAAAGAAACCAATATTAGGCTTAGGCAAATATAAAATATTTTGCACGACAAGTTAACTACTATATACATGATATTTAAATATCCTACTCTATAATTCATTACAATTTAAGAAGCAAACTAAAATTAAAGCAACTACAAATAACTATAATATTCGTAAAAAAAAAAACACAAACAAATTAAACATAAACTAAAAAGTCTCAAAACAAGCAATAATAGAATGTTTTAAGACTTTTTCTCTATTCGATTTCCTTTTAAAATAAGGCCCCCAATCCATTGCGGATTTAAATGATAAAGATATTTTCTAGATATGATATGCTAAACTTGTTTATTATTTTTTATGTTTTTCGAAAAATTAGCGCTTTAAAATTAACAGTTGTAAACGTCAAACGGATACAACGCGTTACGTAAGATATATGCATCATGTAAAGAAGAAAAAAACAAAGAAGATTAAATCGAAAATTGTTACAAAAAATTATTATAAAAAGTTAGAAAAAAAAATGAATAAATATTTTTAAATTTCGTATGTATGGGAAGTTTGTATTTGGAAGGAGCAAATAACGAGTGTGGACTTTTTTTAGCAGATAGATAAGTATAAACCTTCCTGCAAAATGTAGTTCGTCGGCGTTTATCGTCTCATATGTCATCCTTGTTCTAATTCAGCACAGTGCCTTTCGATAGATTGATCTATACTGAGGCATAATTTGACATGATACTATTGCTGAATAGGGTTATGAACTTGAATTGTGTGCATGATAATAACCCATCGATATGCATCTTAACCCTCTAACCCAACGGTTCTTAACCGGTGGTCCCTGAGGCGACCCTAGGTGGTCCGCGAATCCTTTGGTGTGTTTCCCTCCTAATCCGATACGACAATTCTCGAATTTCACACAGGTCAATCTTAACTTTCTAATAGAAACTTGAATGTTGGAAGCGGATGGGAGTCCGTTTTGACTGAGTAGGACCGACTGTTTTCATTGAGAAATTGACGAACGCTAGATGATTGTGATTTGCAAGAAAACGAGGACGGCCGAGAGCTTGATAGGAATGTTCACTTTATGTACAGTAGATACGTGTCCTTATAGACTTGAGGATTGTCGTAATTGTTAAACAGGTCAGGTGTTTAAGCCGAGGAATATTTTGAAAACCTATTATTTTCCGACCAGACCATAATGGTAATTTACATTGCTGAATTAAGATAATTAAGGTATTATTGATCTTTGGTGGCACTTCTAAATACATAGGTTTCTGTTGGTACAACATGAACCAGAAACGCAATATTTTTAGGAGTTTATGTAAAAATTGTTGTTCTTCCAGTAAGAACTGTAAGGAAGGGCTTTATAATCTGATAAACAAAACTGGATTTAAAAATTATGAGCCATCTCTGGATGCAACAAACCGAAATATTGGGCAACACCCTTTACGAAAATTAATGAGGGTTTTGAAATTCGTTCAGCCTTAGCAAAATCACACCCAGAGTCCTTTAATAGATGATCTCCGTTAGTCGACTTTTTCTGGATGATGCTCTTAGCAACATCCGATTGGCGTTATTTCCACATTTTTCTAATCAAAAACGTCAACTGACAAGACAACAATAAGTTGTGTTCCAAAGGTAAATTGAATGAATTCTATTAGTTTCCCAATTGATATTACCAAGATGCAGTACGGTCACCGCAAGAAGTAGTCTTCGGTACAAGATTTCATGATTTGAATCGTTCTTATCACAATTGGAATTTGGTGGTCCGCAACAGCTAACGAGTTTGATCAAGTGGTCCCTCATGTGCAAAAGGTTAAGAGCCACTGCCTAACCGGACAATTTTTTTTCTTGGCGGAAAAATTATGGTAGGTTAATATTAGCATTTAAACAACAGAAAACGAACTAAAAAATGAATTTGGCAATTGGTTTAGTTTTTAGACACTAAAAATTGCAGCCCGCCAAAAGGCGGTCTATTCAGGGAACAGCAAAGAAAAAGATACTGCTCCTGGCCCGCTTAGTACATTTGCGTACTGCGTCGTGTGTTCTCAATTTTATAATAAATTCTCTAAAAAAAACGGGTGTTTGGTAGAAAAGAGATTTATTATGACTTTAGCGTATTTACATATTTATTGAAGTGTTTGAAATCTGTGGCAGGTAGATTCTGGGAGCGGTTTCTATGGTGACCATAACACTATATTCTTACTGTCAGTGTAGTCAAATCTCTATCCCCAGAAATTAATCCAAAATGGTTTGGGGGTGCTTTAACGTTACTCGACATTGGTTTAGTTTGTGTTTTAACGTTACATAGCACCTAAGAATCTTTAACAGTTATATTTCCATGTAACGTGTTGGGGATTGCACAGGTAGAACTAGGGAGCTTGCAAGATTGGGCAATCTTGCTTACTCCTTAGCCCTTATTAGTTATTTTATAAAGGATTTTCTGGACCGCGACAAAAATATATCTGTGCCCACTTTTAGGTAAGTTCCAACCAGTACTATTATTAAGTTTTTTTATTGTAAATTTGAAACATTTTTGGGTGTTTCAAATACATATGTCAATTTAGGAGAAGGGAGGGCATGACAGCATGATTAGGGACAGTCATCCAGTCATGGTGATGTAGGTTGTCCTCTGTATAGCTACTTCCGGTTCATATTCCTGTTTTGTAAAAAGGTCGCCATTTCCCGTTCGTTGGCCATATGTAGAGTAACCAATCGGCCCCTTAATTCGAAGCCGCTCCATAGTCCCAATCGCCCTAAATTTATCAGCTGATTCTCTAGAGCTTAATCGGATTTGTTAGCTGATCTATTGCTCTCGAAAGATGCTAACGCATAAAAAGATTCAAATAATATCGATTTACATCCTAGCAGTAATAATTTAGTTAAAAATTCAATGAAAATTATTTCGAAACTAATACATGAGTATATACGATAAATGTAGAAAAAAGTTCGCGTTACCTTGATAAACCGCCTTTTGGCGGGCTTAACTTACCGGACCTAAAATGCATATTACTTTAAAAAAAATCTAAATCCACTTATATTATTATGAAATAAACAAAATTTCTCATCTATAGCAATTTTTCTGTAGAGCAAAGCTAATAGCAAAGGGATGTTTTTGTATTGAGAAATGTGCACTGTTTGCGTCAATAATTTATTTGATCCATTTTCGCACCAACTCACATTTAACTAGCTATATAATAGGATAGCTGTATTTGCCTGTTTTCTAGAATATAACGGCCCTTTCTTATTGCATTAGTCACCAAAAAAAGTAATCACATTTGGAGTTAGGTGGATAAATTCAGAGCCCGCCAAAAGGCGGTCTGTCCTGCTAGAGGGTTAACCTTCGCGTCTCAAAAGACAGCGTAATATAAGGTGACCAGACTCCCGAAAGTTCAATGCTGTACACATACTTAGGGAGTTCGGTTTTCAGGTAAATCCTCAGTCATACTTCCAGGTCCGAGATCTGCGTAAGCAAAAATGGCGAATTGTGTAATGCGCGACAGACAGATCAAGGTCTAAGCCAAGTGAGCTACAGGATCTAAGTAATCATTCGGACGAGTCATAGGTCTAAATTCAACGTATTGCCTTCCATTGGCTCACCGCTCACTTCCCTCGCACCTCGCCCTACCACTCTTTGTAGCGGCACTGCGTCGTAAAAATGGCAAATCGGCAAAGCGCGACAGACAGAGTAAGGTTTGAATGAAGCGAAGAGCGAGCCACGGGATCTGAGTAATCGTATGGACGAACCAGAAGTCTAAATCATACGAATCGCCATCCATCAACTCACCGCTCGCTTCGCTCCCTGCTTACCTTATCCGGTTCCCATCAGCGCTGGTCGCAAGGATGTTGGCGAATTATGAAAAGCGTTACAGAAAAAGCGAGGTATGAGCGTAGCGAAGGGCGAGCCACAGGATTTGAGTAAAGGTATGTACGCAGAGGACCATACGAATTGTGGTCTTTGTGAATTGCCTTCCATTGGCTCACCGCTCACCGAGCGAAGCGCTCGTCTTATTCTTTTTACCAGCAGCGCTATGTTGCAAAAATGTGGGCGAATTCTGGAAAGCGTGACAGACAAGATTTAAATAAACCTAAGCATGAGTCTAAATCTTACCAAATGCAAGGCTAGCTACTAATAATTCTTACGAATTGCCTTCCATCGACTCACCGCTGGCTCCAATCGCACCTCGCTTTATCCGCTACCTATTAGCGCTGGTCGTAAGGACATTGGCGAATTATGAAAATCGCGATAGGCAGAGTGGAGTCTGAGCGAAGGGCGAGCCATAGGATCTGGATAAGCGTATGGACGAACCAGAGGTTTAGTTCTTACGAATTGCTTTTCATAAGCTAACCTCTCGCTGCGCTCGCGCCTTTTTCTCAACAGCAATGCGCCAAAAATGCGAATTCTCTAATGCGCGACAGACAGTGCAAAACCTGAGTGGAGCGAAGCGTGCCACAAGATTAAAGTAAAACTAGGGAGGAGCCAGAGGTCTAATTCTTACCTAAATCTGGTTGCATTATTCCTGGAGGAGAGTATGCATTTCTCCGTCGTTTCAATGATGATGCCACCCGGGTCTGCTGGGCTCTTAACACGATTTTAAATGTATTCTAAGACAATGTTGTGGGAAAAAAAGTTGATCGAAAACTCATTCCGAGTTCTTTCTTTAGTATGCATTTTCCTATAGAGGTTGATAAAGGGATCGGATGGTGGAGTACAGTGGCTGTTTTTCATCGTTTTGTGATGTGGAAAACCAATTCGGCAGCTGTAACTTCTGAACCTTGCCAGCTGGAGCCTTCAAATGTTCACCACATATTGACAGTACGGTGCCTAACATGTTTGCCCAATTTCAAAATTCCGCTCAAGAATTGCCAAGTTACGGATTAGAAAACACATAAGTGTAGAGCTAACAAGTGTGTGCAAAATTTTCTTAGAGATCGGGAAAGGTTCCCGAGGTATCGAAAATGAACGGTTGCCAAACATAAAAGTGCGATTATCTCGCTGAATATCAATCGTAAGAGGTACAGGGATTAAATTTAACACCTTGAAAGCAGGCGAGTCAGATCACTGCCCTCACCAAGGAGCTTATTTTGTAGTGATTTAGGTTTCATTGTGTGACATTCGAAATGCTGTACATTTTACAGTACATTTCTCAATGCTGTACGCCAGGCTGAAATGCTGTACTGTACAGCAAAATGCTGTACGTATGGTCAGCTTAGCGTAATATGCATAGTACTCTACAAACCGAGTCAGAGTCTGTGAGCGGAAAATCCAAGGCAGATGTACTCTCGATCCATTACAATGAAAAAAATGAGTACGGCCTCTGTAGCCAATTCCCAATTCCACCCAATATTTCCAATGTTCCCATTGTATATACATGAATACGTGTGAGCATTTAGCTTTGAGCTTTCCGCTTCTAGATTCCTGAGCCGGTCTGGCGTAGATAACTTTTAGGAGGGAATATGTGATCAGAACTTATTTTTCTCCACACAGGAAAAACATTAAATTAAGATGTGACCCAGCACTCCGATCAAGGTAGTTTTACGAAATTCGATATCTAGTAGGAGTAACGGAATGACCAGTTTGAACCAGTTCAAACTTCTGAACCTTGGCAGCTAGAGCTTTCAAATGTTCACCACATATTGACAGTACGGTGCCTAACATATTTGCCCAATTTCAAAATTCCGCTCAAGAATTGCCAAGTTACGGATTAGAAAACACATAAGTGTAGAGCTAACAAGTGTGTGCAAAATTTTCTTAGAGATCGGGAAAGGTTCCCGAGGTATCGAAAATGAACGGTTGCCAAACATAAAAGTGCGATTATCTCGCTGAATATCAATCGTTAGAGGTACAGGGATTAAATTTTACACCTTGAAAGCAGGCGAGTCAGATCACAGCCCTCACCAAGGAGCTTATTTTGTAGTGATTTCGGTTTCATTGTGTGACATTCGAAATGCTGTACATTTCTCAATGCTGTACGACAGGCTGAAATGCTTCAGCAAAATGCTGAAATGTTCAGCAAAATGCTGTACGTCTGGTCAGCTTAGCGTAATATGCATAGTACTCTACAAACCGAGTCCGAGTCTGTGAGCGGAAAATCAAAGGCAGATGTACGGAACACTCTCGATACATTACAATGAAAATGATTATGGCCTCTGTAGCCAATTCCCAATTCCACCCAATATTTCCAATGTTCCCATTGTATATACATGAATACGTGTGAGCATTTAGCTTTGAGCTTTCCGCTTCTAGATTCCTGAGCCGGTCTGGCGTAGATAACTTTTAGGAGGGAATATGTGATCAGAACTTATTTTTCTCCACACAGGAAAAATATTAAATGAAGATGTGACCCAGCACTCCGATCAAGGTAGTTTTACAAAATTCGATATCTAGTACGAGTAACGGAATGACCAGTTTGAACCAGTTGACCAGTTTGTATCACCCAAAAAGTAATAATGAAATGGAAGAAAAATTTGAACTTCAAAATATTTTCCAATTTTCGTGTGGGGTTTCCACGGTTTCTAAGTCTTTAACTTTAAAAAATTATAAATTAATTAATTTTTTAGGTTAAGCTGCTAGGTTAGGTTAGGTTAGTTACATGGGCCGCCATGTGTCAATCAACTAGCGCACTTAGACTAAAAGTTGATCCATTGTGATACCACCGAGTGAATGTGAATGTTAACACCTAAGCTGAAAACCAGCCTGTGCTGGCAATATATTTGTTGAGCGATATTGGACTCACATAGATTATCTGAAACTCCGCTCTCGGCCAGAGCTGGACAATGGCAGAGAAAATGATGTACATTCTCCTCGATATCGCAACTACGACAGAAGTCGTTATGGGGGCCGCCTCCTGGCGTGCTCCTCGATAGGACAGTGCGCCGTTATGATCCTGACCACCTTGCCGATATGCTTCCTGTCTATTGACAGTAAAATGGTTGACCTGGCCGCGTCAAGTTGTGCCAAATAGACCATCTTGCACTAGCCCTGTACATTACAGTTGTTTCTATTGCTGTTTAGAAGAAGCGATTGGCACTTTTAGATTATTGCGGTCGCATTATGAGCGACACGATCTGCAATGCAGTTCCCTTCAAATCCACTATGACTAGGTATCCTGCAGAGAACGATGTTGAAAAATTAACTCATCACTCTTAGAGCTGAGCGACAGCTATCAACAGTTTTTGATGTCAGGGCAGATTCGAGAGATCGAATTGCAGCCTGACTGTTAGTGTATATGATGACAACCCTCATCGTGACGACATGACTTTCCAACAAGGCTTCCATAATTGCAGAAATTTCCGCTTGAAGTACACTACAGTGACCAGGTAGACAGTGTGCCAAGTTAATATGTATCTAGTCCATCCAAGTGGACTCCAATACCAACTGTTTCATCCGTATTAGAGCTATCTGTCTAGAATACCAAAGACTCCGTAGCCAGGGGTGTATTATTATCCCAGTGATCCCTCAACGGAATCAAACAATTCTGTTTTTTGCCAAAAGCATACTTGGGACTAATGTAATCATAATCAGTCTTCAAGGGGAGGTTAAAATTTCGTAGTATCGTTGAGTGACGGCACCCCAGAGCGTTTGCAACTGACTAGTTTCACGTAAGCGTAGTGCCGTGTTAGCAGCCAGATAAATCCAACGGTAGCAGATTGAGCACAGTGTCAAGTCCAGCCGAAGGTGTAGTACAAGTTATGACAATAGAAGCCATTCTTTGTACTTTCGCCAGGAAGTTATAATAAGTTGTTTTACTGAGTGTCGTACAGGGCAGGTCCCAGCTCTTTCCTATTGCTTTCCTACACGAATAGAGTGCTAGAGTTGCTTTATTCACCCTCTCTTGAATGTTAGGTTTTCACCTAAGCTTCCTACCGAACAACAGTCCAAGGAATTTCGCCTTTTCAGCCAAAGCAAGTCGCTACCCCGTAGAATGGGACGGTCAATAGAAGGCGTAGTAGGTCTTCTAGTAAAGAGCACAGAACTCCGATTTAGCTGGATTAAGTCCAACCCCACTGAGATTTGCCCAGATTATCAAAATAGACACGGCGTTCTCTAATAGTCCACTAAGCACGTCCGGGAACTTACCTGTCACAGCAATGACGACATCGTCAGCATATGCAGTGACCTTGCAACCAATCTTTTCGAGATCCACAAGCAATTGATTGATTGCTTCCAGAGTTAGGAGAGGTAAAATACGTCCTTGTGGTGTACCCCTGCAGATTAGGTAAGGATGGCAGCCCTTCAGGGAGAGCAGTTTGAAACCTAGGCCAGTCGGTCCTTTCGCGATTCACTTGTGTACGGAGTCGCTAGATACCGATGATCCGAGAAAGAATGCTCTGACGAGACTCTCCAATCTTTGATTAAAAGAATTACATCCATTACAGTGATCCGTCAGTCCGTCTGTTCACTAAATAACTCGCGAACGGCTCAACCGATTGTCATGAAATTTGGTAGGAATGTGTAGAATGGATACAGTCTTTGGCAAAAATACCTTAGAAGTTGGTAGGAAGAAGATAACAGGGTGTACCGAACGTTTGAAAAAAGTCGACTTTTTTAGTTTTTTATCGGAGATAAATCTCATATCAGTTAAAATTTTCCAGTTTCGAGTAACGGTAAAAAAGTTATTGGCGTTTAAAGTTAAACTTCCTTTTCGACCTCCGTTTTTCTAAACCGTTATATGGATCGATATGAAACTTTGCACAAAGATTGGTCAGTATGGCCTTATATACGTTAAATATTAAGACTTTTGCTAAGGGCTAAGGAAAAGTAAATAACAGTAAATTTGTAAAATTTCAATTTGTTCGTGTGTAGACCCTCTTAGGTTTCCAAATTTGAAAATTCTGCTAAGGGTTCTTAGAAAATTACATAAGGAATATGTCTACGAATTTTCATTCGAATAACTGTATGCAAACCGGAGATATAGCCAAGTAAGTATTTAGTAAGGGCCTTTCACAATGCAAGGAAACCCTCTTAAGCATTTCTTCAATACATATCTTTTAACTTGATGAAACAATGAACATGAAATTTGGTGGAAATGCATAGAATGGTAATAGTGTTCGCCACAAATATTTTTGAAGTTTGTAGGACCAAGTTAACAGGGTGTCCCTGAATAGCTGCAAATTATATTTGTTGAATACTCATAGGAAAGTTTGCGTGGGCTCTTATGTCAGGGGACACAATGGAATCATTTCATATAAGTTGCTTTTCCTTGATTAAAAAACAGTAACAATAGATTTACAGCTAATAATTCAGTTCATATATAAAGCCAAGCCATCCTTACGCTTGCCTGAGTTTCTTTTTGCTCAAAGGCCATCAGAAATCTTAAATCGAAAAATGCCTGTAGATTTGCCTTGGAGTACTTTTATACAAACTGGGTAAATTAAATAGTAAATCTATTTTTGGATTGGTCTAATTAAAAGTGAAACAAAATGAAAGGCCCTAGCGCACTAACCGCTAGACCAGCCAGTATACTAAAAAAAATGCAAAATGCATTAGCCGCGAAAAAAATACAATTTACCACATATGTGAAGTTGCGCATTTTGGGAGCCTCAATGTGCAGGACCACCTTTGAATGTAATTTTTGTTGAGAGCACGTTTTATTAAAATAGTGTAGCATTAGAGGAGGTACCAAAAAAAAAGGAAAATGACTGTCGCCATGCAAAATGTCAGCTCAGGACTTATCCAAACTGCTGGGCCATTAACTTGTGAATCTTTTTCCCCAGATATTTTTGGTAATTTGTTCAAAGAATCTGATTCTTGTAGCACTTACCTTAATATAATTGCACAATGCATCGCCTTTCAGCTGCCCATTCGGTTCGGAGTACAATTTCACTTTATATTTTTGCGATTTCGGATCACGCATAATTAAGCCACACTTTGACATCAACTCAACAAACTCATCCTCAGTAATATCAAGTGGCAAATTGTTTACATAGACCTTGGTGTTTTGTTCTTCAGGAACATCGAACCATTCTACAAGAAAGTTGAATAAGTAACTGAATTTGTTTCTTATAAAAAAAAAAGTGTAAAAATCGTTGTACTCACTAGGTGGCTCTACCGGTGCTTTCCTTTTTGCAGCACCTCCGGAAATTGGCTTTGATTCACTTCCCGAACTCTTAGCATCCTCACCGCTTGTCGAATTTTTACCAGGCACATTCGCGTCTTCCTTACCGTCATCTGATTTCGACGTATTATCTATGAAACCATAATTCATCTGATATTGAGCCATGAAATCATCATCAATTTTCGGAAACCATGCATTCTTCTCCGTGTCCCAGAAGAATTTCATTCCGTCTGCGTCCATATACGTATGCACGCCATCCTCGTAATTGTACGTTACATTTTGTGCTTGCGATTTTGGAATCCATTTTTGTGATTCCTCGTCCCATTTATAAAATTCCGTTTCGGTTTGCGTTTTATCCGTGGATTCTTGTGTTTTTGGAATCCATTGATTGGTTTCCGTGCACCAACGATAGTATTCGTTTTCGTACGGATTCGATGTGCTTGCTTCGGATGAATCTGATGAATCCATCTAAAATTAAAACAAATAAATGGCCGAAATTATTTTAATCCGTTTTCATCTGTGTATATAAGCGAGAGCAGGTTATACGTATAATATGTACATAGTTCAACATATCTGTGATTGAATGCTATTATTCCAGGTTTGCTACAACCGTAGTGTGAGGATAATTTGTAAATATCAATAAATGACTAAGAAACACGCAATGGGATTTTTTTTACGGTAATTTATTTGGAGCTCTAATTAAATGCTTGCATATGAATAAATACAAGTCGATGGATACTTTAGCGGCCTCTGGGAATTATAACGATATGCCACCTAAAAATAAACAAATTGTTGCCTTGAAGTTAGCATGTCAGCGTTGGAAATCATAATGAAAGTCCAATGAATCATGTTAAAAGATTTCACGTAAACATTAACTGTGGTTTTAATTTAATATTTTCCTAAGAGTTTACGTCAGATTTACAACCTAATTCGTTTCAAACATGTTGCCTATGCAATGGACCGTTAAAGTCTAGCTGCGCCAAATTTCCAGAAAATTACATGGTCCAGATAGCAATACCTGGGTTTAGCCCCATAAGGAAGTAAGGAGAAGTGCTGGGTTTAAATTAGTGAGAAAAACACACTTTTATGACAGGTAATAAAATCGATACCTTCGAAGCAATGCTTTAGCCAAATAATAAAATAATCCATCTTACTACAATAGTTAAATGCAAGGTAACGCGGTTGTTTTTATGAAACATTAGGCGTATTTTTAACTATCCAGTACAGGACAGAACAGCACAGCTTTCATAAAAATTCGAACATGAAGTTGGACACGAGTTGTTCTATATAGAACACAACTGACAAACTTGTATGGAAGTTGTGCTGTTCTGTCCTGTAATGAATAGTTATACAGGGTTATTGGTTAAGTCGACCTATTCCCTGCAACACGTTATAATAGGGCCAAAATGCAACAAAATGAGACCATAAATGTTAGGCCGATTTTTAACGGTCACTGAGATATTTGAATTTTTAGGTTTTTTTTAAATAACCTTGAATTTTACCATTTAAAGTAAGAATTAAAAAAAACTACTAAGGTAACGGGTTAAAACTTATTTTTGGATTTTAGTCAACACTATAGCAGGCATTTTTTAATCATTTAAAATTTCAAAAACGCATCACAATTCGAAATTTTTAATTTTTAATAAAAAAAAATTATCTTAAATTTTTTTAAAGTTGATTTTTAATGTAGTATTACTAAAAAAAATTATATGACACGGACTCTGCAGACCGCTGAAAAAACATACTCGTGTTATCAGCTTTCCAAAAAGGTGTCAATGTCAATATAAATATTTGAAATAATTGAAACAGCTAGCTGCAACTTGTTCGGGGACCATAATTTCGTTTGATAAGAAACGACAAATCCATAACACAATAAAAACAAGTCTGTCAAGTTAGCACTACCACTTTAAAATTTCGACAAACGCTATAGTGCATTACATGTCGCGATTTTGTCGTAATTCAATGGAAAATGAAAAAAATTTGTCGCGCCCCTTCTTCCCCTTAAAAACTACCCTTAAGTGCATTTGAGCCTCAGTTAACCAAATTCGAGTTCCAAGAATCTCCCCAATGCTAAAGTTGTCCAGTAAGATATCACAGGGGCTGCTTAAGAGATTTCCACCCTGAAAAAATTTGTCGCGTCCCTCCTTCCCTTAAAAACTACCCCCGTCAAGTTAGCACTACCACCCCGGTAGCGGCCACTTCAAGCATTTCCGTAAAACAAAAAGTATCCAATTAATTGTCGCAGGAACCGAAAGGGGTGGTAGTGCTAACTTGACGGGGGTAGTTTTTAAGAGAAGGAGTGGCGCGACATTTTTTTTTCAGGGTGGAAATCTTTTAAGCAGCCGTAGTGAGAGTTTACTGGACACTTTTAGTATTGGGGCGATTCTTGGAACTCGAGTTTGGCGAACTGAGGCTGAAATGCAATTAGGGGTAGTTTTTTAGGGGTAGAAGGGGCGCGACAAATTTTTTGAAGCGTGCAATATGCCTTTTGGTTCCTGCGACAATTAATTGAATACTTTTTGTTTTACGGAAATGCTTGAATTGGCCGCTACCGGGGTGGTAGTGCTAACTTGACGGGGGTAGTTTTTAAGGGAAGGAGGGGCGCGACAAATTTTTCAGGGTGGCAATCTCTTAAGCTGCCCCTGTTATATCTTACTGGACACTTTTAGCATTGGGGAGATTCTTGGAACTCGAATTTGGTTAACTGAGGCTCAAATGCACTTAAGGGTAGTTTTTAAGGGGAAGAAGGGGCGCGACAATTTTTTTTCTTCTTCCATTGAATTACGAAAAAATCGCGACATTTAATGCACTATAGCGTTTGTCGAAATTTTAAAGTGGTAGTGCTAACTTGACAGACGTGTTTTTATTGTGTTATGGATTTGTAGTTTCTTATGAAACGAAATTATGGTCCCCGAACAAGTTACAGGTAGCTGTTTCAATTATTTCAAATATTTATATTGACATTGACACCTTTTTGGAAAGCTGATAACACGAGTATGTTTTTTCAGCGGTCTGCAGAGTCCGTGCCATATAATTTTTTTTAGTAATACTACATTAAAAATCAACTTTAAAAAAATTTAAGATAATTTTTTTTTATTAAAAATTAAAAATTTCGAATTGTGATGCGTTTTTGAAATTTTTAATGATTAAAAAATGTCTGCTATAGTGTTGACTAAAATCCAAAAATAAGTTTTAACCCGTTACCTTAGTAGTTTTTTTTTAATTCTTACTTTAAATGGTAAAATTCAAGGTTATTTAAAAAAAACCTAAAAATTCAAATATCTCAGTGACCGTTAAAAATCGGCCTAACATTTATGGTCTCATTTTGTTGCATTTTTGCCCTATTATAACGTGTTGCAGGGAATAGGTCAACTTAACCAATAACCCTGTATATAATAGCTTTTAGTAAATATATTTCCACACGAAACTTTAACTATCATAAATCGACATAGTGGACATGGGTACCTAATATTATCCTTGCTGCAGCAAAGTAGATCAACATGCAACTCGGTCCTTATGCAAAAATATGTCGATTTGGCAGACTATAATTATGGTTGAACTTATCTAAGTATAAGCAGACTGTCACGCAATGAGTACGTTTCTGATTATGGAAAGTGCTTGAACAGACAACGAAAGAGACAAACGTTTCGGACTGAACTTTTTTTTGGGTTCGTTTACCTTTTTAACGAATAAATCGATATGAAGGTATGTAATTAAAAATGATAATCTATTTCTGTAATTTAAAACGAAAAAAAGACCAGTTTCGGAGAAGGCCAAAATCTTAATACTCGAATCACTTTTGGATTGAGTTAAGCTTTCTTTCCTTTTTCAATATTTAAGGACAACCAATCGACGAGTACAATGACCGCTTTATCACAAATGGACAGAGCAATTCTAAGCGCAATAGGTCCTAAGACCACGGCGCCCAAGCCGCTAAGAGAATTACCCCAGTCCAACCAACCACATCTAATAAACAAAGCATCAACTCTGATAGCAGGCCTATTAAGTGATACAGTGGGGTGGCCAGAGACCACCTACAGGTTTCGCTGGGGGACAGAGGATCTACCTCGGGTTAGATCGCGACAGATGTGTGGATTGCGGTTGAGGCAAAACTGTCAGAGATGACTGCAAAACACATAATTGACAATAAAAAGGGGCCGCTGCTTTGTTTCGACTCATCAGTGATGACCAGAGGCTACGGGGTGATCACATGTGAGGATGGCCCCTCGAGGGACTTCATTGGTGCGTGCGTCGTTAAAATTAACAACATCTGGGAGGGTTCGAGGATCGAACTAATCTCCACCAAGGGTATTCCTAAGAGGCCCGAAGCTCGCATTTGATTGCCAATCGAGGGGCTAAAGCTCCTTCTAGCCCTACGTTTATAAAATCCAAAGGTCCCAATGGACGACTGGGTAATGGTTAAAGCTGAGGAACCGCAAGGACAAATCTGCAGTAGTCCTATATCCTCCTTATTATTAGATCGACATAGAACTTGTTCAGGAGTCCTGAGTTCGCGATGAATCCATCAGGAGGCTTGTGGACAAGCAATACGTTCTCTTATAACAATAGTAACCCTGGACCAAGGAAAACCAAGGACTTGTATTTTAGTAAAAAAAAAAAAAATAATAAAAAATTGTTGTTGTTGTGGCTGTATCGAACCTTCATGGCTCTTGCCAGGGAGGCAACTCTTCGCCGTTTCTTTGAAGAAACGGGTGGGATCGGCCCGAATAGGCTTGTAACTCCCGTGTGGCAGCGGGGCTGCCATCGGCAATGGTCGCTTCAAAAAATGGATTAATGCCTTCCTCTGCCCGCAATTTAGTTCATCGGATCTAAGGTCCGCGCCTCGAGAAGAGCTGGAGCTCCTGGTAACATTCAATACTTCGAGAAACTAAATTTTTTCGATAGGGTGCGATGCCAACGCACGACATACTTTCTGGGGAGGCACCGAAATAAACGAAAAAAAAAGTGGTACTCACTGTTTGATTTTATACTAAATACTAACCTCACAGTGTGTAATGCGGGAAACTGTTCAACCTTCGTTTTTCCAAGCTCGGAAAACAGCATTGGATGGGAGGATGTCTTAGACGTTACACTCCGGTCGTATAACGAAATATTTAAGGTGGTACAGTGAACAGTATCCGATCTGAAATCTTCCTCAGACCATAAGTGGATACTCTTTAATATCAACGTCTCCGGGGAGACTCTCAAACCTTTCAGGAACCCTAAAACAATTAACTGGAAAAAGTTTAAACAGATTTTTAAGAACAAACTTCGAAGTCCTCCATATCACCCGACATGCTCTGTGAAGAAGTTCTTCTTCTACTCAGCACCGTATAGCCCAATGTGGGTTAATGGTGCGTTAACTCAGCCGTTTATAAGCAATTTCGAGTCAACGTTACACTGCATATCAATTCGGAGTGTATATAATGTTGCAAGCACTTATATTTCCTATGCGCAAATGTACGGAAATTTTGACCACGCCGAGATTCGATCTCCGGACCTCTAGATTACTAGCATCGTAGAGTGCGATCCAACCAAGTGAGCCACAGAGCGTGATTCATGTCCGTCGTTAAAAAAAGATTCGAATCGTTTTCATACCGAAGGCAGATAAACGGGAGCATGAAACCGCGAAGGATTTGAGGCCTATCAGTTTATCTTCCTTTGTATTAAAAACATTGGGGCGAATCGGCAACCTCCATATCCGCCAAAGGTTGGAAAACTCAGTACTCTCTGGGTCGCAGCACGCTTCGAGGACAGTCTTCAATACAAACAATACACGTTAGCCGCTTTCCTCGACATAGAGGTAGTTTTTAACAAAGTCTATATAGAATCTATTCACGATGCCCTTACGGAGTCAAGAGTGGATACGTGGCTCGGCAAATGGATAGTGACTACTGAGGACTAGAGTAATCCAACCAGCTGACTAAATTCTTTCGCAGAGGCACACCTCAAGGTGGTGTCATCTCTCCCTCGGGTTGGTCAGCAACTGGGCCAAAAGCTGTGGACTCGGCGTTAACCCAGACAAAACAAAACTAATGCTGTTCACTACAAAAACCAAGCTACGACCTTTTCCTTTCCTTCTTTTCTTTCCAAAACTAAATGGACAACAACTCACACTATCATCCAGCTCAACGTATCTGTGAGTTATTTTAGAACGAAAGCTTAGCCGGAAGTTAAACATATAGAAAGCCTGCGTAGCTTTCTACGCCTGCAAGACAATCTTGAATAGAAGGTGGGGTATTAAGCCAAATGTAATATTCTTGCTCTGCACCCCGATTGTACGCCCCATCCTCATATATGGGGAACTGGTATGTTGGCCAGCGCTCAGTAGAGCTTGTAACGAAGATGGGCAGGGTGCAAAGAACGGCATCAGAGGGGGTATGCGAACATGCCCGAGGGATGCGTTGAATGTAATCCTACATCTTCTGCCAATCAACCTTTTTGTCATAGAACTAGCGGCATGTAGTGCGGTAAGGCTCAAAGAGTCGGGTCGCTGGATTGCCAAACCATATTCTGATATATGGAGGGGGAGTGCGTTGACAAAAGATACGACATTTTCACAGTTGCAGGAGTCTGCTGTGGCACACTCAATATCGCTGAATCGTACCGCCTCCCTGATCATGCCAGCATTTTCCAGGCTGAATTGTTTGCAATAACGAAAGCAAGTCGCACACTAGGGAACATACAAGACAACAACAACATAGCCATCAGGCTGCTATTATGGCACTGAAATCTGTAGGGATATCTTCCAAACTTGTGAAGTGATTTATGTGAAGAAACATTGAACAACCTTGTAAGAAGGCACACAGTCACTCTATTTTCGGTGCCGGGACACAGGAACTTAGGGGGGACTTAGAGGATGCGTCGGAGGCGAAAATAGGGGAGCTGCTTCACTTCGTCAACCTCTCTAAATGGCTCTAGGTGCGTCTCCATACCCAAATTTATATTTCCTGGAACCGCAATCCTTTAAGCAGCTTAACGGAGTTCTGTGGACTCAAAATGGTGCTTTTCGGGCTAATTGGGCTCTGGGCATTGTCTCGCGTTTAGCCACCTCTTTTACCAACCAACCAACCTACCAACCTCGCCGCGACAATTGGGAATTACCTCTCACACCGCGTTCTAAGGTTCAACACTTAGGAGGGACACCATGTATTTACAGGGTGTCCGGAAACGCACCGGACTATGATTCCTCAGTTGATTTCCAGCAAAAAAGTTGTACGGAACATACCCCCTCAGCATAACCCTTTAGCTGCCACAGGCATTTAAAGATTTTTGAAAAAATCATTTTCATTCACGACTTAAAGCTTAATATATCCAAAGCTAGACCAGCTAGAATAGTGAGCTAAAATGATTATTACAGCCAACAAATTTACCTGTAAAATAAAACTAACCACACTAAAATCAGATAAGAGGTTTGGTTTTTACATAGCTTAAAAGTCAAATTTGAGTGATTTGACCCAAAAACAATCTTTTTTTCAATCTTAATTTCCTCCAACTTCTGCCAAGGTGAGGTGCTTGTACGATTCTTTTAAAAATTGGCGTATAGTCTAATGATCATTTCTTTCTAACATCATTTTACTCTAGCTTCATTATTTCTAACAGTTTTAGTACCTTAAGTGCAGAAAAGTAGGGTTAACTTTGGCTCAATTTCGTAATATATATACTTTGAATAGATTTTACCAATTGCAGATCTTTAGGGGCAGTGTGAATTGAATTGTATTGAATTCGAGCTAAAATTAACCCAAGTTTTCTACACTTAACGTATAAAAACTGTTAGAAGTAATAGAGCTAGATCAAAATAATGTAAGAAAGATATGATCGCAAGACTATGCGCCAATTTTTGAAAGAATCGTACAAGCACCTCACCTTGGCCAAAGTTGGAGAAAATTGAGATGGAAGAAAAGATTGTTTTTGGGTCAAATCACGCAAATTTGACTTTGAAGCTCTGTAAAAACCAAACCTCTTATCCGATTTTAGTGCAGTTAGCTTTATTTTACAGGTAAATTTGTTAGCTGTAATAATCACTTTATTTCACTATTCTAGCTGGTTTAGCTTTGGAGATATTAGGCTTTTAATCGTGCAAGAAAATGATTTTTTCAAAAATCTTGAAATGCCTGTGGCAGCTAAAGGGTTGAGCTGAGAGGGTATGTTCCGTACAACTTTTTTGCTAGAAATTAACTGAGGAATCATAATCCGGTGCGTTTATGCGGCAGTTTCCGGACACCCTGTATAATGATATCCTGGAGCTTCGACGATGGTTAGTTTTGCTGACGATATACCAGTAGTGGTTGTCGCAAGGGACCCGGAGTTGCATGCAGACGAAGCTATTACAATAAACCATTGGATTGAAGCTCACCGAGCAAAAAATAGGTAGTCTTAATAAGCAAGTGCAGAAAAAAGTGTTCTCTAAAAATTAGTGTCGGCGAGTGTGTCATAGTTTCTATGCAGACCGTTAGGTACTTGGGATTATGATTGACTCGAGACTAAGTTTTCGGGAGTATTTGAAGTAAACGTGGGCAATATAGAGATTGATACCAAACAGGGGCGTACGCAGAAAAATATTTCGGGAGGGGTTTTGGAGAGTGGACGACATAAATACCCAGCTACCAAATCTCAAAAGCTCAATAAACATGCAGGTACGAGTACCGTGACTTGCTTCTTTCTAGATTTTATATTTTCTATATAGAGAAGCCTACCTCTTGGTTTTCCTCTTATTACGTCAGTAAAACGACAATTACTCACAGTTCGTGCTTTGCAGAACATAGGTGAATATAATTCGTCTGAAATGAATATTTTTCCGATATTAAACATAGCTTCTAACTGACAACAAGTCGCCTGCATACTCTGGCCAAAATTTTAGGATTGGATAACTTCATCGAAAACTCGCGAATACAGAATGCCTTCACTTCTATGTATCAAACGACCCAGTCTATAAGTACCCCAAATTTTCAAAACAC
Organism: Microchrysa polita; assembly: GCA_949715475.1. NCBI lineage: Eukaryota > Metazoa > Arthropoda > Insecta > Diptera > Stratiomyidae > Microchrysa > Microchrysa polita. The sequence continues at coordinate 112,906,327 of OX454416.1, read as the reverse complement.
CGTTGATTTAGACCAGTACTAAATCGTATTTTAGAACAAAGTCAAAGATCGAATTCTTCATTTATATATCATCAATTATTAATTTCGGAGGGAGCTTGAACCCCCAAAACCCCTACGTAGGATCATCACTGACAACAAACACTCAGCCTTGGATCCAACAGTATCTATCGAATATACCCAACCTCTATAAAAAAGGAGCAGCACAGCTTCTGTACAGTCCGTATAGTTCCAACAAAAGCGAGCGAATTTGAAATTGAATAACGGATTATTCTTTCCTAAAAATTATCCATCCATTATCCTGTGCTGCAGTTATAAAGTGCTGTTAAATTTTCAACAGAAACCAATTTCGAGCAACTCCGAATACCATAAAGAGCCATTTTAATAAAGATAACACAAACATCCACTGTCACTGCCGTCAGGGGGACTCGAACCTGCGTTCCGGGTATTCACACAATACTCACTTAGTTACGGCGACTTAGTCACGTAAGTGATATTGCTTGCCGTCTGCCTCTCTTTAGCCGTATAATTTCCTTATCTAGGGACGCGGGAGCGTCCCGCCCGCCAAAGAAAAAAGAAGAAATTTGAACAAATCAAAAGTGAAAAGCGACTAAGACTATGTTTACACGACGGAACAAGTACGGGTTTTCGGACCTCTGTAGCTTCGACCCTGGTTGGTCCTGAGTGTTCAAGTTCGGTATGGGTTGTCACTCGCGCCGTCTTACGAAGTGTAGAAAATTTCAAGAAGATACGATGAAAAACACCGGAGATATAAGAGTTTGAAAATCGCATTTTTTCGAAAATCTTGTTCTCGTTGTTCTTGTTGTTCATTGACAGGGCTACAGCCTTGCAGAGAGCATCTCGGGATTTGGTATCTTTTCCCATTGATAGAGTCTGTCGTGAAGGTGTGCATAGGCTATCGTTTGCTCCGATCCGTGGAGTATAAAAAAAGATACAGCGGAAAATGTGAAAAAACGCATAGAGTTCCTCGCTTAAATCTTTTCATATCTTTTAAAGGAAGCATTTTGCAAAAATCGGGGATAGGCCCGAAAAATGCCAAGAAAAGAATCGTAAAGTTTTGTGATTTGGCAGGACTGTTTCGAACAATCCCTTGTATATGTTCTCTAAAGTTTTCAGTTGTAAAGCGTCTGCGAGAGCGGCGGCAAGGGGTCACAGTTCCAGTTTTTATTCGTCTTTTATACGAGTACGTACATATTACTATAATATTGGATGAACAAATAACATCCCGATGAGCCTAAAGCCTCCAGCAAACGGTAGAGGTTCACAAAACACACACAACTCAGGTTACGAAGGAGGCTAAGGTTATCAAGGGCACAAAGGTTACCAAGAGGGTTGTTATTGTTATTATGTTCTCAAACAAAGTCGTGACAATAGGACAGTGAATATTGAAAACTGCAAAAAAGAATTGATATCTCACAAAAACAACTCTGTTCTAAAAGGTTTCCGCCAAAGAAAAAGTTGTCAGCCGCAAAAAGGATTGATATAATACAATCCCGCCAAAAAGCTCGCAAGGATATGCATTCAAAGGTGATTGAATTAGTTTATAGTTTCCACCAAACCAGCGTGGTGCGGTACGCGTCAGAATTTGTGAAATAATTTCCGCCGCGGTAGACCACGCTGAATTTGCCAATTCGTGTGGAGTCTGTGTTGTGTGTACCGCGTACCGCACCCGCGCTGGTTTGGTAGAAGCTAATTTCTTGCAATGCTGTTTGGCGGGGAGTTTTCATAGGAGTAATTGCAGGATAAAACCAATCTTAAGAAAATTACGAAAGAACTTTATTGTTTAAAAAAGTCGTCTATACGAAGGAAAGCAAAAAAGTTTGTAAGACATTTTATTTACAAGGCTGGATAAGATTCGAGATTAATTCTGATCAGAAAAGAGCATAGCAGCAAATAGCACCCTCGTCAAGCTCCCCGCCAATAAGCGTTGAAAGAAATTAACTTCCACCAAACCAGCGCGGGTGCGGTACGCGGTACACACAACACAGACTCCACACGAATTGGCAAATTCAGCGTGGTCTACCGCGGCGGAAATTATTTCACAAATTCTGACGCGTACCGCATCACGCTGGTTTGGTGGAAACTATAAACTAATTCAATCACCTTTGAATGCATATCCTTGCGAGCTTTTTGGCGGGATTGTATTATATCAATCCTTTTTGCGGCTGACAACTTTTTCTTTGGCGGAAACTTTTTACAACAGAGTTGTTTTTTTGAGATTAACCTTATTATGTTATAACCCAATTTTCTATATTCCAATTGAAGCATAAAATTGCTATGTAACGAAGTTTCTCTTTCTATTATTCCAGTTTCACGGGTTATGCCCAAAAAATAGGAAAACTAACCTCATCAGCTTTTTTAAATGGTTAATGAGTTCCTGAGTAAATTCCGCTTCGTAAATAACAATGGAAAGCAATATCTTTGCATTTTTGCAACAAAAAAAAACAAAAGAAATAAACAACACTTCCATGGAAATTACCAGTGAATTTCCTTCATTTAATTCAAAATATATTATTTTCGAAAAGAACACAATGCTTCTGCCTCGGGAGGAAATATTAATCGATCCTAATCGAGTTTGCCGAGTTTATGATTCCATCCGCGAGCTACCTACATACGTAATAATATTTTATCATCGGCATCCAATCTTAATGCCAATGCTACTATGTATACACTTACTCGCTTCCTCGAAAATACCGCAAAATCATAAAGCCCAACCGAAGGCTCCTCATCAGTTGTAGTCCAGCGAGTACTACACTACCAGACTCTCACCATATCGCTCCCATAAAACAAAAACCGTCAATTCAAATTCGATATCCTTTCATTTCAATACACTCCACCGCGGGCGGTAATATTTCAACTATACCGTGCACTGTAATTTATGCAAAACAGGGAGGAGGGTAAACTATACTCTAATGGCACACTATAGAAACTCCGCGGTGTCAGTCCAGTCGAACGAAATGGACACGCTCATAACTACTATTCTACTTTTTTTTTAGTCCTTTAGTGACCGGGTAACTGACCAGAAGCTACATTTATACAAAAGCCGCGAAATCAATACCACAAGTCCTCGCGTTGGCATAGTTATCGAAAGGAGTAAACACACTTCTCGTGTATATGCGACGGACGGAGGACAACCCATGTTGAATGGACAACGGGCAGTTAGTTAGATTCGATTGGATTCGGTTAGACGCGAATTTTCTATAGTGCGCGCCGCGACGTTTCGATGTCGAACTTTCGTGGATTAAGTTAAAAGTTTTCCAGATTCCTCGAAAGATATAATAATCCTCAGGATAATATGGATATACCCGAAACTGGTGCGATTTTCAGTTTAGGAAAATCACATTTAGTGGAAAACAATCAAAGTTATTTTTTTGTGAAGAATGATCCGGTCAAGAAGCTTGTGTCGGGGGCGAATCAAAGTGCTGTAATATGTGGTAAATTTTTCTCATAATGTCTACTTAAACGTAAGAGTAGTTATTTCTATTAGCTAGGACACGACAAAGATTAGAAAATACGTACATTCTTTTATGTACACCGTGAGTTTCGTGTCTACGGCTGAAAGGCATACAAAAACAACAAAGTGGCAGTGTGATGAATGTTACCAGTGACCCTAATTACATCCAACTTTCTCCTTCTTTCGAAACAATTTTTGAAAACATTTCCTTTCACTGACCTCAAATCTTGGACGTTCGATAAATATCTTGGCTAGTAATTGTCGGAATAAGTGTTGCCATTGTGCTATTACTTTTTAGTGCACATCATGCTTGTCATCAATTCAAGGATATTTAAAGTTTTCTTGGTTGTTCGCGTAACAGAATCGAGCTTGATTATATTGAATAAAGCAATCATGAAAACAAATCACATGTTGCAGAAACCGCATAAGTCAGTGAACATTAAATGTTGAGAAACTAAGAAAAACTACATTCTAGGCGAGTGACTCCCAACTCACGAACGTCTGCGGACCACTTTTCCAGACAATTTATGTCGTTACGGACCATAGAATACATCGAGCTCTCTTAGCCTGATAATTTAGTACCGACGCAATGTTGGGATAGTTTCTATGACATACATATGCATATTCAAATGCAAAATTAATAATTAACCGAAAACTAGGAGGTTCAGTGTCCACAAATATTTGTTGAGTCGCACTTTACAATGCTAGTAATCTAGGGGTCCGGAGATAGAATCTCGGTAGATTCGTAGCCTATATACGACTGAGTGAAAGCACCATGCCCCACAAGCGGTTACGGTGCAGAGAAGAGGAATTTTTTAAAGCTACAAACGACGTTAATTTAAGGAGGAGTCCTTTGTCACTGCCTTTTCAAAAATGTCTCATACAAATAGGGTCAAAATTAGAGCCCGTCACTTTATTTTTAGAAAAAGAGTACCTACATCTGAAAATCATCAAAATATACCCTTTCACTCTATGAGCGAAAGGTATAAAAAAATCAGAATTACAACGGATGTTTTAGGTCTAGTATATAATCTGCCAAGAGAAGGTATCCGGTAAATATAATAAATAAATAAAATAAATAAAATTATATATCATTAGAAAGGGAATTTTGTGTAGTTTAAATTGTTTTCAGAACATTTTGTTGTAAATATTACAGTTAACAAGATATTTACAATAAAAAACATAATTTGACCGCTTTGCCACCACCTACACCAATTTACATCAAAAGTCAGCTCTTTTTTTGGATGTTTGTGCAGAAATATAACTATAAGTTCGATGAATTGAAATATGAAATAAACTCATTTTCATGAAAGTTGCTCTTAACACATTTGCGCGCTTAGGCATCGACCCACTTCGAATGCGACTGGTTTACTACCAGGCATAGTGACGAAGGGTGGCAATTTGATTTGAAATAATGAAGAATTCAGCTGAAGATTTCATCGGTTCTTGGATACAGTCAGTAGCAACTAGTTTTTTTTTCGGGAATATGTTCACCACAATGTTGGGCTAAATCAAATGAAAATGCTCTCCCGTATCCCACTGTAGCTTGCGAAGTTTGGCTGTTTCCACTTTTGGCCAAGATGTGTTCATGTACCTAATCAAAAAATCTTTATTTGTTGCAGCCAGTTTAGGGTTCACTGCTTCAAGTTTTTTTAAGGTCTGAACATAATGGAATTCATTTCGCTGAGGGCTCATTTTTAGCATGTAATTTTAATTACATATTCACAAGAAAATAAAACTTTTTTTAAAGAATTGTTCTGAGTCTACCGTGTACCAAATACAAGTCTTTCGCGGACCAACTTCGGTCCGCGGACCACATGTTGAGAAACAGTGTTCTAGGCAAGCATTTTTGACTGCCACTTTATCAAGATCTTTGTTTGAGTTGCCTTCTTAATCTTTCTTCCGGTTCTAAACAAACTGTCAAAAAGACCCATCGGCTGGTGCCGCGAATACTGCAATTAACGTAACGTGTTCTGAAAGCTAAGCTTTTTTTAAAGACGACTTTAACAAACTCTTAGCTTCTGTTGCCTTAAATAAAATGTCAAAGAACCTCATATTATAAATTTGTTTGACGGTTTTTGCAATTTTATAAGCCAAAAAAGGGAATAATATCGAATATTTTATAAACTGAACAATTGCCCAGTATTCACAAATAAGATTGGTTTACTCAGAGTTTGCTTGGAATAGTCTGGTTTTATCTCAGTAGACCCTAAAGACGTGTTCCACCCTTAGATGACTTTAGGGTTTATTCCAGTAAAACAGTATTTCGCCAGCAGAATATTTTTCCACTAACGACTTAGTACAAGACAGACTGGAATAAAATCTGTCCGACATATTAAATTAATGAAGTTCGTCTAGCGAAATAATTGTGTGGCTATACAGGTACAGACCGCAATTAGCGCAATTTTTAATTTCGTTTAACCTATAGTTCCTCATGATGAAAAAGTTACATTGGCCAGACCAACACCAAAGAGCATAAAGAAAGAGTTCTTTTGGTGTCCGCTAGATGGGAGTCCGGCTGATTTGTCGGTTTCTCTCCTGTTTTCGTAGTGTCTTAGGAAAGGAATACGTATTTCTGGATGTGATTCAAATTTAAAATGTGTCAAATAAACATCCTGCCTGATGAAATGAAGACGACGCATCCCATGAAATCTTTAAAAAAAATCGTAGGGGCGCCAATTAGCCGTTTTACCCTAATTTGTAGTTCGTATGGCTCTTAAGAGAAAACAAGTAAAATATTTTTGCAAGTAGCTCTCAAAGAGCTGCGAAAGTTCAACCCATACACAACAAGGTATTCTTGGGACTTCTCGATATCTTAGTATAGCAGACTCCAATTAAATTGCCAAAGTTGCATGAAACCCATTTCTACACGCACGGTCAAAGCTGTGAAATTATCAGTTTTTCGAGAAAGATTTTCGAACGATTTTCTATAACGGCACCGACGAATTTAAATTTTCTTTGGCTTCAAACTACAAGTAAATATTCAACATCCTCGTCAATGCGTGCACCCTTAAGGGCACAACGTTTGGTCCGAGGTTTGATTTTTCGAAATTTCAGATTTTCGCAAATTTTTCTGTTACAGCCTCTGCGAGAAAACCTCTGTAGCTCTGGGATCTTCTAAGCCAGTGGTTACCAACTCGCAAATATCGGCGGACCACTTATTCTGAAAGTGAATTGCTACTGACCACCATTAGAGTGGGTGGATTGCAAAATTTCCGGAATGTGCAATAAACTGTCATAATATGAATCGTTTTTGTTCAGTTTTTCAATATGTTCCCGTTAGGGTCGATACCGTTTTCTTTTCATTCATTGTCTAGCTTTTTAGTCTTTGTAATAACACGAATGCCGTAAAATTATAAAAATCGTTCGTGGTAAACCTCAATCTGACCAAAAACAACAAAGTTGTAAAAGTTACCCCGCCAAAGAAAAATTCATCTGCCGAAAAAGAGTACATCACTTCAATCCGCCGCTCATAAGTAATTTTGTTTTAGGTGTAAATTCTGGATGTAATTTTGATTTAGGTGTAAATGCTGGAGAAGTTTAAATGTACAGGACTACTTCCTAAATTAATTTGGTGGGAGCCGTCAAAGTGACACTGAGTAAAATGATAATGCTCCCACCAAATTACTTTGACAAGTAGTCCTGTACATTTAAACTTCTCCAGCATTTACACCTAAAACAAATATACATCCAGCATTTACACCTAAAACAAAATTACTTATGAGCGGCGGATTGGAGTGATATGTATTCTTTTTGCGGCAGATGAATTTTTCTTTGGCGGGGTAACTTTTACAACTTTGTTGTTTTTGGTCAGATATCATATATTTTTGCATACTTAAATAGCCACCTAATATTTTTGTTTTGGGATCCTGATGTCCCAGTGTTCCAATTTCCTAATGTCCTTATGTCCCAATGTGCAAATATCACAGTGTCCAAATGGCCTAATGTCCGAATGTCTCACTACCCTGGTGTCCCAATGTCCTAATATCGCAATATCCCAATGTCCCAGTCTCCCTGTGTCCCAGTGTCCCAGTCTCCCACCTAATGTCCTAATATAACAATGTCCAATTTTCCTACTGTCCCAAGGTCCTAATGTCCCAATTTTCTAATATCCCAGTTCCCAATGTCCCAAATGTCCCAGTATCCTAATGTGAAAATATCCCAATGGCCCAATGTCCTAATGTACCAGTGTCCCATTGTACAAATGTCCCAATATACCAATGATCCAATATCCCGATGTCCCAATGTCGCAGTATACCAAGTGTCCCAATGTCCCAATAGCCAAATATCCGAATGTACCACTGTCCCAATGTCCCCATTTCCCAATTTTCCCAGTGTACCTAATCCCAGTATCCAAATGTCCCAGCGTCACAATGTCTTAATGTTCCAGTGTCTCAATATCCTAATCTCCCAATGTCCCTATGTCCCAATATTCCAATATTCCAATATCCCAATATTCCAATGTCCTAATATCGCAGTGCCTTAATGTCCAAATGACCCAATATCCCGATGTCCCAATGTCCCAATAGCCTGATATCTCAGTGGCCAAATGTCCCTATGTACCAGTGTCGCAGTGTCTGATTGTCCTATTGTCCCAAGGTCCAATGTCCTAGTATCCCAATGCCCAACGTCGCAGTCTCCCAGTGTCCTAATGTCCCAATATCCAAATGTTCCCATGTCCCAATATCCCAATGTTCCAATGTCCTAATATCCTGATATCCCAATGTCCCAATATCCCGATGTCTCAGTGTCCCAATCTCCCCACGTCCCAATTTCCTCAGTGTGCCAAATATCCTAATGTCCAAATTCAAGAATGTCTTTTTGTCCCAATTTCTCAATGTTCCAATGTCCTAATGTCCCAATATCCCAATGTTTCAATGTCCTAATATCGCAGTGCCCCAATGTTTCAATATCCCGGTGTCCCAATATCCCGATGTCTCTGTAGCCCAATGTCTCTATGTGCCTGTGTCCCAATGTCCGAGTGTCCTATTGTCCCAAAGTCATAATGTCCCAATGTCCTAATATCCCAGTGTCCCCTTGTCGCAGTCTCCCAGTGTCCTAATGTCCCAATATCCCAATGTTCCAATGTCACAATGTTTCAATATCCCAATGTTCCAATTTCCCAATGTCCTTATATCCCGATGACCCAGTATCGCGATGTTCCAGTTGCCCAATGTCCCCACGTCGCAGTTTCCCCAGCGTACCTAATGTCCCAATATCCGAAAGTCCTAATATGCTAATGTGCTAATGTCCCAATGTGCTAATGACCCTAATGTCCCAATGTCCTAATATCCCAGTGCCCCAATGTCCCAATATCATGATGTCCCAATGTCACAATATCCCGATGTCTCAGTGGCCCAATGTTCCTATGTACCAGTTTCCCAATGTCCCAATGGTCCTATTGTCCCAAGGTCATAATAATGTCCTAATATCCTAATATTCCAGTGCCCCAATGTCCCAGTCTCCCAGTGTCCTAATGTCTCAATATCCCAATGTCCCAATATCCCAATGTACCCAATATCCCGATGTCCCAATGCCCCAATATCCCGATGTCCCACGTCCTAGTTTCCCCAGTGTGCCTAATGCCCCAATGTCTTAATGTCCTAATATCCCAAGACCCTAATGCCCCATTTTCCTAATATCCCACTGCCCCAGGATCCTAGTCTCCCAGTGTCCCAATATCCTAGTGTCCCAATGTCCCCGTGTCCCAATGTCGCAGTGTGTTTTAAAAAATTGCAATGCCATGAGCCGAAAGACGCAATTGTTGGAAATCTTTTGTTAACTTTACCTATTATTTTACCGTTATTCCATCCACTTATCTAAATGGAAGACATTGATTCTTTAGAGGGACCACCAGAGGATCATTCATTCCATATTTCATAAAAATCCTATCACGGGGAGAGACAGTAGAAGCAAGTCATTCTGCAACTGTAGACTCCAGTCTGAAATTGGGTTACTCGTTTAAGTCTGTGAGGGTGAAAATTTCACCGTTTATTGCATATATCTTACCCGTTATTGTGCCGATGGAAGATTTTTTTGGAAAGGCACTAGCACAGGATATGTGGAATATTTTGGTAAAAAAAATTTTTTGGGGGATGTTGCCTGGAAGGCTGTAGCCCTGTCAAACAAAACAGCAAGTTGTCTCCGGTAATCATAGGCTTGTTCGCTTTTGTTTTTTTCCTTTGGCGGGCGAAACGCTCTCGCGTCTCTTGATAGTTTACCTGTACCCGAAACACAGCTATATTCATTATCTCTGATGTGATCGTTCTTTCCTACTGCTTGTTGTTCTCTGGAGAAAAGTAGTAGGTTCAGTAGGTTTTCGGTGACCACGAATTGGCGAATAAACGGAACGGTTATCAATAATTTGTTTGGCAGGCATTGTTTAAGATCAAACAATTTCTGAACGAATTTTCGCAACACTGACTTTCTTGCTTAACAAAACTGGCAAGAAAGCGTTCGCTAAATGAATTCGTGTTACCTATTTTAAATAATTTTCTGATATAAGCGCCCCTCATATCCATTCCATAAACTTTTTAATGTTCTTCATATGTTCAATCGCCATAAATTAAATTATATAAAAAAGAAATACGTTTTGCTCTGATAAGGCATTTTAGCACAGCCATTGAATTACAGTTTCAGTTAGTTTCGTTTTTTTTTGCTTTTCTATTTGAAAAAGAATCCCTTTCCTGGGAAATAAAATAAGGTTATGGGAAATAAGACACCCAAAACAGAAAAGTATACGGAAGGAAGTTTTTCAATTCTAACCTGCTGTGATTTTCAAATTTATCGTAGTAAGCTTCGCGAAAATAGGATTGCAATTAAGCTTCTCAAAAATAGTGGTTCAATCATTTTAAAGAATGTAAATAGCAGAACCTTCAGAAATGAAGACCCCAATGAACAAATAAATTTTAACTTACTTTTTTTTATCAAATTATGGAAATTTTGAAATTGTTGGGTTCATTAATTGATTAATTCCAGCAAAATGTTATGTAAGTAAGAAATCGAAAGTCGTTGTTGCAATGCGGACCAGCTGCAGAAAATTCCAACTCCTAGGTCTATTTGTAAAACCTTGCTTGTCTAGAAGAAAAATACGACAGAAAACAATTGTTCTGCAAAAATCGTTTAGTATTGATTTAATCACGAAGAAATACATACTACACTTTCGTAAGTAGTCACTAAATTCTTCTGCGGAACACCTTCGAGCCTTTCACGCCTCCGGTCCTTGGACACGGACAGTCTTCTAAACAAAACTCGAAAGGTTCCCAGAAAAAATTGAATATGATTGGAAGAATAACTAACGCCATCTATAGATATATCCTAGCAACGCCATCTAGATACATAAAGGCCGTCACTCAGCTGCTCCATGCCGTCATAGTTTGCCTACTAAATCTTGGATTTACACGAACAAACAACAACAACAAACATATGACGTAATTAAAAGGAACAACAAAACAGTGCAAATTTAGTAGGCGATTTTTCTACATTGCGGCCTTAATATATAGACGGCGGTGATCATAGCCGCAACTCAGCTGGACGCCGTGGTTACTACTAAATTCAAATACATCATAATTTTTATTTAGAACAAGGCAGTGGAACCAAACCAATAATGTTCAACTGCACAATGCATGACAGAGCAACAACCAGGTTTTTTGCTGATATAACGACGGGTAATCAGTATTAGGCAAAGTAAACAAAAATACGTAGCAGTTCCGATCAAATATTTAGTATAATAGATGTAACTCAGATCCGCGCGGAAAGATGATCGTGTCACAAGTCACTGATTTATCGGGTTAATTCACCATGACGTCACCAGTTTGTGATCATGACGTTTATTAGTAGTAGATTTTTACATTTAACTGGCTACATTGCGGCCTTGACATTTAGACGGCTTTAGACGACCCTCGTTAAGGGCTCCATTACACAGTCATATTTATATTATAATATGTATGTCATATGCCTAAGCCTACTCGATTCATTCAGTACAAATTTTTAGACGTGCACTAAATGAAATCGAGTAGGCTTAAGGATATGATAATATCTATTATAATATACATACATATATTACCAATATATGACTGTGTAATAGCGCCCTAAGGTAATTGTAGTGATTTTTCTAAAAATCCATGCTTTTTGCATTTTATTTAGGTTAGCGTCATCTAAGCTACAAATTTGTTACAGACCACCTTATTGAGGGGAATTTAGGCATTTTATTGGATTTACCGCAAAAACTGTGAATTTGAATTGGAATAATATTATGTACAAGTTTTCAAATAGCTTTGAAATTAAAATTAAACAACGCATTGGTCTCGGCGATAGCACGATCCAAGATAGAGCTGTCTGTAGAAAAAGGCTGAGACATTACCGCCAAAACGGGACCTAACGAGCAGGCCGAGCGACGCGACGCCATCGAGCGGTATAAATAACGAGGCAAAGAAGAAGAAAAAACAATTTTGAAATTAAAGATTACACACAAATGGGAATTGACAAAAATCTTAAGTTTTTTTAGGGCACTTATAACGTTAAGCTGCATCCTGCTGTACACGGGCAGCTAAAATTGGTTTGTAGGTCGTGAAAAAACTGGTATCGCGAGCTGCTCATTGGCATAGCTACTTAGCAACCACACAAGCTGCCAAATGGCCTCTAGAAAATTACATCAACATTTAATTTAGAAGTTTCCTTGAATTTGATAATTAAAATCGGACTCTGTGCGTTTAAATTAATATTGGATCATTCAAGATTTATACGAAAAATGATCACTTATGTATTCGATAAACGGTTACTGTGGTGAACAATTGAATTAACATGAATTAACAACTGTCATTTGGTATCGTGTACTGGCAATTAGCCACCTTTGTGGATACAGCTTTATAGTTTGGTACAGATTCACTGTGTTAAGAATGGAAAAGATGTCAGGAATACATCTTACAATTGAAAATTAAAAGTATATTCACATTTCTAAGAATACTTTCTCCGATTTTATAAAATATATGTAGATGTACCTTTGATTTTGAAATAGATTACATATAAAAACTTTCAAGACTTCTGAAACGCAACCTACAACCCTTCATTCAACCGCTAGGGGCATACCAATTAATTTCCACTTTCTTTTCCACACATACAGGATCAGGTCGCCTATTTGTTTGGGGCGAAAATCAATTCGGCCAGTTGGCCACAGGAGACGGTGGCGGTGGTGGTGGTGAGCTGCCGGCCGACAACAATAACGACGACGATGAAAACAAAACTACACGAGTGGTCAAGAAACCGACTTGCGTCAAGACGTTGAAAGCGTTGGGGCTTAAAGTCGTGGACATTAGCTTTGGTCTAGGCTGGAGTGTTATACTGACAGGTATGTAACTAACACTCTATGTGTATGATATACATTTTGTAAAAGTACTTTCACTTATGCTTACTTGGACTAGTGCCCACTCCAAAAAAGAACAAACACACACAACGATGTCTTTAATTTTTTATAGACATCGCACTTACACTATGCCTTATATCCTTACAGATTCGAATGAAATTTATTTTGCCGGTCGCAGTATTTTCCCGGAGACATGGAACTCACACCAGGAATTTTCCACAATGGATGTGGGTACGGAAAAGTTTGCAGTAGCCGAGAAAATTATCGCGCTCAAGGAAATTTCGCGTGCTGTGAAAGGAGAGCACATGCAAGGAGTTGTGGCGGGAAATGATCATTTTGTTGTACTGACGTGTAAGTATGCGTACTTTGTTTGTGCAGAGAATATTCAAATGAACAACAATATGCATTGCGTGTACTAGTGGTTTCGTGTGATTTGTATTTGCCAATGTCAAAGTACGTCATAGTTTTGTAATAACATAACTATTTTAATATGAAAGAAAATCCACAATTTTTCTCGATTTTTATGGAAAGCTGATGACGGATTAATTAATCATGTAGGTACCTAACTGAAATTTCATTTTTTCTTTGGAATAATTGAAAAGAGCAATGACTCTTCAGTGAACACGTGCCTAAAATAAAAACAATCGTATAGTTAGGCTTGGCGATCTATTAATATTAGGCGTGTTTTTTTGTGCTCGGGTGTAGGTTAGTTTAGGGTAACTACATGGGGTTACAATAACAACATAACCCAGATAAACCCAGTAATGTTTCGAGGGTACGTACTCTGACCAAAGTTAACCCGGAAGAATTGTTACAGATGTGACAACCAGAGGCGCTCTAACACGAAAAAGCATGAGCTAATACCAAAACCATTGGTTAAATGTTCATTGTTGTTTTTGTAAGACATGTTAATTTACTGGTTATTTATTTATCACACCTTTGAACCTTCAGCTTTTTACAAAGTTCATGGTTGGTGCAATAGATCTAAACAGCTTTTAACCCAAATCGTTTTTTTGTGCTTATATACCCTAACCTGCACCTTTTTTACAAAAAAACACGCTTATTGTAAAGTCAGCAGGATCGTCATGATTGATGAATATTTCGTCAAGATTCAGATTTACATTTGATACACGTCGAACAGCGGAAACGCATGGTTGACTTAAACTTCTACCGAAATGAATATAGAAATTTATCATAGGATGCGTTTGTTTGGTTCCACCAATACAAGTCCTGTCTTCGATAGATTTATGCAGGACATGTCCTGTATAATTTGTATAGAAACTTAGGTTATCCTGTTGCGGTTTGCACCCAAAGCAACGCAGCTATGATATTATTCCTTACAGAATTACAGGAGTCAGAAAAAAGTTAATTTAACTCCCAATCGTGATTTGAAGATCCTTATGCTCTTTGTGTCATGATTCCAGTGTGACTAAACTAGCGTCATATAAAATGCATTACACTATGTTGTCCATACGGTTGCTACCCAAACCAATTACTGTAATGTAAAACGATTCCGTTTCAAATGGTTATATCGACTAATGTAATGACATTTTACGAACGTGATACCATCCCACGTCCGTCATACTTTTAGTCCTTTTGCTCGTCATATTTATATCACGAAAAGAATAAATTGTCGCACATGAAATCAATCTGAATTTGAGTCATTGACCTGTAAAGGCTATCATATTCATTAAATCGATAAATCTTTGGTAAATACGAGTATATGAGTTTCTCTTAAAATTATAGAGTATGTATAGTGCTATTAGAGGTGGTCGCCTAATAAGAGGAATGAACTGAGGGACTAAATTCATTAATTTAGAGGCAAAGTGCAGCACCTGGCCTAAATTGAAACCACATGAGAGATTCCGAAGCTTTTATCTTCTCAAGAAATCCACGTCCATATCATTTCCATCCAGAATTGAATAGGATAACATAACTTTAATGACAGGATGTGTCCTGGGTAAATTTATTACATCGTACATTTAGTTAAGAACAATAGACCTGCGCTCCGTGGAATGCCGTTTAAACTGAATCAACAAATCACCAAATAACTTGACAAAATTTATAGAATTACGACGAATTGATAAATGCATTGCAAAAAAAAACTCACCCTCTTACCCACATATACTAAAAATCAATTTGGTTCTTTTATACAATTTTTTCTTTTTAATCATTGAGTCCGGCCAATAGTAATTTTAATGCGTTAAAGCGTTTTCATTTCCTAGTTTAAACGGATTAGAAAGTGGAATCTCCCCACCCACCAGCATTAGACACGAAAACTATCAACGGTTTTTCAAAGTTCGGAGATACCCGCTAGATACATTTTCTGCCATACCCTACGTTTAAACGTGAAAATATATCAAATGCGGAACGCATTAAAAGCAAATTGATCAGTGGCGGAACAACTTCACTCGGGGCCCTCCGGCCGACTTCTTGAGTGGGCCCTCCCTCCAATGAGAGAAAAGCAGAGTGCAATCAACCGAAAAAAACACTTAAATTAACTCTTCTTAAAGATGATTTTGACGTTACAGTGTTTCTACTAAAATTAAGAACGTCGTACATAAAATAACTTTGCTAAGAGTTTTTTATACTCTGCATTCTTATATTGAGAATGGCGTTCTTGTTGTAACGTTCATTAAATTATTGATTTGACCATAATCGTTTTTTTTTATACCCTTCGCTCATAGAGTGAAAGGGTGTATTAACTTTGTCATGAAGTTTGTAACGCATTGAAAGAAGCATCTCTGACCTTTAAAAGTTTACATATATGATCAGCATGACTTGGGGAGTCGATTGGGCGATGTCCGTCTGTCCGTCTGTCTATCTGTCTGTCCGTCTGTCAGGCAGTTTGTGTGTTTGAATCGGTGAAATCGGACAATGGGGTCATGGGGCTGCCATACAAACCAAACTCCCCAAACTAGGTTCTTCTAAGAAAAACTTTTTTATTTACCAATTTCAACTAAATTTCACGCAAATGTGTTTCTATTGATGACACAAAACATATCTAAGAATTGATCATATCTGACCATGGGGTGGCCATACAAACCCAACCCCCATTTTGGTTCTTTTAAGAAACATTTTTTGCACCAATTTCACAAAACCTTGAATTAATTGTCTTTACCAAAGCAACAAAAAAGTTAAAAACGAATGGAATCGTACTGTGGGGCCATGCTCCCCCAACTCCAATAAAATTTTTCGAGTAAATATTTTTATTTGCCCACTTATTTCAACCAAGCCCAAAACTTTTGTCAAGGCGGAAGAAAAAGAATGAGGAGGGGGATTAAATACAAGTCATAACTACGCCCGAAAAAACTTTTAGCCCAAGGAGAGCGAAGGGTATCAAAATTTCGGCCGCGCCCGAAATTAGCGACGGCCCCCGGGGGTTGGCGAGCGTCGTTTTTGTCTCATTTTAAAATGAAAAAGCTCATCATGATTTTAAGATGAAACCCTTCAATTTTAGGAACGTTTGTTCTTAATTATTAAATTCAATACAGAAATCTACTCTGTTTTAACTCTAGGCGTACTTAAAGCAAGAACATTTTATCTTGAAATAAGAATATAACAGTTTCTGTACCTACTCAAACTAATGCGAAACAGAGTTATTTAAAGATTGTTTAGTGTTAAATGTATTAAGAACAAAACATCCTTGATTACAGAACGTGTATTTTCTCTGAGTGTATAAGTCGTAGTTTTCCTGCGATTTTAGAAAAGTGTCTGCTACTACATATTCACTGGCATAAGATTGCTAACTATGCTATGCCATTAAGTGCCACAATATTTACATGTCCTCGCTTTTGGTGAAGACCTCAGTTTCGTACAATTTTTGTATGAACTTACCACATCGCGTTCGTGGGCCCAGCCAGTTCGGTAATTTCTCCAGGATACTAGTGGATCTCATTCCAGACGCCGTATCACAGCTTGAAATCACTAGCAAGACTCCATTCAAACCAAATGTGGCTTCAGCACCCAATATCTTCAAAAATGTTTTAAGATAGTCTATTTGCAGAGGGACCTAAAGGTTAAAGGATCATTTTGACCATTTGGTACTTGCAAGGAAGAGGGTGGATCGGATAACAAACCGCAGCTAAAGTTACAGCAAATACCACAGGCATACCAGGATAAAATTTATTCCTTGAAGGAGGCTTATATAAGGCGTTCATAGAGCCGAAAGCCGACTTTTTGTTTTTAATAAATTAAGTAGAACAATTTTGTAAGTTCTCATCTTTTCACAAATACAGCAACACAAAATTATGTGTTTTCGTTGGATACATTTATTTATGCACTGAATTCGGGCTTTTTTCGAGTGAATTAAGAAAGACGCGACGGCCAAAGTTTTCTTGCGCAATAAGAATATAGAGAAATTTTTTTCAACCATAGAGAATTTTTTTTTTTATTAAAATCTGAGAATCCAGGGACAATATGAAATGTTTTGAGCGTAGAAGCTTATCTAAGGGACCTATAGGGAAATATAAATAATAAATTTAGTAAATTTAGCATTTTGTTTTACTTCGAAAAATATATATACAAATCTTCTTGTCTACAAAAAATATCTACGTCAGAATATTATTTTTCGTAGACGTACTGTTTCTATGGTTCGAGAAATCTTTCATGTGGCTTATGGGTTCTTCCCGTTACGTTACGCACCAATCCGAATGAATGGCCAGAATGCATTCAAGCCGTTCCATTCCGAACACAATGTTGGTCCAATGAAGTTGTATGTATCTGCGCAGATGTCACGGCACGGTACGGAAGCAAAATTGTACTAGAGCTCTTCCGGACGTAACGTGACGGAAACATTCTGTTTCGCACTTAAGAGACAAATATAAGAAAGAGTAGAGCTCTCTCGTTATAATCAGGCAAAGGTAATCAGTTCTCGTAGTAATAATTTCGGGAGAAGCCGAAATTTGGATACCCCTAATTTTTTTCGGGACAATATTTTCTCAGGGAAACCTATGACTTGCGTCTTCCGATTCCGTCAACACCCCATAGTCCGATTTTATGAATTGCCTCATTAGTTTTGTGATTACGAAACAAACGCATTTATATCAGGTTTGGTAATGATTAGCCAACGAAGCATAAAACTTGATTTGAGATTGGCGCTATATACAGGGTGTCCCGCAACTGGTTAGCCATAGACCAATGGTAGACTCAACAGGATGTTTTAGGAAAAATGTCGCTAAAATTATTTCTCTAGCTTTTACCGTTAAGGAGTAATCGCCTTTTTTGTGATTCTTGTCAAAAAACACGACTTTCTTCGAAAAACTCCAATTTTCTAGGTTCCACTTTAGCCAAATCAATGTTTTTCATATTCTTCTGAAAGTACACAAAATTTCCAATAAAAGGACATATCGAACGTTTCGAACGGTTTCGTATCTTCCGAGATACGACGTTTTGAATTTTGCAGAAATGTCAATTTCAATTTTTAATGTCAAAATTAAACCTGAATTTCGTAACGGTACATTGTAGTAGCAAATCTGCAAAGTTGACAAAAGTTGGCGTAGTATCTTAGCTTTCGAACGGCATATAAGAATAAATCACAGAATCATCCAGTTTGTGAATAATATGTGTAAAAAGGAAAAAAACATAGTCCGTAAGTGGAAGAAATCTTGCTTTTACTTGGAAATACATAGTTCAGTCATATAAGCATTTCCAATAGAAAAAAATGCAGTAAGGCTATTTTTTCTTGGCCTTGAATCAGTGGGGTCCCAGGAGTCTAAAACTCATTTTAATAAAATAAATTTGATCGGAAAGGTCCCAAAACGGACAAAAAAGGACAGGCAAGGATTAAATCCTTGACTGGAGGTCGGCATGCGGGGTATCATATCAAAGGAGACGCCGAGTACATTACATATCCGGTGTTTGATTCCTATTTCAAGGACCCTAAACGGAATAAATCGCGCTTGAATGGAAAATTTTCGTGTTTCCCGTAATCATCTGTACCTTTCCAAAGCCATAACTACGCGAATAATTCAAGTTGCCACTTCCTTTTTCATTTTTTAGAATCTTAGATTCCATCATTAAATTTGCTAAGGAAAAATTGAATCGGAAAACTCTGAAAACATTATTTATAAGTTTGTACGCCTGTCTAATGTTCTTACTGGCTAATCTTTGGTTTATTTGCTGTAACTGCTCGTCAAAATGTTTGCGTTTCTTACGTCTAATTAACTTATTAGATACTCGCCGAAGCTCGTTATATCTTTCTTTCTTGGCTCGGGATGCGCGTTGTGTGTATTGGCGATAGGCTTCATTTTTCGCCTCAATCGATGCCCTGCATTCGTCGTCGAACCAGTCTGCTTGTCTGCGCCGGCCTTTATAGCCCACGACCTCTTCTGCGACCCCCTTGATGCTGTCTTTGAGCTCCTCCCAGAACTCATGGATGCCTAAATTGTTGATGTCATCAAGCATGGGCGACAGTTTTTCCTCTAGTGCTGTTGTATACGCAGCTGCCGTGGCATCATCAATCAAATTGTCAACCTCGAAGATCTTGGCAGGGTTGATTCTCGTTAGGTGCACCGAAGAGATTCTGCACCTGTAGGTCGTCTTCACCAAATAGTGATCGGTGTCGCAGTTGGCTCCTCGATAGGATCGAACATCTAGGACATTAGAAGCCCATCTCTTGCTGATCAGTACGTGGTCGATCTGGTTCACGGTGTATTCATCTGGAGACTTCCAGGTCTGCTTGTGGATTCGTCGATGAGGGAAGCATGTAGAGCTTATTACCAGGTTTCTGCCGCTCGCGAAGTCGATAAGTCGCTGACCGTTGTTGTTGTTTTCGTCGTGGAGGCTATGACCTCCAGTAGTTCCCCTATGCCAGCTTTCATTTCCGACTTTGGCGTTAAAGTCTCCTAGCAGCAGCTTGACGTCGTTTGATGGAAGTGAGTCGAAGAGTGTTTCTAGGTCGTTGTAGAACTCGTCCTTAATCGCGTCTTCTTTTACTTCTGTAGGGGCATGCGCATTAATGAGCCAGAGATTAGCGAAACGGGTCTTAATGCGGATCGCACATAGCCGCTCGTTGATGGGTTTGAAGCCGATAACGTGGTCCTTGAGCTGCTTATTCACGATGAAAGCTACTCCAAACTCCTTGTTGCCCTCCTCTTTACCACTCGTAAAAATAGTGTGCGAATTGAGGTCGTTAATCTCGCTTTTGAGCCATTTAGTTTCCTGGATTGCAACTATGCTCAGCTTGTATTGTTCTACCTGATCCAGGAGGGCCCTTAAGGCCCCCGGTCTATTCAGGGAGCGTACATTCCAGGATCCGAAAGAGTAATCAGTTGTTCGTTTGCGGGGTCGTCGTTGTTTTGTATCCGTCCAATCCGAGGCTTTTGTTTCAGGTTTCTTGACTTGAAGTTTTTCTTAGGATGAGTTGTCGGCACATCGCTAAGCCATGATAGGGTTTAATCGTTGAGTAAAGGCCATCATGGGCATGCCTCGAAGATGCTGCTTTAGTGGTTGACTTAAATGTTTTCTGTCACCTATCACGTTAAGTAACCTGAGACGCTGCAGATGTTAATGCAGCACTCAGGCGCAGCGGTTACTCGGATAATGCGGGAAAGTAACGCCCCGTAGAGAGACATAGGAATTGGCCGAAGTCCTTTTCCTATGAAACTCCTCCTGCATAGCTAAGGGTCCGCAGTTATGCCACAACTGAAGAAGATATAGGAATTAGCCGAAGCCTTTCAACCTTTATCTTCCCCCTTATACTTACCGTTATAATTAGCATCTACAACAGTAGCGAAAAGTATTTTTCCATAATGCATAACAACCAAGTCTATGCTTGATGTAAAAATTTTACTTCCTTTTCAAGATTGAAGTCGGTTTGGTACATTTGCAGACTATGTTTTTTTTCATTTATACATATTATTCAGAAACTGGATGACTCTGTGCTTTATTCTTATATGCCGTTCGAAAGCTAAGATACTACGCCAACTTTTGTCAACTTTGCAGATTTGCCACTACAATGTACCGTTACGAAATTCGGGTTTAATTTTGACATTAAAAATTGAAATTGACATTTCTGCAAAGTTCAAAACGTCGTATTTCTGAAGATACGAAACCGTTCGAAACGTTCGATATGTCCTTTTATTGGAAATTTTGTGTACTTTCAGAAGAATATGAAAAACATTGATTTGGCTAAAGTGGAAGCTAGAAAATAGGAGTTTTTCGAAAAAAGTCGTGTTTTTTGACAAGAATCACAAAAAAGGCAATTACTCCTTAACGGTAAAAGCTAGAGAAATAATTTTGGCAACATTTTTCCTAAAACATCCTGTAGAGTCTACCATTGGTCTATGGCTAACCAGTTGCGGGACACCCTGTATATGTATGTTCTAGCATAAGCTGACCAGACGTACATCATTTTGCTGTACAGTACAGCATTTCGACCTGCCGTACAGCATTGGGAAATGTACAGCAAAGAGTACAGCATTCGCCAATTGTTCATTCTCGATATCTCGGGAAGCCTTCTCGTTCTTTCCAAAATCCGGCAAATTTGTAGATCGGATTGGCGCTCACATTGCTCCAAATGAGACGTTCCTAACTATCCGGGAGTTACGGCTGCCCTAATCGCAATTTTGAGTTTTCGAAAATTGTCCATAATTTGGAAATTCTTAAGAGGAATTTTTAAATTTGACAGATTTGTAGAGTACCGATATTTGGTGAATATCTTTCCAAGGTTCCAAAGTTGCAAACGTCGAAAGCTGCGATTCCCCTTTCAACAACTATAGATAAAAGCATACTAAGGAAAGGACTCTGCCAAGAGTTTTTAGATCAAGATTTTTCTTTCCACAATATGTCCTTCGAATCAGTTAAAATGGCGTTAAGAACCCAAAGAAAGGGCATAGCGTAACATCTCTAATGTAACCATGGAGAATTGCATACTCTCCTCCAGAAATATCGCAACCAGGATAAGTAACCCTTCCACCGCTTTGGAGGTTCTCCTCAGACTCCACTGCATACCTACATCTAAAATGTGCCCTGGAAAGCTACCACTTTATGTGTATAATCTTATTTCGAGTAATGTTCCCTATTATAGCTTTTCGTGTTAAAACATTCGTTTGTGATTCAAATTTTGATGATTTTTTGTCAAGGAGAGCAAGTGGCGTAGATAGCTTTTCAGAGGGGGAGGGAATCAGTCCGGATATTTTTTTTCAGCACAGGAGAAAAGCATTTAATAAAAAGTTCTAAATAAGGAAACTAAGGTATAGTCACCACACCACCATATTGTTTCTATATGCTTTTCTACCGAATAAAAATTTCCTTTGATCGTTCGAGGTCTGCTGACGAGATCGAAAAATGGGTGTGGCTTCAAGTTTTCTAAATTGTTTAAATTCTGCTTGTTTATCTGAAATTCAGAAAGAATAGGTTTAGCACAGTGAAGCAAATATTGTACGTCGAACAACGTGGCACTAGAGATCATGTTTCATAATCCCCACCTTAATGTGTGTATACTGTATACCTATACTTAATCGAAATTGGACTAGAGACTCCTGAATGATGCGCGGGAGCTTGATCCCGTCAGGCGACAAAGCATCTTAGGAAGAACTGAGAAGTGTATAGCATCGCCTAAAATTATCAGTATGCAGAATACACTCTAAACTTTGAAAGTTCGATCCTGGATTATTGTGAGTGAAAGTAAAATTGAAAGTTCGTCTGCAATACCGTGCGCAAATGATGAGAATCGTTCCCGCACTGGAGTTGGATGCGGTAAAAATAGGCCTCAGTGAGTGGTTTGTCTGCAGCATACAATAATGTTCCGTAGAACGAGAAAGCAGGATGTAAAGACTCTGAGCCGGCCTGTGAAGTAATACCGAAAGATGGTCCGGCGACTGAGTGATCGAGATAGTGATGTGATTTTATTCGAGAAAATTCTTACATAACTGCATACCTGGTAGCATGATGCAGTATTATTCAAGCGAGTTAGTACAACATGAACATGTGCCGTAATGCCTCTCATTGAGCTGCATTTTATCACTAGGTATAGATTATATCAAAATACTGATTTTCGCTATAATGTTAAGTTATCTTAGTAAACTCCAGCTGATATGTTCTTGTGCCAGTCGCCCTTCCAACCGAAACATGCCTTCCCAAGGTTCTTCACATATTTCCCTCGTGAGATATTATTCTAAGCCAAATTCCGCAAGTATGTGTACAGCATTGGGTCTTCTGGACTCTGGTCAGCTTATTCTAGCTTATTCATAGACCGGCTTCGTTCGTTCTTCTGTATGTTTTGTATCTTCAATAGAAACTCATGTATGTGTGGTAGGGTGGGATGGGGGTGTGATGGGTGGTTCATAAATAAAAAAAAGTTTTTCTGAAAAGAACACACCAGTCCCATGACCGTTCTAGGGAAATCCTTTTTCTGTATGGACCAATTCCAGCTACAAAGCTATTAAAGTCACAAACTGTATGTAGAAGCTTCGAAAATCGGTCCATGGGGTGCCATAGAAACTCCACCCTCAAAACTTCTTACAAGAAACACTTTTTTCTCTATGGACCAATAATTACTAAACCTCATGTCCTTATCAAATATACAAAATATATCCAGAAAGAGATGAAATCACACCATGAATCCACTGTGCCATAGAAACAATTATAATATAAAAGAGAATCTACTTTCGTCAGATATAAAGGCATTTGGTGCCCGTTATACGAAAGAACGCTAAGGGAATCTACAATAACTGATAATAGACTAATTATCGCAGAATGTGCTGATAAATTATTATGACTGTAAGCTGCAGTTAACCTATTTCTCAGACCAGAGATAATATGCATTTGAGGAAAAAAATGGTGAAGGATGATTGAATACTGTCTCCAATGCGGTTTATTGCACTTTGCAACGGAAATTTAATTTTCATAAGCTCGAATTGTTACTGATAGGAAGTATCAAGAAGCCATTTGTTCCCAACCTTTTTGGCACTGCGAGCCACTTATAATACACATACGACTCATTTGTTTTTTTTTTTTTTGATAACGGGAAAAATCATCGGGAATGTCGAAATGCGTTCCTATTTTTTTTCGTCGGTTAAATACATAGTACATTTTTGAAAGGTACTTATCTTCTTCTATATCAAATGTCTTACCGATTAAAGAGGTTTTTAGACCTCGAGTGAGAATGAATCGGTAATGAAAATGCATTAGTATAGAACCAGACAAATATCATGAACATGGTGAATTATAATTTCCACCTCCAACATTACTAAAAAGTCATTCTAGGCCCTAAATAATCTTTAAAATAACTAAAAGCTTCATTTCCCTCTTCTTCCAATACATTTACAATATCGTTAAATCATCCCGGGAGCATATTTTCAGAATATTGTCAAACCGATTCATTGTTCTCGATGAGTTCATGGTTCTATTTCTCCAATGACCGGGGAATCGAAAAAATAATGCGTCAAATGGCAGAGAAAAATTGTGGAAGCATTTTCGGACTGTCGCATGGGCGTAGCCAGGGGGGCAGGGAGGGGCGGTCGCCCCCCTCCCTGGTCGATGAAGATGGTAGAAAATTCTTATCGATGTAGTAAAAAAATTGCTGCACTATACAACATTTTCAAAAATTTTCTGCTGCAGCAGATGCCACTCCAAATGTTGCCGGAGAAGCCATGATTGGGACAGTTTGCAGTCAGGAGGCGCATACAAATAGATGACAGCGAGTGGCCTCTCGTAACTGACGGAGGCTGCGTACCAGCACACACATTTCACTTGTGAGTGTGCTGTGCTGTGTTGTACTGTGGCTGCGTGGATCCCACATTTCCTGTTTCATTTCATGGCTTCCGGAATTCAACTTATTTTCATCTGAAAGGGTGACAAATGGTATACAGCTTTGCTTTGCTACCCCTGGAAGGTCATGCTTTGTCGAATCGACTACGCATCATCAAATTTATCCCATTTTTCGTGACAATTCTCATTATTTGGAGCTGGGTTTTCGTACAGCACTTACCGTGCCGATGTACGTGTACTTGCCGGGTACATTGCGGCTAGGCGAAGTAAGCAGGGTAAGTTAGATTTTTGGAAATTGGCGTCGTCGAAACGACGAAGGATAAAGTTTGTGTAACATTTAGAACTCCAGTGTTTCTTATGGCTGCTTGTCGATTCGACGAAAAGTCTGTGTCCATACAACTAGCTCGTAACAAATATGTTTATTTTTGAAATGTGGGACCTATTTTTTAAAAAATTATGGAAAAAATATTTACTAGGACAAAAATAAATATATAGTATTTCCCAATTGAAAACATCCTTATCCCAAATGAAAAAATCCTTATCCCAAATGAAAAAATCCATATCCCAAATGAAAAAATCCTTATCTCAAATGAAAAAATCCGTATCCCAAATGAAAAAATCCATATCCCAAATGAAAAATCCTTGTGTGCGAATTAAAATAAAATGAATTTAGAGGTGTTTTAAGCTGTTTCTTGCATCAAATTATGAAGTGTGGTTGATATTATTGAGGATATGTGTAGGATCGGCTTCGTGGGGTTGGCTAATGCAATTGCCGTGGTTGAACATTTATGAAATTGTATACTCGTACGTTAAGTTCCTTGCGTGTGGTTGGCTTTTGATCTTCATCACATACGCATACCGATCCTCATGAAATTTAGTAGAGATGTGTAGAATGGTAACAGTCTTTGGCACGAAATACTTAGAAGTTTGTAGGACAAAGATAATAGGGTGCCCCGAAGATTTGAAGTCGAAGTCGAGTTTTCTAGTTTTTACTTAAATAAAAATTTTTATTTGTCCGTGTGTAGCTCAGGTCTGCAGATTTGAAAATTATGCTGAGTCTTTTTAGAAAATTACATAATTACATACATAGAATGGTAATAGTGGTAATAGTAATCTAGAGGTCCAGAGATCGAATCTCGACGTTGTCCAAACATTTCATGTGCGCATAGGAAACATATAGTGCTTGCAACATTATACAGGGTGTCCGGCAACTGCCGCATAAACGCACCGGACTATGATTCCTCAATTGATTTCCAGCAAAATTCTTAACTCTTTAGCTGCCACAGGCATGTGACGATTTTTGAAAAAATCATTTTCTTGTGCAACTTAAAGCTCAATATCTCCAAAGCTAGACCAGCTAGAATAGTGAAACGATAGCTTTCCGCGCTGAAGGTATTAAAACTGTTCGCAATAACGGAGCTAGAATAAAATGATATAAGAAAGATATGATCGTAAGCCCAATTTTTAAGAGAATCGTACAAACGCCTCTCCTTGGCAGAAGTTAAAGAAAATTGAGATGGAAAAATATATTGTTTTTGGGTCAAATCACACAAATTTTATTTTGAAGCTCTGTAAAAACGAAATCTCTTATCCGATTTTAGTGTGGTTAGTTTTATTTTTTAGGTAAATTTGTCGGCTGTAATAATCATTTTGTTTCACTATTCTAGCTGGTCTAGCTTTGCAGATATTGAGCTTTAAGTTGCACAAGAAAATGATTTTTTCAAAAATCGTCACATGCCTGTGGCAGCTAAAGAGTTAAGAATTTTGCTGGAAATCAATTGAGGAATCATAGTCCGGTGCGTTTATGCGGCGGTTGCCGGACACCCTGTATAATGTTGCAAGCACTATATGTTTCCTATGCGCACATGTTCGGAAATGTTTGGACAACGTCGAGATTCGATCTCTGGACCTCTAGATTACTATTACCACTATTACCATTCTATGTATGTAATTATGTAATTTTCTAAAAAGACTCAGCATAATTTTCAAATCTGCAGACCTGAGCTACACACGGACAAATAAAAATTTTGATTTAAGTAAAAACTAGAAAACTCGACTTCGACTTCAAATCTTCGGGGCACCCTATTATCTTTGTCCTACAAACTTCTAAGTATTTCGTGCCAAAGACTGTTACCATTCTACACATCTCTACTAAATTTTATGAGGATCGGTATGCGTATGTGATGAAGATCAAAAGCCAACCATACGCAAGGAACTTAACGTACGAGTATACAATTTCATAAATGTCCAACCACGGCAATTGCATTAGCCAACCCCACGGAGCCGATCCTACACATATCCTCAATAATATCAACCACACCTCATAATTTGATACAAGAAACATCTTAAAACACCTCTAAATTTTTTTTTTTAATTCGCACACAAGGATTTTTCATTTGGGATAAGGATTTTTCCTTTTGAGATACGGGTTTTTTCATTTGGGATAAGGATTTTTTCATTTGGGATACGAATTTTTTCATTTGGGATATGGATTTTTTCATTTGGGATACGGATTTTTTCATTTGGGATAAGGATTTTCTCATTTGGGATATGGATTTTTTCATTTGGGATACAAAGTAGAACGTCGTCGAATCGACGATGCATAACCTTTCCGTACTAAAAATAAGCATGACCTTCCAGGGTTAAGGACCTTGTAAAGAACGGGTTTCATATTTCAGTGTCTTTCAAGTTCTTCTTTTTCTTGTCAGTACCGTATCGCCCCTTGTGGGGGCGTTAACTTAGCCGTTTATAGGCAATTTCGATTCAACGTTACATTGTATATCATTTCGGATTGTATAATGTTGTAAGCACTATATATTTCCATTCACATGTACGGAAATTTTGGACCACGCCGAGATGCGATCTCCGGACCTCTATATTACTAGCCTTGTAGGCTACGACTCAGCCAAATGAGCCACAGAGCGGTCTTTCACGTTATTAAATCAAAATTTATTTTCTAGCTGAATCATACCAGCAATAAAAGTGGCTTAATTTTACTTTAATAATCAATACTTTGATAAATTTAGAGGAAATCTTATTGAAGCCGTTAACCATATTTCAATCAATAAAGGATTTATAAATATTCTGTCGATGCTACTTTGCTAAGATGAAAGTAACAGACGAAACAAACTGATTTCGCAAGTGGAATATGCAGTCCGAGATGCAAAAAATGCGCTGAAAATAGACAAACTACTTTCTAAAAGGTAGATATTGGAGGCCAGTTGAATGTAATCAGAATGCAGAAGAAAATCATTCTCATCTCCATTTTAAAAATTTGACTCTAAAATTAGAAAAAAGGAAATAACAAACTAGGGCCGCAGATTTGTGAGTGACATCCAATTTCCAAAATCTAAACTGCTGTTTTGTTAAGATGTTGAGATCAACAGCACGCCCAGCAATGTTATTTATCCCCATAAATGGATACTTGTTTACAATCTGAGCGACATCATAGTCCGTCACGTAGGTCGTGAGCTCGAAAAACCATAAAATGAATTCGTTCACGGTGAGTCTGGAATCCATGACCCTGTGCACCAATCGAACCACAAGCCAGGCTACTCTAAAATTTGCTGACAATATTTCTGAGACCGGAAATTTCAACTCCTAAGAAAATCATGATGTTGAAAAAATTTTGGGCTTGCCCCCCCCCCTGACCGAAATCCTGGCTACGCCCATGGACTGTCGTTTATGGAATTTTCCAGCGACAACTTTCAAACACATTCCCCGGCAGTAAGTTTGCATTTTCAATGGAAAAATCCTTAAGATTAAAAACATCGTTCCATACGAACCCCAGCGGTACCATCATGCTTTTGGAAATTGCCTCGAATAGGTCGCTTTGCCCGCCACTGTATTCTGTTGATCCATTCTGGCTTGCTATAGGTATAATTACCATGATTTCCTGTTTTACGTTAACCGACTTCAGGAGGTTTGGGGTTCCATCATTTTCAGTTCTAGTTCACGTATATTTCGGGAGTTAATGCTGGTTCTTCGATAAACAGTTTTAGGTCGCACTGATTCGGATCACATTTCAAAAATTTTAAAGATTTGAATTTTCAATGAGCTTTTGAACTATGTTTAGCTTCGAACGACGAAAAGGAAGAATGAAATCTTATTTAACTTCCGCGATCTAAATAATTCACTGTTAACAAGGATCTAGAAATTCGATGGGACCGAAATATTCAAAAATTGAGAATTGTACTCAATTTTTCAACACTAATCAGTAAGAGAGCGATTTGTCACGATTTTTAAGATTGCATAAGCTAGACCATTGTTTTGAAACAATGAGCCGCGGACAATTAGAAAACACGCGGTGATCCTTCAGAGTAGCGAGAGTTTGCAGTTATCTTATTTCTTATGTAATTGGGGGGACTAAGCGCACAATCCGAAGCTTCTCACCAAAATTTCGTTGCGGGACAAGATCAAAATCGCAAAAATAAATACTATAAATTATTATTATTAGGAGGTTATGTCACGTTCGACGCGCAATAATATGCGTTCAGTTTCAGAGTTGCAAGCCAAAATAACCGAACATTTTGTTTTTTTTTCGGGATTTTAACCCTGTTTCGCGAAATCTCCGGATTCGTTCTCAGCACCTCAAAACGAAACGAAATTATCCACCACATTTTGCAATCTCAATGACTAGAGTACAATGGTCGTTTTGTATTCTAGTAAAATCACGTACGCGGATTATCTCACAACAATTAAATCCGTGCCGAAAATTAAAGAACTGAAGGGATTCATCACACACAGAAGGAGGAATTTCTGTCCCAGTTGAAAGGGGAAGAGAGTGTCATTCGATGAAAGGTTATAAATCAATCGAGCTTTGTGTTATTTCTAGCCCAGAGACGAGGCGTTTTGATGGCAACAAAAATTGCAACAATGAGGCTGCGCCAAAGCAACAAGGTGCTACAAGTGCAAAAAAATTAATGCTGGATGGACGAACTACAAACACGGGAAGCAGATATAAGAAGTGTGGGAGAAAAGGCGGATTCGTATATTGATGGTATCCACATGTCGCTATGTACCTTTACAGTGGATCTTTTTTTTAGTTTGTAGTCCTTTGGCAACAATCGTAAACTGACTGGGAAGTGAGGGCTACACAAAATGACCACGAGACGCTTCTTTGACGAGCCCTTTGAAAAATGCCCCAAAGGGCGCGCGTGCAGAGCATGCGCTTTCCTTTAGAAGCCTATTCAATAGCATTAACCGCTTAATCGGCTTTGCTGCGGAGTTGCATCATAGTTGGGATAGAGTGAGCGAATTATTTGCCTGAATTGATTTTGAGTTGCGAAAAGAGACGAACTCGACGTAAGTAATCAGTAAATCGCGCTGATCACTGATTAGATTCTTTCTGCGAAATTATACTGAAACTTGAGTACAATCGACAACGAAACAGGCGTTTTAGTTTTCGATAAGGAAACAGGTGTTTTCATCCGTGAAAGTCCGTCAAAGTTGTATGGCTAAAACTGAACTGGCCACGCAAAGACGTCAGCTTCATAGGGTTAGGTGCCATGCTAAGGCGAAACTCTTTTTAAAAGCCCCCAACAAATTTGCAGTATTAGCTTTATCAGTTTGTTAAGTTCTTGAAAATTTAGAAGTCCACATAATTTCATAAATTCATTATCTTTTCAGCCACTGGTAAACTTTTCGCTTGGGGTCGAAATGATTTCAATCAAATCGGTCCATACGACTCCACCATCCCGGAACCGATTGACATCGATATCAAAGAACCAATCAAAAATGTTGCCTGCGGACCGAGATCAACCCTCATGCTCACCGCCGAAAATCGATTGTACCTCACAGGAACACTATCCGATTTCCAACATCCCCGTCCAACAGAAATCATGTTGACCTTTCCTCGCGAAGAGATCGTCGGCATGCAAATCACACATAGTAACGAAATTTACCTCGTCATCGAAACAGGAGATATTTACAAAAGCGTGGAGCCCTCCCGTTCAAATCAACTCAGTTTCACAAAGTTCTATGACTATGATCCGGACGAAAAGGGCATTGTTGTGAAATTGATGAAAGGAAATTCCTTTTTCGTTGCATTGACGCGAGCTAAGAAACTGTTTACAACCTTTTCGGAGAGTGGTCATCATTTGAAAACGTTCCGGGAAATTTCGAAATTTAAAAATTTGAAAATACTCGATTTTGCCGTCGGCGAACGACATGTATTAGTATTGGGAGTTCCTAAGGTGACACGAAGTGTGGAGAGTAGTTGTCGGAATTTGAGCACAGCTACGACTCCGGCCAGGGCTAGTGTTGTAGCAAATGGATTGGCGGCAATGAATGGTGTTGTGAATGAATATGAAGAACATGGTTTTCGTGAGATAAAAAGTTCTAAATTGCTAAATATAGAAGACAGCAATGCGAACAATTTGCTTTCAGAACACATTGATGAAGTTCAGCATGGCAACGAACCGATTTTGTCTCCAAATCAGAAAGAACCTGATCATACAGAAAATGCTAAGGAAAATGGAAATAATGACAACAAGAGCAGCTCAACACTACCTACCGACACGGTTCAGAGTCCACACGAGCCTGATGAGTTCAATCACGAAGACGATAAATCAGTTGCACCAAATCCCGATAAATCGACGGACGATAAACTGCTATCTCCTCCTCACGCCGGACCACCTCGCTCCAGACACGGTTCAGCCCGTTCGATACGATTCGACGAAAGCACAATAGTCCAATCAAAATCATCGGAAAAACTCAACAGACCACGTACACCGTATCCAGATCCAAGCATTTCGCCACAAGGTCGTCGAACATCCGTATCGTCCGAAGATGATTTGAATCAGACGGGAACTCCTATACTAACCGACAGTCTTGAACATATTTCTGAAGATTCGGCAGACTCCACGGCTGATCGTCCGTCAACCGAACGACGAGCAAGCCTTAAATATTCCGATCGTGGACCATTGTCCACTGAACAGATTCAGGAAATCACTCGCGTCATATCCGCTAACGCAGCAGTCGACGGTGGCGATAAATTCACCTTGCTCGACGACGAAGAGGATATCAAAGTTGAAATCGCTATAAATGCCGATGGCAAAGAAAATGAAATTCGTTTTATCAATGACGGAATTGATGTTACGAAATCTGTTGAAAAATTACACAAAGACATTGATGAGTTAGATGAGACCATCTCAGAGATTCCCGAAACGGCTCTAATGATTGTCGAAACGCCCAAGGCAATTGGATCGCTAAAAACACCGCGGCCTAAGACGCTACTTCAAGTTCTCGGCGAAGAGCCACGAGCCGAGTCGGCGGAAGAAAAAACTGTTAAAGATTTAAAGCAAATGACACAGGATGATATCATGAGCCTGAATGAAGAGGACGATCTCATTCAGACGGAGAGTACATCGAAAGACGATAGTAAGTTGAAGACGACAAGTCGCGACGAGGATGATGAACGGACCACGGCTTCGGTTAGTTCGAATACTGTTGCTAATAATTTTGAAAATGAGGATAGTGCTGATGATTCACGAAATAAGGAGTACAACTCGATGCCGACCACTAATGAATCGAGTGAGGATGTTGATCCGGAGACGAAGAAACAGCGGGTTCGTCGATTTATTAAAGATTTGAAAACGAAAGGTAAAGAGATGTCTTGCAGGAATGATCATTCAGTTCAAGTTGAAGGTAAATCGCTTTTCCGTCCACAGCTTATAGCTTTCTAATGACTTTTGTAATTTTACAGATGAACCACCAAAGTATTCGTTATCTGATCAACCCGATGGCGATCAGAAGACTTCAAAAGTTTGCACGATTTTGTAATTATAAACATTTAGTTATTTAAAGCAACCACTTTCGATTTTTGTTAAATTTTAGAGAAAAACTAGTTCATGAATTTAATAGTACTCAAATAAATTATTTTGAACATTTAATTTGTTTAGTTTTCATTTGAAAGTATGAGTTACGGGAGTAAGGACGTAATAACGTAACGTTTAGAGGACGATTATGTCCCCAAGCCCAGTCAAAACAGAGGACAGCAAAGACCACAAATCCAATAGGGTTGGAAATGCCCCGTACCCAGCACCTAACACCTAAGTAACAAATGACGGTAGGGTCCCAGCCAGCATTTAACACATTTGTAATCATTATTTCATGCAACACGCGTAAGCACATATTGCTTATTCATTCATCACGTTTTCATACAAGCAGTATATGACGATGTCCCCCTATTTCAAGTATATATGCATTTGCGCCTTATTAAAACATTATAAGATCAATATTCGTAAACATTATGTAATAGGTAAGTATCATATATATTCAATGCATAAATGCATAATTAAAAAAAAAACACACGTGAGTCTCGAACTCATAACCCTATGCACGGAAGGTGCGCGCCGTAACCACTACTCTAGCCAGACTATACGAATGATCATGTTTTATTCGTGATTATAATCACCCCAGCAACAAAAATCACACTTGAGGAGAAAACCATTATTTTTCCTATATGCATGATCCGTCGACATTCCTTCAGCTGACCATCATGTATCTAACTTTCAATGCGTTCTATCGATACATAATGCCGATTCGTGATTCATGAAGTAATGCTTATTTGTGGCTATGTTCACGGTATATGACGCCGATGCTGGCTGGGGTACTTCTGGCGTATGAGCAGTTTCATCCTTGCGTTCACCACTTCGATGGTCGTTTGTAAGTTCGAGTAGGTACTAACATCGGTGTTTCACTTGAAATCCATACAAATGCTGTGAAAACGTTGGTGATCGTGTAACATAAAATTTAACAACGTACAATTTCGCAATGTTAAATTTTCTTGAAAATAAAGAATTGGATTCCTAGTTATTAAATCGCTGTGAGATATACGCAATATTTGACGTATTTTTGTGGCTCTGTGGAGCTAAAATTGACGGATTTTATCAATTGGATGGTGCTACGAGTTTTGTTTTGACGAAGGTGATAGAAACAACTCACGGTTTGAAATTTAGGTGTAAACCGGGAGTCAGTTTTATAAACCAAATCGTTAAATAAATATTTTTAGTTTATTCGAAAATTTATTATACAGGATGTTTTAGGAAAAATGTCACCAAAATTATTTCTCTAGCTTTTACTGTTACGGAGTAAACGAATTTTTTGTGATTCTTGTCAAAAACCACGACTTTTTTCGAAAAACTCCTATTTTCCAGCTTCCAGTTTACCCAAATCAATGTTTTTTTATATTCTTTTGAGAGTACACAAAATTTCCAATAAAAGGACATATCGAACGATGCGAAGAGTTTTTTATCTTCCGAGATACGATGTTTTGAATTTTGCAGAAATTTCAATTTAAACTTTTAATGTCAAAATTAAACCCGAGTTTCGTAACGGTACATTGAAGTGGCAAATCTGCAAAGTTCACAAAAGTTGGCCCATTTCCTAAGCTTTCGAATCGCATATAATAATAAAGCACAGAGTCATCCAGTTTGCGAATAGTAGGCTACCCAATAAAATCATTCAAATGCCCTTTTCTTGGTATAATAACCTTTATAAAACAATAAATTACAATTAAAATTTCCACCGTCGTGTGACAGAAATTAGAATGAAAATTATTTAATGTTGTCATAACTTAACCCTTTCGGGACTACTACTTATTAAATTTGTTTTGTGGTTGATCAAACGAAGGAAAGGTAATTTATAAGTGATATAGTCCCAATACGTTTTTTACGTGGGATTAATTGTCCCAATACACTTTCTAGATGCCGAAAAGACCACTTACATTGGAGGATGTTGAACGCATATTATTGGAAGAGACGAGTTCAGAAATCGATTTTGAGGATTCTGGGAGCGAATATTTGCCAGAAACTGACGATGAAGCAGATTCTGATCTAGAGCCTGAACCAGAACTTAACCCAGAGCCTGAGGAGGAACGTGATGCGCCGCCGCCAATCGATGAGGTTGAGGCCGAAAGTGAAGGTGCAACTGCTATGTGGGTGAATGCTACCACCAACAACGTTCAGGAGTTCCTGCCGAAATACCAACTTCCAGATGAACGGGAATGCAATGTCCTGGTTGATTTGGCTGATGAATGTTCTCCTATTGAAGTATTCAAGAAGATGTTCCCCTACAGCTTGTGCATACGAATCGCTGAATGCACAAACCAACGGCTCGCAGCACTGAATCGTCGTTCACAATCAAAACGGAACCTGACAGATCCGAATGAAATCCTCGTCTATCTGGGAGTCTCCATGATTATGCACTACAATCGCGTACAATCATTGAAGGATTACTGGAATAAGAATCCTTCTATGGGCAATTCTCTTATTCAGAATTCCTTGTCCCGGGATCGTTTTTTGTTATTGTCATCGAAGCTATATTTCAATTACTGTATTAATTCTGATTCCTAATTACGTGGGTGCGAATTTTAACTAATTGTGACTTACCGTTCCATTCTATACACCAACTGCGGTGCACTGTAGTATTATGGACCACCGGTTAAGTGCAGTTAGCAACAGTAACGTTCTTGATCGTGAATATTACGAAGGAGAATCACGACGAACTCTTAAACAGATCCTCAAATGTACACATCGGTTGCACGCCTTTCTGCGACGCTTCAGATCAAGGAAACCTTCCGGATCATTATAAAGAGATGCGTTGATTTTGCGTATCCGCCTCATTTACTTACGATTTGGGAAAGGCCGTTGATAGTATGAATCGGAATTTAAAATAAGCGGTCTTACGCAGAGGAGTTACTTTATAATTATAACTTTTCAGAGCTTGAGACGTCTCGTTTCGCATAACTGTTGTAATTGTTGTTCGAACTCATGTTCTTGTCGCATAAAAACAACAAAAAGAAGCTCAACGATCATACGAGTCAAACGTCAATCGACGAATTAATTATTGTGAAGATTTATACCTTGAGTAACTAGGATGATACAATCATTGAATTGTACCGTTTGATGGGAAAGAAGAACGATCGATGTTTTGTCTTGAAGACGGTTTATTCTTATGTCACTTAAATACTATTTACATGCTGACTTAACCAAATTGCTTATGAGGTAAATTGATTGAACGATTATCAATAATTTGCAGTTTGCTCTTGCATTAAATGAAATTGTGCCGACATAACAATAATGTCGATTGCATCAAACAAAGTGCAAATGCATGTTAACTCTGTATGTCTTATGGTTGAATTAGATATCCCGCGTCAGCATCAGCATCGGCAGAGGCATCGGCATCAGCAGAAAAATTTCAATTTAGAACACACGCATTTGCCTTTGATGACCCACAATGACAGCAGCGGCAGAAGCAGAAAAATGCTTCTGCCGATGCTTCTGCCGCTGCTGTCAATGTGGGTCATCAAAGGCAAATGCGTGTGTTATAAATTGAAATTTTTCTGCTGATGCCGATGCCTCTGCCGATGCTGATGCTGACGCATCCAATCTATTTCAACTATTAACGTATCTTATAATACCTTAACATACTGCCCCCGAATTTCTTAGTGAAATAGATGCAATTTTTTAACTGAAATTAATTAACATGAAGTTTGAGCTTCTGTGCTCACTTCATACCACCGAGCATTTGACGGTTGGTTATCTACCTTTCTAATTTTACAATAAAAAAGATATATGACAAAAATAATACAAACAAATACAATTACAAAGGCTATGGACGCTAAAATTAATGAAGTTGAATGATGCGTATGATATTGGGTCCATATTGTATTTTCAAAGGAGTTGTCAATATTATCAGCATCTTTGAGGAGGGAAGTGAAAGTATCCGCAGATGTTATGATTTTAGACATGTTAAGAAGCTGTACGTGTTTGGTCGCTATTACAAATGGCATTGGTTTAGGCTTTGAAAAAATTTGAATCTCGTTGCTGATCCGTTGCTGTTCTATTGCAAGAATGTGTTCCCTTGTGCTCAATGTACAGCCTGCGGGCATGGACAGAACCCCTGTGTTGTTAAGAAGTACCTCTTCTCGACTCCCTTGGCATATTGTATGTGCTGTAATGACTTTCGAAGCAATAAATAGCCATTTGTTTTTAGCAAAAAGCTTTTTTCCAAATTATATTGGTATTAGGCGCCAATGCAATTGTTTTTGTACTACATGCAATTGACTAATTCATACA
Source organism: Microchrysa polita (assembly GCA_949715475.1). Taxonomy (NCBI): domain Eukaryota; kingdom Metazoa; phylum Arthropoda; class Insecta; order Diptera; family Stratiomyidae; genus Microchrysa; species Microchrysa polita. The sequence goes on along the minus strand of OX454416.1, from coordinate 112,869,702 downwards.
AGTTGTAGATTTCCATTATTATGCAGTTAGGTTTGTTCCTCATATCATAAAGGGTGGTGAGCTGTATGATATAAAGCTGTTTTGATAATTGAAGACTATCTGCCAGTTTGTGCTCATTCATCTCGAAATAAATTTGAGCGTCGAAATTTAATCCGAGAATATTCGGTGTGGTGTCGTTACTGATGTAAGTCCGGTTGTGAATAAGTTTGGGCACTGCTGTTGCCTTAATTAAGTCATATTGATTAGTTTCAATAATATTAAGATAACCGTTTATATAGAATTCTTTAAAATGAAAATCGACTTCGTCTACCGGGATATGCGAAATTTTTAGTTGGGAAGGTAATGAGTTCTCGGTTTGATTCAAAATAGTCTGATAGTTCTGATGGCTGGATTAGATCTAAAAACCGTTGTCCCTTATAGATCACGTTAAGAATTGTTGAGTATTTCCATTGCACTTTATACAGATAGTTCAGGGCTTGTTGGTACGCTCCCATAAACTGAATATTGACGTTATTGTAATCAACACCGGTAAACCAAGTAGCACCATTGATTCTTTCAATGGCAGCATTCAACTTCTAATTGAAGTGGTTCAATTGTTTGTTTATTGAATGGTGATAGGTGATGTTAGCTCGGTGAACTTCGCCGACGAGTAAGCTTTGAAACCATCCCAATCGGCTTTCTTGTGATTGACAAACGTTCGCTTCTCTGACTTAGTCATGTTCGCTGGTTTGTCAATCTTTATAATGATTGGGAGGTGATCTGATTTAAGGGTGGTACGTACTTCCCATCGGGAAGCAGCAATTAAGCTGGCACTGACAATAGTTATGTCAGGAGAACTACTGCAAGTGCCCACGACTCTAGTCGGCGAGTCTTCATTAAGTGAACAGAATTCTGAGGCGTCAAGTGATTCGGCGATAGTTATACCCCTGGCATTGTTGTTGAGGTCCGAATGCCAGAGCTCATGGGGCGCATTAAAGTCGCCAAGGATGACCCTGTGTTCTCCGGAAAGGAGAGGACCAATATCGAAACGATAGCCAGAAGGGCAGCTAGAGTGAGGTGGTACATATATATTAAAAACTTCGATATTAGTACTCCCTCCCGGGAGGAGGATTAGTACTCCCTTATTACCTCAGCCGCGGCACGTTTTATTCCGGCAGGACGTATCCCGAAAGTTCGGCCTAACTTTCCCACTAGTGCCGCCAGATTAGCCGATGAATGTGATCAGATCAGAAGCGCTCACCCTGATGATCCCAGAATTCAGGAGCTTAACTCCGAAATTGACCGACAAGTTAAAGACTATAGGAGGGCGAAATGGAATCAGCACCTCGATGAATGTAACCTCAATGAAGGTGTCAGCAAATTATGGTCTACCGTTCGCGCCCTTTCCAATCCTCGGAAAGAAAAGGGCAATAACGCCATTGAATTTGGCAACACTAAAACCTGCGATCCTCTTCAGTGTGCTAGCCTGTTCAATAAACAATTTATTGAACATCCCAAGTCTGACGGCCTCAAGCGCAAAATTAGAAGACGGATTCGCAGCCGGAATGTTGACACCATACCATCTTTTACAGCGGACCAGGTTAAAAAAGTCATCGAGAATGCTAAAAACTCCAAGGCCCTCGGACCAGATGGCATTTCGATGACCATGTTGAAACATCTCGACCTTCCAGCCATTGAGTATCTCACGGCCGCCTTTAACTTGTCGATGTCCACGCTTGCCATCCCTGAAATCTGGAAAACAGGTCGAATTGTTCCCTGTCTCAAGCCAGGGAAGAGCGCAAATCTCGGGGAATCCTACCGCCCCATTACGATACTTTCTCCTGTCGCAAAGACGCTGGAGGCCCTTATTCACCCCACCCTTGTTGCACATGCGAAGCTAGAACCTCACCAGCATGGCTTCAGGAAGATGCATAGTACCACCACTGCCCTCGATGCGATCACTACACGCATTCGTGATGGGCTAAATCAACGCAGTCGTTGTCACAGAACTGTTCTGGTGGCAATAGACCTATCAAGTGCATTCGATAAGGTCAATCATTCAATGCGCCTAGCAAACCTGTTGAATATGCATCTCCCTGCACAAGAGATCCGTTGGATTGCCAATTATCTAGCTGGTCGGCACTCCTTCACCGAGTTTCGAGGCAAACGTTCTAAGCTTAGGAAAATCAAATTAGGTGTTCCACAGGGAGGGGCACTCTCCCCCACTCTGTTCAACATCTACATGTCCGGCCTTCCCACACCACCTGAAGGAATCGAGGTGATTTCCTATGCTGACGATTGCACCGTACTCGCCACAGGGAATGATAAGGATGATATGCGCCTCCGAATTAATCGCTATCTAGGACGATTACAGGCATTTTTCCAAAGCCGAAACCTCACCATCTCTGCGTCCAAATCTTCTGCGACTTTTTTAACCACTTGGTGGGAGGACATCAGATGGGAGATGGATATACGTATTGGCAACAATTCTGTTCCTACTGTAGCAAACCCCAAAATTCTTGGGCTTCACCTAGAGAACATGATGACGTCTGCGAACCACGCAGCTTCCGTTTGTGAGAAAATGCGCAGCATAGGAATAAAATCCTAAAAGCTCTAGCTGGTAGCACCTGGGGCAAAAATAAAGAAACCATGCTAGCTACTTATAAAGCGGTGGGTCGAGCGGCCGCTGATTATGCAGCCCCAGTTTGGACACATAGTTTATGTGACACAAACTGGTCCAAAGTTCAGGTCTGCCAAAATGCCGCTCTACGCATCGCGACAGGTTGCCTTCTGATGTCTGCCCAGGATCACTTACATCAGGAGACAAAATTGATGCCAATACGTGATCACAATCTCTTACTCTCTAAACAGTATCTTGTTGGTTGCTACCGTGAGGATCATCCCAATAATCATCTCATGGACCGAATTCCTCCACCACGACATGTCAGGCGTTGTTGGCAACGCTGGTCACGCGGCGATTTGACGGGCGGATTGGGTTGAGACGTCGAGAGTCGAGAGAGAACCAGTCGCGGAGCAGTATACAAGCTGAAAGGACGTATTTAGTACGATACACATATTTCATTGAATCCGTTTAATTTAAATATTGTACTTGGTTGAATTTGTTTATCCTTCTTAAAATTTCGATGTAAACACTAAAAGTAAGGTAAATCAATACTGAAAATAATGTATACTAATTAATCAAATTTCCAGGAATTTGTAGTTCCTCTTCCTCTTCATCTTCATTGTTCAATGTTTGCCTGGAGGCACCTAAATAAAGAGAACTCACGAAAATTAGTGTTTTACGTTTGAATTCTGAAATCTGCGCTAAACGCAACAGGCGTGGTTTACGAGACCTTGAGAGAGAGGTTCAGGGATACAAACGGGACCCTTACGATGAAGTTACATACCGAGCCGCCATTGCAGCGATCCACACTGAAGAAGTGAATCGGTCTATCGCGAGTTTAGGTGCGAATAGAGTCCTCTCAGAGCGCCCACCACCAATTTCGCCTGAGGAGATTAGGATCCCGAGAGCCACTAGAGTAACACGAGCTCAACTTCGGTCGGGCTTTTGTTCACGCCTTAATTCGTACCTTTCTCGCATAAACCCGGACATCCAAAACATCTGTCCAAACTGCGATGGTACTCTTCATGATGTGGGTCACTTGTTACAATGCCCCGCTGCGCCCACTGATCTTACCCCTATATCGCTGTGGGAAAAACCTATCGCAGCAGCTATATTTTTGTCCTTAGACCTCACGGACACAAACATTGACGAACCATAAATCGTGCCCACATAGATGCACAGAGGTTTCACACCTTTCTGCACCGCTACAAGAAGAAGAACACTTCATTTACACCTTCAATACTGTTGAAGGATTTAAATGTTCCAAGGACTGTGGGATATAGACCGTAACGGTAGTGTGCTCACTTGCAGATCACAATAAAGGAGGGTTGGTTGAAATCCAAAGGCACTGGAAGAATTTCTAAGTTGATCGAATGGAAAGTTTTTAACCTCGTTATTTACTTTTCACTACGTTTAGAATCAAAACCACCTTCACTAGAAGCCGGGAAGCAGCAATACATGCACACAAAACGAGCCTATGAACATGTCGTATATACGTTGCACGATGCACTAACACAAGCACAGCGCATGTAAAAAAACCGTGTCTGCTCTGATAAAAATCGCGAAAACATGTGGAAAATTCACTTTTTGTCGGGATTTTGTTCTTTCACTGCATTCTAGACACTTTAATTCACGACACATTCCACTTTTCGCGACGAAAATCGACCGGGAACCAATACTTTTCGTGTAAAGTTTGTCGCGACCCAACCCGATTTGCCTTTACCGCAATGTAAATTTTCGATCTGAACAGGCCTATGATTTGTCGCTTAAGTATATGAACGTGTTCTGCTTCCGGGCTTTGTATAAAGATGGTTTTGTTTAGAATAAACGAATCATAAAATGTGTAAGTATGCAACCGCATACTTACACATTTTATGATTCGTTTATTCTAAACGTAGTGAAAAGTAAATAAAGTTTGAACTTACCGTAACGTCCAAATTACTCGTGGCACAACCTTTTCACAAACGAAAAACGTTTACAATTGCAAATTTCGCAAAAGCACAACACCGAAAACCACAACAAAACCCGGCGAACTGTCATCAGCTGACCAACTGAAACGTCAAATATGACAATAAAGTATTGACAAGTCTACTTGGATCATGAAGTTAGCTAAGTTCTAGTTATTTTCTTGAATATAAAAAACAAATCTAGTACGTTGGTATTTTAAAATTGACGATGGACGCGTTTATACCTTTATGTCGTTACACACACGGAGAATCCGAATTTATTTTTTTGGTACCAAAGCCATACAAAGCCGGGAACGAGGAAACTCTCATACATTTTGAAAGGCAATCATGGGCTTAGCGTTAAGGTCCCTCTAGATTAGGCGCCAAATGGCTGCGCGTCCAAAAACTGCCATCGCGTGCAGTCATTTGACTGCTACTTAGCATCCACACTAGCAGCCAAATATAGTCAGAAAATGACATAACCAAAATTTCATTTTGGTGATTTTTTAAATTCAATTATCAAAATCGGACTCTGCGCGTTTGTATTATTACACGACCATTCAAGAATTATTCATTTTCACACAAAAGAACGAACAAAAGTTAGAAAATTGTCTCTTTGAATTTGACAAGCGGCTGTCAAAGCGGTTGGTTCAGTTGCCATATTGAATATCAAAACTGGACGCACAGCCAAATGGCGGTCATTCTCCATCTCAAGTAGCAATGGATGTCCATCTTCCATCGCCAAAAATGGTATAATTTTCGCTATTTTGTGTTGTGTCTTGAGGACGTGAGACTGTCAATTTCAGATTGCCCGATAAATTGCCTAATGTATGTACTGTACGGGTGGCAGATGGATTGTGGCCAATCGATTGCCCAATCGATCGGCCGAGAATTCGTCAGGTTTGTTGGAGCCCTTTAGATTTGACTTCAATTTCGCAGAAAAGTTTCCCTGTCAAATTTGTATACGTTGATTGTACAAAAATCCCCTAAAAATTGCGAATTTTTCTCAAAAGTGTCCGTTTGCACAAAAATTGTGTTTATTTGAGGCGATTATCATGCAATATTACAGACAATAAAAATATATTTCCTTTCTTCAATTCTACCCACCGACTTCACAATCCTTTACCCTTCTTAAACAAATATCTAAGCCGCTGTAACCGTCCACTCTTCTCGCATCTACTACAATTTCCAACTTCACGCAGCGACAGCAGCATTGAAGTGCGATCTAGAGCCGACCGAGCCGACCGACGACGTTCTCCGGTGCATTACATTTTTCGTTCGTTCAAGCGTTAAACAAACAACTGTCAAAGGGTCTGAGGAGGTTCGAGTTTTTCCTGAATTTCGTGGAGTCTGAGGAGTGAAATTCTCACATCATTTCGCTAGTATCGAATCGGTCGGGTACGTGTAGCCGTGTCGATTGGCCATTTACGACGCAATTCATCGTCTACCCGGGATTGAATAATCACACACAACGAATTTGACATTTGGACCAGCCACGAACGACCATCCGCGACGGAGAGAACTGGGCAAAAGATTTGTGTCGTAGCACGGGCAATCGGGAAGATTTTTCCAGGATTTGATGGCCGAGGTAAGAAAAAGCGCCGTAGTGGTGGAAAGGATTTGTAAGTGAATGGTTTAGTATAGTGATGCTGAACTATATAAGTAGGTGTTTGGGTACTTGGATGGGATTGCATAGGAAGTTCCTGCTCGGACATAACCTCGCATGGCTATCGAAAAAGGTTCTACTTTTCAACATAAACTAGTCCTCGTAACAATATTACCAAATTTCGCAATTTCCTATGGCTGGAAGTAGTGTAGATGAAGAAATTGTTCAATAACTTCAGATTGAAGTATTTTCCAATCTGATCATCTCATTTTACTCGTGACATCGCGATTTGTGTTTCGTTAAATGTCGAGAAATGTTTCGATGTTTTTGTTGGCACTAATGAATGAATATGTAGAAACCCTGACCTGTAGCACGGGTCAGCCCCCGCTTAGCAGCTGAGTGTACTTAGGGTGGACTTAGTTCGCGCCAGAGTTTGACGGTTGCCGGAGCGAGCAATAAAAGGCAGTCCGTCTACCCTGTGAAGAAGCTAAGTGATGCATTACTTCGACATTATGTCTGCAAGCGACAAAGTGGCGAAATACCCATATCGGCAAAGCCCGGTTTCTGACGAATTCCATAAGGTACAAGGTACAATTGCACTACTACAGAATCACAAACCAAATAAACGGTGTTAGCATTGTTCTGGCCGGAACGACCTCTCAATCATGGCCAAGAAACGCGACAACCTCCTAAGCACATTTGGGGGAAAACAAAAAATTGCACAAATGACTCGCTTCAACGCAAAATGTAACTTTCGGCATGGAAAATAATCCTGGTCCACGGATCTGGTGTGTTTGTGGCAAAAGGATTGACTCAAATATTCAGTAATATGTGCAATGTTCGTGCTGTGACGAATGGTACAAACTAAACAATTGTTCCAGGTGCAACAACACCAATCAATGTGCTAGCACCTTTACGGAACAAGCACTTCAATGACGGTATCAGCAAGCTATGGTCTAATGTCCGCGCTCTATCCAACCCTAGGAAAGCAAAGCGGGCAATTTTGCCGTCACTTTTGGCCGTAAACCAACCAGATCCTCTTCACTGCGCGAGCCTGTTAATCAATTGTGTCCGTTCGTCTGGCCTGTTTCGATGATGTACACTTGCTCCTTTTCGAATCTCTTCTCGCTCAGCGGAACGGTATAAAGGCGGTGGATCATGCAGTGGAACGGCGACATCTTGTGCGAAAAGGAATAGTTAGAATTAGAGGGGATAGTCCGCTGGGTGTGGGTATGTTTTCGGTATATATCAAACTTGACTCCGCCATTTTTCCTGATGATTTTTAGGTTCAGGAATGGCCGCTCACCATTGTCCTTCAATTCCATCGGGAACTGGATGTTTTGGTGAGCCTTGTTCAGATTGCTCAAGATCGTCTCGCCCTCTTCCTTATTCTCATCCAGTTCTCCCTCGATTCTGTTCATGAATATCTCACCTATGAAGGGGGAGAGTAGACTTCCCATGGCTACTCCTATGGTGCCGTTGTAGAACCTTCCCCGGAAGGTGAGATAGTTCTCTGTCATGCACACTTTTGCTAGTCTCATGAGCAGATTGACTCACCTCTTCCAGAGAGGCGATGAAGGACCCTTCGATAGTAGCCACTCTTCCACGGTAGCCACCAACAAGATATTGTTTGGACAGTAGGAGATTGTGGTCACGTATTGGCATCAATTTTGTCTCTTGATGTAAGTGATCCTGGGCAGACATTAAGAGGCAACCTGTGGCTGTGCGTAGAGCAGCATTTTGGCAGACCTGAATTTTGGTCTAGTTTGTATCACATAAACTATGTGACCAAACTGGGGCTGCATAATCAGCAGCTGCTCGACCCACCGCTTTGTATGTGACTAGCATGGTTTCTTTATCCTTGCCCCAGGTGCTACCAGCTAGTGCTTTTAGGATTTTATTCCTACTGGGCATCTTTTCACAAACGGATGCTGCGTGATGAGCTGACGTCATCATGTTCTCTAAATGGAGCCCGAGAATTTTAGGATTTGCAACAGTAGGAATTGGATTGTTGCCAATACGTACATCAACCTCCCACCGACAATCCACCGACCAGGTGGTAAGAAATGTCGCAGAAGATTTAGACGCGAAGATGGTGAGGTTTCGGCTTTGGAAGAAAGCCTGTAATCGTCCGAGATAGCGATTAATTTGGAGGCGCATTTCATCCTTATCCTGCCCTTCAGGCAGACGGCTAGTGCCATGCCTTATATCGGTTTTTTGAAAAACTTATATTTTGTACTTTTATATAACAATTGAATTATGAAATAAACCATTTATCTATCTATCTATCTATCTATCCTTATCCTCCCCGGTGGCGAGAACGGTGCAATCGTCTGCGTAGGAAATCCCCTCGATTCCTTCCGGTGGTGTAGGAAGGCCGGACATGTAGATGTTGAACAGAGTGGGGGAGAGTACCCCACCCTGTGGAACTCCCTAATTTGATTTTCCTAAGCTTAGAACGTTTGCCACGAAACTCAGTGAAGGAATGCCGACCAGCTAGATAGTTTGCAATCCAACGGATCTCTTGAGCAGGGATATGCATATTCAGTAAGTTAGCGAGAAGCATCCAGTGATTGACATTGTCAAAAGCACTCGTTAGGTCAATTGCCACAAGAGTCGTTCTGTGTCAAGGACGTCTGTGGTTTAGCCCATTACGGATGCGTGAAGTGATCGCATCGAGGGCTGTGGTGGTATTATGCATTTTCCTGAAGCCGTGCTGGTGAGGTTCTAGCTTAGCATGCTTAACAAGAGTGGGGTGAATAAGGGCCTCTAGCGTCTTTGCGACAGGTGAAAGTATTGTTATGGGTCGGTAGGATTCACCGAGACCAGCGCTTTTACCCGGTTTGAGACAGGGGACAATCCGTCCTGTTTTCCAGATTTCAGGGATGGCAAGCGTGGACATCGACAAGTTAAAGGCTGCCGTGAGTTACTCAATGGCTGGAAGGTCGAGATGTTTCAACATGGCCATCGAAATGCCATCGGGTCCGAGGGCCTTTGAATTTTTAGCATTCTCAATGACTTTTTAACCTGGTCCGCAGTATACGATGGTATAGTGTCAACATTTCTACTGCGAATCCTTCTTCTAATTTTACGCTTTAAGCCATCGGACTTGGGATGTTCAATAAATTGCTTATTGAACAGGCTTGCGCACTGAAGGGGTTCGCTGGTGCTCTTATGGCCAAATTTGATGGCATTATTGCCCTTTCCTTTCCTAGGATTGGATAGGGCGCGGACAGTAGACCATAGTTTACTGACACCTTCATTGAGGTTGCAGTCATTTAGGTGCTCGTTCCATTTCGCCTTCCGATAGTCTTTTACTTGTCGATTGATTTCGGAGTTAAGCTCCTGAATTCTGGGATCACCTGGGTGAGCGCGTCTGATGTTATCTTGTTCATCGGCTAATCTGGCGGCACTGGTAGGGAAATTAGGTCGAACTTTCGGGATACGTCCAGCAGGAATATAACGTGCCGCTGCTTTGGCAATGACGTTCCTAATATTTCTTTCGGCCTTATGAACGTTAGTTGGTGTGGGTAGCTCGATGAACTTCGCCGACGAGTATGCTTTGAAACCCTCCCAATCGGCTTTCTTGTGATTGACAAACGTTCGCTTCTCAGACTTAGTCAGGTTTGCTGGTTTGTCAACTCTTATTATGATTGGGAGGTGATCGGACGAGAGAGCAGTGTGCGTCTCCCATCGAGTAGCACTGATTAGGCTGGCACTTACAATAGTTAAGTCAGGAGAGCTACTGCAAGTGCCTGTGACTCGAGTCGGCGAGTCTTCATTGAGTGGACAGAAATCTGAGGCGTCTAGAGATTCGGCAATAGCTATACCCCTGGCATCGTTGTTGAGGTCAGAATGCCAGAGCTCATGGTGCGCGTTAAAGTCACCAAGAATGATCCTGTGCTCTCCAGATAGGAGAGGACCAATATCGAAACGATAGCCAGAAGGGCAACTAGAGTGTGGTGGAACATATACATTACAAATTTCGATATTAGTACTCCCTGATGAAACTGAGATGGCTTGCATTTCCGCCGTACCGTCGACATCTACATCTAATACACAGTAATGTACGGACTTGTGTATTAGGAAGGCAAGTCCACCTCCAGGGTGAGAATCATTCCTGGCGGCTGGTCTATCTTTGCGCAGTATAACGTAATTGCCATGGACGCTAAGAGACGAGTTCGAATGGAGCAAAGTCTCCTGGATGGCAGAAATCAGAATTCTGTTTACACTCATGAAGTGAGTGATCTCGGTGATTTTTTGGTGAATGCCGTTGCAGTTAAACTGCAATAAGGACAGTGGAGTGAAAACCGCTGGAGGAGGAGCAGGGGTTAAACTAGGCCTAGCATTCCTGATCATATTGTTTGGGGGTGCTGGGGGCTGAGGAGGAGGTGGAGGGCTAGGAGCAGCCCTTGGTCGCCCTGTATTTATGCATCCCGGTGCAACATATGATGTGGAGTGCTGACCAACCCTTCTCCGGCCAGAACACCTGAGATGTACCCATTCCAAGCAACAATTACACTGCACTGACCTGGCATTCGTACCGATTCGTTGGCCGCAAACACTACAAAACCATACCTCTGGGCCTGGATTTGTTTCAATGCCGGCGCGAATTAATAAAATTGAGAGCAGCCGCGCCGAGATGTAATGCTCCCAATATGACGAAAAAACACATAACTCGAATCCACACATATACACAGACAAACACAACCTTCCTGCATCGAACCTTCAGGGCTCTTGCCAGGGAGGTATATTGGAAACTTTTGGCCGTTTCCATGTAGAAAACGGGTGCAGTCCGCCCCGTAGAGGCAGTTTCCGTAGGACCACGAATCATAGTCCTCCATATCCACCACTACGACTGTGTTTCCCTTGTCAAATCGCAGATAAAAGACCCCTTTCTGCTTGAGCTCCTTGACGGTTTTCAACTGTTCTACTCAAAGCAACGATGCCGTTGGGTGCTGGTACGCTACAGCCGCCTCCACTTCCTTCCGAATTGCCTCCTTCGTCCCCACATCCTCGAACGACTACGATGTCTTCAACAGGAAGTTTCATGAAGAGCGAAGTTCAACCCCATGTTGAGCAGATCCTCCTGCTTCTTCGTGAAACTTTTCTTCGACTTGTTGATGACAAAGCCATCAACCCGTTCGACTCGGGCTCTTTGATCAAGGATTCGTTTCGGTCCATAGCGCTTCCAGTTTCCCCATCAGTGTGTGGCGTTTCCTTCGGCGTTCGCACCGCTCCTCCTTCGCGATTTTCACAAGTATTTCCACGATGTCCCCTTTGCCGCTATTTAGTATTTCCACGATGTCCCCTTTGCCGCTATTTCGATACCGTCCTAGATCTAGGTGACAGTTGTACGTAGAGTTATGGCACGTAGCTTTCCATACAGATAGTTGATGGAGTTCTTCATAGCCAACAACTTCTCCATGCTTGCATTCAGCTTGGAACCTCCTGGGACGGATGGTTTGATTCCCACACGATGCGACTTCGGCACGACTTTTGCTTTCCTGAATTTCAGTAAGTGATTGAATATCGACTGCGACTCGGTTGCCATTCTAAATTAGCAAAAGTGAGAGATGAACTCAGAATATCACAACCCAGTGATCCTCGTATCGGCGACTTAAACAAAGAGATAACAAAGCAAATTAACAACCACAGAACACAAAATGAAATGCTCATTTAGAAACCTGCCACGTGAAAACCGGTGTCAGCAACCTTTGGAAAACTGTGCGTGCACTTTCCGACCCCGTCAAATCGAAAGGAAAGGTATAGCCATAAAGTGCGGTGATTAGACTTGTAGCAACGACGACAAATGCACTCACAAATTTAACCAGCAATTCGTCAAACATCCCGAAAAGGACAAGCTCAAGCGCGTAATTACCAGAGCTATCCGTAACGGCACAACAGACCAGTATCTTCATGTTGCCACCAATGAAGTGAGGCTTGCAATAAAAACGCCAAAAATTCCAAAGCGTTCGGTCCAGACGGTGTGGCCATGATCATGCCCAAACACCTTGACTCACCGGCCATTGAGTATATCACTGCTACAATGAACTTATCCTTAAGATCTTTTATCATATCTGAGTTATGGAAAAAAGGCCGCATCACCCCCATGCCAAGATTCTGTCTCCTGTAGTGAAAATACTTGAGGCGTTAGTGTTGTCGAAACTCCTTGAGCACATCCACCTTGCAAATCATCAACATGGTATTCGAAAGATGCACAGCACCACCTCCGCTCTTGATGTTATCACATCCAACATCTTCAATGGACTCAACCAGCTGAAGCCATGCAAGCGCACCATCCTTGTAGCTCTCGATCTGTCAAAAGCGTTTGACACAGTTAATCATACTGATGACAGATACCCGCAATACCGCTCCGCCTCACATACATGAATGGATCGCAAATTACCTTGCCGGTCGTCAATCCTGCAACGAGTTTAGAAAGGGAAATCTAAGCTTAAAAAAATTAAACACCACCAATGGTTCTTGAAATCATCTCCTACGCCGGCGACTGTACCATCATGGCAACTGGCAACGACGTTCCTGAAATGTGCGATCTCATCGATCTCACCTGCTTGTTCTTAACACCTTTTTCGCGAACAAAAATTTGAAACTATCAACGCCCAAGTCCTCCGCTACATTGTTCACCAGCTTCAAGCAGGAGTACAACACAACTACCGATCCATATCGAGACCCACGTCATACCAACTACACGAACTCCCAGAATCCTTGGTGTCACCTTTCACAACTCCGGCAAATTCAGCATTTGTGCTAAACTTAGGAGCAGAAACAAAATAATTAAAGCTCTTGCTGGTAGTGCATGGGGTACAGATAACGAAACGCTTTTGGCTACGTACAAAGCCATTAGTCGCCCCCTAGTCAATTGTGCAGCACCGACGTAGACAAATAGTCTCTGCAACACAAATTGGAGCCATGTCAAAACACAGCACTACGCATCATCACCGGCTGTGTTAAGATGTCTGCACAAGATCATCTACATCAGGAGACTAAAATTGTGACTTTGAGGAATCACAATGAGATTCTTACTAAGCAATATTTAGTGAAATGTTCTCGAGCTAACCACCCGAACAACCAACTTATGGACAAAACACCTCCTCCTCGTCGAATTAGATGCTCAATCAGGGACAAAGAGCGTGAAGTCCAGCAATATAAAAAAAAAAGTTCCCTTCGATAGCTCCGGCTACAAGGCGGCTATTGCAAACATCCACACACAAGAGGTTCTAAAAGCTACTCATAGTCTCGCAAACAATCGTGTACTTGTCTCCAAACCGCCAACCATATCTCATGAAGAACAACTAACAAGAGCACTTATGTGAAGTTACTCCGCACATATTCTCAAATTACGCTCGTAACCGTTTGTTCGGCGGCGGCTACGTTTGTTCGTGAATGTTCGTCAATTATTTTCGTTTGTTCGTCTCTAATTATTTAATAATAGCAACTAAGGAGTGTGAACTTAGCCCGCCAACTGTAAATATGATCGGATAAGTATAAATTTGGTATCAATCGAAAGGCAGACGTTTGTTGGTTGTTTTTTGCGTTTGTTCGTCCTGGAAACGCAAGGATTCAGCAGTAATTAAGGAAAAACAGAAGACGAGACACAAACCATTGCTTGTTTTTTATATTCAAAGCAGTTGAATTGGAATATTCAAACCAGTTGAATTGGAATATAAAAAAACATGCAATGGTTTTCGTTTTCGTTTTTTCTTAATTACTCCTGAATCCTTGCGTTTCCAGGAGGAACAAACGTCTGGTTCTAGGTTCCTATCGCGGCCGAGTCTTCGCCCCGGAACCACCCATGCATTTATGCATTATCAGGTCAGGAAATGGTGATATAGATATTCTGAATATCTATATACCACCAGCATCAAGTTGTCCCACTGGTTTCCAGGCCAACATTTCCCCCCTACTCACCGGGCGATATCGCCTATTACTAGGCGACTTCGATGCTCACCATGATTTATCGCACTCAAACCTCAACAACGACACCAGAGGTAACCACATCGCAAATCAACTAGATGATTCCCATTTATGTCTGTTGAATGACGACTCACCAACCCGCATTGCTGGATCATGCAGAAGCTCGCCTGACATATCCATCGCCAGCCCTGGGCTCATAAACAGCATTACTTGGGAACCTTTCATAACTTTCTCGTCAGACCATTTGCCTATCGTCCTCACGATTGATAAACCGTCTCAGTTTACGTACACAGAGAAGAAAACATATTCGAATTTCAGCAAAACCGATTGGATTGGCTTCCAAACCTACACAATTGAAGCGTTTTCTGCCCTTTCAACCCCCACTGACGTACGTACTGCTGAAAAAAACCTGAGACGGATTCTCCTGAATGCAGCCAAAAGATACATTCCAGCGGGCCGCATTCCCATCATGAGACCACAAAAACGAGAGATGAACTCCGAACAGCAGACCCAAATGATCCTCGCATCGGCGATCTCAACAACGCTATAACTCAGCAAGTCAACGACTACAGGAAACAGTTATGGAATTCGCATTTAAAAACCTGCCACGTAAAATCCGGCGTAAGCAACCTTTGGAGAACGGTACGTGCTCTATCAAATCCCACAAAACCCAAAGGTAAGGTAGCCATAAAATTCGGTGATTACACATACAACAACGACGACAAATGCGCTCACAATTTTTACCAACAATTCGTCGAACATTCCGGAAAAGATAAGCTCAAGCACATAATTACTAGAGCTATCCGCAACAGCACCACTGACCAATATCTCCAGGTTACCCCAAACGAAGTCAAGCTTGCTATAAAAAATGCGAAAAACTCCAAAGCGTTCGGACCAGACGGTATTGCCATGATTATGCTCAAACACATTGAATCTCCGGCCATTGAGTATATCACTGCTACGATGAACCTGTCGCTGAAAACCTTCATCATACCTGATCTATGGAAAAAAGGCCGTATCACCCCCATACCGAAGCCAGGCAAAGATCATACTTTAGCAGAATCACACCGTCCAATAACGCTACTGTCCCTCGTGGCCAAAATACTCGAGGCACTAGTGTTGCCTAAACTCCTAGAGCACGTCCAGCTTGCCAATCATCAACACGGTTTCCGGAAAATGCATAGCACTACAACCGCTATAGACAAGATTACCTCCAACATATTCAATGGACTCAATCAGCTGAAACCCTGCAAGCGCACTATCCTCGTAGCTCTCGATTTGTCAAAAGCGTTTGACACTGTTAACCACACAGTACTTCTGACAGATCT
The DNA here is from genome assembly GCA_949715475.1 of Microchrysa polita. Lineage (NCBI taxonomy): Eukaryota > Metazoa > Arthropoda > Insecta > Diptera > Stratiomyidae > Microchrysa > Microchrysa polita. The sequence continues at coordinate 112,854,282 of OX454416.1, read as the reverse complement.
TCGTAACACTACTCCTCCATGTATCCACAAATGGATCGCAAATTACCTTGCCGGTCGTAAATCCTGCACCAAGTTTAGGAATGGGAAGTCCAAACTCAGGAAAATTAAACAAGGCGTTCCGCAGGGCGGAGTCTTATCTCCCACCCTTTTTATCCTTTACATGTCAGGATTGCCCACACCACCCACGGGACTCGAAATCATCTCTTATGCTGACGATTGTACCATCATGGCGACTGGCAACGACATTCCCGAAATGTGCGACCGCATCAACGAATACCTGCTGACACTCAACGACTTCTTTCTGAGTAAAAGCTTGAAGCTCTCGGCACAAAAGTCCTCCGCCATCTTATTCACCAGCTTCAACCAGGAGTACAATATGCAACTCCCTATATTTATCGACACCAACGTTATCCCTACGATTCGGAGTTCCAAAATCCTAGGTGTCACGATAGACAACTCCGGCAAATTTAACGCCCACGCTGAGAACATCTGCTCTAAACTCAGGAGCAGAAACAAAATTCTTAAAGCTCTTGCCGGTAGTACTTGGGGCACCGACAAAGAAACACTTCTGACTACCTATAAAGCTATCGGTCGCCCCCTAGAGTCAACTATGCAGCACCGACGTGGTCAAATGGTCTCTGCAACACAAATTGGGGCCACATACAAACCTGCCGAAACACGGCACTTTGCACCATCACCGGCTGTGTTAAGATGTCCTCAGTGGATCATCTGCACCAGGAGACTAAGATTATGACTTTGAGAAACCACAACGAACTTCTTACTAAACAGTATTTAGTCGGATGTTATCGAACAAATCACCCGAACAATGAACTCATGGACAAAACACCACCGCCACGACGAATAAGACGCTCGATCAGGGACAAAGAGCGCGAAATCCAGCGATACAAAAAGATTCCCTTCGATAACTCCGACTACAAGGCGGCGATTGCAGACCTACACACAAGACGTTCTTAAAGCTACTCAAAGCCTCACAAATAATCGTGTACACGACTAAATTCTTATTTATCGCGTATAAATAACGAAGTTGCAAACACCTGCCCAGCCTGCGGAACTAGTCCACACGATTTTGACCACATTTTCGATTGTCCAGCTGCCCCCACGCAACTTACACCACTTGCGTTGTGGCTACAACCAATAGAAGCAGCTTTTTTCTCAAACTTGGCCTCGAAGATGGAATGCCCACCATCTTCGAATAAATATTATGCAACTAAACAAACGTTTCTTGTCTGTGCCGCTAATACAACAACAACAAACGTCTGGCTTTCGATTCATACCAAATTTATACCTATCCGATCCTATTTACAGATGGCGGGCTAAGTGCATACTCCTTATTTTAAAGTTGCTATTATAAAATAATTAGAGACGAACAAACGAAAATAATTGACGAACATTCACGAACAAACGTAGCCGCCGGCGAACAAACGGTTACGAGCGTAATTTTAGAATGTGTGCGGGCTAACTTCGCATAAGTAACAAGAGTCACTCGCGCTTCCTTGGCTCAACTCCGATCCGGATGGTGCCCGTGACTAAAACTCCTATCTATCACGCATAGGTAACGAAATCGCCAACACTTGCCCGGCCTGCGGAACCAGTCCACTCCACACGATGTGGACCACATTTTCGATTGTGCGGTGGCTATCACGCAATTAACACCTCTTGCGTTATGGCTACATCCCATTGAAGCAGCCTTCTTTTTAAATCTCGACCTCGAGGATGGGATGCCCACCATCTTCGAATAAATTATGTGCAATTATGTATTTGAAATGTTTCTCCGTTCGTGACGCTAAAACAACAACAACGTATGGAGTTAATGAAGACACGATTCAAAAAAGAGCTTGCCTGTATCGGAGTTTTCGAAAAGAAATTCATTGACGTCAAATGCAATTTGCGATTTCAAATATGTTACTCCAAATCATAAATATTTCCGTTTATTTGTTTTTCCGAAAATTCGCAATAATTTCAGGAAAACACAACATCACAGGGTAACAAACTTTGAGTGTAAACAGAATTCTGATTTCCGCCATTCAGGAGACGTTGCTCCATTCGAACTCGTCTCTTAGCGTCAATAGCATTATACTGTGCAAAGATAGACCAGCCGCCAGGAATGATTCTCACCATGGAGGTGGACTTGCCTTCCTAATACACAAATCCGTACATTACTGTGTATTAGATGTAGATGTCGACGGTATGGCGGAAATGCAAGCCATCTCAGTTTCATCAGGGAGTTATAATATCGAAATTTTTAATGTGAATATTCCGCCACACTCTAGTTGCCCTTCTGGCTATCGTTTCGATATTAGTCCTCTCCTATCTGGAGAGCACAGGATTATTCTTGGTGACTTTACGGCAACAATAAGCTCTGGCATTCTGACCTCTCCTATCTGGAGAGCACAGGATCATTCTTGGTGACTTTAACGCGCACCATTAGCTCTGGAATTCTGACCTCAACAAGGATGCCAGGGGTATAACTATCGCCGAATCTCTAGACGCCTCAGATTTCTGTCCACTCAATGAAGACTCGCCGACTCGAGTCACAGGCACTTGCAGTAGCTCTCCTGACTTAACTATTGTAAGTGCCAGCCTAATCAGTGCTACTCGATGGGAGACGCATACTCCTCTCTCGTCCGATCACCTCCCAATCATTATAAGAATTGACAAACCAGCAAACCTGACTAAGTCTGAGAAGCGAACGTTCGTCAGTCAAAAGAAAGCCGATTGGTAGGGTTTCAAAGCATACTCGTCGGCGAAGTTCATCGAGCTACCTACACCAACTAGCGTTCATAAGGCCGAACGAAATATTAGGAACGTCATTGTCAAAGCAGCGGCACGTTATATTCCTGCAGGACGTATCCTAATTTCCCTACTAGTGCCGCCAGATTAGCCGATGAATGAGATAACATCAGACGCGCTCACCCAGGTCATCCCACAACTCAGGAGCTTAACTCCGAAATCAATCGACTATCGGAAGGCGAAATGGAACGGGCAATCAAGGTTTTTATGGGTTTGCAAAATCGTATGCGATTGAAAATGAAATGCGAAATTGAGAACGCAAAGAATATCGTTATAGAATTCAATATATTATGTTCGATGATAATATTATTTAATCAAATTGTACAGATTTGTGGGAAATCACGAGATATACAGAGATTAGCAAAAACGCGTCTGAGTTGTTCGCGAGCCGACAAGACAAGAAAGAGGAAGTAGTTGAAGTGTCATTATGACAATTGTTATACAAAGTATTGCCAAATATATAATTTTAATTCAGAAAGTGTCATACTCAACACTCCCTCTCACTTTCACATATTGAAATTATTTATAGTTTAAATTTTAACAAAAGCTTGAACCAAATATTGAAATTTATCTTTAGGTAGTGGTTTGGTGAATATGTCAGCCAGCTGTTCCTTCGTCTCGATGTAGCAAACTTCCACTTCCCCTTGTTGTTGCATGTCACAAGTGAAGAAGTACTGTATGTCGATGTGCTTAGTTCGCTTCGCTGATTCAGGACTCCTTACTAGAGTAATCGCCCGTTGATTGTCTGAGAACAAATAGGTTGGTGAGCGCTGTTCGTGTCGACAATCACGCAGTAGTCCTCGCAGTACTTTCGCGGCCTTTGTTGCAGCACAAAGAGCAACAAATTCGGCTTCCGTGGTTGAAGTGGCCGTGACGCTTTGCTTGCGTGAGCTCCAAGAAACTGGACCACCGTTTAGAAATGCAGCCCATCCTGTGATGCTCCGTCGAGTATCAAGATCGCCGCCCCAGTCAGCGTCTGCATACATAGCTAACTGTAAAGATTCAGAATTGAAGTTAAAGTGTATTCCATGATCTATACTTCCTTTCAAATATTTTAGAATTCTCTTCACGCCTTGCCAATGTGCTTCAGATGGATTTTCTAAATATCTGCTCAGGACTCCAACAATATAGGCGATATCCGGTCTAGTGCAAACCATCAGGTACATAAGGGATCCGATTGCCTCACGGTATGGGAAGTTTCTGTCCGCGACAGAATCGTTTTTCATAAAGTGCTTTCCAACCTCCGCTGGTGTGGAAACAGCATAACAATCTAGGTGCTTGAATCGGGCCAGTATCTTTTCAGCATAAACTTGTTGAAACAGTTTTAAAGTGTTTTTCTCCTTATCCACTTTGATCTGCAGTCCAACAAAAAAATTCAGCATTTCGATGAGTTATTTCAAATTCGACATGTAAATTTCGAAGTAATTTGTTGATTATACTGGAGTTGTTACCGCATATTAGCCCGTCATCGACATAAAGCAGCAGATATATGATGTCCTCGTCAACTTCATAAGTAAATACAGTGCGTACTCGATAATCCGGCCTAATGAAAACCGGGGTCAATCCGGACTACAGAGGAATTCGGTCTAGTGGAAGCCTTAAATTTGCTCTAAATTTCGGGGAAATGGACGATTTTAATCACATTGTTCAAAGAATCTGTGTTCTATTTACGAAGAATTTCACTCTGTTATTCTAGATTTTGTTGTTTCCAAGAACAAAGAAAAATGTTGTTTTTATTTCGGACGATAATATTACTGTTATTATGAGAAAAAAGTCAGATTCGGATTAGAGAAGCTCTTGAAATTCGGACTACAGAGTGTACAATGCTATCTTTGAGGTGATCCGGATTACTGGAAATTCGAGGTTTCGAGGCTTCGGATTATCGAGTACGCACTGTACGCATAAGTCCGACCATGACTGTTTAAATCCGAATTCAGTGAGAAATGTTACTATGCGCTTATTCCACTGCCGAGAAGCTTGCTTCAAACCATACAAGCTTTTCTGAAGTAGGCAAACACGATCATCCTGCCGAAATCCATATGGCTGCTCCATGTAGATGCTTTCTTCCAGATTTCCATGAAGGAAAGCCGTCTTGATATCAAATTGAATAAGATTAAAGCCTCGTGCTGCGGAAATGGCCAATACCATCCGAACAGATTCATATTTCACAACTGGTGCGTAGATCTCATCGTAGTCAACGCCATGTTTTTGGGAACATCCCCTCACTACTAAACGCGCTTTATACTTGTCGATTTCTCCATTAGTTTTAAATTTCTTTTTAAAGATCCAGCGATTTGATATAACGTTCATGCTCTTCGTTCGTGGAACTAGTTTCCATGTGTCGTTCTTACGAAGGGATTCTAATTCGTCATTAATCGCGTCAGCCCATTTTCCACTATCATCACTGGTCATGGCTTCTTCTAGCGTTGATGGTTCGATACAGACAATACATACTTCTTCAACGCCTTTTTGTAGTTTTGCGGCACTTCTCAAATTGTAAGGACTACGTGGTACATTTTCCAGGGAATCTGTAATTTTGGGTGGAATTACCTCATCATCCGGATCGTTGGCTGCTGATTTATCAATGACCTCGTGCACAGTGCTAGGTTTCTCGTTGAATATCACGTCGCGCCGGATTAACACTTTCCTATTCGTCGGATTGTAGACCCTTAAGCCTTATTGCCCTCACTGTAGCCGACCATAACTCCTTTGATTGAGTTCTTGTCCCATTTGGTACGTTGCTCTTTCGGGATGTGAATGAAAACTTCGCTGCCAAATGCTCGAAGATGTTTGACCGATGGTTTTTCGCCAAACCATTTCTCGTACGGTGTAGACCCACCAATCACGTTCGATGCCGTCCTGTTTTTAACATGAACCGCCGTATGAGTCGCTTCAGCCCACAGATATAATGGCAGCTGTCTGAAATGTAGCATTGCCTTTGCGCTTTCAACGATCGTCCTGTTTTGCCGTTCTATAAAACCATGGTGCTCTGGGTGTCGTGACTTCGTGCTTAATACTGTTTGCAAGTAGTAAACGATTGACTTCTTCGTTGCAGAACTCGAGTCCTCCATCTGAACGAATACGCTTGACGTTATGTCCATCCGCTTTAACGTCTGCCAAAAACTGCATAAGCTTTCCCAAAACGTCTGTTTTGTTCTTCAGAAAATAAACAAAGCAATATCGTGAATAATCGTCTTTCATCAATAGAAAATAATTGGAGCCTCCGATTGACGGACTACTCATTTTACCACACAGGTCCATGTGAAAAGTTTCACCAGGTGTATTGGCCCGCTTGGCTCCTTCCTTTGGAAACACTGTTCTGTGTTGCTTGCCGTAGGCGCAGCCTTCACAAAATGGCTGATTTGTTGACAAATCCGTGACATCCAAGTCATTCACGACTTTGTGTAGACACATTTCTCGGAGAGTTCTAAAGTTGACATGGCCAAGTCGCTCGTGCCATAGCATTGTTGATTCTGTTGTCACAGCACAAATCGATGATGTTGATGAGGTTCTCAAATTCATCCGATATAATCGATTTTCATTTCTAGCTTCAGCAATGACGGTTCTGCCATTCATGAAATAAACTCGTTCACCTTCTTGTTCAAAAATTACTTTTATACCTCGTTCTGTTGCTCTTGAAATAGATATGAAATTTTTATCGAGTTCTGGCACTAACAACACATTTTTAAGTAAAAGTGAAATGTTTGACTTGCCTTGTAATTGGATGTCACCTTTGCCATGGACTGTCAATCTTCGACCATCACCTACTTTCACGTGTGTATTTTCAGATTTTCGGTAATTGATAAATAACTCCCTCTGGAACGACATATGATCGGTGGCGCCGGAGTCTGCATAGAAAACGTTGTCAAATGTATTGCTACTTTCCGAAGTGTTTACATGGAACAAATATGCGCCGTCCGCTGCTTGCTCTGCTTGACTTTTGTTACGATGCGCTTCCATCTGAAGAGACAATGATTGTGATTCGCCCTTGCTGACTACGGAATTCTGTTGAGCCTTTTGACGTTTTCGGCATTCTCTCGCCCAATGACCTGGTTTATTGCAATAGTTGCATTTGCCACTTCGTTTTTGATTTGATGCATTGCTGTTATAGTTGACGTATCCATCTCTACCTTTTCCAGCCTGATTACCTGAATGCCTGCTGTTGTTGTTAAATTTGCCTCTAGACTGCCTTGCTGCATAGACTGCATTATTGGTGTTATTTTCTCCATTACCGCGAGAATTCATAATGTTTTCCTCATTCACAAGATGTTCCGTCAAGCGTTCAATGTTTTGAAGATCCCGTGGTACTGCATACCATGTTGTACGTACATGATCGAACTTTATCGGCAAACTACTCAAAATTTTGGCTAATATCATGGGTTCTTTTTGCTCCAAATCCAGATCTTTCAGCCTCTGTGCAATTGATGCGACGTTAGCAACAAAATCCACGACTTGTTCGTCGTCCGCCATTTTAGCACTGATGAATTTTTCCAGCAGAACTTGTGCAGACTGGTCACTTTTCTCGGCGTGCACTGCCTTCAACTTGGACCACATTTGCGCCGCAGTTGAACACTCCGTGAGATATTTAAGCTGCTCAAGTTCTATACCCCTCATTATGAACGCCTGTGCCTCCGCGTCTTTGTTGTCCCATTGTGTGCTATTCTGCTGTGTCCGTGGCTCCGTCCCCAAGATATATGGTTTCAATTTGTTTTCGGCCATGTAGATCTCCATTTGGCGTCGCCAAAGCTGATAGTTTTGCCCATTGAAACGATGTATGTTGTAAACTCTTGATTCGCTCATGCTTACTGTTTGAAGCTCAGCAGGAATCTCGGAGTCGTGGTCAGTTAAAACACTATCGATTATGTTTTCCACAATATCCTCGACAATCGCAGAATCGACAGCAATTGATTCGTCGAAACTGATATTTTCACCTTCCATATATTAATACGATATTTGCTTAGAAGAAAATGCGCGCGCGACACGTAGCTACTGGGCCCATAACCTTTTATGGGTTTGCAGAATCGTATGCGATTGAAAATGAAATGCGAAATTGAGAACGCAAAGAATATCGTTATAGAATTCAATATATTATGTTCGATGATAATATTATTTAATCAAATTGTACAGATTTGTGGGAAATCACGAGATATACAGAGATTAGCAAAAACGCGTCTGAGTTGTTCGCGAGCCGACAAGACAAGAAAGAGGAAGTAGTTGAAGTGTCATTATGACAATTGTTATACAAAGTATTGCCAAATATATAATTTTAATTCAGAAAGTGTCATACTCAACAAAGGTGTCAGTAAACTATGGTCTACTGTCCGCGCCCTATCCAATCCTAGGAAAGGAAAGGGCAATAATGCCATCAAATTTAGCCATAAGAGCACCAGCGATCCCCTTCAGTGCGCAAGCCTGTTCAATAAACAATTTATTGAACATCCCAAGTCCGACGGATTAAAGCGTAAAATTAGAAGACGGATTCGCAGTAGAAATGTTGACACTATACCATCGTTTACCGCGGACCAGGTTTAAAAATTCATCGAGAATGCTAAAAACTCCAGGGCCCTCGGACCAGATGGCATTTCGATGGCCATGTTGAAGCATCTCGACCTTCCAGCAATTGAGTATCTCACGGCTGCCTTTAACCTGTCGATCTCCACACTTGCCATCCCTGAAATCTGGAAAACAGGACGGATTGTCCCCTGTCTCAAGCCAGGGAGGAGCGCTGGTCTCGGCGAATCCTACCGACCCATAACAATACTGTCTCCTGTCGCAAAGAGGCTGGAGGCCCTTATTCACCCTACTCTTGTTAAGCATGGTAAGCACCAGCATGGCTTCCAGAAAATGCATAGTACCACCACTGCCCTCGATGCGATCACTACAACCATAGATCCATTCTTGTGGCAATTGACTTAACGAGTGCATTTGACAATGTCAATCACTCGATGCTTCTCGCGAACCTGCTGAATATGCATATCCCTGCTCAAGAGATCCGTTGGATTGCCAACTATCTAGCTGGTCGGCATTCCTTCACTGAGTTTCGTGGCAAACGTTCTAACCTGAGGAAAATCAAATTAGGAGTTCCACAGGATGGGGTACTCTCCCCTACTCTGTTTAACATCTACATGTCCGCCGGCCTTCCTACACCACCGGAAGGAATCGATGTGATTTCCTACGCAGACGATCCGTGCTCGCCACAGGGGAGGATAAGGATGAAATGCGCCTCCAAATTAATCGCTATCTTGGGCGATTACAGGCTTTCTTCCAAAGCCGAAACCTCACCATCTCTGCGTCTAAATCTTCTGCGACATTTCTTACTACTTGGTCGGGAGATTGTCGGTGGGAGGTTGATGTACGTATTGGCAACAATCGAATTCCTACTGTTGCTAATCCTAAAATTCTTGGGCTCCACTTAGAGAGCATGATGACGTCAGCTCATCACGCGACATTTGTTTGCGAAAAGATGCGCAGTAGGAATAAAATCCTAAAAGCACTAGCTGGTAGCTCCTGGAGCAAGGATAAAGAAACCATGCTAGTTACATACAAAGCTGTGGGCCGAGTAGCCGCTGATTATGCAGCCCCAGTTTGGTCACATAGTCTATGTGATACAAACTGGTCCAAAATCCAGGTCTGCCAAAATGCTGCTCTACGCACAGCCACAGGTTGCCTCTTGATGTCTGCCCAGGATCACTTACATCAAGAGACAAAATTGATGCCAATACGTGACCACAATCTCCTACTGTCTAAACAGTATCTTGTTGGCTGCTACCGTGAGCCGTGAAGATCATCCCAACCACAGTCTCATGGACCGAATTCCTCCACCACGACGTCAGGCGTGGTTTACGAGACCTAGAGAGAGAGGTCCAGGGATACAAGAGATACCCTTACGACGATGATGCATACCGAGCTGCCATCGCTGAGATTCACACTGCAGAAGTGAGTCGGTCTATTGCGAGATTAGGTGCGAATAGAGTCCTCTCAGTGCGCCCTCCACCACCTCCAGGAGAGTAGGCTCCCGAGAGCCACCAGAGTGAAATTAGCTCAACTTCGGTCGGGCTTTTGTTCGCGCCTCAATTCGTACCTTTCTCGCATAAACCCGGACATTCAAAACATCTGTCCAAAATGCGCTGGCGCTCCACACGATGTGGGTCACTTGTTTAAATGCCCAGCTGCGCCCACTGACTTAACCCCTATCTCACTGTGGGAAAACCCTATCGCAGCAGCTATGTTTTTGTCCCTTGACATCACGGACGAAAGCATCGACGAACCATAACTCGAATCCACATAGATGCACAGCGGTTCACACCTTTCTGGACCGCTAAAAGAAGAAGAAGAACAAACTTTTTATTTTAGCCGATTGCTAGTAAATGTACATTGACGCCTGCTTGCAAATTAGTTCTCCAAACGTATCGCGACGGAACACTAGTCATGGACCCTAGACATATGAAGTAACTGCAAGAGGTATATAGGGATCCGTTATACTAAACTAACGTTGGTTGTGATAATGGTATTTTAAAGTGCAGGGGGGGGGGGGGGGGGATTTATTTGTGACTACATTTTTTAACAGATAGAATTAAAGCTCGTATTAACAATAGACAGGTACCGGGTTACTTCAAATATCGAACAACTATTGGAAGGACACTAAAATTTAATAAATTTATTCGGAATGAAAAAAACTGTTAAAAATTCAGTTATTTACATATTTAATTCTCGACCACTAAAAAGGCTAAAAAAAAAACTATTTACTTCTCATTTCAGGCAAGCCAAAATGAGGACACGCGATCGTCTCTAATGTGAAACCACAACCAACCCAAACTAGGACACGGTTCATAAAAACCAAGAAACCCCTTCTAAACTGCTTCGGCAAAACTTCAATGTCCAACATCTTCATTCAAAATGACTCTCGAATATGTAACAGTTCACATGAAAACCGCGGAACCGGATAATCCACTATCGGTGAAAACTGAAACGGCCACAATGACAGTAGCGACCGAAAGTGGTGACGGTGACGGCGCGAGCAGTGGCGGTGGTAGTGGCGGCACTCTAGACAAGCCTTTTCAATGTAACATTTGCGAAAGGCGTTTTCGACAGCTGAGCACACTAACCAATCACGTGAAAATCCACACCGGCGAGAAACCCTATAAATGTCCGGTGTGCGAAAAGAATTTTCGTCAATCCAGTACGTTGACGAATCATTTGAAAATTCATACGGGCGAAAAACCATTCAATTGCACGTACTGTGCAAAACAGTTTCGTCAATTAAGTACGCTTACCAATCACCTGAAAATACACACGGGCGAGAAACCGTTCGAATGTATAATTTGCAAGAAACAATTTCGCCAATCGAGTACGCTCAACAATCACATTAAAATTCATATGACGGATAAGATTTTCCTTGCGCTAACACCATGCACGCCCGAAATTAAATCGGAAGTGATGGACGAAGCATGATCCGAGGAGATGGGCGAGAGTTGTAGTAGTGATGATGTATAGTTCGGATGCCGACAAATTGTTAGAATTGGATAACTCTCTCTCGTATCTCCGGAAAGGCGGAAAAAGCTTTTTTTGATCAGGATAATAAATAAATGCTGGGCGGAAAGTAAACACACACACACAGATAATATTGAAGAAATGCAAACACACGACTGAAACCGACGGCTATGTAATTATTGAACGTAGCTTCCTTATTTAACTAGTAGGATCACACCTCAGTTCTCTTAGTAAAACTACACACACACATTTGCTACGATTTATATCCATACTTTGTTTTAATCGTATTAGATTGATTGTATACTTTTACGTTTTTTGATTCGATGAAATTGATTTATTATTAGTTACGTCTGAAAGAATGGAAACCGTAACATGATACAGAGATTAAATGTGACTTAGCGTTTAAGTAAGAGTAAACATTAAACAGATTTAAAATTATTACTGTAAGCATAATAAAGTGAAATAAAATGATATTGTTAATAAATGAAAATATTGTTGCTGTTTTTTCGTTTTGATTAAGATAAATGGCAATTTTAAGGAAATAAGACAAGCAATAGCCGTGAGATAACCGTAAACGCATTTTTCTATTAGGGATGTAGCTTATCATCATTTGATAAAAAAAGAGGTCACACTTCATAATTACAATCTAAATAGCTTTCTGTTTTATTTTCTCAAACAATAAATTGTCGAATTAAATTTTCACACATAAAAGTTCTTACACTACAGGACGGCCAATGTATTCTATTGGTACCATTTTCCACCGGAACATCTCGCCCTTCAAAGAGTTTGAAAATGATTGTTGACACTTCCGAAGCTACGAGTATTCTAAATCGTCTGTCAGCTGTTTATAAAAAAGAAGAAATTTAATTATAACATTTGAAAAAGCTGGAAATTGTTTTTTTTGTGTATATTGATTATAGAAAAAGTCTGCATATATGTATAATTCTGGAAAAAAGGTTGTTAGATAAAAATCAATTCCCAGCAGAATGTTCAGCGTCAGCTATGTTTCAGCCATCAAACCACAAAGCTTATTAGGTAAAAATAGACGATACTAAAGAACGGATACAACTAACAAATAAGTGTTATGTATTTATTTTTCGGTCCTCCCAATTACGAAATGGAAGCATGTATGTACACATGAACACAAAGCTCCGCGGGTATAAAACGATCATCCAACCTGTGCTATGCTATGGCTGTGAAGCAGGAACTTGCCCTCACGCAAGCGTCCGATTATTTGTTACACAGATCCGATTGAAAGAGCCTTCGGAAATTTTTTGGAGTCGTGCGCTAGCGAGATGAATATCGCATCCGATACAATCACGGTACAGATTTGTTTTCGCGTCCAAAGACCTTGCTTGGAGTACTAGTAGGTGAGTTATTGAGTTTTCAAAAATGAAAAGCAAGGACGGGTGATCGCGACAACTGGAGGTGAAGGATAAAGGCGACTAAGGCCTGACATGGGCTATAACATCGATTTTGATGACTGGCAATCTTTCAATTTGGGGCGAAGCCTGAAATTGTTAAGCCCAGAATCTCAATCGCTGCCATGGTCTCCTGGCTTAGCGTCTTTCAAGCCAAAATCGATGCGAAAAATGTCGACGCCAGGATTTTTTTTGTTAATAACGAATCTCTAGTATGTACTGTACCCTCCCAGGAGAGGTAAATAGTTGCAAATAATCATTTTTAGTTGGTTTTTATACCCTTACCTCATAGAGTGAAAGGGTATCCCCAAATTAGGTTCTCCTAAGAAAACTTTTTTATTTGTGCGCCAATTTCAACCAAATTTCACACAAATGTATTTCTATTGATGACACACAACATATGTAAGAATGGATCAAATCGGACAATGGGGTCATGGGGCTGCCATATAAACCCAACACCCCATTTTGGTTCTTCTAAGAAACATTTTTTACACCAATTTCACAAAACCTTGAATTAATGTGTCTTTATCAAAGCAACCAAAAGGTTAAAACAAATGGAATCGTACCATGCTCCCGCATCCCCCAATAAAATTTTCTGAGTAAATATTTTTATTTGCCCACTTATTCCAACCAAACCCCACATAAATATTGTTTTGTCGACGCAACCTAACTTTCGTGAAGACAGAAGGAAAAGAATGGAGGGGGGATTAAATACAAGTCGTAGGTATGCCCGAAAAAACTTTTAGCCCGAGGAGAGCGAAGGGTATCTAAATTTCGGCCGTGCCCAAAACTAGCCTCGGTCTCGTTTCCCTATGAATTAGCGATCTACGTTTCATTCCCCTCAACTCTATCCGGTTCAGGATAGTGACACGCGTGAAAATAATCTGAGAATGAAATGTAGATGGCTGATTCATAGGGAAAAAATACGGGAATTTTGTTTTTCTATGCTGGTGTTCCTCTAAAAATACCAATTAAAAAAAATGCGCGAATGTTTCTTATGGTGGTTTAAGATTTTGCAAATCTGAAAAAATAAGTCGACTACAGCGAGGCAAAAATATATTACATAACAATTAACCGGAAATTTACCCGCGAACGTTTTTTGAGTCAGAGTTAACCGCGATGGGCAAATGAACGCTCTTATTATTATTTTTCGGAATGTCGCCGATAGGTATGACAAAACTTATGGGATCATAGATATATTTAAAATCTAGTCCGTAACGAACACGGCTACATACCAAAAGGGAAAACTGTGGCTAAAATTATTTTTTGAAAACCATACTGATACTGATTTGGACTAAAAATCATGTTTAACCAAGCAGCGCAAGCAAAGCGCTCGCGAGCTACCCATTTGTCAAAAAGGTTGGGAACTTTGGCAGAATAGAGAACACCAGGAAGGCACAGAAGCTGAACTTTAATTCGATCGAGCGTCAAGAAGGATGGGAGTTATATGACAAGACATTATTCAAGGTGAAAGTGATAACGGTATTTTCTTCAAATTTGGTGACAATATTTTCAGTAGCCTGCTTGTTCTTTTAATCCTGAGTCCCGTTAGGATTTCAAATCCTGAGTCCCGTTAGGATTTTCTTACGAGAATTCTTACAAACAGTACAAACGTGAAAGTCATTAGAATAGGTCCAGGGGAAATAAAACACCAAATAACGGTATAAACATCCTTTAAGTGATTTGAACTCAAAAAGTCAATCTGATAAAGAATTATATATGTTTTAACGGTAATTTAAATTAATCTTGTCCCAAGCTCCCCTAATCACTTGCAGAAGCTCTTCAGTGTTGTTAAACTGTCGTCTAACGGTATAGATCTTCTTTGTCATCTATCTCTAAACATTTGTGGTGATATTTAGATCTAGAGAGAATGGTGGTCATTTTATAACGTTGATGGATTGGTCTCGAAACCAATATTTTATCTGCCTTGTTTTATGAATGGGGACATTATCTTGTTGGAATCTTATAGGAGTTGCATGGAAAATGTCGGTAATCTTAGGCATTACATTAGAATAGAATATATGGTTTCAAGACCAATCCATCGACGTTATGAGATCACCACCATACTACCTAGAACTAAATATTATCAAAAATGTTTGGAGAAGGATGACAAGGATAATATATATACCGTTAGACGATAGTTTAAGAACACTTCTGTAAGTGATAAGGGAACTTGGAACGAAATTAACCTAAATTACTTAAAGGAAGTTCTACTCATTACTAGCTGCATTTTCCAGAGTAAAATTATTCTTTTGTACCGTTATTTGATGTTTTATTTCCTCTGGAACTATCCTACTGACTTTCACATGTGCACTGTTTTAAAGAATTCTCGTAAGAAAATCCTAACGGGACTCCAGGTTTGAGACCTTGTGTTATTTAAAGAACAAGCAGGTTACTGGAAATATTGTCACCAAGTTTGAAGAAAATACCATTTTCACTCTCCGACATACATCCATTTTTCAAGTGGAACTATCCTATTGATTGGGAGTGTATATGGCTGAAAGAGCGTAAAATCAGACATGAGCTGAAGAGGAAGTCATCGTAGACGAGATGCAACACAGCCATTTGCAGAATCTGAGATACTCTCAATGTATTCTTCATTTTACTCCTGTTCCCTCGACATGAGCGGATACCCGTGGAGCAAGGTTTGTCAGAGCAGATGGTTCGCATTGCTGCTATACAGACGAGGAACTTGGCCAAGCTGCTTCAAGATTGGAGGAAGGCAAAGCTCCAGGGCCATATAGGATTCCAAATAAAGCGTTGAAGGCTGCAATCCGTGCTGCCTCTCAAAAGTTCGTGGAAGTCTTCGAAACTTGATTGGCAGAAGGCAAAAGTTGGTGCTCCTTTCCAAACCAAATAAACCGGCTGGAGAGCCAAGCCCATATCGCCCAATCTGCCTGCTCGACACCTTGGGAAAACTGTTTGAGAGAATTATATTTAACCGACTGTTATCGGTGGTGGAAGCAAAAGGCTGCCTGTCAGATTAACAGTACGGTTTTAGACGGGTGAGGTCTACTGTGGATGCAATTGAATTGGTCAGCAATTTAGCAAGGGAATTACTTCAAAAAGGCACATGCAGTTCTGTGGTAACGCTCGACGCCAAGAGCGCTTTTAATTCTGTAGTCCTCCATTCATGCCGCTTTACATAGAATGGATGTTCCCGACTATCTTGCAGAATCAGGAGCTACCTCTCCAATCGAATCCTTCAATACGATACCAGCGACGGACATACGGAGTATAGGGTTACAGCGGGAGTTCCACAGGGCTCACTGCTGGACCCGCTGCTATGGACAATAATGTACAACGGCATTCTGGAACTTCCACCAGCTGCTGGGCTTCCGAAAATGGAGGACAAAGTCACGTAACCGGGACAATTGAAGGTCAACGATTCAGGCGGTCAAAGCCCCCCGTCGGGCTATCGTCCCACATTGATGATGATGTGAAAAAGCGGCGGTAGCTACCGTGTGTCTAACAAGGATTATGCCGAATATAGGCGGTGCAAGAGCTGGCAGGAGATTATTGCTGGCTCCCGTACTAATGTGTGCCTCACCGGTTTGGGCTGTTTTACTAAACTCCTCTGGGAACGTCCAGAAATTAAGCTCAATTTACCATAGGTGCGCATTAAAAATGTGCTCTGCAAACATCTTCGCACGAAGCTGTTTGCTGGAATGATCCCAATAGCAATTCTGGTTGAGGAGACAAGCAGATTGTATGGCGGTCGACGTAATAACAAAAAAGGTTGGAAAGACAGGAAATCATGAGACAGTGGCAACTGCAGTGGGACGAAGCTGTAACCGGTAGATGGACTCACTCTCTCTCATCCCTGATATTCCAAAATACGTTGAACACCAACACGGCGAAGCGAACCAGTATTTAACTGAATTCCTAATGGGACATGGTGGATATCGACAATACTTGAACCGATTTAAGCTGCGTGACTCGCCAGAGTGCCCTAGCTGCAAGGGAGTTGCAGAAGACGCAAGGCATGTTTTTTTTTATTGTCCAAGATTTAGCGTGCGACGCGCGCAACTGACTGTGGGATTTGGGGAAACGTTAAGCCCATCAGGTTTTCGCAGAAATGTGAGTTTCGGAACTCACAAAACCAAAAAACTCCAAAAATTTTGCTGTTTTGGCCAAGTTTCGCAACAATGAAATTTTTGGTGGGAAGCTCCGGATTCGAGCTCAGCACCGCAAAAAATATAAGAAACAAAAAAAAAGTTTTTTGAAATCTCAAATCACGTAATCACTACACTATAACGGTTCTGAATAGAAACGACTCGGAGGCATTGATATAGACATGTTCTCAGTCCTCATCTTCCACAACCATCGCATGCCTTTCGTGCCAATGTCCATGCTGAGAGACAGTTGAAAAAGCGTGCAATCGGCCTCATTGCCGCTAAGGCACCTGAATGCACAAAATGGCTGAATCAATAAATCTCAAAGCTAATCAATGTATATGGAAGCAGTTTTGGAAGGAGTGCACATTTCCACGATGGTTTAACGTATGCTGTTAGGTTAGGTTAGGTGAAGGGGCTGCTGAGTTTATCCCCAGCGCACTTAGACCAGACTTGGTCCGTTGTGATACCTCTGTAGAATTCGAATCTACATAACCTATTAAGCTGAGAACCACCCCGTGCTAACAATGAATTTGTTGAGCAGTATTGGGTTCACATCACGAAGATCGTCCGTATCATAAAAATACCTGGAACCAAGATAACGGTTTCGTTTCTCGGCCAAAGCAGGACATTGACAGAGTAAGTGATGTACGCTCTCTTCCTCCTCCTCGTCATCACAGCTTCTACAGAAGTCATTGTGGGGAATTCGGAGCCTTCTAGCAAGATTTCCAATAGGACAATGTCCCGTTATAACCCCCACTACATGCTGTTAGTTTGGTCCTTGAGATATTCTGTTTTGGGAAAATCGATTTCATGTCAATGATTGGGTCTAAAGAATCAACATTCAGTCGTTTTTTTTTCAGCGACAACGGTTTTAGTTAAACATAACAACGAGCCTCTTTAGACTGTTGTTAGTGAGGTGTTACCGGATCCTATCGCGGCCGGGGCTATGTCCCTGGACCACCCATGCAATTTTGCATGGCCAAGAGCCGCGAACCCCTCTCAACACATTCGGGGAAGCACAGAAAAAGTTGCACACTCGCAACCATCGTTTTTATACCAGTGGAGCAACCCGAGCCGGCTCAGTTGCTCCAAATCCTACTTCTACGTGCCGGAATCGAAATTAATCCTGGTCATTGGACATACTGCGTTTGTGGTGAGAGGATCTACTCCAACGTTCAAACCTCAGTGCGTCGCTCGTGCTGCAGAGAATGGTGTCACTTTAAGAATTGTTCTGGGCTAAACAATTCAGACCTACGTTCAACAACTACAATTAACACCTTTCTAGCACCAAACTGCAGAATCTGTGGACAGCAGTCATTATCGACTTCCCAACATCACAATAATCAGGGCCAACAACCATCACCTGTCACCCCCACAGTTTCCGTCCAACACATTGCACCACGACCCTAACACCAGCACCACCACAGCTAGTTGTGAACTACTCTACCACTAAGATTGTCCAAATTAACTGCACAATGGTCTTCAACACAAAATCATCGAGCTCACTGACTTCATGGACAGACATCACATCAAAGTCGCTGCGGTTCAGGAAACTAAGCTAAAAGCTGACTCACCGCTTAACTCATACGGAGGCTTCAACATCATCCGAAAAGATCGACCCACCGGCGCAGGTGGAGGCTTAGCTTTCCTGATCCATAATTCGTTGCCATACTCAGAAATTGACATCACCGCCTTATCGGTGGCCACCGAACACCAAGCGATTTCGATCAAAGTGGGAAATGTTGATATAGATATTCTAAATATCTATATACCACCAGCCTCAAGTTGTCCCACTGGTTTTCAGGCCAACATTTCTCCACTACTCACTGGACAATACCGCTTAATACTTGGTGATTTCAATGCACATCAGGATCTATGGCACTCGAATCTCGACAACGATACCATAGGCAACCTCATCGCTAGCCGAATAGATGACACAGATTTCTCATCAACAACACCACATGGGAGCCATTCATCACCTTCTCGTCAGACCATCTGCCAATAGTCCTCACGATTGACAAACCGTCCCAATTCGCGCACACCGAGAAGAAAACGTACACAAATTTCAGCAAAGCAGACTGGATCGGCTTTCAAGCATATACCAGTGAAACGTTTTCTGCCCTTCCAATTCCCACCGACACGTACGTATTGCTGAAAAATATCTGAGGCGGATTATCGTAGATGGTGCTAGTAGATACATCCCTTCCGGCCGCATACCAATCTTGAGACCACACTTTCCATCCAGTGCCGTAGAATTGGTAAAAATGAGGGATGAATTCAGAGCAATAGACCCCAGTGTATCAGCGACCTAAATAATGTGATAACCCAGCAAGTAAATTACCACAGAAGACAACTATGGAACAAACATTTAAAATCCTGCCACATAAAATCAGGTGTAAGCAACCTTTGGAAAACGATACGTGTGTTATCTAACCCCACAAAACCCAAAGGTAAGGTAGCCATTAAGTTCGGTGATAAGTCCTACAATAACGACGACAAATGCGCTCACAAATTCAATCAACAATTCGTCGAACATCCCGAAAAAGATAAGCTCAAGCGCACTATTACAAGAGCTATCCGCAACAGCACCACCGATCAACACCTTCAGGTTACCTCAAATCAAGTCAGACTTGCAATTAAAAATGCCAAAAACTCCAAAGCGTTCGGCCCTGACGGCATTGCCATGATCATGTTGAAACATCTAGATTCACCGGCCATTGATTATATCACTGCCACGTTAAAATCATTCATCATTCCCGAGTTGTGGAAGAAAGGCCGCATAAACCCAATACCCAAACCAGGTAGCAGAATCATACCGTCCAATAACGCTCCTGTCTCCTGTGGCCAAAATCAACATTGCCGAAACTTTTAGAGAACATACAGCTTGCCAATCATCAACATGGTTTTCGTAAAATGCATAGCACCACGACCGCTCTCGATACGATCACGTCCAACATATTTAATGGACTTAACCAGCCGAAACCATGCAAGCGTACCGTCCTGGTTGCTCTCGATCTGTCAAAAGCATTTGACATTGTCAAGTCAACCACACTCTATTGCTAACAGATCTCCGCAATACTACACCACCGTACATCCATAAATGGATCGCTAATTACCTTGCCGGTCGTCAATCCTGTACAGAGTTTAGAAACGGAAAGTCTAAACTCAGGAAAATTAAACAAGGCGTTCCCCAGGATGGAGTCTTATCCCCCACTCTCTTCAACCTCTACATGGCAGAATTACCCACACCAACGGGATTACAAATCATCTCATACGCAGACCACTGCACCATCATGGCAACTGGTGACAACATTTCCGAAATGTGTGATCTAATTAACGCTTTCTTCGTGAATAAAAACCTGAAGCTATCTGCGCCCAAGTCCTCCGCCACACTATTCACAAACTTCAATCAAGAGTACAAGACACAACTGCCCATCTACGTTGACACCCACATCATCCCAACAACCAGGACCCCCCCCCCCAAATCCTTGGTGTCACGCTCGACAACTCCGGCAAATTCAACACCCACGCCGAAAATATATGTTCCAAACTCAGGAGCAGGAATAAAATATTAAAAGCACTTGCCGGAAGTACATGGGGCACAGACAAAGAAACCCTCTTGGCTACGTATAAAGCGATCGGTCGCCCCTTAGTCAATTACGCAGCACCAACGTGGACCAATGGTCTCTGCAACACTAACTGGAGCCACATTCAAAACTGCCAAAACACAGCACTACGCACCATCACCGGCTGTATTAAGATGTCTTCACAAGATCATCTACACCAGGAAACAAAAATAATGACTTTAAGGAGCCATAATGAACTTCTCACTAAGCAATATTCAGTCGGATGTTATCGAGCAAACCACTCGAACAACCTACTCATGGACAAAACACCACCGCCACGTCGAATCAGACGTTCCATCAGGGACAAAGAGCGTGAAGTCCAGCGTTACAAAAAAGTTCCTTTCGACGACTCCGACTACAAGGCGGCCATTGCAGATTTACACACATCCGAAGTTCATGAAGCTACTCAAAGTCTTGCGAACAACCGTGTACTTGGCACCAAACCTCCTGCCATATCTCCAGATGAAGAGTCACTACCAAGAGCAACTTGTACCACCCTAGCTCAACTTCGATCCGGCTGGTGCCCGCGACTAAACCCCTACTTATCGCGAATAAATAATGAAGTCGCCAACACCAGCCCGGCCTGCGGAACCAGTCCACATGACGTGGACCATATTTTCGATTGTTCAGCTGCTCCTACGCATCTCACACCACTTGCGTTATGGGCACAACCCATCGAAGCAGCTTTTTTCTTAAATCTAGACCCCGAGGATGGAATGCCCACCATCTTCGAATGACAATGTGCAACTTAGATTTGAATGTTTCCCCATTTGTGTCGCTACTACAACAACAACAACAACCGGATCCACACTGAATTTTTTTTCTCGCTTCTAGCATAATCAGCGTTATGTTATGCAATTTCCAAACATCTTCCAATTAGACAAATGAAACAAAAACATTTTTTAGACCGCAAAAGCTTACTTGAAAGCACGTCGCACAGCATTAATAAAATAACAACTCACACAAACAGGTTTAAACGTTAAACAGTCTTTTTATTTATAAAAATAATTAATAATAGCGGAAATGCTGATAAATATAGCAAAATCCCTTTTATTATCCTATTATAAAGACCTACTAAAAATTTACGGTGTACTGATTTTACAAACATTTTTTTTTTTGTTGGAACGAATAAAATTTTTGTTACAAATGAAATACATACATTTACATATACAATTAATTTATAATAATAAATCGTACAAGCAATATAATAATTTTCTTTTGGTATCATTTCACACACAAAAAAGAAAGAGTGTTTCTCGAAAAAGAACAATAATTAACAACAATTACCAACAATCTAACGGTGTAAATTTAATTTAATTTTTTGTTTTTAGTTCATAGTTTTTGCTCTTCATCTTCTTTTTATTGACTGAATTTATAAATTTTCTATTAAGTATTTTCCGGAACATTTTTAATTTTGTATATAATGGTATTCATCTAATTTTGTTTTATATCTATTAAAATTAATATTAATTTTGCGTTCTTGATTACATTTTTTCAATGGTATTGTTGTATATTTATCTGTATTGTAATTTTGGGGGACATGAAAGACTGGAAATTCTGCTTTTAAATACGGACGAAAATTTAAACAAAAATTGCAACATGTAAGAAATAAGCATGACAATTTTTGAATTGAGTAAACCGTAAAATCAATGCGCTATGATTCTTATTTTTTTTTGTCTAGTAAATAAAATATATAAATATTTTCTTCTTTTTTCTAACACGATTTGCTGCAACTTTTTGTGCAGACCGGATACACTACATTATCTTGTCGGGATAGCTTTTCTCTTTCGCTATCGATATTCTGTGCACATAAATGTAATGTACATCTTCAAAATTTATTTATTTGTTTTCTTATTATTACTAGTCGTCTAATTGGTCAAAAAATATAATTATATTGGACAAAGATTGACAAGTGAGATTCTGATGTATTGTTTAGGAGATCACGACTAGAAGTAAACAGCAGCGATAGGACGAAGGGAAAATATTGTTAAGGTAGAGGGACTTACTTTAGATTAGGATTAAGAAGACTGTTCAACTATGAAGAAAAGAAGAAGAAGAAAAAGACGAAGATTGGCTGGAACTTGGAAAACTGGTATTACATGGAATTGTTGTTTTCGATATTCGATTTCTTTGTAACGTGTAGGTGATCGATCATTCCTATTACTGCTATTTACCTCCGGTCTGTCTCACGATCAGTGATAAGTTTCTACGATTTTTTGCCCGCATTTAAGCTTTAATACTGGCCGAGAACAAAAAGGGTGTAAAATTGATTTTATAACATTTTTCAAATGGGCACGAAACATGACATCTTTCAATACAGGACACAACTAACAATGCTAGCTCGAGAAACAAAAGATCTCCTTGTCAATTTTCGTTTTTATCTTAAAATTTAGTTTACATTAAAAAAGCCTAAACGTGACTTTTTACGTCTATTAAGCAGAATATATATTACGTTTCTCCTCGTTTGTTATTTGGAAAATATTTTTCTAAGCATTAGCATTTTAGTTAAAAGGCAAAACACATACATGTAATAAGCCGTCCACGGCAACAAAAGTATTACACATTCATAAAAACATTCGTTTGCCAAATCTCCCATCGTTTGCATTAAAGTAATATTCTCGCGAAAAGCGCGCGCGCACAAAATAATTATTAAAATAAAATATGCATATTAAAAAATAAAATCTTTTGAATTTCCAGAATTCATTATTTGCATGCCTTAATCATAACAACCTGCTGGTAATAAAATTTACGGCTAAACTATATATATCGAATTTAGGCTACGTGTAAAACTAAAAACGTCAAGATCACACGTCCGCCAAGCACACACACGCCACCCCTTGCTGCTCAACACACTCATCTAATTGATAGCCTGTTCGGTCATTTGCAGGCACAAAAACTCTAAACTACTGTTGATATCACCGGCTGCGCTACTTTTCAATGTTGTCGTCGTCTTTTTCCCAAGACGCTCGGTCGCATCATCTTTCAACTGATTCGGACCGCAAGTGTTGTTATTATTCAAAATGGACTTTTGCGAAAAGCTAAATGGCATAGGTTTCAAGGATTGCGATTGAGTCTGATTGGATGATTTGGAATTTACGAGCGAGGCTTGGGAAAGCGGAGCGGCAGCAGCGGGACGCATTGTTTTGTTGTTAAGCGTTAGCGTGCCGACGGATGGTTTGCTTTTGCCGAATGTCGTTACCTGTTGTTTTTGCGGATTGGATAGGACAATCAAATTGTTGAGTGAGTGACGATGATGATGCCGATACGGTTGATTCGGCTGCGGGTGTGGCGGTTGATTGTGTTGTGGCTGTTGTTGTTCTGGACGCGGTTGCGGATGCATGGGTTTCAATCCGTTTGCGACGGCGCTCGAGAAACTCGGATAGGATGCACTTTTGTATTGATGATTGGATGATGGAGCGATCACGGCTGATGGAGGTGCAGTCGTATTTGGTGGTGGTGGACAATTCATATTGTTGGCACTGTAGTATTGGCTTTGGCCTCCTTGAAGTTGTTGTTGTTGTTGATGACGTTGTTGCGCGGAAGACTGGAATTTCTCGGCGTCCGATTGCTGGTAGTGTTGGTTGTTGTTGGACGTGAGAAGTGCCAAATTGCTGGGTTGTTTTTGTAAGGTGATCATCGGGAAGGATGATATGTCACTTGAATTTTTTCGATGTATTCTGTCACTGCTTGTAGATTTAATGGTGCTGTTCTCTGGCTTGCGAGTTTTAGAGTTACTCCACCTGGAAGAAAAATATAAATGGAATGAATAATGGAAGCTCTAGATCTTTAGATGTTTTTGGTAGGTTTGTGGTTATCCGTTGCTATTTTAATTGAGGATCTCAGATCTCACCCAAAATTTTATTTTCCTAGATGCAAGACGCAAATGCATTTTATTTCTGCTGAAAAACGTGTTTTTCACTTCAATTTGACTTTCTGTTATCTCGAGGTGGCTGTGAGTGATGAAACAAGGTGATTCAAGAGAAAAAAACTCTTGAATCCCTACTACTTCTTCCTCTTTTATTGAAAGCAAGATTAGTGATGAAAATTCACATTCGAAATTGGAATGGAACAATTTCCGAGATGGTGTGCGCGATGTTTGCCAAAGGCATTATTGGCAGGAAACATTGTTAATGCGACTGTATTACCAGACATCGCCTGACGTAATCCGTTTTCGTATTTACGCGAGTAAATTTCTCGTTTTTGTGGGAACAGATCGAAATTCACTAGGAAATTCGAGGTGACGTATCTTGTTGGCCCCGAGCCAAACGAAAATCGATTGTGGAAGCCGGGAGGATGAATGTTGAAAGGCTCCGACCGATTCCTATATCCTTCTTCAGTTGTGGCAAAACGGCGAACCCTTCGCTATACATAGGTTGAACGGCTCTGGCCAATTCCTATGTTCTCTACGGGGCGTTACTTTTCCGCATTATCCCAGTATCCCCTGTGATGCGGGGAAAGAATAAACCTCAGCGTTCCTGGCCTGATAAGGCGACTAAAGGGAGCTCTGGAAATTGTCGATTTCCAGTTTCATACGAGGGTGGTCTGATAAGTACCTAGCCTACAAAAGAAAAACAAAATTTTTGGAAAAGTGGCATTTTATTTTTCAATATAGTCTCCTTTTAGCTCGATACACCAGCGATGCTCCAACTTCTTTAACCCGTCTGAATAATACGTTTTTTCGAGGCCTGCAAAATGGGCCTCCGTGGCGGCGATGACCTCCTCATTCGACTAAAATGTCTGCCCGGCGAGTGACTTTTTCAAGTTTGGAAACAAAAAGAAGTCGCACGGGGCCAAATCTGGAGAGTACGGTGGATGGGGCAGCTGTTCGTAGCCCAATTCGACCAGTTTGACGTTGGCGGGCGGAGGTGTGAGCCGGTGCGTTATCATGGTGGAAGAGCATTTTTTCTTAGCCAAGTGGGGCCGTTTTTTCTTGAATTCGGCGTCGAATCGGCCCAATAATTCGGCATAGTATAGCCCTGTGACCGTGTTGTCCTTTTGCAGGTAGCCGATGTGGATCACACCTTGTGAATCCCAGAAAACACTGGCCATCACCTTTCCGGCCGATGGGACAGTCTTCGCCTTCTTCGGAGCACGTTCGCCGGGTGAAGTCCACTGTTTCGACTGTTTCTTGGACTCTGGTGTGTACCAGTGTATCCAAGTTTCGTCGACTGTCTCGAAACGACGCAGAAACTCCTTCGGATTGCGCTTAAACAGCGTCAAACACTGCTTTGAAGTGGTCTCACGGTTGCGCTTGTTGTCCAGAGTGAGCAAACGCGGCACCCATCGCGTCGACAGCTTCCTTATGCCCAAAATTTCATGCAGGATATGACCCACGCGATCTTTTGAAATGCCTACTGTCTCAGCTATCTCTCGCACCTTCAATCCGCGGTCTGCCAATACGAGATCGTGGATTTTTGTCACGTTATCCTGCGTGCTAACCGTTTTCGGGGCACCTGGACGTAGCTCATCAGGGTGGGGTGGATGAGTGCTTCGATCGTCTTTGCAACGGGTGATAAAATCGTGATTGGACGGTAGGAATCGGCGAGTTTTGCGCTTTTACCGGGTTGTAGAGTTCCAGAGTAGAGCAATACAGTGCGAGAGCTTGGTGTTAAAGTCGCCCCCGAACCGAGCCTTTTTTTTTCGCTCAGTATTACTATAGCGATGTTGTAGGCGGTCATTTCCTGTTCGACACCATCGGCATGTTTCACGGCGCTACGAGCCACACAGCTCATGCTACATTGAACATTCCGCATGAGCGATTTGTGGAGTTGAACATCTCACGTGGATGTGTACGAACTGGTCGCCGAGATCGTGCGATTTAACTTTTGGGGTTTTCCTTTCCTTTCCAGAAAGAGAAAGGGAACTTCGATATTCTCCGTGGTACGTAAGAAATTGGATAAGATTGTAATTCTGCTTACCCACACCAGAGTCTTATCAACATGTGAGCGCATGCAAAAATTATTTGGATGCCAATGCACAGTATGGGATTATTCAAGTTTTCCCTGCATTTTTTTAAAGTTCCAAAATTGTATGTATCGTTTTATAAATCTGAAGCAGAATGTTTTAAATGCTGTGGCACTTATCACTCGAATTCCCTAACGGACCATTCAACAGTTGAGAATGGACATGTTCTAACAGAATCTACTGTTATTTACTTTCTTCTTCTGCTTTCAATGCAAAGGACCTAAGGATACTAGACCTCACATTTCCGTTTTCAGAAGGTATTTCCGTGTTTTTGTATTTGGTCCTCGGCTACTCCACTCTTGAGCCCATTCATTTAAGTCCTCATCAATTATCACGAGGATGTGTATAATTTGTGCGGTCGGAAACGAAGCTATTTTCAAAAGGCGGCCGGAGACAGTGGTTATGGGCTTTCGACTGCTTGTACAAACTACAGGCGGAGAAAAATTCGCTGGCGTCTTTAGCCATTTTTGGCCAGAAGAATAAAATTCTAAGACGCTGCAGCGTCATTGCTACTCCTCCATGCGCACACGGTGGGTGTTCGTGAGTGCGTTTGATTAAGTCAGTTAAAAGCTCCTCTGGGACCCAAAGTTTCCAGGTCGTCTGGTCTTGCACTTCGTTTCCGCTCGCAAACTCATTGCGCCTGTACACGTATGCGTCAGCCGTTTTCAGATCTGGCAACTGACTTTTGTTCGCGTCGATTCGTCTTTATACTTTGACGAGCTGAAGTTGTGGGAAGCTCAACAGATTCAGCACCATAGACTCGGGACAGAGTGTCGGGCACAATGCCCTCGCCACTCTTTCGATGGAGGATAGTGAATCGGAAGCCCTGCAGCTTCAGCGCCCATCCGTGTAGTTTGAACTGGTCCATCAGCCACTTGATCGACGCATGGTCGGTTATAATTGAGAACTCCTGTCCTTCCACGTAGGCTCTAAATTTCTTTACTGCTGTCGCCGCTGCCAGACATTACTGTTCGGTCATCGTATACCTAGTTTCGTTCCGACGAGTTAAGCTTCAGACCAATGCCATTTTGACTAGCGTCACATTGGATGGCAAATGGCCGTGAAAAATCGGGGCTGTGTAACACCGGAGCCCTTGTCAGACAGTCCTTTAGTTCCTTAAATGCGAGGAAGCCTTGTTCAGTCCAAACGAAACTACGACCTTTCCGTACCATGTCTGTCAGCGGAAACGAAACGGAATCGTAGTTTGGGACAAATCTATCATACCAACCGCACATTCCCAAAAAGCGGCGAAGTTGCTTGGATGTCGACGGTTGCGGGAAGGTGGATATTGCTTCCAACCGCACATTCCCAAAAAGCGGCGAAGTTGCTTGGATGTCGACGGTTGCGGGAAGTTTGATATTGCTTCCACTTTACTGGAATCGGTCATGGTCGTGCCGTTGCCGATTATATGTTCCAAGTATTTGACGTGAGTCATGACAAATTCGCTTTTCTTAAGATTTATCGGCAGTCCTGCTTTGCGAAGAAATAGTGCAACTTCTAGCAGCAACAACAAATGCTTGTCGAAAGTTGATGAGATCAGCAACAAGTCATCTAGGTAGAAAAACATAGTGTAAGTGCGGAGGAATCACGCTTAGACGCTGCATCGAGAGGAATTTGCCAAAACGCATCCAATGGAGGATAGTGAATCTAATAGTCCAAGCTCGTAATAACCTCACTCTTTGGGAGGCGGCTCAAAATGACATCGATGAGCGGCAAGGGATAGGCATCCTTCACTGTCACCGCATTCACCTTGCGTGCGTCCAGATACATGCGAACATTGTTGGGTTTGACTACCGAGGTGACTGGCGATGACCACGCACTTTGCGAATCCTCAATAGCTCCCAATTCAAGCATCCGATCAACCTCCTTATAGAAGAATTTTTCGACGGCGGGTAAGACTGGAAAATGCCTCTGCTTAATGGGTTTGCAACCCCTGACGTCGATGACGTGAGTGATGACGTTTGTACGCCCTAAGGCCTGCTTGGCGAAAGACGGATAAATTGAAATGGTTGCATTGAGTTACATTTGTTGATCTGCTGTCAGAGAATGATGGCGAATTATCTACGTCATTGGCCGATAATTCCAACACCTGTTGAAATGGAGCAAACAAGTCAGGAGCCAAGTCAAAACTTCGAACGAAATCGACTCCTAGATACAAATTTTTAACTGAGAGTGGCCATTAGGAGAAACTCCAAGGTTTTAGTCCACGAAAAGTGACGTCATAAAAAAGTTTACTTGTCGTGGCGTATGCCATCGGCGGTTGTAACTCCCAGTCGAAACCTATCCCAAGGATAACGGTTATCCTTTATGACAGCTTCCGCAAACCCAGAAGCAATAACACAACAGGACGCACCTGTGTCTACTCCACTCACGGTTCGCCCAGAAACGTGATCGAACCATAAGGTAGAATGTCGCCCTTAGCGATATCAGGTGGAACCACTTGATAGTACCGGCGACGATTGGCTAAGACCGTTTTCAAAAAGCGATGACAGCGCAGCGTGGAACAATTGGGACGTAGTAACTGAAGTTCCTCAGCTTTGAAAAATCGGTCCCTTGTTGCGCGCTAATCTCTCTGGCGAACTTGAAGTGGTATGAAATTATAGTAAGGATACGACTTTGGTATCATAGAATTTGCTGGTAGTGATGTGGGTGTGGAAGGACAGCAAACAAAAATTCTAACCGTTGCTGCCTCGGTGCCTGCTGGGTCCGTCGACCCGCACGGCAACAACTTGCTGCTAAAGGAAGTTTGAGACGCTGCATTCGGAAATTTCACGGGGAATTCGGATGGACTACCTGTATCAGGTTTAATCAACAACTCCGGCCCAATTTTTTCAATTTCTCATCTTCGCAATTACTTGCTAAAATCCCGTCCTTGTTGATTTCCCATCCATGTAGAATAGCATGTCATCCCCTATCCCCGTACAGGCAGTGCATAATTGTGTGAGTCGCAGATGCTTTTGGATCGAGGTAAAACGCTTGACCCAAGTAATCCCTAGGAACTACTGGTAGCGGGAGTTCACTTGCGCTCTCCTATCCAGACTCCTCGAACGTTTTCCGCCTTATTGTGTATGCACTGAACTTTTTATACGAGTCGGATTCGGAACTCGTCTTTGTCTGCGCATTCTGCTTCTGGCTGAAAGAAATATGGAGAATTGCAGTAATCTAGTAATCTCTCAAGTGAACAATCGCTCCAGAGCGGAAGCATAGCTATTGTGAATCGGCATGATCTTGATTGCTATTTTAATAATAATCGGCTAAATTCTTCGGCTGAAATGTTCTATAAGAATGTATATTTTCCGCACGTGCTTGGCTTCTGGGCATATTTTGCAATGGGGATTTCTCCTACAAGTTGTAACCTTATGGCATCGGAAGTAACGACGAAAATGTGCATTTTCACACGATATCTCTAGAAACGTGTATCGAAATGACAGACTCTGAATTCATACTGCGTCACATGGTTGCAGAGTTCAAAATCCATCACCACGTACCACCATGTAACGATAGGTTCAAAAATATTTGTCAAAATCCTACTCACCTTGGCTTATTCACACCTGGATTGACATTGCCACTTTTCGTATGATGACTCTTTGGCATAAATTGCATCTTCAATTTCGACAACTTGAATTTGCACTCTTTCAACTGATTGGTGTGCAACATAAAGGCTTCATTATGCAGTGCACGTTCCAAAATCCAAAGTAAACCGTTGACACATTCTTCATCATGCGACGAAGTTATCTCCCGTTTAATCACAATTTGGCATACTGTAGAAAATAAGTAGAATCGTTAGATTTATGTACATAGATTTTGTGAGGAATATACTTACAAATTTCCAGTACATGTAAAAATTTCCCGGCAACATTATCATTATTCGGTCCACTATCGACAGGCTTCATTGGCGTCAAGACCATATTGGCCAACTCCTCAATGGCCACATTAATCGCAAAATTATTCTCTAATAGTTGCACCTCCATCGTTGACAATGTCTCGTAGCGACTCTTCAATTTCTCAATGCAAATAGATAGTTTGTGGCTGGCACCTTTTGTTACGCCCAACCCTTGTAAAAATTCTTCGGTGATTTGCATCATGTCCTCGTACGCCATATTTGTGAATAGTCCCACGTATTTATGCAAACGTAGACTCTTCAACCATTGACCAATGTTGGACATTCCCACATTTTGCGTGGTGAATTTCAAGTAGTTGGGCTTCAACTCATCCAGTCGCGTCTCGGAACCGGACGATTGCAACGAATTTCGCGGCGTCTCAATGGACAATGAAAAGCTGCGAGGTTTTTGGGCAAATTGCGCGAGATTTTCGGTTGAATTGGAACACGCATTGTCGCGGGCACTTTTTTCCGCTGCCTTGGGTGATGACGATGACGGTGTGGTGAGACTGTTTGAACGTCTCGTCTTCAATGTCAGGCTCGGATTATCGAAATTTCCAAATGTGGGCACGTGCAAATGATCGCCAATATAGGCGAGTTGCGTGTTACAATTGCCGCCCTCGTCCGAGTTGTCATCAAAATCCAGCACCTCAGTGCCGTTTTTTGAGAATGAAATATGCGTATCTTCGACCGAAATATCGGCTTCGTTGCTTTCGATTGTTACGATTCCTAAACTATTCTGACTAGAGGTCGGAGGCGGATTGGGAATGCTACCAGCCGGTGGTAAATGCAAAATGTTCAAGTTCCAATCACTTGAACTGGTCGACGAGGCTGAATTGAGTGATGATAGTGTCATATTGGAGAGTTGTTGCGTGGGCTGGAAGTGTTGTTGTTGTTGTGTCTGCGGCTTGTTTGATGGCGGGGCAATGGCCTGCCATGCATTCTGATTGTTGTTGCCATTCATTGATGAGAACGATGCGTTCAGGCTTTCCGATGGTGATTCGTTCGTGTTTGTCAGAATGTAGAAGCTGCGCTGACCCGACGAGAAGGATGACTGAATGTGGTCCTCGAGGTGTCGTAGCCAATGGCTTAGGGACCTGAAAAGATAAGCATGAATTCACTAAATCGTTTCAATATCCAAAACAATAGAAAACGTTTAATGAAACAATATCATACCGTCGATCATCATTCGAGATGGCCGGATGAATGAGTAGATATGAAAATATTTGCTGCACCAGCTCGGCCGCGACCAATTGCCGAACGGTATCCTCAACAGCCAACGGTATTAGCGATAAATAAACTTTTTTCGCTTCGTCATTGCCCGGCTTCAAGACCGGTATCATATTCAAAATATCATGCAAAACGTCTTCCTTCTTACTATAATTCTTATCCACATCTTTCAAAATCAAATCGGACTCAAACAAAATCGAGTCTTTGTCAGCGATTTGTGTCAGTTCAGCAATAGAAAATGACTTGTACGTATTCACTAATTTCTGAAGATGCATAGCATCGTTTGCGTTCGTTTCAATTGAATTGAGATTTTTCTGCGAACCAAAGTTCTGTGTCAAATTACTCTCAATGGAGAATTGTAGAAATTTCAGAGTGGGATACGACAGACGTTTGAGGAGAGCGTACATGACGACGGCGCGTTCGCAGTCGTTCCATTTTTCAAAGAGCACAGTAACGGTGCTGACTTGTTCGCAAAAGAGCGTTGATGCATTGCCGGTTGGTTGTTTCATTTTGTTTTTG
Organism: Microchrysa polita; assembly: GCA_949715475.1. Taxonomy (NCBI): domain Eukaryota; kingdom Metazoa; phylum Arthropoda; class Insecta; order Diptera; family Stratiomyidae; genus Microchrysa; species Microchrysa polita. The sequence continues at coordinate 112,822,223 of OX454416.1, read as the reverse complement.
GTATATCTTAAGATTTCTCTTTAAAAAAATCTTTCCTTGTCAAGTTTATGTTGGGTTTTGAGTTTCGAAGTTTTATCGGATTGTTTGTGTGTGTATGTAGATCAATTCGTTCAATACGTTCAACATCTATTGTCTATATGGGCGCACGTTTTGTTTTTAAACTGCAATGAAAACAGAAGTGAGAGCTTTAGCAATTAGATGGAACTCAAAATGAAAATTAAATTTATGCAATGCAATTGTACACAGAATGGACGCAAACAAAAAATGAGTTTCAAACGAAATTTTGTTATGATCATGTGAGTATTACTTTTCGTTAAAATGAAAAGAGCTAGAGAATGGTGTTGTTGCTAGTACGTGGATAAATTTTATATTTGTGAATTAACTTGAACTATTTTCACTCCTGATTTTTTCAATGCAAGTGTAAAAAACAAAAGACGAAAAAATAAGACAATAACGTGCAGATGCTGCTATTGATTGCAAAAAGGACTCATTCAAATGACAAAATGTTAAAGACGGAATTAAGAGGAGAATTAAATAAAAAGACTCAGATAGATTTAAATATTATAATTCAATTTACTACTATGAAGTAAATATAATATGATTTTGCATTTACTGAATTGATTCTTTGAAGTAAAATTATTAGGCGAATTGAGCACACGCGAGGGCACGCACCACAGCACAGCTCCTACAAGGTTACAAGGCAGCTTAAATTTCACAAAACCCACTGAAATACATCCTTTTACAGTTCAGTTCAGTGCATCACTGAGTAGAGTAGATTTTATTGTGGCGCATGTTTTGCTAAAAGCACAATTTAAAATTTACAGTCGTCTAAAAATACCGCAAGAAGTGCGAAATTTGTTTGTTACAGCCGTCGAATGAAGCTACAAAAAGTGTAAAGTTGGACGCCTCTAGCTACTCTAATAAGCGAAATAGTCACACCTTTATGTCTTCATTTTCGAAAATGGTGCTACCGAAGGCCGATGTAGAGTTTATCGGGGCGCATCATACCAGTCCACGCAATTAAAGGGTAAGGAGTGTGTTGTCAGTGCTAGTTTAATTGGTGAAACCCGCCGAGAGACACGTACGCCTCTTACTTCAGACAATCTACTCATTATTAGCTAACAGAATTACCAACTAACCAACACTGTCTAAATCAGAACAACAAAGGTGTGACAATCATACAAAAGTAAAATGGGAGGGTTACACCAAGTACACCTTGGCGATTTTCATCATGCTACTGCAACAAATGTACACAAGGCCGAACGAAATATTGGGGAACATCATTGTCAAAGTAGCTGCACGATTCTGCAGGACATACCCCGAAGGTTCAATATGGTTCAATTAAGCTTTCCAACAACGATGCTCTACGCATCGCTACTGGATGTCTCCTGATGTCGGCCCAAGACCATACATCAACACGCGATCACATCACAACCTTCTACTACCTAGACAGTATCTTGTCGGATGCTACCCAATAATCATCTCATGGACCAAATTCCTCCCTTCATCCTCAATGTGGCACGATAGCCCGACGTCGCGCCTTGGCCGTCTGAATCGTTGACCTCCAATTGTCGCGGTCACGTGACCTTGTCCTCCAGTTGCGGAAGCCCAGCAGCTGATGGGCGTCTTCACCTACGGAGTTCTCCCAGCGAGTCTAAGAGCAATAGGGAAAACGTGGGGGTTAAAACCACGAATGATACACTGGATACACGAAGCTGTGGTCAAACCCCGTCTGATCTATGGCTCGATAGTCTGGTGGACTAAAATCAAGCAAAAAACAGCAGCAGCGAAGTTGGGATCAGTACAGAGACTGGCCTGCGCAAGCATAACCGGCGCCATGCGCAGTGCACCAACTTTAACTCTCTGCCACCACTGGACCTCACAATCACAGAAGAGGCAAGACTCGCAGCGTACAGACTCCAATCATCGAACATGTGGAAACCACAAAGGGTAGAACACTGTACGATTACAGAAATCATTGCAAACCCAATCCTAGATATGGGCAGCGACTATACCCCGGCCATGTACACCTTCGACTCCAACATCCAAACCTCAACGGTTAGGGAAGACTGGAGTAAATGGAACGACAACCATCTATCAAATCACATCGTGTGGTACACGGATGGGTCGAAGACAGACGAAGGAACAGGGGCAGGAGTCTATACTAAAACCAACAACTATAGTATCTCCAAACCCCTAGGTCAATATACAACTGTCTTCCAGGCAGAACTTATAGCCATAAACCTTGCAGCAGGAGAGAGTACTCGAAAGGGATATACCAATAAGACCATATATATTCTCTCCGACAGTCAAGCTGCTATAAAAGCAATTGCAAGTCCCAAAACAACCTCTAAATTGGTTTGGGAAAGCCAACAAAATCTCAAAAACCTAGCTACCCGAAACAAAGTAACTCTGAAATTGGTGAAAGGACATAAGATCGAAGGAAATGAGAAAGCGGATGCCCTTGCAAGAGAGGGTTCCGAACTACCCTTAACTGGTCCTGAACCTGCAATCGGAATCAGTAAATCTACTGCCAGAACCGTTGCTAGACGATGGACCGACGATAAATTCCAAGATCGATGGAGACTCGCTGAAGGGCTCAGGCATAGCAAGCGAATGCTGGAATCTAACTGGCATACCAGCTGCACCGAAGCCCTCAGTCTTAGTAAAACGAACCTCAGGGCAGTGACAGGCCTTATAACCGGTCATTGCACCCTACGGAAACATCTGCATACAATAGGGATCTACACACAAGACCCACTATGCCGCCTCTGCAACGAAGATGAGGAATCAGCCTCGCACGTTATTTTCGAATGTCCCGCTCTTATGAGCTGGAGACAAAATTTCTTTGGGGTTCAAGCTACCAGAATGGGTGCACCCAAAGTAAACCTGGTTATCTTTCTTCTTAGCCTTTTACGTAGGACAGAGCTCATAACCTGAAACTCTCTCGCTTAGATGGGAAATACAATAAGCCAATAGGCTGCAGTATTGGGCGCAACCAGCCCAACCTATCATAGCGCCGTATCCATCCATCCATCCATCCATCTCCCAGCGAGCTCTCGGTCGTCCACGCAACCTCGCTCCGTCAATTCGTTGTGCGTTCATCACTTTCTTTGGCATGCGATTATCGTCCATCCGTTGTACATGCCCCGCCCATTGCAAATGTTGAAGCTTCACGATTTTCGATACTTCCAGCTCATCGTACAATTGATACAGCTCATGGTTGTACCGGATACGCCATTGATCTCGCTCGCGAACGGCTCCGAAAATTCGCCAAAGGACCTTTCGTTCGAATCGGTCTAGCAAAATTTCGGAGGCTTGGGTGAGGGTCCATGTTTCGCAGCCATAACATAGCACGAGTCGGATGATCGTTTTGTACACGCGGAGCTTCGTGGTCCTGAGCGCAAGTTTCGAATTAATTATAGGGAGGACCGAGAAATATGTCTTATTGGCTAGTTGTATTCCTCCCTTACATAATGTCGATAATGCAACCAAAGGAAAATGACCGTTTATCGTGTATGGCGATTCTTAAAATTAATACTGATGGACGTACTCCTAAGTTTGACTCTTTGGGATAATAAGTTTGCCGACCACTGACCTAGTGCATTTATGATGGTAGCGATACTACTATGGTGCAAAGGAGATACATATATTGTCCATCGCTATGCTGAAGATATTGAATTTTAGCTACAAGCCTAAGGCCTTTGTCGTCAGCGCTTTAGTTTAAGCTGTATACAGTATAATTTGATCCCTCGGTTCCACAGAGAAATGTGATCTTCTTTTGCTCATAGCAAAACAGTTATTTTTTCGATTTGGGGTGTAGATAATAGAGCATTTCGTTGCTGTTGTACCGCCAAAAGAAAATTTGAGAAATATTAAGATTTGCAGTTACAGTGGATGAAAAATGACAGCAAGGACTGGGTTTTTTTTTCGTTTGTCTTTAATTACACAAAACTGCAAAAAACGCGACATACTAATACTTTTCCCATTACGGGCACTAAATGCGCTATCACCGGTTACCAAGTTATCGTTGGGGTTTGGGAAACCCTGTTTAATTCTATCGTTATTTTACAACTTTTTAGTAAATAAACAAATAAATAGCTATTTAAAGCTAAATGTTGTTGTTGTTGTAGCGATTCAAGAGATTTTTTTCCCTTGAATCGAAGGGGGTCTTGGCAGCTCTTGGCCGTTTTTTTTAACAACGGGTAGCTCCGGGACGATTTACAGCAAAGAACCGGCCGTAGGAGCATTTTTATGGACAAGACAAACATCCATGGGTCACAGTGGGATTCGAACCCACGCACCGGCAACTCAGAGATAGACATCTCTGCCACTGAGCCACCGAATGCCCCCATTTAAAGATAAATCGATAGCATGAACGATCGTAGGGTAGTTGACCTCTTTAATCTCCCCATTTGACGTTCCTGGTTGTATGTGCTGCGTTGGCTCAGCCATGTAACTATATGCTCGCCAAAATTTCAGTACCTGTGGCGCAAAATTTTGATTATGGCATTTTACTAATATAATAATAAACGATAGAATCCGTCCACATCTTTTCGCGAAAACGTAACGGTTCTCCAGATATTAAAAGTCCAAGTTTGACATTTCTATGGGGTAGCTCAGTGCTTAATTGGAAATTTACGTACGTTTCTGCCTCAGTTTATATGGGCATGAATTACATACATTGGAACGAATTTGAATATTAACTGGCCTCGCTTGGCTATTAGACTTAACGATTGTTTTTTTTTTTTTCACAAAACCATTTTGGCTTCAGATGCTTCAGCAGAGGAAGAAGAGTACAGTCATCAACAAAGTGCCGCAAATTTAATTACGTTCCTAGAGGAGAACTCAACCGTAGCGGATACATCGCTATTCGCTTCGACAGTATTTTAGACTTTTTCAAATGTAACAACTGGCCAGATGAGTAGCGACGATGGTATTCTGAATACAGGAGGCGCAGCGGTGGTGTTTATCCAGCCACAGCAGTTTAAATCCTCCGCCCGCTGATCAACCACCACCGGAGCCACCCAAGTTCCAGTCTCCTACAGAATTCATAAATGAACCGACATCCACAACTGCTTCCGCTGGCAGCCAAAACACCTATCGACTATCAGCCAAAAAGAAAACGCATGCTCATTTCCCGGCCTCTCGTCGAGCATCCAACAGCCTCACCAATCGTTCTAAGCGCAACACCACCTCTGCCGGTACCCACACCACCATCACATCAAAACTTACCATTTCAGCCACCTCTGCCGTTCGAACATAGCAGTTTTCCATGTGGTCCTACTGGCAACCAGTGCAATTCCAAGCCTCTCCGGGGCGGACCACACCCGTTTGCTACAACAAATGGCCAAGAGTTGCCAAAACGCCTCCCTGGCAAGAGACTCGAAGGTATCGATGCAGGAAGGTTGTGTATGTCGGTGTATATGTATGGATTGGGAGCATCACATCTCGGCGCGGCTGCTCTCAATTCTTCTTCTACGCGCCGGCATTGAAGCAAATCCAGGGCCAGTAATGATATGGACGTATCGGTTCAAATGCCAGGTCACTTCAGTGTGCTGTTCGGAGTGGGTGCATTTCAGATGCTCCGGTTTGAGAAGGATGGGTCATTACACTGAAGGTACATTTGTTGCACTCTCTCTCTCTCTCGATTACCGCAACTCCTAGTGGAGCATGGTGCGTTGATGACTACGGTGTGTTGTCATCAACGTTACAAAGACAACTGAATTCGGAGTGTGATACGGTTGTCAGCCATACCACTTCCTAGTCGCATTGTTAGTTTATTATTCTACGATAAGAATATTTCTTATCATCTTCTACTGCATAATAAACTTGCGACGAGTCGTGCCGAGTTTGGAAACTCGTTTCTCTACGAGTGTCTATTTCACAGAGTGGCGACCGAACGATCACGGCCACAGAGCACGACTTGAATGTTAAGACACAGTTTAACTCCTGCCCCTCCGCCAGCAACTTTTACACCGGTGCCTATACTGCAGTTCAAATGCAATGGCATCTTAGGGAAAATTTCCGAAATCACAAGCTTCTTGAGTAAGTACAGAACTCTGAACTCTCTGCATCCAAGAGACGAAGCTCCACGCGAATTCACCATTTAACGCTGAAGGTGAATAAATCATCATACCCGAGGACAGAGAAGGCGCGACGAATAATTCTTACCCACATCCAGGGTAAGAATTATCTCCCTTAAACACAAGTCCGTACATTACAGTGTATTAGATGTAGTTTCAGACGGTACGGAGGAGTTGCAAGCCATCTCAGTTTCATCAGGGAGCACCAATATTGAAATTTTTATCATGTTTTTCGAAACAACGTAATCAAAGTTGTTGTTGTTGTTGTAGCGATTCAAGAGATTTTTTTTTCTCTTGAATCGAAGGGGGTCTTGGCAGCTCTTGGCCGTTTTTTAGCAACGGGTAGTTACGGGACGATTTAAATCGAAGAACCGGCTGCCGTAGGAGCAAACGTAATCAAAGTAATCGCGTTCGCTTCGAGGACACTAAAGGTTCGTGTTCGTAGAGACGACTTATGGGATGATCGCTCAGCGATCGCAATTCTGATGACTATATGCGTATATTTTCTATAGGAATATGTTCCTTTAGGTTATAGTCGAGATATGCAATGTAGCCAGATTACAAAAATATGCAAATTGGGCTCGGAATTGGATGCTACACTACGATCGCTGAGCGATCATAACACGAGTCGTCTTTACGAAAGCGGAGCGCGCCTACAATCAAATTGAACGAGAAGCACTTGCGACATCGAATATACAACAAATGAGTTCGGTTGTTTAATTTCAAATCAACCACCAGAAGAAGACTTCGTAATCGCCTGCACTCATCTTGAGGAACTTTCCAAGCTGGAACTGACTGAGTCAATCAGCTGTTTCCCAGTCACTCACGGTCAAATCGTGAAATCAAACATTTAACTATGGACAGTTGCAAAAGATTATGAGTTATTTGAAGTCTGGGTGGCCTTCATCAATCAAACTGGTAGACAAAGATGCATCGGAGTATTTTGGAATTAAGGATTGTTTATCCGTAGTGAACTCGTATCTTCTTTACATAAATCGACTCGTGGTAACGCACATATACAGGAAAAGAGTTCTCATCCGCCTGCATGATGCACATCCAGATCAAGAACGGATGATTTTCCCCTCGCACGCAGCTTTGTATATTGGCGAGATATCGATGAAGGCATACGAGGATACGTCAGATCCTATGATTCATGCCAAGTCACAGCAAAGGCTCTAACAAAGTCGATCCTTTAGAGTTGGCCACAGGTAACCCAGCCCTGGCAACGAATCCACATCGATTTTGCCACTTAATACGATCTTAACTTCTTATTAATAGTTGATGCATAAAGCAAGTGGCCTGAAATCGAGATCATGGCATCAAACACGGCAGACTCTTAACTGTTCTAAGCACCAAATTTAACTGTTGGGGATATCCAGAAATAATCGTGAGCAACAACGGAAATCAATCCACCTCCGCCAAATTTCAGCAATTCTGCCTTCAGCGAAGGATTGACCACATACGAACATCACCGTACTTCCCACAGTCAAACGGGCAAGCGGAGCGCTATGTCGACACTTTCAAGCGAGCGTTGGAACGCTACTACCCAGGATAACCTTGGCAATTTTTTGCTAATATGTTGCTCTTTCCCACATGAGTAATTCGAAATCCTTAACTTAGGACAACGCTGTCTTTGCTTTTTCAACGGAAGGAAAAGAATGATATGGAACTGGCTTTCAACAAGAAGCTTAGTGTCAAGAATAAGGAATTCCGACACACCGCAACGGTTTACGCTCAACATTTCAGGAATGGTAAATCGAAAGTATTGGGAACGTCAACTAAAATGCATTCGTCACAATTCCATGTGGAAGACAGCGAATAATGAAGAGCCACGCCAATCAGCACCGTGTTGGTGATCACGATGGATTTTTCGACGTTGACAAGCAACGAGCAACTCAAACATTTTTGCTATGTTGGAAGGATAGGATAGTCAAAGCACAGATGAAGGTTTCTCTTGGATGTTGGATCAATCAATTTAGGGTCAAATGTATTTTGGTAAAACAACATTGCTGAAAAACCCATACTCAGCTTCTTTGAAGGCTTCACAATACTATTGTGTAAAGTGAAAAGTAACCAGTAACAGAACAACCAAACTGCAAATTTACGAATACCCCGGCTGGATATAATATCCCACAACCACCTCCTCACAAACTCTGGCTAAAAAATAGGATAGTCGTCAGCATCAAGAGGCATTGGGGTGTTACACTTCTTAAAGGGCTAACATCTATTGAAACCAACGGTAGTTGTTGGGTGAAATCGAAAAGCACATGTAGGTCTGTCGATATTGAGAGAAATCTGTAGATCAATCTGACGGCAAAGCTTTGCTTTTTCTCGACCAACAAAAGGAAATGATATAAATGATGAAGATTTATTTATTATTTATTGCCGGCCATAACTTAGCAAGCTCATGCATCATTAATTTGGAGATAGTTGAGCTAGAACTCGTACATACTCTTTTTAGTCCCCACTTAAGTTATAAGGATTCCCTTAAGGAATAAGGGGTTTCTCTATATAAGTGAGCCCTTAAGGGAACTTCATATTCATAGACGTCACTTATTAGAGCGTTGCCTCATTGAATAAACGATTCACTTATTTGCCATATTATATTGAAAGTCACAAATAAAATATAAAAAAATATCAAGTAGTTAAAAATTCAAAATGTTTAAAAAATGTCAAAGTGTTTAAATAAGGATATGTCAACAAATATATGAGCTCATTTACGCCTGCCGTCCATTACCTGCTTCGAGCGGCGCGGCGCTCCCGCGTTTAAAGCTTTTCCGAATTTTAATGGCGTAACCAAGCAAAATATGGCGTAACTATGCAAAATAAACAAAAATTCCATTCAATACAATGGAAAAGCTTTCTGAATATTGTGTGTGCTTATACCTTTTACTAGTAAAAGCTTTTTTTCGCACATTTTGTGAAAGCTTGCCGCTGGAGCGCCGCGCCGCTCAAGTTTACGCTTGCAGTGGACGAGAGCCCTGACGCCTGCCGTCCATTACCTGCTTCGAGCGGCGCGGCGCTCCCGCGTTTAAAGCTTTTCCGAATTTTAGTGGCGTAACCAAGCAAAATATGGCGTAACTATGCAAAATAAACAACAATTCCATTCAATACAATGGAAAAGCTTTCTGAATATTGTGTGTGCTTATACCTTTTACTAGTAAAAGCTTTTTTTCGCAAATTTTGTGAAAGCTTTGCCGCTGGAGCGCCGCGCCGCTCAAGTTTACGCTTGCAGTGGACGAGAGCCCTTAAGGTTACTAGCTATGAACCTTAAGTATAAGTGAGGACTATGAATTCCGCCCTAAATCTTTCATCAAATAATAAAAATACCGGCGTACAGAGGGCTGCGCCCGCAATACGAGGGTTTTTTAGATTTTGGATACATACATAGTGAATAATTTTGCACATATATTTTATAGGTAATAAATAAGAATTATGCACAATGTTAATGAAATGCTTCTCGTAAATCTATTTTTGGATTGGTCTAAATAAACGCGTTCCAGAATGAAAGGCGTTAGCACACTTAGTTAGTTAGTTAACACTTTTTATTTAGGAAAAAAGCGACTGATATGAAATGTACCCATCGAGTTCTTTGATTTGATAAAAACTAAAAAAGTCGACTTTTTCAAATCTCCGGGACACCCTATTTGCTTTGTCCTACCAACGTCTAAGTATTTCTTGCTAAGGACTGTTACGATTCTACACATTCCTACCAAATTTCATAACGATCGGTTAGTGAACAAATTTGTAAATGTCCGGGACACCCTTTTATCTTGGTCATACCAATTTTTAAGTATTTCATGCCAAAGACTGTTACCATTCTACACATTCCTACCAAATTTCATGACGATCCGTTAAGCCGTTCGCGAGTTATTTAGTGAACAAATTTTCAAATGTCCGGGACACCCTGTTATTTTTGTCCTACCAACTTTTAAGTATTTCGTGCCAAAGACTGTTACCATTCTACACATTCCTACCAAATTTCATGACGATCGGTTAAGCCGTTCGCGAGTTATTCAGTGAACAGACGGACGGACAAAATCGATTTCATAAGGGTTTTTTGTAAAATCTAAAAAACCCCAAAAATTGATGAAAAACTGATTTAAAAACTCTTTTTGAGCGGGTGTATCTCGGAAGATACGAGCAACTTCGTAACGGGTGAGGTGTCATTTTATTGGAAATTTTATATAGTTTCAGAAAGTGAAGTCATATCTCGGATGAAATGTTTGGTGGTGTGGCAAATATTGATTTAGTTCGGTAAGTCGGGCATTTTTGCAGAAAATGCTATTACACTGTAACGGTTAAAAATAGAGGGGTCCCGTTGTACATTAATTTTCCCCAAACGAGCCGCACTACCATTAAGATATCCTCCACCATGAATGGGACACCCTTTATACAGACACGCTCACCACTCAACCGTATGTATACGAAAGGACACACACCGTGCGTAGCACCCCTTGCAGCCGCTCCCCGAAGCCTAGTGGCTTGCACCACGGTTATCACTCATCGAACCAGCATATGCAACAATGCGACATAATTGTATTCTACACATGGTACACGACCATCGCCTGACAAGCTCAACGACTATCGTTTGGAGGGGGCATTCGGTGGCTCAGTGGCAGAGATGTCACTCTATCTCTGAGTTGCCGGTGCGTGGGTTCGAATCCCACTGTGGCCCATGGATGTTTGTGTTGTCCATAAAAATGCTCCTATGGCAGCCGGTTCTTCGATGTAAATCGTCCCGGAGCTACCCGTTGTTAAAACGGCCAAGAGCTGCCAAGACCCCCTTCGATTCGATTCAAGAGAAAAAAAATCTCTTGAATCGCTACAACAACAACAACTATCGTTTGGAGAAACATACAAAATATATGCAAGCAGTACTCAATTCCAGTCGTCAGGCGACGAGTACTCGTATGATAGTCGTATGAGTCGCATCTACGAACACAAATCTTTAGGCCGTCCATTCCAAATTAGATTTTAAAAATAGCGCATGATCCAATTTAGCTGTTGTTAAAGCGGTCCTTGTGATTTTTTTCTCTTAAATCGAGCGGGGCTGGGAAACACAGAGATTGGACTATCTGCTCAGCTAAGTAGAAAGAGATTATTACTGTTGTTAGGATTGATGTGTTCTATTGCGTTTTAATGATCATAGAGAACTATTGTCAACAACGTTTCTTCAACAACTGCGGAGTGTGATACAGTTTTAATCCACTACTTGAGTCTCTTAGTTTTTGGCGCAAACTTGGAAGGTTATTTAAGGGTTGTAGTACTATGTATTAGGGAATTTACCGAAGACAAAAAAAGAAACAAATGTCCTTCCGCACTCGATGGCATTGATCTTGGCTAGAGAAGCTATGAGATGGCGATCAAGATCCCGGTGCTGGGTTCTAAAACTCCAGCTCCTCTTTCATGCTCCGTTTCGGATTCATCGTTCGACTGTGATCAGTCTTATTTGCTTTTAAGCTGTCAAGTTTCACCCCGATATTTAGCCAGATAATCGGTGGAAATTTCAAGTCTCTAGCTGCCAAGGTTCAGAAGTTACAACAGTCGAAAGATGCGGCTTTAATTTATTTTTCCTATCACAAAATGATAGATAAATCAGCTACTGTACTCCATCCGATTCCCCTGTCACCCTCTATAGGAAAATGCATACTAAAGAAAAGACACTGCATGGATTTACATATAAAGTTTTTTCCCACAATATGTCCTTTAAATCTATTAAAATGATGCCCAGGGGACCGGCATGGCATCGCTAATACAACCATGGAGGAATGCATACTCTCCTCCAGAAGCATCGCAACCAGGATAAGCTACCCTTCCACCGCATACTCTCCTCCAGAAAACATCGCAACCAGAATACACCACCATATTTAAACTATATCAAGTTAGTCGCCACCAGCTAAAGAATTCTCGGCCCAATCAGGCATCAGTTTATCTATAGCAATAAATGAAACGAGACTTTTGAATAAGAAGGTGCTTTGCGGGTATCATAAAAAGCTTGCGTTCTCGTATAACGAATTTGTTGGCATAATTTGCATCTTACCAAAGAATTTATCTCCTTCAAAGTAGGCCTAGTATTTCGAATTACAGAAAGGAATCGGCTGTATGAATAACTTCTTATTTTCTATTTTATGTGTATAATCTTATTACTCTTCCTTGTTATTTTTCGCCTTAAAACACATATTTCCCAGAATATCGGCTACTATCAATTGTATTTACAGAAATAAAGGTAGGATAATAATGAGGCAGGGACGTAGCGAAGATTTTGTTTCGGGAGAGGTTCGAAGACCAGTTTCAGAAATTTTTACTTTATTAGAAATTAGAATGTTGTTAACTGTGGAAACTAGTTTCGGCGTTGCCCCATTGCAGCACATGCTCCTGACCCGCTGTTCCTGTACAATTATTATCGAAGGGCTCGTGGGCCATGGTATTAGTACGGAGCAGAAAGCCTCTAGGGTTACTTAAACAATCCGCAATATACGGGAATCTGTGGCGCCGAATATTGGTAATGGCATTTCATTAATATTGGCCTGAAACGATCGCATTTCCAATCAATCGTTTTTCGCGAAATCGTAATGGTTCTCCAGATGTTCAATGTCAAAATTTGACATTTCTATGGGGTGGTTTAGTCTTAAACGGGAAACTGGAAGTATTTTTACCACAGTTTGATGTGAATCAATAGCATTGAACCGAAAATAACATTTTAAATTTAATAGGCCTCGCTGTCTAGCAAATTTTACAATTCTTGCTCGCAAATATATTTTGACATTTCATATTAACATCTTTGCCAAATTGGTAAGACTTACTATTCTCTACTATTAAAACGTCAATTTGATGGCATCAAACACTTCCCCCAATGTGTAAAGCGGAAATATCCCCTTCTCTTATCAAATTACTTAACTAGCTTCATATAAAAGTCAAATTATGACATTAAATATCGGGAGAGCCGTTAGAAGTTCGCGAAAAGGATTGCAGATTCGATAGTTTCAGACCAACATTAATCTAATTCCATCATCAAAATTTGGCGCCAGATATTGAAAACTCCCCGTCCGGACCCTTGGACCCCTCCCCGGGCAACGTCCCTGATATGAGGTCGTATTATGGCATGCATCATATTGGTAGCTTCGTGAGATATTATGTTTTCTCCAAATTGGCGTGAAGGGGGAGAAGGGGAAAGGTTCGGGCGAATTGAAAGTGGTCCACTGCAAAATTTTGAATGAAATTACTGAATATATTCAAAATATTTTCATTTTTTTTACTTTTTCAGAACAATAAGATTCTTGTAAGCCAAGCACCTCGCTTGAAATCAAGGAACCAGCGAATTTTATCCATTCTTGCAATACATCAACTCATTTGAGTTTATCATTTTGTGAACTAGTCATCCGGAACATCTGCTAAGTGAAGACTGGACAGAGAATTCGCATTCACACAAAAGACAAACAGCTGCTCGCTCTTCCAATTGCATCAATTCCGACAGGATAACAAGTGGACGTGCAGTCTTATTGCTGGCGCGTGCAATTTCCATCGCGAACAATGACCTGACCGTCTAATTGCTTTTTGAAGGCCACAAGGCACAAGTAACTGTTACTGTCCAACGGGACAATTGCACTGAACAATGGAAAATTTGGAAGTACACAGCTAATTTGCATTACCAGACGTTATTCAATGCTATTGGGAGGATTTGCACTATACATTTGTCAATTAATATGATTAGCTGGAGAAATAAGCATCAAAAGCACTTCAATATTCGCCAAAGTCGATGAACCCACTTCTAACATTTGGCTGCATGGTGACAAGTACCGCTACGAAGATCATTAGAAACCGCTAGATTTTGGTAGAATTTCCCGCCGGCTGCTCCCTATGATCCAACAAACAGCTAAATATCACACCATCACAGCCACTTGCGCTAATTAAGGGATGCAATTGTGCGCCAGGCAATTGTGGCGCGATAATGATGTAATGCGTTATTTTCACAGAAGCTGCATCATGCGCCGCCACTCTTGATCAAATCGTCAAGTACTTTTAATAGTTCTAGAATTATCCCCCGCGCACTACCCTTTCCCGGCAGCCACAAAACCACCAAACGGAATCCTTTTTCCCGCGTATTCCTCAAACGGTACACCCGGACTGATGGCCGCTCGCTACCGCGGTGGGTGTTCCTTATTTGGGGCGTCGTGACGCCCACACTGTCGCAATTGCACCACAATAATTTCACTAGGATTCCCGGCACACACAAATTATAAAGATTTTTCCCACTTACCGTTACGAATACGTGCAGTTGCTAACGCCGGAGTTCCACCAATTATCCTTCGTCGAAGGCGGCTGCAACACTTTCCCCGAGAGAATGAATTCTCACACTTTGCAGGGTCGTCTTGTTGCAATTTGGCGCTCCACTTCACACTTTACCGAAATTCAATGCTGCAAGTCACTCCGTGTGCCACACGCCAGCCGTCCGCGAATAGAAGGGTCGTCTCCTCATCAGATCTGGAATACGAATTCGCCAGCCAAACTATTCGGCAGAGCGTCCAACAAACTCGACTCGGATCTCACTACAGTGTGTTGTTTAATATCCCGTTGGATCACCCGTTTTCAGTTTTGACGCCTTGTTGATGTATTTTTCTTCATCATATCTGCCAGCGTGCACACATGCGCACAATTGTGCAAACACTTGCGCAAAATGTAACAGCTGGTCGTTGAGTGGTGTGCGTGCGGTCGTGTAAACACAACGTGTGCATATACGAGCGGGAGGAAAACAAAATCGGTACTTTTTCGGAGTGTGCGTGTTTTTCGATTGAGTTGCTGTCAAAATGGCAGGGTAGGAAAATTAACGGAAGAAAATATCTGGGTGGTGGAATGTGATTAGTGGTTTGTGTTTCGGGTAAGTGCAAAACTTGGCATAATTGGGACAAATGTGTGACAAAAATGGCGGGAAACGGATATGACCAAGGTACATTGGGAAAAAGTCGTTAGGGTTAATTTTTGTTCGTAATACATACCATACAAATGTGTTCTTAGGGTTTTTAGGATTTTTTTAAACCCTTTAGGTCCCTCTAGATTAGCAGCCAAATGGCTGCGCGTCCAAAAACTGGCATCGCGTGCAGCCATTTGGCTGCTCCTTAGCATCCACACTAGCAGCCAAATGTAGACAGAAAATGACATAACCAAAATTTCATTTTGGTGATTTTTTTAAATTCAATTATCAAAATCGGATTCTGCGCGTTTGTATTATTACACGGCCATTCAAGAATTATTCATTTTCACACAAAAGAACAAACAAAAGTTGGAAAATTGTCACTTTGAATTTGACAAGCGGTTGTCAAAGCGGTTCGTTGAGTTGCCATATTGAATATCAAAACTGGACGCGCAACCAAATGGCGACATGTTTGGACGGAATGACAGCAGCCATTTGGATCAGAATGCTGGACCATGTATGATGGTTTCGGGAAACAAATGACAGCGACTGAAATGAAAATGTTACGCATGTCAGTTGGTGTAACGAAAAGGGACCACATTAAGAGCAGCTACATCCGAGGCAGCTTGTCCATAGACCAACGCCAACCAATCACCGAAAAGCTCGAAGACCGACGAATGGATTGGTATTGCCATGTTCAACGGCGTCCGCCTCAGAACCCATCAAAGAAAGCGATATCAATGGAAGTTCCACTTGATGGACCCAAGGCCAGAGGCAGACCGAAGAACACCTGGATGTGTCAAATGAAAAAGCAACAACAACGCATTGGTCTCGGCCATGACGCGATCCAAGATAGAGCTGCCTGTAGAAATATGCTGAGATATTACCGCCAAAACGGGTGATGTGCCTACACTGCAGGTCGAGCAACGCGAAACCATGAAGCGGTATAAAGAACGAGGCAAGGAAGAAGAAGAAGAAAGGCCGTGTAATAATTCAAGCACGCAGAGTCCGATTTTAATAATTAAATAAAAAAAAATTTAAAAAAAACACCAAAATGAAATGAAATTTGGTTGCTGTAGATGCTAAGTAGCAAAGCAACCAAATGGCTGTTCGTGATGCCAGTTTTCGGACGCGTAACCATTTGGTGAACAATCTAGATGGACCTTTATAAAATCGATTTTGTCCGTCCGTCTGTTCACTAAATAAACTCACGACCGGTTCAACCAATTGTACTGGAATTTGGTAGGAATAGTAACAGTCTTTGGCACGAATATCTTAGAGTAGGTGCAAAGATAACAGGGTGTCCCGATGAGAACGAGGGTTTTTGGCTGTTTTCGACGCAAAATGTACTCAAAACCCTATGCGAGTTCGTCTAATTTTAGGAGACGAAATCGAATAGGGTTTTTGCTAGTTTTGGCACAAGAAAAGCTAACCGATTTCGTCCCCAAGCAGGTGACGAACTGAACTAGGGTTCCTAAATACGCGTCCCGATGAGGTGAAAAAGTCGATTTCTTTATTTTTTATCGGAAATGGACGTATATGGGTTTGAATACCCATCGAAGAACTCGACGATAACGGATATGGGCGTTTGAAGATAAGCTTACGTTATCACCTCCGTTTTTCTAAACCGTTATAGGTACCGATATGAAACTTTGCACAAAGATTGGTTAGTATGAGATTATTATACTTATTATACTTTTGGTGTTCTTACACACCCATCACATTTCCATGATTTACGTTTCTGTTCTAGATTTCGAATGGTTTTTAAATTTGTACATTTTAAGTGAAAGTTTTTAGTGCATACTACCCACACAATAGCGAGGTTTTTTCGTATCGCGGGTAAATCTGACTCGAAAAAAACGATCGCGGGTAACATCAGACCAAACAGCTGACATTTGACAGTTTTTGCGCATCTTTGACTCACCTTTGTCGGCTTATTTTTTAGATGTGGTGGATTTTATCACAAAAGATGGTTATTTCTTTGCAAAATCTTTTCTCGTGATGAGAAAACCTCTCACATTTGGTTTGAAAAAACAAATTCCCTCATATTTCCCCTATGCGTTTGCCATCTACATTTGAGCTCTATCCCGTGTAGGGTAGCTGCACGCGTGAACTCTACCTGGTTAAGTGTCATTTTTTTATATGAAGTTCTACCCAAACCTGCACGGGTGAAACACAATAAAACGTACCTTGTCTTTCATTTTGCAAATTATTCAGCACATTGGTGGTTAGTTTATTACATGGTTAGACTATAGGTACTATAACATCGTCAGTTTACGTGAAACTCATTTTCCTAAATTTATTGAAAAAAGGCAACTCTCAACGGCATATTCTTCCCAGGAGACATAAATGCAAGTTTCCCCTCGGTGGACATAGTACTTACCCTAATACAAAGAAACATTCATAAAATAATATTTTAGCCGGAAAAACAGCCGATGAAAATCAATTCCGGCCGGAATTAGTAATTTCTTCCGGCTAAACAGCACAGTTTCCGTCTAAATTTGGCTGGAAAACAGCTAAATTGGCAACACTGCTCTGGAAGTTCAAATTTTAAATTGCAATTCTCCCATATTTTCGGATACTCCATCTCCAGAGCTCTGGAATTTCGTTGAAGAAAATTACTCTTTTGGTTACCGGCCTATTTTTGTATTAAATCGTGGCCCGATCCTAATTTTTGGGAAACGAAAAACCTATATCGAGTTGGCGAGTACTGATAAATACATATATTGAAATGGAGATTCAATAAATTAAGTGACCAACATCTCGGTGTTGGAACCTTGAAAAGAATTTCATTGGCAGCAGCTGACAGCAGTACGTATACGAAATGATCACGCGGAAAAGTCCTCCTAGAAAAAAAAAATGTCTCTGTACAGGGCTCCTATTTTTACTTCGAACACAAATTTTTTGAAAAACGTTACGCCACTGATGAAGAAGTCGAATTTTCTTATTTGTTTATATATAAAATCAGGCAAGCACTTTCAAAAGGGGAGGGCAGAATTTATAAATTTAGTAAAGAAACGATCATGTTGATTTGTTGATTGAATACAATGATTAGGGCCCCTAGTCCTAAAAATTTAATAATAGACTAGGAGCCACAAGCTTAGTACAGAATGTGTAATGTAAAATGCTAGAAACGTTTCTTACTCTTAAGGACCTCAAAATAGAAATTTGTATGTAAAAAACACTAAAGTAAAACTTTCGTGTCAAATTCCTGGCCCCCTTTGGAATCCCGGGCCCCTCGCTACAGGCCGGCACCGGAGTCTTTAATGAAGGCAGCCTAAATTTCAGAATTCTAAAACTTACAACATTTTTTGGCATCGATTCTTGGATTTTTTTTTCAGTAAAAAACTCTTTTTAGATATTTCCTATTTTTGAATATTTTTGCGGAACCCTTGAGAGGTAATTAAAAAAAAAAACTAGGCAGTGAGAAGGACCGACTAACGAAGGAGGAAAAGAGCGGTATATATGCGGTATCGTGCGGCGACTGCGGGAAGCAATACATTGGTCAGATGAAGCGGCTTATCACAACGAGATTTCACGAGCACTTAAGGGAGGCAGCAAGTGGACAAAAAAGAGTAATCAGCACAATCAGATCATCCATAGCTAAACATATCATTGAGGAGAAACATACAATAACTAGCGATAATCTGGAGCTGATACGACACGTCAAGAGGCCCCACACTTTGGAAACTTGGGAGAGCCTCGAAATATTGCGACGAAACCCGGAGACATTGCTCAACACAGACGAAGGAAATTGCCCAACCAAATTAATTAGAGAGCTGGCAAAAAAGAAACCCTACTCCAATTCTAATTAACCCTTTTACCTGAATTGCCGTGTTTTGTTTTTTTCTTTCTTTTTTCTTTATGAACCTACCTGGAGTTTTCTGAGCAACTTTTAATTAAAAAAAAAAAATTGTTTTCGTAATATAAACACCTGTACAATTGCCAATGTATCAATAGCTAACGCACTGAAGAAGGGAGCACATTGCTCCCGACATACGTATATGCGATAAAAAATAAATTTGTAGTTAGGAGCAGCTGTTAAAATTTTTTTAATTATAAAATCAACTACAAGCATCGGAGGACGATATTTATTTGCCTTGAGAGGTCCTCGCGGAATCCCGTTTGGGAAGCACTGGGCTAGGTTCTTAGAACCTAAGATTTAGATTTTTCCCGACGATACAGAATAGATGGATATAGGTTAGGTTAGGTATAGGAGCCGCCTGACTAGCGCCATGCGCACTTAGACCAAAAATTGGTCCATTGTGACACCACCGTAGTTCCTACGTTCCGTTTAAAACCAGCCAGTGCTAACAATGTATTTGTTAAGCAAAGTAGGGCTCACATCTCGAAGATCATCTGTATCGTAAAGATACCTCGAACCCAGTGCACGCCTCCTTCTTTCGGATAAGGCCGGACATTCACAAAGAAAGTGATGCACACTCTCTTCCTCCTCTTCATCATCACAACTTCTGCAGAAGTCGTTGTAAGGAATTCGGAGTCTCCTGGCGTGCTCCCCAATAGGGCAGTGCCCCGTAATAACACCCATTATGTTGCGTATATATTTCCTGTCTAGCGACAGTAATATGGCGGAACGGGATATATCTAGTATAGGCCAGATCATCCTCGTCGTAGCACAAGTATATCCGCAGGCCCATCTCGCGTTGGTCCTACGTTCAAAAGCGGCTTCAATTATCGATGCACAGACTGCAATAGGTGTTTTAATCTTCTCGTGGTCGCCTTCAACAATACTTGCTCCCGCATTCCGAGCCAAATCGTCTGCGCAGCAATTACCAGCAAAGCCATTATGTCCCGGTATCCATAGCATAGTGTAATGTTGAAGAAATGACCCATTTCTCTGAGTGCATAGCGGCACCCTTCAATAGTTTTAGATGTTGTAAATGCTGATTCAAGTGATCGAATTGCAGCTTGACTATCAGTGTATATAGTGACATCCTTGCCAGTGACAACGTGCCTACCTAGCCATAAAAGCGCTTCCGAGATTGCAGTGATTTCTGCTTGGAGGACGCAACAAAAATTAGGGAGGCAAAAAGACAAGCTGATGTCGAGTTCCTCCGAGTAAATTCCAATGCCGACTCCAGCGTCCGTCTTGGAACCATCAGTGTAGATGGAAAAGGACCTGATGGACTGGGTCGTTTCGTTGCTCCAGCTTTCCCTAGGCGGGATTAAGGTAGAATAGTTCCTACCAAAAAAGTATTTGGGAACAGTGTAATCAGTAGCCAGTGGCAGGCTGAAATTACGAAGTATCGTTGAGTGACCATAATCCAGCGCTCGCCACAGTCCGGTTTCACGAAGGCGTAAGGCCATGTAAGCTGCTGAGCGTTGGGCGTATATGTCCAATGGCAGCAGTCCCAAAATCATGTCTAGTCCGAATGAAGGTGTTGTACGAAGAGCTCCTGTAATCAGTTGAGAAGCCAACCTTTGCAAGTGAATTATTTTCTTAGCATTTCTTATTTCACTTTCACATATCGTTCCTCCACTAGATGTACTTACTAGTCACCACGATGACAAAGTAGCAAATTTTCTTTTGTACTTTAAAATGTTTATCGACCAAAACGAACAATAATAAAAAAAATATCAATGAAAATTGCTAAATTGATTGAAATACCCCTCAGAAACTTTAACTTTTCATTGCAGCATTCAACATTCAACATTCAACGATCCAACACTCTTTCAAGAAGGTGATTCTTGCCACAAAGCTTTCATTCATTGTCGTCAAATTAACTGCAATATAATTCAGGAATAAAATTTATGGTAGACAATTTATCAAGAAATTATCGTGACCATATAAATTATTATAACTCTCCATGCAAATACATACCACACCCACACCCACACCCTATACAAACTGAATCATTTCCATTTTTATTCACTCCTTATTCTTGGAACTCGATATCGTGCTTAATATTCAATCTTAAAACTTGTGCTTCTATAATAAGAAACTTTCGTATCAGAGAAAATATTGAATCTTTTTTATTTAAAACGATAAGGACCTGCCTATGGCACACTTTCGGGTGGGTATAATTGATATCTTTGCACCAGCTTTAATTGAAAACAAAATCATAAGTAAAGTGTTAATTAGAATGCACTTAAGTGTTAACGACTTTTGGATTGTCCGTAATGAGTTCTAATTTTTTGAAGGTCTAGTCGGGTGTTGAAGTTTTCTGGGTGCAGTGAAATTTTACTTGTTTGTCGAGAGCTAAGGAGTTTACCACGGGTTCAAGATGATTATCGAGCGACATCCTAGATTTCGCAGAAGGCCAGGATTTCGTCAAAGTGTAACCAGTACTTTACGCGTTGCGAGACGCAATTATATAGTTAAATCCATCGAAGAAACAGGAAAAGTCTTTTGCATGGAAACTACAATACACGGATGTCGATTTCTAGTGGAAGATATTGATAAGTCGGGGAATACTTATATAAGGTAAATGAACAGTAAATTCTTAATTTGAAAATTAATTAATTAAAAAAAATCATTTTCATAAATCAATGAGTTCAAATTTAATTAATGGTTTTAAATTATTTTAGAAATCTGTTATTAAATTATTGCGACCGATATAAAATACATATAAAAAATATCGCGAATTACTGCATTATTACGCCAGTAAAACTTTACAAAAAAAAGGCCTAACCTCGGAATAAATGGAATACTACCGTTCTTTCGCTTATCTGTTTTAAAGTATTACTGGCTATGTAAATCCAGATTTGCAACAAGTTTTTGACGAGCGATTAAGAGCCATTTTTTGCTCTTTTTTTTACATTTTCAACAATATTTTTTTAAAACAATTGTCTTGGATAAAAACTGTGTTTGGCATTGTGAAAGTAGACAAAATTTCCAATGATATCCTAACGAATTTTTTAGCTGAAATATTGACGGAATTACGGGTTTTTAAAAATAGGGTATTTTTCACCAAAAAAATTGCGAGTTTTAAGTAAATGTCGTTTCGGCAAGCAACATACGCTTAGAATTCGCCTTTTTTTTCGTGGAAAATACCCTATTTTTGAAAACCTGTATCTCCGTCAATATTTGACCTACAAAAGTGGTTAGGATATCATTGGATTGGAAATTTTGTCTACTTTCAAAATGCCGCTCTTGGCTTCTTTAAAGAGATTTTTTTTTTAAATATTGCTGGAAATGTAAAAAAAATAGCAAAAAATTAGCACAGGGTCCTCAGGGTTGCAAATCTGGATTTATATAGCCAGTAATACTCTAAAATAGATAAGCGAAAGAACGATGATCTTCTATTTATTCCGAGGTTAATGTCGATTTTGACTGGCCAGGCGCGCACAGAGGGAGGGGCAACAGGGGCAATCTGCCCCGGGGCCCCCAAAATAGGAGGGCCCCGCAGGGGCCTCCGAATTTGTGGACATAATTAAAATTTCAAATTTATTTTTCAAGAATAAGTAAAAAAAAAACACGTACCTACTTATTTCCTGTTCTAACAAGAAAAAACAAATCACCTTTTTCTTAAAAACAAACATTGCTTTTGGTTTATTGATATACATAATAATATCAATAGCATCGTTTTTCGTCCGCAGTCATTTTTAATATATTGCTATCTCTATCGCTGCTTTGTTGCATTTGTTTGTTTGTTTGTTTGTTGCATTTGATCTGAATTGGACCTAATTTAACAAAGATCCAAATTACGAATGCATTACGAATACTTGTGGAGAACAACCCAGCCTGCATCGGCGTCATATACCGTGAACATAGCCACAAATAAGCATTATTTCATGAATCACGAATCGGCATTATGTATCGATAGGACGCATTGAAATTTAGATAAATGATGGTCAGCTGAAGGAATGTCGACGGATCATGCATATAGGAAATATAATGGTTTTCTCCTCAAGTGTGATTTTTGTTGCTGGGTTGATTAGAATCACGAATAAAACATGATCATTCGTATAGTCTGGCTAGAGTAGTGGTTACGTCGTCATATACGGCTTGTATGAAAACGTGATGAATGAATAAGCAATATGTGCTTACGCGTATTGCATGAAATAATGATTACAAATGTGTTAAATGCTGGCTGGGAAATTCTCGTATCTTGTCGAAAGCTGCTATTGCTATCGCACAACAAGTTGGGTCGTGTGTTTTTCGGAATTTCAACAAATTTACCGTTAGCTAATTCGTTTCATTTTCATCCTACTACTATTTGTCTACGTTCAGCGCGTAATTGAATACTTTGAGATTTGAATTGTGTTAAGTGTTAGGTCTACAAAAGATTTGCTGATATAACGTCGTGTGTTACTTCGTTTTTCTTAATTTCCTCTGTACACAAGGTATGTGCATATATTATACTGATTTTCATAAACTGGGTGTATTTCGTGCGAACTTTGTCTAATTTGTGTTTATGTGAATAGATGAACCGAAAATACTCTTCAGGAGCACAGAAGCGGAAATTCAAAAAGGAAAGAGAACTTCGAGATCAGCATGGTAGAAGGACAATTGATGACTTTTTGAAAAAATCAAAACCTGATAGCGAGTGTTTGGTATATGGTGAGTCTAGTAGTGCATTAAACGCAAGGCAGGATACAGAAAATGTAAGTACAAAGACTTTAGTAGAAAAACCGGAAGTTATTGCTAATGTAATTGTTACGGCAATGCCTCAATGCCCGAAAAGTGTAAGTTTAAATCTATCGGATGACAATGGTGAAAGTAGCAATTCTAAATTGGTTACCGAAAAAGAAAATTTATATGGTGCTTCTTGTAGCAATAGTGCTGATCTCAATTCTGAATCGGTTATCGAGAACGATCCTTATTTATTCATGCGTAGTCGTTTGGATACTAGACAAATTGATCTTATAGCTTTGAAAGGGCCTCCTAAACTTCCTGAAATTTCCCTAGAGATTCTACTGGCAGACCATTTCCGGTAAATATTTTTTATAAGGAACTGTCCAATAAAGAAAAAATTTCTCGAGACTGGTTGGTTTGGAGTCCAGCAGGGCAGGCATTGTACTGTTTTCCTTGTTGCCTTATGAAAGCGTCTGAATCGAATTTGTCACATCTTTGTCAACAATCTGGCATGTCGGACAATTGGAGAAAATTGTGTGACAAGATTGAGGAGCATGATCGGAATCCCATACACAAGGACCTATACATTAAATGGAAGGAGCTTACCCAAAGATTGTCGAAACGCACCACCATTGACAAAATAGATCTTTCCCTCTTAGAAGAAGAAATTAAGAAATGGGCCAAAATTTTAACAGCTGTTCTTGACGTTGTTCTTTATCTCGGAAGGAACGGCCTTCCTTTTCGAGGACATCGTGAAGATTATTCGGTGGAAAATGGAAAATCTGGTCTTTTTCTTTCAACCATGCAGTTGGTCGCGAATTTATTCTCCAGATATTAAACACCACTTGTCTAATGTTGCTGAAACTGCTAGATCTGGCAAACGAATGCAGGCTCATTATTTGTCTTGGCGCACTCAAAATGAGTTTTTGGAATTGTGTGGGAACAAAATACTCCAATCCATACTGGAAGATGTCAGATCTTCCAGATATTATTCTATTATTGTTGATGGCAACCCGGATGTTTCCCATACCGAACAAATTGTTTTTATAATTCGCTATGTATCGAAAGTTGATTCCAAATGGGAAATTAGGGAAAGTTTTATCAAACTAGTGGATTTTGACAAGAAAAAAGGGATTGACATTGCTTCTAAAATCAAGGAAGTATTGCAGGATTGCAATCTAGATTTAAAATTGTGTAGAGGACAGGGGTACGACAACGCCCCCAACATGTCGGGAAAATTTTCGGGAGTCCAAGCGTTAGGCATATTTTACACCTTGTAGTGCACATAGCTTGAATCTCTGTGGCGTACATGCGATGGAGACCAGTACCAAAACAAAAACGTATTTTGGGAATATGGAAAAACTATATAAGATATTTTCATCTAGTCCATAAAGATGGAAAATTCTGAGGGAAACGGCAAATATATCTCTCCATTCAATATCCACGACAAGGTGGAGTGCCAGAATTGAAGCGGTTCGTCCATTAGTTAAAAACTACTGCGGTATAGTCGAATCGCTTCATAAGGCCATTGAAATGGATTTGCCATCAGACATCCAAGCTGATATTTCCTCAATACTTAACTGGCTTCAATCTTTTGATTTTATCCTTTTGACAACTATATCTACAATCTTTGGATGATACAAACAAAATTTTACAAAACTCAAAATTGACAATTGAAATAGGCTCTCGTAGTGTATATTTACTACTGGAAGATATTCGTCGTTTGAGAGATTCGTGGTCAAATCTTTTAGCCGAAGCGAAGTTAATTGCGTCAAACTTGGAAATTGATACCGAAGTAACTGAAAAAAAAGGTAACTTGGAAACGATTATTTGATGAAAGTAGTGCCAATGAACACATATATCAATGTCCCATGGAACGATTTAAGGTGGAAGTTTCCATTCCCGTAACAGATATTCTTATAAGTCAGATAAGCAAACTACACATAAGATTAAGTGACGTGTCGAGACTGTATATGCCAATTTTAGAACCGACTGAGCCAGTGCCAGATATGCCTGTAAATACAGAAGAGACCGAATCGGCCTTCAATGATGCTGCACATGATTTACAAAAGGCATATCCAAATGATTTAGTGGAGGATGAATTAAGGCAAGAGATTGCTTTATTAAGAAAAATAAGAAATCTAATGAAATGGCACACAACTTCTGCCTTCGAACTTCTTAATCTTCTCTGTTCATGTGGCTATGAAAATATTTTGCCACAAATATGTATAGCTCTTCGGCTTCTGCTAGTACATCCACCATCTGTAGCTTCCGGAGAGAGAGTATTCAGCAAATTAGCTCTAATTAAGAACAGGTTAAGATCGACAATGGCTGAGGACAGACTGAATCATTTACTGTCAATCTCCATCGAAAACGAAAAAGCCAGCGCTATCAAATACGAGGATATAATTCAGGAGTTCAGTACCTTGAAGGCAAGAAAATATAATCAATAAAATTAATCATATAGTAGATTTCAGATATTTGTATAGAAGTTGAGTGGCTTATGACAAATATCTGTAATCTGTAGCATAATTAATTAATGAAAGTTCCTTTGTTCACTGGTATGTTGGTTTTACAATTATAACACGGTTGTTATTCACTTTTCCAGCTTCTTATTTTTTTATTGCACGACGTTTCGCTCTACATTATGAGCATCTTCAGGTTGCTACAAATGAGTTATTTAATATTGCTTAACAATTAATGTTGTTTATAACTTACAAAGATAGATATTAGTTAGTATTTCGTCCTATTTTTTCCTACGTTACTCCATGTTACCTACTATTTGGATTATTTTTGACATTTATAGACGTTTAGTTTAGTATTGCCAACAATATACATATTATTGTGGTGCCATTTTTTTATATTATTTCAATTTATTATTAAGTTGGTATATCTGCTAACTTGTTTTTCAATTTCGTTTTTAATGTTTAAAGAGTTTTTATAATTTTTGTTAATGTATAATAAAAGAAGCCATTTATTAATAATTTATTTTTATGATTGTCTTTATTTATGATTTTTGTGTTTCCGAAATCCATTACATGTTGTTGTTCAACTTGGTGTTTGACTAATTTTGTGTGCATATTGTTATCCATTTTGTATTTGCTTTTGTGTTCATTCAGTCTAGTACATAATTTCCTAGTTGTTGATCCATAATATTCTGTTTTGATGTTCTGTTCATTGCATGTTTTACATGGAATGCAGTATACAACATTCTTATTATTTTCTTTGTTTATTTTGTCCTTAGTATAAGTGTATAGGTGGTTTTTCATTTTATTAATTGGCTTAAACGTTGTTTTTATATTAATATTATGGTTATTTCCTTCTCTGGTTATTTTTTTAGGTAGTATCTTCGCTAATTTTTCACTTACTTTGGGTACATATGTTAATGTTTGGAATTTATTTATATGGTCATTCGTTCTTTGTGCATTTGTATGATTAAGGTGTGTTATCTTTTTTATGTTATTTGTTATCAGTGTGTTAATTAGTTTATCAGGGTACATATATGTTTTTAGTATGTGTTTTATGTCAGCTATATGTTTATCCCATAACGTGGTATTAGTTAGTGTGAGTCTTCTATAAATGTAGTTGGATATAACATTCTTCTTCATAAAGAAAGGGTGATGTGATTTATTATGTAAAATGAAAAAATAATTAATTAATGTTATTATAACATTTCCATCCTGCATATATTTCCTTCTTCTTTGTCGTGCTCTGCGGCCGAGTCTGTTCGGTCACCACTCTGTCATATTGATTCATAAAGGAACGAATTTCGCTACTCAGCGTGACCCGCCTATATTATTATATTATTTAAAAATGTGATAAAAATTCTTATTGTAGAATAATACACAAAGAAATTGCGGCTAGGAAGTAGTATAGTTGACAATCAATGAATCAAAACCTGTCGTAGAAACGTTGACAACTACACACGCTATGCTAAAAAGGAGTTACAGCACACCAAGAAGACATATTTTTTCAAAAGGGCCCCATTCATGAATTTGCCCCGGGCCCCCAAAATCCTGTGTGCGCGCCTGACTGGCCTATATAACGAATGGAAATAATCCACTCACATGCATAGTTCAATTTAAATTTGCAATCTCTCCCATTCTAGACGTTTTCGACGAGCTGCCAGTCTTTTCGTATGGGGACCAGCTGTAGCCTTTGGAGCTGCTTTCGCCATCTATCTAATGCTTCTTGTATGGAATCGATATAGAAATACACCAACAATTACCACTATCGAAACCAACAATTATCCGATATGGAACGTTCCGTTCCCGGGCGTGACCGTTTGTAATGTGAACAGTGTCTATGCACCAAAAACTGTAAATTTGTCACAAGAATTGTAAGGAGTAAAAATCACCGATCTTTGAGATTCGCACCAAACATATTTTTAATTTTTATTTTGTAGATTAGAGCGCGGTTTCCAACAGGATAGAATTGCAAACTTCTTTCAAAGTTTGGGTGCACTCGTCAATTTTCGCGATGTGGATAGTGCATTTTTGAAAATCTCCCAAACTCTCGAGGAAATGGGCTATTCAATTGAAAAGCTGATGTTTGAAGTGGCTCAACCATGCGAGAGTTTGATACGGCAATGTATGTGGCTTGGGAAGACGGTACCGTGTGAATCCTTGTTTCGGTTGGTGAAGAGTGCTCGGGGATTTTGTTGTTCGTTTAATTACAAAGCGCTGAGATCGTCACTGGAAATGTAAGTGCATCTTAAAAAGTCGGAAAATTCAAGACTTTTATAATGCCTGAGTCGAAAATACACAAATTGTCTAATTATTGTGCAATTTTTTTCAGTGAAACCAAAGCCGATGACTTTTATCAAATCAACACGCCTGTAATTCGAATTTCAGGCGCCGGAGAAGATGTCGGTCTAATCATTTTGGTTGATGTTGAAATTGATAAATATATTGCACCGAAAAGACAATTTTACGGAACTGAAATTATTATTCACGATGCCGAGGATTTTCCTGAAACTACTCAGTTGAGCTCGTTTGGACAGCCGGGCGATGAGATTTCCATAGCCGTCATACCGTCGGTGTTCGTCACTGAGGAGAGTGCTCAGAGTTTGCCGACTAGCTTGCGATTTTGTCGATTGAGTACGGAGGTAAGAGGTGTCAATTAATTGCCCCTACATTATTTCATACCTACTTATTCAATGATTCTCTCTTATTATTATAGAAACCCTTGAGAATCACGAAAAAATATAGCTTTCAATCATGCATGACCGAATGCCGAGCAGACTCGATTTTTGAGAAATGTCGTTGTTTGCCATTTTTCTTTCCGGAATTGAGTAAGTAAAATTGTATAAGACGTTTAGGATCCCTACGACTAATAACAAATCCAAACAGGACGGACATTTTTATTTTGCAGAAAAAAAAATAAACATTCAAACTGTGAAGTTCCCTGTAATGAATGTGGATAGGATTTTTTCAGACAGGGAAAAGTTTGTTGTGCTTTATTAGATAGGAAGGATAAACATGGTCATGATTGCATATTATTTGCGCAGAAAAGTAATTGAGAAGACTCCAGGGCCTCCTGCCAAAATGTGGCCCTATACCACCGCCGTCTATATATTAATGTAGCAATGTAGACTCGTAAACGTCAAATCCGCAGATTGAATTGCATTGTTGTTGCCTCTCATGACATTGTTGTTGTTTGCCCGTGTCCGACGAACAATTTAATACGGATCCATGACGTCATTGTACAGCTGAGTTGCGGCTATGATATATCTAGATGGCGTTGCCTATACTCGTACCTTGCCTGATTGCTAGGTGGATGCCGCCTAGGTGCAACAGCATTTCTTGGGGAAAGTGTATAGATTCGCTAGTGGGGCAATCAGCGGAACTCTCAGAACGTCTCCATCTGATGCATTGTTGCATGTTCTACTCTAAATCTTACTGCTTTCTAGAGAGGTAGGTCATTGGATTACGATAATCTTGATACCATTATGAGTTCAATACTTTCCCGATGAAGCATTTTAGATTTTTCTAATGAAATGTCTTAAAATTGAAAAACAAGTTGTGTCGTTTCTCTAGCTGCAAATCTGTTAAAAGGCGAAATGCGAGCGTAGCGAATTCTTCACTTAACAGATAATACCGCTAAGAACTTTAGAAGAATTTTAATTAGATGAAAGAGCCGTTAATTAAAACAATTTTTGGACAGTAGGAAATCCAATAGCATTGGCCGTAGCAAAACCTTGATGATTTGAACCGTATCGAATAATGCACGCTTCAAACAAGACTCCGTTTCACAATTTTAGCAGCGATAAGTCATGTTATTAAATCGTCGGTCTTCTTCGGATTATAACGGTATTACGAGATATATCGAGACACTGAAGGAAAATCTACAGCGAATCGACAAGAAAGTCCCAGGTTGATTCATTTTCGAAAGACTCGTCGACGAAACCACCAGGGCAATTGTATCCTCCTATGAAGAAAACTGCCTCCCAAGGGTTAATAAATAAAATAAGTGTGTTGCGTGGTGAAACCAGGAGCTAGTTCGCCTTTGAAAAAAAGATGAGTCAACTCTATCAACACTCTGAGTTTCACCAAGGATGCCGAAAGTACGGGCATGCTGCTCCTAGCAACCCATTTCCCCGGCTGCAGATTATACTACAACGCGAATGACAACCACGACTGCGTGAATCCACCCAACAGAGCTGATAGATCTGATTGGGCGGCAGCAAGAGGCATCTTCACGCATGACAAGATAAGGTGGAAAATTGGGACCTTCGATCCCATCAAATCGTTCAGCATGAATGGAATCTTTCCGGCACTCCTGCAAAGAGGGCAAGAGGAGCTGATTCCCTTCATGGTTAGTATATATAAAAGTAATTTTGCTTTGGGATACATCTAAACAGCCTGGAGATCAGTGAGGGTAGTATTCATCCCCAAACTGGGTAAAAGACCGCCGGATGACCATAAGTCGTATCGCCCTAGCAGACTTACATATTTCCTTATGAACTATGGAAAAGTTACTGGACGCTCATATTAGGGGTATACTTTTAAAGACGCGGCAGCTGCACCCACAGCAATATGCCTATCAGCCAGGCAAATCGACGGAATCAGCACTACAAAGTTTAGTGGTAAAAATCGAGGAGGCCATGGCTACTGGGCTACGTGTTAATCCAACAAAAGCCGCAGTGATGCCATTCAGCAGGAAGGAGACACTACGAGCATTGAAGTGTCTCTCAATGTACATATAATACACAATTAACCATGCCAGAAACTGTCAAGTATCTGTGAGTCACTCTAGACAAAAAAAAAGTACCCTGGAAAGAGCACCTCAGTGTGGTTACAGAGAAAGTAACTAAGGGCTTATGGATCTGCAGAAGCTATGTGGGTAAAACATGGTGTATTAAACCATATATAATTCTGTGGATCTATAAGACAATCGTTAGACCTATTTTGGAATACAGGGCGGTAGTTTGGCGGAGAAGGACATCCACTACAGATGGTAGGCTGAATCTAGACAAAGCTCGGAGGCTGGCCTGTCTGGCTGTCCTTGGAGCCTTCATCTCCAGCCCCACCGCCGCCCTGGAGATCCTGCTGAACCTCTCGCTACTCCAAATACATATTGAGGCAGTGGCAAGATTAGCCGTCATCAGTCTTAAGGCATGTGATGCAGCATCTAGCAGCAATCTACTCAGTATGCCATCCCAAGTAACATTTCGTATGCTTTAAAGAAGCACTTCATCCTGTAGCAATCATATAGTAACACAAAATCAGTTTATCGTGTGATATCGCTTAAAGAAGTATTTTGATCCGATAACAAATCCTTAAAATTAAGAATCCTTAAGAGTTGAAACTTATGAAGTGCTCTGGAATACCGAGTTTCTTCAATCGAATTGTTTGAAGTCTTGCATGAAACCAACATTTCCTCACTCATTGTTAATTCCTGAACCAATTAAGATGATTTGTGCACAGAAACTGACTGCAGTTTATTGATGATTATAGGGATTAAATTGTTACTTGGGATCTTACCACCTGGCTAAAACTTTACGATTTGACACCTCATTTCACGCAGTGATCTGGGCAAGGGAGGATTGGACTGACAGGTTGAGAGCACTCCACCCCAGTTACCCAGTACTATCATATTTTACACGGTCGGCTCAGGGACGTAGCTAAGGGGGGGTATGGGGGGTGTCTCACCCCCCCTAACATTTTCAATTTCCATCTGCAGTCGGCAAATTTGACCTCAGTGGAAATATGTAGGATTGCGATTTTCGGTACTAATAATTACAAAAGAATAACTGTTGATGTTTAAGGATAAAAACATTTGAAAGTTGCAATATTAAAAGTGTGTAATTGAATGTACATACTTGTTAACAGAGCTATTCGGCATAAAAACATAAAACTTATGTTTAAATTGAAAAATTTTACTGAAAATTTGGAAGCTCAGGACCTTAACATTATTGACGCCATGAAACTCATTCGCAGTACAATAAAGTCTTTTAAAGACATTAACAACGACAGCAAAATCAATGCGTTAGTGAAAAGCTCCATGATTTTCGCAAGAAAATTAGATATTGACTGAATCGGACTACAAAAAAACAGCACCGAACTCGTCGTGCTCCGAAAAAAACATTTTACCGAAAAGAGTTCAAAATCCTTCTTGATGTTTTTATCTCAAAGTCCACAGAAGAATTGGAAAAAATAGCCAAACTTCTCCAACCGTTTCAAGACATATTTTGAATTCCGGCCGATAGGAAAAATTGCACGATAATCTCAGTAGCGATGATCGACACTTATTTTTTATTTTATATATTTATATTTATTTATTATTTCAAAGGAGATCCCTGAATGCCTTCATGCTGAAATTCAAATTCTTCTTGATAATTGCTCCGAGTGTCAAAGTTTTCGGGAAATAGCGAGAGAGGCTTTCAAACTAAGAACGGAAAGCGTCCATTAACATCAGCTTCGAGCGAACGATCATTTAGTAAATTGAGATTAATAAATCAATCCTTTACGAACATTAATGGGGGAGGAACGTTTAGACAATTTGATGCTAATGTTTACTGAGGAGGATATTGTCGATAAAATGGATTTACATTGAATCGCAGAGTCATGGTCCAAAATTAAGTTACGGCGTGTCACAACTTAACTGGCTGAATCGAATTTCTATATATTGCTACAATCCTTCTGTTTTTGTAATTTTCGATGTTTATATGGACGCTCAAATATAGTACAATTAGAGGTACGGAAATTTCGCAAATAAAAAACAGGAAATTTCGTTATTGCATTTAAATTTTGCTGAAATTTGCATAAAAACCTAGTTTTGTAAATTTTCTTGTTGTTATTTTAATTTTCTATAATTCTAGAAATTCTGTACATTCACAGTTAAACCACTGTTCAAAACTCGCGTTGCAAAAAAAAAACGTCGCGTGTTTATTATTCAGTATGAAGTGTGTCTGCCAAACTCCAAATTCAGACAACACACATAGACACTAGTCGACAAGACCACTCCTCAAGGAGTTACGGTAACAGTAAAACGAGAAACTGCTGAGAAAATGTCCCTAATATCGTTACGCTTTTATCGTTTTTATGTAAAGTTAATTTAAATTTTAGGGCCCGCCGAACCACGAGAAAAAGTCTTCTTAAGAAAATCGCATTGCAGAAAACAAAGTTCATTCATCAAACCTCCAACTAAAGTGCTTTCTCGGTGTTCGGGAAGCCATCCTGTCCGTGATTCAGCAAACTCTCTGCATTTGACCATTTCTCTATTTTTATTAACGGAAAACGTCTAAAAAAAAAGCAGGGTTGAAAAATTATCTCGAATAATTGACATTTTGGACAAAAATAATTTTTTTTTGTGGAAAAACTCCAAATTAGAGCAATTTGCATTGATTCGCATAAATGAGCAATTTTCGATGAAATTCGCATCTATTTCGTAAAAACTAAATTTCCGTACCTTTAATCTAGCTGGTGAATTTTCAAAATGTAGTCGGCAAATTTTACTTTTCACCCCCCTAACAAATGTTTGCTCGGTACGTCCCTGGGTCGGCTCAAAGACCGATAAAGGTTCGGGCGCATGAATTAGTGGCCCAGATATTAGTCAGTTTATTCCAATGGGAATTGGTGGAGCATTTTATTTGGAACCATTGAAACAACAAATATTTACAGACTGCCTCCGGTATACGTTACCTTTACAGAGATTTTCAGGAAAATAACCAAAAATACCAAAATTGTATGGTTCGGACCCTGAAATTCGGTTATTTAATTAATCGTTGCTACAAATTCGGCAAATAACAGTTTTTTTTGTGCACATTACCGTTATAGAGATATTCCCAAAAACTGCTTATTTGGATGTTTGGACCCTAATAACTTCCCTAGGGGGGAGGCCAGATGGGTTCCCCCTAGAGGTTCCCGTTATTAAAAAATTTCCGAGAAACGTTTTTTTGTTTGTTTAATTTTGACCCCTCATAGCTTCCTTGGGGGTGTTCGCATAGATAAGTTGTTTTGGCATTTTAATTTCAAGTTACACAAGCAACAAATTGTTACAGGCCTCCCTCCCGAATGCGTTCCCCTTATGAAGAAATTCACGAAAATAACGAAAAATACCGTTATTGTGCGGTTCGGATCGTCATAGCGCCCTTAATATTGCAGGCATCAATTTTAAATTCGGATATTTAATTAAGCGTTGTATAAGCTACAAATTCTACTTATAACAGTTTTGGGTGCAGATTACCGTTGTAGAGATATTCCAAAAAAACTGCTGTTTTGGATGTTTGGACCCTCATAACTTCCCTATGGGGGCTTCCATCGTTGGGGACTTTTGGCGTCTTACGAACAGCCAAAAAAGCTACAAATTTATCTAAGATTGGTTCTCTCAAGATGTTCCCGTTTTTAAAAAAATTTCCGAGAAACGGTTTTTTATTTAATTTCGACCCTTCATAGCTTCCAAACTCGGCACGACTCGTCGCAAGTTTATTATTCAGAAGAAGATGATAAGAAATATTCTTATCGTAGAATAATAAACTAACAATGCGACTAGGAAGTGGTATGGCTGACAACCGTATCACACTCCGAATTCAGTTGTCTTTGTAACGTTGATGACTAAACACGGTAGTCATCAACGCACCATGCTCCACTAGGAGTTTCGGTAATGAAAGAAGAAAGAGATAGCTTCCTTGAGGGTGTTCGCATAGATGAGTTGTTTTGGCATTTTATTTTGAAGTTACAGAAGCAACAAAGTGTTACAGGCCTTCCTCCCGAATGCGTGCCCGAATGTGAAGAAATTCACGAAAATAACGAAAGATACCGTTATTGTGCGGTTCGGATCTTCATAGCGCCCTTAGTATTGCAGGCATCAATTTGAAATTCGGATATTTAATTAAGCGGTGTATAAGCTACAAATTCACCATGTAAAAGTTTTTGGTGCACGTTACCCTTATAAAGATATTCCCCAAAAACTGCTTAATTGAATGTTTGGACCCTCATGACTTCGTTAGGGGGGCTCCCATCTTTGGAGACTTTCGACGTCTAACTAACAGCCGCAGAAGCTACAAATTTCTCCTAGAAGACCATAGAGCACACTCCCCAGTCTTAGCGCCATTTTCAAAAAACCCAAAAAAAAAAACACTTTTTTTTTAAGGTTTGAACCCCCATAGCGCCCTGAACGCTGCACGTGTTGATATGAAATTTGGCCACTTTCTTCAGAACTCTATAGGCTACAATTTTCAATATAAAAGTTCTAGTACGAGTTACCGTTATAGAGATTTTCGTGAGACATTGTTAAAAAAAACCGTCAGACCTCCTGGCACCGTTAGAAGTGCCCGAACGTACTCGATATTTCCATCGTTTATTAAAGAAGCACAAGAGCTTCAAATTTGCCATACAACACTTTTTTTTTTGTATATGCTACCGTTATCGAGATATTCAGAAAAACCTGTTTTCGAAGGTCTTTGACCCTCTGTAGCACCGACAGCGGCACTCGTAGAGACGCCGTAGGGTCTTGTTTAGAACCTCGAAGGGAAGGCTCATGCAAAAGTCCAGCTTTCCCCTAATTTTTCCGAAATGAAATGCCAATTTTCCTCGGGTATAAGTATAGTTTTCCGAAAGGTATGTCTTTCTTCACAATCAGAGGTTAAGTTTCGAGAGCTTTTTGAAACCTTTTTGAATATAGAAATTATGAAAATATTTGTTTAGCGTCAGTATGATTAAAAGTAAATATTTCTTAAATTTCAGAATACAATAAGACAGAAAGAGCCAGACAATGTACACTTCAGGACACTCAATGTCTGAGTGATAACAAGCGTAAGAAATATGTATTTATTTATATTTAATTCCATAACTATAAATTAGCTTTTTGCTTATTCTAATGAGTTTATCTATTTGTTAATCGAACAAATTATCCTTTATTTACTTCAAGACTACTTTAACAGTATGCAGCCATCTAGCGACGATATTAGCATTTCATTTAACAACACCAACCTAAATATTTCGGAGAGTAATGTAGGAATGACGTGTGATTGTCTGCCAAGCTGTTCGGAACAAGTTTACAATATGCAAACGTTTATAACGAAACTGTTTAATGATTCGAGTGGTCGATATGGACAATTGTAAGTATTATGACTTGTTGGCATCTTACGGGTTTACAGTAATTTAGTCTATAGTGACTCGACTGTACAGGGTGTCCCGCATTGGGTGGTCAATACTATAAGGGTTAATAGCGCAACTTGTTTCAGCAAGAAAATTACCAACACAATCGGATTGTTTTTTACCGTTACCTTGTTATCGGTCTTTTTGTGAAAGTCATCGAAAATCGTGACTTGTCATACAAAATCATGATTTGCAGCCCTCCTGATGGCTTAATCCAAGATTTGATTTCAGTTTTAAGAACTACATAAATTTTTACAAAGACTGAAGTTTTTCCTGTTGCCAACATTATCACCACTTTCAAGATACAGTTACTCAAACTTAATAGAAATTTTAAAATAGATTTTTCATCGAAAATTCAAACAGTAATTTCATAACGGTGCTTTATACGTACAACTCAGCAAAGTTGATAAAAGTTGCTTCAACATGGCTTTCCAACAGTACATATATGTATCACTTTTCATATTTACATTGCAGAATTTTAGAGAAACACGCATTTAATGGTAAAAATCAAGGCTTCAATGGAATCGCTAAAAATTTTCCCTTTACTCGAGACAAACAAAGGCTATTATAATTCGGGATAGAATCTCGCTACATTATTTTGACCAGAACTGTAAGATATTTGAAAATTGTACATTGTTTGGCAAATGCTACGAGTAGATCAGGACTTCAGCTGGATATTCATCGGATGACGATCCAAAGGACTCTTCAGTCGGACAATCGGTATCCGTACCACCTTACGCAAGTTCAGGAATTACTACCGAGCGACTGTCAGAGGAGGATAACATTTTGCAATTGGTTTCTTCAAAAAATCCGGGAAGACCGTGATTTTCAAACAAAAATAGTGTGGACGGGCCGGACCGGACCGGGCTAATTTGTTACATAAAATTTTGGTGTGGGGATACCCGAGAGCAGCTACATAGGAAAAACATCGGCAAGACTGAGGGATCGTTGATCCTTGATTTAAGGCGAAACTCAAGGAGACCTTAAGTTTTCAATAGACTTGAAATATAATATTTCAAGGTAGGTGGGTAGCTACCTTGACTTCAAGTGAGGTTGACTATAGAAAATTTCAAGGTCTCCTTGAGTTTCTCCTTAAATCAAGGATGCATTACCTCCTGAATATAAGTGATTTCTATGAAAAAGTATGGAAAATGACATTTATTTTTATTTCGGCATCCTTGACTCAAGGTCTCCTTGAGTTAAGGCATGTTTATAAATACGGCCTGAGAGTCCTTTGCATTTCAGGTTTATTACACCAAAAGTTTAGTTTTCCTGACAGATCTTAGAATAACACTCATTTTTTGGCTTTTCCTGAACCAAAATATGGAGAGCCTTAAAAAAGTGTGCATAGTGTAGTTCGAAGGAGCCTGAAGCCGAAAAGGAATTTTACGAATATGTACTTAATTGGCTATGGAAAAAAGAGACTGTTTTTATGTGACAAAACGGATTCCAGACGGAAGACTTTTCTTTGGAAGAGAAATTTCATACATCGTCCGAAATTCTGCCAAATTTCGCCCAAATTCCGCCAAAAAGTGGTTCTGCTTACTTTTGAAAGAAACACAGATGAAAAGCTGATACAACAAATTTTGACTGACATTGTGGTCTTGAATTCCATGGCAAGTTTAAGCGAATTTGAACGCAAAATTAGGATTTACTGAAAAAGAGGCCTTTGTATGTTTTGTCAAAAATCTAGTAACAGATTCCGTAAAATCGTAACAAGTGCCGAATAATATTTTACAAGTACAAGCCAGAATACTACCTGCCACGGTTGTAAATTTTGGTGTAAACTGGGAGTAAATTTTATAAATAAAATAGTATAACTCCTATCTATTCCAAAACATGAATCAAATTTGACCCTTTTCAACTTATAATTTAAGTTTATTCAAAAATTATATTAATTATAACCGCTACAGAAAAAAACTATCCAAATACCCTTTTTATATTATACATTTTACACCTTCGGGATAGAATAAATTGCATTGGATGTTGTTACAACATAAAAGGGGAATCAATCAATCCTACTATGTTATCAAATCTCCACTATCAACGCAAGAAACCCATTCAACCTAGAAATCTATTGATTTGTAGTCTGTCTGGTTCAGTGAACAGCCGCGCGCTTGACTACAAATCACAGAATTGTGGAATCGAAGCCGACTGCACTCGTATTACAATTTTTATTTTTTCGAACGGTTTGTGTAAATTTGCTTATCAATTTTATACTATTGAAAAGTAAAATTTTAATCAAGAATACTTATACTTTTAATACAATTCAATTATACTTTTGATACAGTTTTTATATGGAAATGTATGAATATATTTTTTTATAAAAATTACACGCAGAAAAAAAAATCTTCAATCTAACAGTTTTCATATGTAAATTTGAGAAAAAACGTATATAGAATTTAGTCAAAATAACTTGCATTTCATTTGTAAGACGCAAAAATGTTTAATTTTACATTGGCATAAAATGTTATATGTACATGTTCTAGCTGTATTCTCAAAATGTTTGTAATTTGAATTAAAATTATTGCAATGTCATATTGAAAAGCTGCTTTACGTTTAATTCACAAAATTTTTTTTTTATTTTTTTTTTATTTTTTTTTTATTTTTTTTTATTTTTTTTTAATTTTTTTTTTATTTTTTTCAACTATTTTTTTTTACAATATTTTAAAAACTTTATTTTCTCACTTTGCTTCTACTGGGAATCGAACCGGGTACCTATCGTTTCGTAGTCCTACTTCCTACCACCTAAGCTATCTGAGATTACTAGCACTGAGCAACAAAGCGGCGGGCTTATGTACATGTGACGGACACAGCCTTCAAAATGAAACAACTTTAAAACAAAGTTGAACATATTTAAATCGAGGTTTCAGTCAATTTTGAATAGATCATTAAACTATTTGTTTTTAAAATGATTTAATGGCAAATACTGTAGAGTGAGATATTGAAATATTTTGTATTTCAGTATTACATATGACTGCGGAATATCAATGAAAACTTTTCGTGTGTTGAAATAAAAAATGCATACGATTTAGTCTGAAAGAAAATATGTTCGAACAACGTATTATATTATTTAGAAATAAATTAAGTTTGTCAAAGTTACATGTTTCTTGCAATGTTGAAATGAAAAACGTAAATTTTTAGTTTGAAATATGTTTTTTTTCTCAGTGTACACCAAAGTTTTCAGCCGTGTAGGAACTATCCGTGGCATAGAGCCGGGAAGTGATCAATCGATTAATTAAAATGAAGCAACAAAAGTAAGCAGGAAGGTATGATTGTTTGTTATTTATATATGTACTACACTAGCTTCGAATCTATAGTATCTGCAATAACTTTTAAAACGAGTCCTAGATGGTAAGCTGAAGCAACATGCTTTATCAAATCAATTGTAAAATAGAAATGAGAAGGAATGGCTACGATGATGTTTACTTCGTGAAAATTGAAGCATTGAAGAAAGTACCCCAGGCAGGGCACCACAGACACCGAACCGTAGGAATTCGAAAATGTATGCTAAAAATGATTTCCCACCAAAACACTTCAATTTTTAGCATTTTAACAGAAAGAGAAGCATCTGGTTTAAAAACCTTTACAGCAGCCCAACACGAATTTATGGCCAAATTAAAATACACAAGCCCGATCGAAAAATCAGACCGATTGTTTCCAATATTTATCAATTCAGCGGCTTCCAAGACATCTATACCGCAACAAAATCTTCTCAACTTACATCAACATAAGATGCACTTCACACATGACGAGACTTTCAATAGCAGTCCTTGTTTCCGAACAGATTCATGTCGAGATTGGGCAACGTTTCATGACCACCTCGTTGCCTCGACATAATCATAGCTTACTTATTCTCTGAGAGTTCTTGTTCTTGAAACCACGCGTCTAGGAAAATAAACTCAACCCGTTCGAAAAACGGAAAGGGTTCATCAACGAGTAGATCTGGCGAATTGAGAAGATGATGTGATGATAATGTTTCGAAAAAGATTTACAAAGTTTAGTAATAGAAACGTTCAAAACAAAAAGGGAACATTTGGTACTGCAATTTTTAGTATGGTGTAAAAAAAGTTTGATGTGCTCACAGGGGGGGGGGGGGTGCACGTGCCCCCCGCCCCCTGTAAATACGCCACTGAATCAATCAGATGCCTCAGCGTGATGAAATCTGGTGGCAGATGGACGGGTGCCCCGCTCAAAATGCGACACCTATCAAAGAATGTTTAGAAAACGAATTTCCCGGAAAGTGGATTGGCAGATTTGGGGCAGTTGCGTGGCCTGCGAGAAGCCCCGACCTTACTCCACTAGATTTTTATTTATGGGGTAACTTAAAAAACATTGTCTATTCCAAGCCGATTCCCTCTCGGGAACACTTTCTGCAGCGAATTAACGATGCATGTGACAACATAAAGGAAAACTCTCCTGAAATCCTTCGGACCGTTTCTTCCATGAGCCGAAGGTGTCGAGTCTGCATACAAAATGGAGGAGCCGAATTCCAGCAGCATTATTCCAATTCATCAAACAGACCCATTTAATCATTAGTTTTTATATTTTTAGTTTATTGGTTCTTTCCCGTTTTTAAAACTTTATTTCCATTTTTATTTAACAAATTTTCAAAATTTCGATACTAAAATATAAAAAATAAATGAATAAAATTTCAGTTTGAATAATCCGATAAGAAAATAATTACTTTGATTTTTACCATTCAATGCGTGTTTCCCTAAAACTCTGCAATGTAAATATGAAAAGTGATATACCGTTGAAAAGCCAAACTTGTTGAAGCAACTTTTATCAACTTTGCAGAGTTGTACGCATAAAGCACCGTTATGAAATTACTGTTTGAATTTTCGATGAAAAATCTATTTGAAAATTTCTATTAAGTTTGAGTAACAGTATTTTGAAAGTGGCGATAATGTTGGCAACTGGAAAAACTTCAGTTTTTGTGAAATGGAACTTAATACCTTCCATTCAATGTTTTCCTCGGCAGCGGAGGATCTAGCTGCTCTGGCCAAACACACGGAGCAATCCAACGCTTCAGTGGCGTCTTCCTCCAGAGCACTATCTGGCATCACAACCCGCCAACAGACTACTCATCATGATGAAATTCGTAGCCTTTCACCGCTAAATAT
Source organism: Microchrysa polita (assembly GCA_949715475.1). Taxonomy (NCBI): domain Eukaryota; kingdom Metazoa; phylum Arthropoda; class Insecta; order Diptera; family Stratiomyidae; genus Microchrysa; species Microchrysa polita. The sequence continues at coordinate 112,780,959 of OX454416.1, read as the reverse complement.
AGTCAGTAATAGTCAGCATGCAACATCCTCTGCTCACCATCATGGTCCGCTCCTGCTTACTGCGAACATGCCTCTTAACCAGCGTTCGCCCAACTTATCGCCGAACTTATCGCCGAACGTGCTGCGATCTGGAGAGCGCCAACAGCTTGATGCGCTCCTTTCTCCTCGGCTCACGATTCCTGCTAGTCAACCAGTAGCATGCCAAAGCCGAGGCTCGTCTGTGACATCTCATCAACAACAGCAGTCATCATCCACGTTTATTCAGGACTTTCAGCTGGCGCTGAAAGATCTTCAGACTAGACTCGATATATTTACCAGTGGGCATCATCCTATTAATATCAACTCTAGCGAATCCGTTCTTGCTGCGTCGTCGTCTTCTTCTATTTATCGTGACAGCTCAAATTCTAATGGCATCATGACAAGGGCAAAAGCAAAGTCTAGAGCTGATGGAGTCACTATTGTTGTTAGCAATGACAACTCGTCTGATTCCAACATGAATTTGGGGACTTCAGCCTCCGGTAGTACATCTACATCTAGACTGAAGGATGCGCCTCTTCAAATTTCCGATAATTTATCTACTGCTCATAGTTCCTGCCTTCGTATATGCCAGCCACCAAAGCAAATTTTTATTTCGAGGTTGGCATACGATACTTCCGAAACGGACATCAAACGCTATATTGTCGACAAACTTGGTTTTGAGCCATCGCTTCTAGCCTGCAAAAAACTTACCAAGGAAAATATTCCTGATAAAATTGTGTCGTCGTTCAAAATCACCGTTCCCTATGAATTAAAACAACCGCTTCAAAAATCATTTTGGCCTACTGGCATTCTGTTAAAAGAATTTGAGAATAGAAATTTTCAACGGCCAAAATCAATAAAACCAACAAGATAATCCTTAATTTATATTATCAAAATGTACGAGGTTTAAGGACCAAGCTTCGTATACTTAACTCTAATGCAGCTTCTTCCTTACATGATATTATTTGCCTTACTGAAACTTGGTTGAATTTTGATATTAGCAGCGGTGAAATTATGGATGGTTACAACATCTTTCGTTGTGATCGCAACTTAGAACTTCACGGGAAAAATTCTGGAGGAGGTGCTCTTATAGCTGTGCGCAGTCATTTGGATTGTTGCCTGTTGGCTTCTACAGTCAATGAATCATACGACTGTGTCATTGTTAAGATGTCTGCTCCTGTTTCACCTTTGATCATTATATGTATATACATTCCATGTAACTCTATTCTTGCTGTCTACGACAACTTCTTTAATTACATTTCCAATTTCATTAATGTCATATACCCTAAGTCGACTTTTGTGATATGTGGTGATTTTAATCTTCCTTGCGTTTCTTGGCCGAGCGAACCTGGACTTCCTATCTCATCTTCCTCTCCTTCCCTGCTATTATTATTGTCAGCGTTTATGGAGTTTTGTAACCTGCTTCAATTTAATGTAACTCGGAATCATATGGATCGGATCCTGGATCTTACGTTTTGTAATCTACTCCCGCCTCTCATGTCAACATCTTCACCTTCTACTCCACTTGTTCTTGAGGACGCTTATCATCCTGCTCTTATGCACGAGATTATTTCCTCGTCTCCTTCATTTCCTCAACACTCGAAAAATGCCCGTCTTAACTTCAGAAAGGCCAACTATGAGGCCATTAACGCTAAATTGTCTTTCATTAATTGGAATTTTCTTCTGGCTGATTGTGATTGCGATACTGCGGTAAGCAAATTCTACACAACATTATTTGATATTATTGTTGACTTTGTACCATATTATTGCCCTAAGCCTCGCAAAGGTCCAGTGTGGTTTACCCCACATATTCATCGTTTGATTCATAGAAAAAAACGAGCCCATCGACGCTATAAGCGCTTTAAACATCCTTTTGACCTGTTAGTTTTTAAAAAGCTTCGATCAGAAACTAAGAGTTTAATTTCCGCGGCCAAGACAGCTTACCTAAGCACTATCGAAAGTAGTATACGGAACAACGAAAGTAAGCTCTTTTGGTCCTACATTCGTAACTTGCGTTCTTCTTCTTCATGTCCATCCTCTTTAAGGTACAATAACTCATACGCACATACACCCGAGGAAATTTGCGCTCTTTTTGCAAAATATTTTTCTAGTACCTTTAGACAGCCGTCTTTTAATTATTCCTCCATCCCTCCTAACAGTGATGTTTCAGTGCCACTTATTTTACCTTCGTATGTTGCACTGCTTATACGCTCTGCCAAAGTAAGCTCCTGTGTTGGCCTAGATGGCATTCCCAATAATTTTTTAAAAAGAACCTCTAACGCCATTGCCACTCCTCTTTCAATTCTATTCAATAAAAGTATCCGGCAAGGTAAATTTCCATCATTATGGAAATCGTCTTATGTTGTCCCTATTCCGAAGAAGGGTGATCTAAATGTTGCCTCCAATTACCGCCCTATCTGCCTTTTGTCCTCTATTTCTAAATTGCTGGAGAGAATAGTTCATAACTACATTAGTCTGAACTTCGGTTCTATTATTTGTGCTAACCAACATGGCTTTTGTAAAAGCAAATCTACCACCTCCAATTTGGTTGAGTTAGTGGGTTTCATTGCCAAAGCGTTCAACAAACATCAAGACGTACATGTGTTATATACAGATTTCTCAAAAGCTTTTGATACTGTTAACCACAGAATATTAATCGAGAAACTTGTCAGATTGAACTTTCCGCTTTCACTCATTACCTGGCTTTCTTCATACCTTTCTGAAAGAACCTCTTATGTCATCTTTAACAACATTCTTTCACCTGGTTTTTGTCCATCATCTGGGGTTCCTCAGGGGTCCATATTGGGACCTCTTCTATTCGTCTTTTTCGTCAACGATCTTCCTGATCGCCTTAATTGTGAATCTTTGCTTTATGCTGACGATTGTAAACTATTCAGAACCATATCTAACATCAATGACTGCATCTTGCTCCAATCCGACATTGACCTGTTATACAGTTGGTGTGTGTCCAACGACTTACCTCTTAATGTATCCAAATGCTTTGTGTTGCAATATTCCCTTAAATTCTTCCCCACTTCCTTCACCTATCTCTTAAATGGTCATCCAACTGACTCCGTTTCAACTATCAAAGATCTTGGTGTCACCTTTGACACAAAACTCAACTTTTCTGAGCATGTTTCGTCCACTGTTAAAAAAGCTTCTAAACTCTCTGGTTTTGTATTGCGATCAAGCCAAGACTTTACTTCTGTTTCTACATCTGTTAACCTGTTCATTTCGCTCGTCCGTAGCATCCTGGAGTATGCTACCATAGCTTGGAATCCATCCACTTCCTGCTCGTCAGATGCTATAGAATCAGTCCAAAGAAAATTCACTCGAGGTGTCTTCTTTAAATTCAGGCTAGATTACTTACCCTATTCCGAACGACTTAGCTTTCTTAAACTTATGTCATTAAAGAAACGTCGAGCTTATCTGGATGAGTGCTTCTTGTATAAATTGTGTTGCAATCAGATACACTCTTCCCTTACCGAGAACATTGTTATTAGAAATCATCATAGTCACTTTACTCGTAGTGGTGCAATTTTTTATCCACCTGCTGCCGAGCTCTCGATTTATCAGAATTCTCCAATGCCTCGCATGCTAAGCAACTATGACAAACTACAGCTTGGTCCTTTACCTCCTTCGCTTACAATTTTCAAAAGAAAACTTCTTCGTCAAATTGAAACGATTGAGTTGTAATCATTTAATCATTAATTTCTTTTACTTTTGCGTACTTAATCTCATTAATTTCTCATTTCTTTCTTTTTTTCTTTTCTTATTTCTTACATTATTTTATTTTATTTTATTTTTTACCTAAACTTGTATTAAAAAAATTTACTATATACTTTTGTAAGTCATGTTACTCACTTCCTGATTCTGGCGTTGTATATTATTGTATATTATTGTACTATGGGATACATTCCCGTTCAATAACTTCTATAAATAAATAAATTGTATGTAGTTTCTGAAACTGAAATCAAATCTTGGATTAAGTCATCAGGAGGGCTGCAAATTATGGTGTTGCATAACAAGTCACGATTTTCGATGACTTTCACAAAAATAGCGATAAAAAGGTAACGGTAAAAAAATTTCCAATTGTATTGCTAATTTTCTTCCTGAAACAAATTGCGCTATCAACCCTTACAGTATTGACCACCCAATGCGGGACAGCTACTAAATACTCCAAATTTGGACAAAAAATTAAAACTCATTTTTCTCCTCAAAATTTCTAAATCGTTTACTACTAGGCATATTTTTTCTGTTCGGGCATTTTTAGTAGCTAAATTGGCCACTAGCTAAATAGAGGGATTTAAAACCAATAATTTAAATAATTTTTTCCATATTTCTCCCTTCTTAGCCTCACACAAAATGCATCCAGTAATTCAACGGTTATTAAAGTCTTTTTTAAGGACATGACTTGCATTAAATATAGACGAGAGATTTTCATGACTTGGGATGACATGTTAGGTACTTTTGACTTATCAATAGGCATATGTCAAATTAAGTTAAATGTTCTACAGTAATTCGAATACACTTCACTTATCCAATCTATTCTTTCAGCCTCATTTGGCGGTATATTTGGACTTTGCCTAGGCGGTTCCGTTTTAAGTCTCGTCGAAATTGCCTACTATGCTACGTTTAAATTTTACGCCAAAATATTGGCAAATAAGGCAAAAATTCAGGAAGAAGAGCACAATCACAATCAGCTGATAATGAATTTCAATAAAATGAAATTTACTCCAGTTAATCGTCAGATCAGATTACGTGGATCGATCACCCGACAACCTATTCTATGGTGATAAATTGATAAAGTAAAGAAAAAGAAAACATCTTTTATGTCTTTATTAACTTATTTTTATTTATGTACATTCAACTATAAAATACTTCTTTTTTGGATGTGTGTGTGTACCGAGCATACTCTGTGTTAAAATCTTATCAATAAGTAATTAACTTATAATATTAGTAAATTATGAATATTTTTTATTATTTTATTTATTTTAGGCTAATGAAGAATGTTCATGCAATTTCTGAAACATATAAAATACTGCGCTGCAACATTTGAATTTGATGAAGAAGATTGCGCGTTTTGTTCCAACTTTATAGAGAGCAGCTTAGAAGTGTTAAGGCATGTAATGCACCTGTAGCATTCGGCTCAAAACAAGACAGGATAGCCTAACTTTCCGCAAAATTTTTTGGAGGGAAATTAGGCATTATTGCACTGTTTTGAGCCCAAAAAATTTTACCCACATACAAATGCTTAGGTTGAGTAACATTTTGATCATTTTGCAAGATTACTTATACTTTTACGGATGATTACGATTTCAGAGTAACAATTGCTGTATTTATTACACTTCAAATTGACAGTAAATTTTGGTGCAAAATAGATAGTAATTTCGCCATACGAAAAAAACTGCGCCCTGAAAATATTGCATCGATAATTTTAGCTTTTTTACGGCGCGGTGAGTAAATCCACAGTATTCCAATTTTCGTACAAATTTTCGCTACTGTGTTTCGAGTATCAGAGATTTATATTGGGTTAGATCAGCTAAACATTTCGGAGTCACGAAACACCTAGAATCGCCGCTTTTCTGGCCGGAACATATCAAAACAGGGATTAAAATGAATTACATAGTTATATGTCCAGAAAATGGAAATTATTTGGAATGCCCAGTATATGTGGATAAAGTACAGCTTTTGTGTTTTTTAATCGAAATTTGCCGATAACTCAGAAATTCGTGAGTAGATATTTCTAAAATTGTTTGAAAAGGATACCAAAAATGGAAGTAGAACTCAAAATTTGGACCGTTAAACAATCGTTAAAAAATCCTAAACACGTTGTAATTAACACAAGTTCAATCCTCTAATTTATTTGCGCCTTAATTTAAATCCGAAGCGGTGGAATCGATCAACAAGACTGTGGACATTCTTTAATTTCTGGTACACACTACTTCCTTTTCCATTTCATATAGTAAAAAGTTGTAAAAGAAAATCGGTTGAGTCTTTGATGCTGGTCAAATATTTTACAGTTAAGTTGATTTCTGGTACAAAGTAGCAGGCTACGCTTCGGAATTTTAAAACTTACAAAAAAAATTTTCCTATGGATTGTTTGCTTTTTGTTGTCAAAAGCTTCGCTACCTGAGATATTCACGGAACCCTATGGTACCGCGGAACTCCGTTTGTTTGTTTGTTCATTTGTTTTCGAATTACTGCCTGCATAAGACTATATATATCTTACAATTTTGGAAATTACTACAATTTTTTATACAAGATTTATTAAAAAAATATCCTGACTGTAGCTTTGAGAGTTCTTTGTATTAAATTCAATAAAATTGCGAACAACTAGAGAAAGACTTGCTTTGCCCTGCTACATACGATTAAACCTCTCGTCATATTTTAACTTAAAAAAAAAGAATGTTGATAAACTTAAATAATGAAGGATGTTAAAAATTTGGAAGCAGTTTGCAGCGTTTTCTCTTCTTTCGCATTAGCTTTCCACTCTCCTGGAGAAATCTTTATAATCGTCTCTACTAAATATTTCCCCCTTGGAAATTGCGCTTCTGAGCACTCCACATTATTTTTTTTTAACCGAACATTAAGATTTCCCGACAAAATTTTTTCAATGAGTGCTTATATTAATTTTTTCTAGCTGCACTTCTAGATTACTTCAGTAGGGATTGCCTGTGCGAAAGTTTATTTTTGTTTTGTTTTACGTGCCTAAAGTAATAATCAAAAATGTGTGACCGAGGGGGGGATTCATCCCCTTGATCCCCCCCCCTTATCTACGCCACTGTTTCAGTGGTAAATAATTTTTACGTATACTGTTTCGATTAACGGTTATTTAGATAAATGTTTCAAGTCAGTCCAGCGTTCCGTATAGCTAACGGACTTTTTTTTTTAATGAAAACGATTTATGCCAGTGCACAATTGTATAGGTTCATTTAATTTAACGAGTAGTTTCGTCGCGGAAAGTAGTGTTTCATGAAAAGAAAAAATTTTCTTAGTGATTCGCGAGTCGGAAAGTAAAATAATGTCGAGAGGACACTGGACACTGGCATAAGACGTTTTCATTTCAAAAAATTCCGTTAGCTTCCGTTCCGGAACGCTGGGGCTGGACTGACTTGAAGCATTTATCAAAATAACCGTTAATCGAAACAATATACGTAAAAATGATTTACCACTGAAATATACAGAAGTTGTGGAATTTTTTAGGCAAAATGGTACTGAACCTAAGCATTTGTCGCGGAGTGTAAATGCTGCTCAACATTTTTCTGGATTCAAACCGACCAAGTGTTCCTCAAAATTCACTGTTATCGTTTAAATTATTGTAACAGTAAAAAACAGTTTCTTTTTAACTATTGTGCACTTTTGAATCACAATTTTGCCACTTAATGACAAACCAAAGACCTCAACCAAATATGTACCCAAATGTATTTAAAACATAAATCTTAGAATATCTTAGCAAATTACGCAACCTAGCATGGAAAATATTCTAATAAAATATTGCAAGTTTATAAAATACATTTTTTTAAGAAGACGTACGGGGTTCTATACAAAATCCAAAAATACAAAATCCAAAAAGACAAAATACAAAAAAATTTAAAAATCCACAAAGTCAAAATCCACAAAGACAAAATTCACGAAGACAAAATCCATAAAGTCATAATTCACAAAGTCAAAATCCAAAAAGACGAAATCCATAAATTCAAATTTACATCAGTTTGCTTATTACAATTGAATATTGAGAATATTTATGTACGTTATTACGTTAACTAGACAATTACCAAATCCCGGAGCATATGCGCTTTACCTGAAGACACGGAAAAGGATTCATCCGTGGCATATACGATTTGGCCGATGACACGGAGAGGAATGTACCGGACCATAAGCGCTTCAGGTAAAGACAGAGACACCTAAGGCACAGAGACACCTAAGGCTTCATACAAAAATTTATGGATTTTGTCTTGATGGATTTTGACTTTGTGGATTTTGAGTTTATGGATTTTGTCTTTATGGATTATGACTTTTGGATTTTGACTTGTGGATTTTGACTTTTTGGATTTTGTATAGAACCCGACGTACGTACTTCTTATAGAAATATAAATTGAGTTATACCCTAATAAAATCTTTTACTTTTGAAGACCAAAACCTATTTATTCGTATAATTTTTGAACTCAAATAAATAAATTTTTGAAAAAAAAAGTCCAAACAATTTAAATAAAAAGCAATTATTTTGAAAATCAATAAGTTAATTTATATAAAAAAAGGAATTCTGGTTGGTATTTCAAGTCAATTTTCCTTGCGTACTTATTTGTGCTTTAGCTTAAAAATATTATTATAATCTGGCTAAACCTTCCTATGTACGATTACTAACTATGTATGTATGTTTTACAAATAGGTAAAATTAATTTAGTACCAAGTTCATGAATGTTCATTTTACATAATTTAATTCGATGTACTGATCTGTACGATCTTGCGAAAGTGTTCTAATTTACCACCAGATTACGCAATCCGCGGAAAATTGCAAAAGTTGAGCACTCAAATTCATACAATTTTAAATTCACCACAACGCAAATTATGTAATCTGGCTGGATCATACGTGCGAAAGCCTTCCTTTCCTCCTATTCATTGATTTAGCTTAATATTATCTTTAAAAGCGTGGTTACTTTTTGTATTAATTCAAATGCTTAATGCTGTTAAATTACTACATATTTTAAAATAAAACCTATTACATATTGCAAGCCTAGTCAATTTGACCTTTATGATTTACATAGGCATCATAAAGGGTTGGATCCTTTTTTCTATGTCGAAGTTTAGTGCATGTAATCATCAGCGAAATTGATAGAATACAAATGGCTATCGACGTTCCAGCAGTAATGGCCGAAAGCACGGTTGTTCGAATGCATGTTTCCGTTATTACAGGTTGACCTAAACGAAAGGATTAAGTAATCATAAATTGTTTATTAATAATACCAACAGAAATTTAGGCAAATACATAATTCAACTTTAAATCAGCAGCAGCAAACCTGTGCTGTACAAACCTATACTTGCAGCCGTTTCCTCATCGTTGCCTTCCTCCTCTTGAAGCACACGCAATGCTTGAAACAAATTTATATTCTCCGACAAAGAAACATCCTTGTCCTTATCTTCGCTATCCTCAGCAGTAGTTTGATTTGAAGCGATTTCTCTTTTGGCGACACTTTTCAAGTTTCTCCAGTGGCAGCGTTGACTCTATTGAAATTACGATCATATAAAAGTAAATAGATAAAAAATGTAAAATTATAAAAAAGATTTAAAAAAATATAAAATTGCAATTTTATTATTACCGGACAACGTCCATGACACATTCGAACATCACATTCAATATAGAGTGCCGGCGATCCAGTAAAACGGAATGTCTTCATATAGGCATACACTTGAGTTTCATACACTCCTGATTCGGACCATGTACCGCGAAAACGGGAAATTAATTTCTCATCTTCCGGACAGCCAAATTCGTCGATTAGTTGAATGCGTTTGTTGGCTCCGTTGTGGGCGTAACAGTCGTTGACGACTATATCGAAACCGTCTGCAAATCAAAAATAAATTTCACAAAGAAATTAATGCATGTTTGCTTCTTTAGGCAGAGGGGACACAGACGGATCCATTCCAGTAATTCAATCTAAGTAAACCGATTCTCATAAGAAAAATGTTGATCTGCAAGGTGTCCAAACAAGTATATAAATTTATCCTTTCCGGAAGATAGGCAGGCAGAGTGTCATAAAGCCTTAAAATCACCAGTTCAAGGTATCAGTTCATCTAATGCAATTGTAGGAGCCCATTAACCCATTAATGCCTGATGTTACATATATGTATGTAACAGTAAGACATCCTTCGTTTCAAACGGCTGCTAAAGGAATAGGATATCAATTCGGCACTAAAAAGTGTTTTATCCTGTACTGGACACTATTAGCAATGCGTAGAAATCAATTTAGCTGAATTTGATTGACTATTGTGGAAGTTATAGAGGTTTCTTTCTAATGGTTTTTTCGATGTTGACGAAAATCGTCACGATGGCAAAAGTAGTAGAGGAATTTTATTTTTATATTTAATTGTATGAAAAAAATTGGGCAAATAAATATTGTCCGTAGTTTACGTTTTATAAGTACTTTTATAACACTGTTACATATATGTGACATCCGTCCTGATATGGGGAAAGTGCACTCTTCGTATACGAGGTGTATGAGTATATACTTTTTTAGTGTTTTTTTAACTTCATATAAAAAAAACGACAGGTGCGTCAGCTGTCATTTTTTTATATGGAGTTTCGTTACCCAAACCTACACGGGATAACCAAAAAAACACACCTTTTATGGATTTTTTACACTATTGACGCGATAGTCCGGATAAATTAAAAAAAAGGGGTCCAGATTCTCAAAAACTCTGGATTAACGAAAATTCCGGATTTTAACAAGACATTTTTATCTAGGAAAATAGCATAAACAGTCTTCATAAATGTTAAAATTTCAAAGAAAAAAAAAATGCTATTATTTAGGTTTTTCCTTAAAATTAGTCATGTCACATGATTTTCTAGACCCTTGTGTCTTCTTGACTGGCAAATTGAGCGGCCATATTTGGCATAACATACCAAAAATATTAAGAGTCGGAATTAGAATTGCTCTAGAAATCCGGAATATGGATACAATAGCTGTCCTATGTGGATTAAAATGATAGCCGGATTCAAGGGTATCCGAAGCCAGGAGTCAAGGCTTTATTTTCATGAGACCAAGGATATTTAATTCTGCTAATATAATATTTAAAAGGATATATTTTCAGCTACGAAAGAAGAAATGGTTTCTAATGTAGACCAAATTATAGACAAGGAGGAATTATAAGCTCTTTATTTAGTCCTTTTTAGATAAATTGGGCGGATGGACAAATTGACAAAAAAATTGAAACAATTTTATAATTTACTGGCAAATCTTCCATAATCCTCAAAATCTGTACTGTTAACTACTGTAGTTCTATAAACTTTTTTCCTATTCACAAACTGTCAAATCTATTAGTTCTGTGGGTGTTCAAGAAACTTCTCAATAAAACAACAACAACTCCATATGCAAAAACACATTTATAATAAAATAAAATAATACAATATTTGACATAATATTTTTGTAGGGCTGCTCAATTTTCGCACACATTTCGTATTGTTTCTACATTATTGTTGCATTATCTACATTCCAAACAACATGTAAAATATCGGCTTTCATATATTTTTCGCTTTAAGTGATGCCCAGACCAACGCGTCACGAATTTTCCGTCGCGAATCCGTGCCGGAAAATTCGCTGCACATTTTTTGGTGCCCACACCGGCGCGGCGCGAATAATTCGCTAGGTACTGTCACTCACAGCTGATATCATGTAGTTGCCTTAGAAAAGGTATTAGATTTATGTAAGGAAGGGACTTAGACATGATAGAGAGTAACTGCAAGAACAATTATTTTAACATTTATAATCATGCTGCAATTTTCGTGCACTATATCAAAATGTCGCGGCATCTTTACTTATTATGTAAAAGCGTAAGCGGAAGAAATCAACGTGAAATTCAACATTTTACCTCTCCACGTCTATACTTATTCTAAGGATAAAATCATTGACATGCGCAAATTGATGGAAATAAGCAGTGCAGTACAACCTTGTTATACCGTACCTTAAAAAAAGTTGCGGCATTGTTCGATTTGATTGCTTGAATGACTATCGCGTACACGAAAACTCTTACATCTTATCTTGTACCCGTCGAATGGATAGTCTTATCATATAGAGAAGACACAAAGCTTGAACATTGTTTTGTGGCTATTTTGAATTGAATATATGTATATGTAACTGTTTACTTAACATGGTTACGCAAAATGCGTAGTTACATACAAGCTTGAATATTCTATTGAATTGAATGTATACTTTGCATAGTTACGCCATATTTTGCTTGGTTACGCCATCGTATGAAATTGCATAATATATTTTAGTAGAATCTTTACGATGGCGTAACCAAGCAAAATATGGCGTAACTATGCAAAGTAAACATTCAATTCAATAGAACAGGGGCGGCCGATCTAAGTGGGCAGGTAGGGCACTGCCCACCCTACAAAGTGCTAGCTAAAAATAAAAATTAAATAAAAATTTATTCTTGGAACACAATTGATTCACTTCGGTACCTACATGCATTTCTAACTTAACGTAACGTAGCTTTCCTTAAAATGACAATAGCCATTCATTAGTACTTAATCACGATTAAATTGCCAATATAAAAAAACTCCTCTCATCTACATAAGCGAAAGCTCATATTGATATCAATTGAATAATTATAAGAAGCGCACGCGTGAATCACCAACCACTATGTACATTGCATTGCGCCCATTCATACTTCCTTCACGTATCTGCTCATCATATCAACATCATCATCTCAACTCAACCTATGGGCAGAATGCCTTTCTGCCCACATGTACCATCAATCTATTTTATAGCTATTCCATAGCACATAGAGACACGATGAATCTGCTTATACGGTCAACGCATGCGCATTGAAAGTATCTGAACTTCACTTAAGGGCATGCCCAATACTACACTAGTAGGTATCCATGAACTTGTGCAAGGTGCAACATTCGAGAGCGCGTGGCCCGTGGCGCTGTTCTAGTAGTTAGATACTCGTAGCATAGCGCGTAGTGCATGGATACAATAATAAGGCCGTTTCGCAATTAAATTGTGCGTGGTGCATTGTAGAGTATTTAATTTGTGCGTGTGTTTTTGTCAGATTTTCTTCCTTTTTTGAAGTGATTTGGAGGCGTTTTACTCGTACTTGTAGCAGTAGTGCATGATTACGTTATCAACGGCCGTTTTTTATTTTTTATTTGTTACGTATGTTTTTAGAAAACACTAATCGCTTTTCTCTGATTCCCTACATTTTAGTGTTATTAATTACTATTGTAAAATATTTATTTTGGTGATGGGATTAATATTAAAATCTTTATTTATTTGATCTAATGTGTATTTTGCTTGATATAGATACCTATTTATTTTCTCCTCTATATGATCTGGAAGTTATAAATTTAGTTTGTACTCGTATGTACTTAAAAAATGATTTTTTTTGTTGTTATGTTATTGCTTGTGCATGATATAGAAAAAAATCCCACTTCTATTCCTCACACCTTTTTCCTCCCCATGGCAAGAGGGATCTAAACCCTCCCCGCTAGCTCTTGCTCGGCAGTGCATTTTATTTGCATAATTGTAGAAATACATAGCAGCTTGAAAGTATAACCTAACTTCCATATAAATTTACAGGAATTGTCTTTGATAAATTATTTACTCAGGAAGATTTGTAGGTATGTCCTGTTATTGTGCGAAAGAATGTTGGCATTGCTTTTAAAAAAATAATTTTAAGTAAACAAACTTTCGGACATAATATCTCATCATAATTTAATATATCATTACAATTAATCATATATTAGGTGATCTGTTTGAGTTGCCTTTTCTAGCCTCAAATGAAAAAAAAGAAAGAGTTATCCAAATTTAAATTACCATTAAAAGGAGCAGTGCTTAATATTTCTTATTGAATATAATTTTATTGAAATATTGTCGCGACTATTGCTGGTCCCTTTGAAAGGTAAATACTGGATTATTTTTCGACATTGCGACCGTTCTCTGCCAAAAAAATTGATGTAATATAGGATTCCGAACTGTAGCTATCTGTATGCATTTTCATGGTGCGCGATTGAGCATAACTGGTTTGTAAAAAAAAACTCTAAACGATTCACCTAATACTTACGTAGATACAACAAGCTTAAAAACATTAAAATGGACTGACTAACAAAGAGCACAACTTTAACGCATAGTATTCTTTCCTGATGGTAAATCTGCCCACCCGGCTCTGTACTTCACGAGCCGCCACTGCAATAGAATATTCAAGCTTGTATGTAACTACTTAGGGACAAACGCAAGCATCGAACCAATGAAATGAGGATCCATTTCCTATCGTATACTATTCATGAATGAAACGATTGACCGTGTATTCTTTCGGAAATCCGTCGATATCTCTGCAATCCTTTGGAGTGGTAGAACAACCGAGGTGGCGCTAGACTCACCATAAAATTGCCGATAGGGTCATCGGATCCTCTTTTTTCCGGTCAGTGCACAGGGTGGTCAGAGATAACCGTCAACCTGGATGTTGGCCACAGCAATTTCACAATCAGCTTAATATTACTTCCATAATCCGTCGATATCTTTGGAATCCTTGAGTCCAGCGATACGATCAAGGTTTCGCTGGACTCGCAACAAAATTCTCTAAGGTGGTGTCGGAGCATCTTTTCTGCGCAGCTCACAGGGGTGTCAGAGATAAGTGCAATAATTCACAAAACGTATGCTTTTGTTAGTTGTCAACCTAGATGTCGCTCACAGCAAGTTCACGATCATCTTCGTACTATGCACTTTGGAAAATCGTCGATATCTCTGCTATTCTTCGGCCGAGCGATACGATCGGGGTGTCGCCGGACTTGCCACAATAGGGCAATTTATTTGTGAAGTCCAAACAATGAGTAAAAACCTTCCTTTCTTGGAATTCATGTTTCCAAAAATGTTACTTCTTTTACTCATCCACTGATACCATAAAACATTCAAAACTTAAATGCTCGGTCAATACCTAAACAACTCATTCCAAATCTACATCTTCCTTCGGGTACACCAACATCAAGTTGTACTACACTGCACCTGTCAAATAAATTATTTGAATAAAATGACATTAGGTAGCAAATATTCGAACCGAAAAAAATACTGCAAAACTGGCGAATATTCGCGTTGGTGTGGGCATCTCCATGCAACCCAGTGTGTTACAATTTTGACGCCGCGGAAAAATTCGCCGCGAATATTCGCTGACGCGCCGGTGTGGGCATCACTTTATTAAAAAAAATTTACTAAAATCTTTTCTTTTTGAAAAAAAAATCAAAAATATATTTTGAATACACTTTCCCCGTATAATGCCTGATGTTACATATATGTAACAGTACCGGGAGCCTGAACCCGGCATCCGGGGAAAAAAATTTTTTCTACAAAATGTGTTTTTAGCCATTTTAAGCCGACGTGGAAAATTTCAAGTCAATCGGTAAGATTTTAGGGTCTCGTCGTTAATGGGTTAATTAGCGTTTGAATTTGATTTTTTTAATTTAGTCATCGATGGTAGTAATGTAAAATCAGTGGCGTAACGTTTTCTGAATTTCTGGTGTTCGAAGTTAGAATGGGGGCCCCCATGTACGATTTTTTAACCGGAGAAAATATTGATAGAACCTGCATTTACAACAGTTCACAAATGAGCAAGAGCAACGAAAACCTTCTGTTTAAGCAACATGTTCCAACAGTTTTCAATTTGAGACAAAAAATTAAATATGAGTAAATATACGGGAGAACATATAAAGATCATCTACATGTCCTATTTAATTATTTATCATTAAGTTACATTGAAGCTACAAAAAAACACCACCTCGAAGACTGCGCGTACATGCCTGTCATTGATCCGAGACTAGAAGTTGTTACCCTAAACACGCCCGCTAGCGCATAGGTTTGACGACCCTGGCTAAGTTAAGTTGTTGGCGTATGGGCGTAGCCAAGGGGAAGCAGGAAGGGGTGCTTGCCAACCCCTTAGCCGATGGTCACAGTAAACAAATTCTTACTTTTGTACTATTATGTTTCAAGGCGTAAACATGCGAGTTTGACCATGGCACAAATACAAAATGTCCTAGTCCTATTTATGTTTAATATGCATTTTTTGATGTAAAGTCAAGATTCGATTTTTGATTATTTATTTCTTCAGTTCAACATTTCGCCCATTGCGGGCATCCTCACGACCTATTTCCTTTACATCGTTTTGGCGGGAGGTTGACGACGTAAAGGAAATAGTTAAACTGAAAAAATAAGGACGAAATTACAAAAAACAATTTCTAATCCTGAGACTGCAGTCTCGAAAACAAAAATATTCTATATTTTAAGTTGACCAGACTCTTGAAGGTCCAATGCTGTACACATTGCTGAATTCGATTTTCAGGCAAACCCTCAATCATCTGCCCCCCTCCCTCTTCACGCCGATATTGAGAAAGCATAATATGACGAGGCTATTACCGTTATGCATGTCATAAAACGACCACATATTCTTCTTCCTTTCATAAGTGACATCTTCGTAAACAGAATTAAGGAGGAGTGAAGGCCAATATTCTGCAAAATATGTGATGTACATTCGGAAAACTACGTTCTGTTGATACTAAACAGGACCCATAAAGAAGCCCAAAGGTTCACAGTGTCCTCATTGATAAAACATCATCAGCATGTGAAGAACAATTGTATGTTTTAATACAAGCAAGGGCGTATCGTATAGGCGGGATCTCGTTTGGAACGGGGCCAGACCAAAATCTCAAAATCTGTTCAGCACCATGAACAGGAATGAGCATCCAATTGGCGTAAACATTTTCTGTTACATTTTTCGTTCGCTGAATGCAGGTGGTGCCTATTTATTTAAAAGCTTCGATGTGTTTGGTTTATTGCAACAGGTAAACTGATAATTCGTTGGACAGACAATTTTTAAGCGGTTGGCGGATTTCCTGGCACATCTACGGAGCGGAGTTCGAAGAGAACCTCCAGAGCGATGGAATTGTGGCTTATCCAGGTTGCAATGTTTCCGAAGGAGACTGTGCATTACTCCGTGGTTATTTTAGTGATGCCATGCCGGTAGCCTGGGATCTTACCGCCATTTTATTGGATTGTATGGGTATATTGTGGGAAAAAGCTTTGTCTGGAAATCGTTGAAGTCCTTTAGCATGTATTTTCGTATATTCGATGTTGATAGAGGCATCAGATGGAGTACAGTGGTTTTTCCATCGTTTTGTGAAAAATTATCATTTTTTATTCCACTGCTATAACTTCTGAACCTTGGCAGCTATTGTGGCTTTACAGCTGCCCAAATCGCACTTTTGTCTTTTCTAATCGAAAATTGTCCAAAAAATATGAAATTTTGTCAATTTGTGAAGCACCGCACTGCCCGTATTTGGTGAAAATTTCAATGCGCTAACCGTCAAGGTTCAGAAGTTACAACGGTCGAAAGGTGCAATTTAATGTGTAAACTTACTACTGTACAATCGTTAATTTTCGATAACTTGAGAACACTTTGCCCGATCTTTCCGAATTTCAAGGTCCTACCTTAACCTTTTTATGGTCAAGGCTTAACCTTTTTACCTAATATAGGCAGTGCGGTGCTCTATACAAATCTGCCAAATTTCAAGATTTTCCGCTCCGAGTTATGGACAATTTTCGATTCGAACACACAAAAGGCGGATAGGTAGGACCTTGAAATTCGGAAAGATCGGGCAAAGTGTTCTCAAGTTATCGAAAATGAACGATTGTACAGTAGTAAGTTTACACAAAATTGCACCTTTCGACCGTTGTAACTTCAGAACCTTGACAGTTTAGTATAGTGACTTTAGCTCTAGACCCAAACATCAAAAAAAAGAGCTGACTATTGATGCCAAATTCTTCTGTGGCCTGACCGCATTACGCAGTAAAAAGTTACTTTTTTGCGCGTCACATTTGGCGGGGAGGGGGTGGCAAAGGGGTGAAATTATGGTTTTTCGCCAATATCTTGTTAACTGTAATGTTTACAGAAAAATGTTCTGAGGACGATTTAAACTACACAAAATTCCCTTTCTAATGATATATATTATTTAGTAGTCTGGCTGGTCGAGCGGCTAGTGCGAGCACCTTCGGTGCACAGGCTCATGAGTTCGAATCTCACCGTGTTCCATTGTGTTTTTCGAACTCACGAGCTTGTGACAGACTATGATCTCACTCAGATGTTAAACGAGTACCCATTTATGGGGATAAATAACACTGCTGAGCGTGATGCTGATCTCATTACCTCAACAAAAAGCAGATAAGATCTTGGAAATAGGATGTCACTAACACATCCTGCGGCCTTAGTCCAATGTTGGATTGTCGCCCCTGTTATTTATTTTATTTTAATGATATATATTATATATATATTATATCATATACCTTCTCTCGGCAGATTATATACTAGACCTAAAAACATTCGGTGTAATTTCGATTTTTTGATCGTTACATTTGGCGCTCTAGCTCCTGAAGTAATTAAATTGGAGCCATGGTAATTGGGATAACTACTTCTAACAATATACAGCTGTCCCACATGGAGACTCAGGCTGCCCCATCAAAGAATTCCCCTATATCCCCTATTAACATTTAAAAAAAGACATACCTGTAACTTATCGCCGAATCACAGCAGGCGGGAAAAATTTTGGTAAACGTTAAGGCTAAGTCCCATTAGACCCTCCACCAAATATTACTTCGATCGGATTAAAACAAAGGGTACCTCCCATACAAATTATTCAAATTCAATGCCACTAGTTTATTAAGAAATAGGGGAACAAGTCATCCAAAATTAAAGTTTTGCTCGTAGGCAATTTTCCGGTCATTTTGAATGGAAGGTACCCTTTGTTTTAATCAGATCGAAGTAATATTTGGTGGAAATTTTGTGTAGTTTAAATCGTCCTCAGAACATTTTGCTGAAAATATTACAGTTAACAAGATATTGGCGAAAAATCATAATTTCACCCCTTTGCCACCCCCTCCCCCCAAATGTGACGAGCAAAAAAGTCTTACTTTTTAATGCGTAATGCGGTCAGGCCATAGAACAATTTGGTATCAAAAGTCAGCTCTTTTTTTGGATGTTTGGGTTTCATCATTTTTTCAGCTAAAATCACTATACTATTTAGTATTACTTTAAATATAGATTTTAACATAAAGGAGTGCGTTTCTGTGAAACTAAATTCTCCTGTACCAAGGAGTGGTCCGTCGAGCGAACAAGACCACATACACTGCGCCCCACAGTACATGATGAAAATATCATTAGTCCAATGAATTTTCATAGATATGAGAGGCTTTTAGCAAATATATTT
The DNA here is from genome assembly GCA_949715475.1 of Microchrysa polita. NCBI lineage: Eukaryota > Metazoa > Arthropoda > Insecta > Diptera > Stratiomyidae > Microchrysa > Microchrysa polita. Next base: position 112,761,971 of record OX454416.1, on the reverse strand, counting down.
TAATGAAATAATTTCATTAAACCTAAGTTTATTTCATTGAATTCATGTAAAACTACATTGTTTTACGAATTATATGGATATTTGACCAGAAATATGGAAAGTTGAAACCAATGAATCTCTTTCAATAAATATAAGAAATCCTTCATAGCCATGCCGAAAATCTCAATGAAATATCAATGATTTCTGCATGCATACAATGATTATTTTTTAATGAATGAAATTCATTAATATTATGAAGAGCCTTTTTTCAGTGTATGAGTATTGAACAAGTATACTTTTGCAGCTATTCAGGGACACCCTGTTAACTTGGTCCTACAAACTTCAAAAATATTTGTGGCAAACACTATTACCCTTCTATGCCTATCCACCAAATTTCATGTTAAGGTTAAGGTTAAGGTAAAAAGGTAGAGTTCGTCCAACCAAACATAAATGTGTCCTGTAGAAGAAACGACTGGTCCGTTATCTGGACAGCTGGTTTAGCGGCAGGCATATATTACTTAAATTTATGAGTCATAAAGATAAAAAAAAACGTTTGACTTATTGAACGCTCTTTCGGGCAGTAGATCCACAACATTATGAACATACTTTTCTTGATGCAGCAATCCCTTTTCCTTCAATATTCAAACACTCAACGAACTGGATCACAATGACTCAATTTGACACATTTTTTTTAAAATAAGCACTCATTTCGGCAAATCAATCTCTTCAATATTTTCATGACGAAAACCCAGAATAGCTGATATTCAGACAAATCCCCACTCAATAAACTTGTGAGACACTTCCTTCATAATTTATTGATTCTGGTGATTGTTTTATTGCATAATTATGCAAATTGTAAAGTAGCGGTTCACCAGTATCCAGTGTAATCGTACAAAGTTCAAGCTTCCCCGTACACAAAATTAGTAGTTTTGAAATGTTTTGTCTCTATGTTAGATTCTGCAGCCTATTGTTTTCCAAACTTATAAAAAATAAATGATAGATAGATAAATAAAGTGTTTTATTCAAAATAACAGTTTTATATACATCTTTTTTTTTTTCTTATTTCTAAAACAATTATAAGGCATGGCTAAGCCGTTTGCCTGGTTCAGTTAACGATTTCTTAATTTTTTTTAGTTGCACATTTATTTACATCTTTTAGATAATTATTATTTATTTGTATATAAACAAAATTAATGTAACAAATTTTGGTTTAAGGTAAGAGTTAAAAAAGCAAAAAATAATAAAAATAAAATAAAGTACTACATAATTTTTCCACCTTTCTCCTGTGTGTATACTCGAACTTTCCATTGGATTATTAGATGAAAGCAATGCTGGATCCCTTAGCGTTGGCTGGCTTTAATAACGACTGTGGGGTTTTTGCTTGAGCGCGGGGCGATGAAGTTCACACAACTCCAGATTCTGCGTGTTCATCTGCCCCGCGTTCAAAACACCTCACATACTCTCGCTTATAATATTCTGCCGATATCTGAGGGCAATGCGACAGTAATCATACAAACGGTCCCAATTTAATCCATTAAGCAGTTGTCGCACTTCTTGCTCGTTCAATGCGTCCTTTCCAAGGTAAGATCTCCTGGTTTCTTTTAAAATCGGACATATGCCGATGAAATGCATCGTGTCTTCTCGAACTCCCATATTGCATAGACTACACATTATTGGTAGCTGGGGCCTGTGTGGTATGTAATTCTTGTGAGCTGAAAAATCATTAGGAAAGTAGGATTTTTCACCTAAGGCATGATTCAATTGGACATATGTGGTTCTGTGTAGTGATGCAGTTGCTCTTTCTGCCGTTTTTTCCAGTTCATCCCGTCTAACATCCCTTACAAGCGTTTGTAATATGTAGCTGGTGGCCGTTGTACCATCCCAATTAAATTGCGTGTTGCTATCCGATGCCAATTCAATCAGGTCACTATAGAAGGCATTCCTTCTCGCTATTGTATGCATCAGTATTTTCTTTGGTATCCTGTCATCGCTCATTGCCGATATTTTTATAAGGTATTTTACAAAAGTTGATAAGGTTTCCAAGAAAAGTGATGTTAGCCCTGTTTCCTGCTGCAGCATATAGTTCGGCGTTGTTGTCGGCAGATAGAATGTCCGTTTCAGGTAATACCTTTGAAGTTTTTCTACTACCTCGTATTTGGTTCCACCCCAAAAATAAATGTTTTTAAAACAACAGTTACCCAAGGATTTATAAAAGAAGAATATTTTTTATATTTTCGGCCTTGGGGGCCCCTGTGGGTTGGGGCCTGTGTTCCACTGCACACATGGAAGAACGTATCGTTATTGTCAAATAAAGCAGAGTAAACCTGATATTCTGCTTCCCCTCATCAGAGAGTGTTGGGAAACCGAAACTATTCCAGTCGTAACTATTAAAATTCTGAAAAAGGGTAACCTTAAGGATTGTTATAATTGGCGCGGTATTTGCCTACTTTCAGCTGTCTCCAAGCTGATGGCTAAAATTATTTTGAACCGGATCAAGGATGAAGTTGATCGTACTTTAAGCAATGAACAGGCTGGCTTTCGTGAGGGTTTTTCATGTAGCGACCATATAAACACTCTCCGAATTATTATTGAGCAATCCGCCGAATGGAGAACCCTCAAGGAGCCAATGCAAGACGTTGGACGACCAAGAAACACTTGGTCAGAACTAAAGACGATGGCACAGAACAGAACGAGGTGGAAAGTAGTTCATGCCCTATGCCCCACAAGGGGTTAACAGGAACCAGAGAGAGAAACCTGACACTCGACAAGACAAGAAGTGTTTTCATTGTCCTCTCGCCAGAGCGTTTAACGGCCAAAATGCCTAAAACGGCCTACAGATTTCAGAAGTTGGATCCGCCCAACGTCTCATTTGGAAAAACGAGGGCTATAGACGCAGCGACTCCTCCGAGATATTAGACGAACCGCCACGGGAGCACCCAGAATTCGGTTCACCAACGACAACGAGATATAAGAGCAAATCCTGGCTACGCCCATGATTATCGGACACAAAGTGGCTTTTGTCATTTTGCAATTGAAAGGGACGAGTTTCATAAAGAGGGTATGGCTGCGCTTGAGCCGAATGTCCTCCTATTCGGCGATCTCTCCATTCCGACAATAGCCAACTATACTATTACGCTAAAGGCGGTCCAGACCGACCGGAGTGTGGCACCAGTGGCGGCTCGTGCCTATGGAAATAGGTGAGGCGAAAAAACAAAACATATTAGTTGTTACATTGGATGAGGTTCCAAAATGGAACAGTTGAGTATGTTCCGCAAACATGTTTGCCATTCTGATCCCCTAACTGCCATTTTGCGGATCAGAAACCATCTCCAGTTCTTTTCGTTAACGTATTTCACAAAGGCAGACAAAGAAAAAGCACGGGAGATTATTCCTGATCTGCAAAATGGCAGTTAGGGGATCAGAATGGCAAACATGTTTGCGGAACATACGCAACTGTTCCTTTTGACACGCGGAACCTTATACGCTAATTTGAACTCAATCTTTAAGTAGCTCATGGGAAACTAAATTCAAATCATTCAATAAATTTGAGTTCCGGTAAAAAATGGTACTTTCACTGGTAAAAATTTCAGTGCTCTCCTTCTGAATTCAGACTTGTAAAATTACTAAATTTCAATTTATAGAGCGGCAAACAAAATTTACTTCAATTTATAGAACGCTGAATACATCTTGAATTCAATTTACCGAGCACTGGATTCAACTTATGTATTTCAAATTATAAAACAATGAAAAATCATTGCCGCTTTTAAATTATCGAGAGTACATAAATACATACATATATGGAATTTTTTACATTTTTTTCAATTTAACGAGAATTCTGGATGGCAACTTCAAATTATCGGGCAATTAAATTTATCGAATTTGTATTTATCGCGAGTCGACTGTAATGAACATTGACAAAAACCACACAACTATCGATTTTGCTTTTTTAAAATCATATGCAGAAAGCGACATCATCTAATATTTTCCTTTTTCTATTTCAACCAAAATACAATAGAAAACCGAAACTTTGCTCAGTAAGTTCTTATCTCAACTTCATTTTGCAGAGCTACATTTCAATGCGCAAAGCATACAACAAAGCGAGAACAAACCGTCGCACTGTTTCGATTCAGATACACACGCTGAGGCGATTTCTGTTTCGCCTCACTGGCATATTTTTTCCCGTACATTCTCCCATAGAGGATCGGGTGAATGTATTGACACGCGTTGATTTGTTGTTCGAGATTGTGCGGCGGAAAAATTATCGCCTCACTTGTATGAATTTGTGTACAAAAATTATTTTAGGGATTTGGTGATTGTGTAAAGTAACTTGTAAGTAAGTTTAAAGATATCTTTACGGTTTTTTATCATATTTGATGAATTATGTTTTGTGATAAATTATAATGTATAACTCGAAGAAAATGAAGGTGAGGCGCCGCCTCAGTTGCCTCATCTGAGGAGCCGCCACTGTGTGGCACACACCGCACAAAAGACCGGTTCCAAGAATGATACCTTGGAATCCCCCAACCACACTGCTGCACGATTTTTCGTATCAATCTTTTGTGCGGTGTTTGCCACACTCCGGTCGGTCTGGGGCCGGCTTAAGATCATGAATAGACGCCAAGCTACTGTCAAAACAAGGTCCCTTTCTGATGCTTGTAAGTTTTGAAAAAAAAAGTTCCCACATTTTTTCCCTATGCATTAGCCATCTACATTTGATTTGTCTAAACTCTATCCCGTGCAGGGTAGTGGCACGCGTGAAGCATACCTGGGTAAGTTTTTTTTTTTTTATATGCACATAATGTAGCAATTGAACAAACCTATTGTTTGAATATCTGAATATCAGTCTTGGCAGCAACATTTATTTTTTATCTGTAATTTTATGCAGTTTAGAAAGTGAAGACAAATTTTTTATTAATTGATTAAGGGAGTAATAAATGTTAATAAAACGGGGACAAGTCGTTATTTTCGTTGAATTCCATCAAAAACACGATAGCCCGATAACGGTAAAATACTCACCAAATTCTATGGATGACTTTGTTACTCAAACAATTTGTCGTATCGCCCCTACAATATTAACCAACCAATGCCGGACACCCTGTATATAGATTATGTTATAAGCCTAAAAGATTACAAGCTTCCTTATGTTGTGGCCTTAGGTTTCGATGAGAATCGTGTTAATAGAAAAGAAAGATGGAGGGAATGCGGTGGCTGCAGATATTTTCAGCTTTTTTAAATGTATTTCTAATATACATACCACACAAAATCTCAGATTGATTATTGAGAAAGATTGAGTGTTGTGTAATAGTTGAAATAGATTGGCTGCGTCAGCATCAACATCGGCAGAGGCATCGGCATCAGCAGAAAAATTTCAATTTAGAACACACGCATTTGCCTTTGATGACCCACAATGACAGCAGCGGCAGAAGCAGAAAAATGCTTCTGCCGATGCTTCTGCCGCTGCTGTCAATGTGGGTCATCAAAGGCAAATGCGTGTGTTCTAAATTGAAATTTTTCTGCTGATGCCGATGCCTCTGCCAATGCTGATGCTGACGCAGCCAATCTATTTCAACCATAAGAGTGTTCAATCTTTTGTCAGGGTTCCAAAGATGAAACCGTGAAGTGATGGTTGTGTTAGTAAGAAAACAGTACACATAAAGTCATATACTGGGGTGGTTTGCGGCAAAACTACCTTCTTCCAGTTTTATACGAAATTGAGTAATGAATTGCATTTGAAAGTATTTTTCCTGCTCTACACGGTAGTGACCTCAGTTTTCATCAAAACCCATTTCTTCCGTATTTTTCGAGGCTTTGGCATTTTCAGTTTGTTGCAAAACTTACTTCTTCCAGGTAATATTACCTATCAAAACTCTTTCCTTCTATCCATTTTGATAAAAACTCTTTCCTTGCCATAGCGGACTCATTAAAACGGTCTCCAGTAAAATTTGTGTTACCAAAATTGGAAATTATTGCATTATCATCAATATTATTAGGGAAGGGTTTATTCTTTTCGTCCTTAGACACTTGGACGAAATTGGACTAAATACTCCATGAACTAGGTAGAAAACTATGTGGTTCCACGAGGACACATCAAAGCTTGTTCGTTGCAATTTATAATTCAAAATTGACGTCAAAATTATAGTTAAATATCACTTTTCTGTTTTACAAATCAATCTTCGTGCTTATAGCTTCCGTTTGGTTGGTTGGTAAAAGTGGCGGCCTAGGCAGAGGATAGCCAAAGCCCAATTAGCGCATAAAACGCCGTTTTGAAACCACAACTCCATGAAGTTTAACTATAGTGTATATGATGAAGGTTAGGTAATGAATTTATGAGCGGGGAGGTGTCTTGAACCAGCCAGTGTTGTTTAGGAAGTACAGCAGCTCCCCTAATTTCACATTAGCTGCATCCTCCAAGCCTCCCAGAAAAGCCATACCGAGCGTCCTATACCGGGTTCTGGCAAGTCCCGGGCATTCACACAGAAAGTGAATCAGGGTTTCCCTCTCATTTACATTACCGCAGCTGCGGCAATGCGCGTTGTAGGTGATGCCCAGCCTGGCAGCGTGTAGCCCTATTGGCCAGTGCCCCGTGATAACGGCAGTAAGCTTGGCAATATCTCTACGTGGTTTAGTCAGAATTTCAGACGTTCTTTTCCAGTCGTAGGAGGGCCACATCTTCCTTGATATAATGCAAGTCCTCAGATTTCGCCAGTTGGACTTAGCGGCCCTTATATAGTGGGTGGATATCTTACTCTTAACAGCCGCCATAGGGACGCAAACACGCTCCGCATGAGAGCTATCAAGAGTGGCACCCAATTTGGCTAGTTCGTCAGCCATCTCGTTACCCTCTATGTCCCTGTGTCCGGGTACCCAGAGTAGGGTGATTCTTTGTCGCGTGCCAAGGCCTGGTTAATGCTTCCTCACATACTTCAACAACCCTGGAGGTCGTCTTCACCGATTGTAAAGCCATGATAGCCGCCTGACTATCTGAGCAGATAGCGATATTCTGGTTGTTTTGTATGTCCCTGAGAGCACGACAGGCCTTCATGATTGCAAGCATTTCTGCTTGAAAGATGCTGGCATGATCAGGAAGACGGTAATATTCAGAGATACTTATTGATCTGCAGAAGATTCCAGCACCCACGCCACACTCCATTTTAGACCCATCGGTGAAGAGTGTGATGTCAAAATCCTTGACCACCTCACTCTCTTTCCATTCACCTCTAGTTGGGAATCTGACTTCAAAGTTCTTCCCAAAGCTTAGTTTGGGCACTTTGAGATCCGTTACAGCGTTGCGTACGTCTTGTGGTAGTTGGTTTAGAATATTGCTGTGGCCGTATGGCCTAGCACTCCAGCAGCTTAACGCTTTGAGTCTGACTGAACTACATGCCAGTTGGTTGATAAACAGATCGATGGGTAGGAGATGCAGGATGACATTCAGTGCATCCCTCGGGCATGTTCGCATGCCCCCTGTGATGCTAAGGCAAGCCGATCTCTGCACTCTACCGAGTTTTGTTACATTGTAGCCTTTACTGAGCGCTGGCCACCAGACGAGTGACCCATATGTTAGGATGGGTCGTACCACCGCCGTGTACACCCAGAGTACCATGCTTGGCTTGAGACCCCATTTCTTGCTAAATACTGTCTTGCAGGCGTAAAAAGCGATACAGGCTTTTTTAACGCGCTCCTCAATGTTCAACTTCCAGTTGAGCTTTGAGTCCAGAATAACGCCCAAATACTTCGAGCTGGGCGATAGTTGCAGTTGGTGTCCATTTAGTTTTGGGAGTGAGAAAGGAGGTATTTTTGTTTTTGTAGTAAACAGCATCAGTTTTGTTTTCCCCGGGTTTACGCCCAGGCCACAGCTTGTAGCCCATTTACTGACCAAACCAAGGGCTCTTTCCATGATCTGACTAATCACGGAAAGACACATTCCTGATACTATAATCGCTACATCATCCGCATATGCGACCACCTTAATCATCTCCCTGTCAAGTCTGTCTAGGATTTTGTTAATAACTACTAGCCACAGTAGTGGAGAGATGACACCGCCCTGAGGTGTCCCTCTGCACACGAATTTAGTCAGATGACTGCTTCCTAAGTCCCCATGGATTACTTCTTTAGTAAGCTTCCGTTTACTTGCCAAACGAATATGGCACGATAATTTTTCATCTTGCTAAAGGCTTTTTTTCGATTTCTGAAAAATTACGAAAAATGTCGCGCACCGCCTCTATGTACCTATTATATCTATCTATCTTTCTTAAAACCCCTCCGGAAAGATTTTTCAACTTATTGAAATTTCAACAGAATTTATACAAAAAAAAATCATACCATATTTGCTTCTCATGTAGATGATTAAAGTCAGCGGATCACCAACACGAACTGGTCCGGAAACACGTGTACCTCCAGTGCCATAGCCATTTCGTATTTCCATGTAACATTCCGGCGGACTTAGTGTAAATACCACCGGATTTCCTGTGGCTACCCTGTAGACAGATGCAATTAAAAAAAAATTAATTTTTTTAATAATAGGACTAGAACCGATCCATTATTTTAAAATATTCATTTGGGGTTTTCTCGTTAACTCAGTTAACTCATCAGTCATGTTTGTTAGATGGACTTTAAGTTTAAAGACCGATAAAAGCTGACATTCTTATACTTACTCTACATCTAGGAAAGGAAATGTTACAGTCTTCCAAAAATCATAGCCATATTCACAGGTCACTTTGAAGTGTTCGTCAAACTCCTCTTCGATGAGCGGATTATATTGAACGGTGATTGTATTCCACATGAAATTCTTCTAGAAGCAAGGGTGATTTTAATAGTAATAAATCAAAATTACTTTTATACTGCTGTTTGCTGATCATACCGTAGGGCTCTTCCTATTGTCTTCGAGAAGGGCATTCTTTCCTAGAGTTCCACAGCGATTCAACTGAATGTAGAACTCGTAATAATCACGACCGGATCCATTTATGTACATACAATCGGGATCATAGGCGTATCCTTCAAAAAAAAAAAAGAATGAAGAGCGATAGTGTTTAAATTAAACTCGACACTCAGCAGAACAAATTTTGTTATACAGTTTAAATTAATTTTGATTTGTTTTCAATCTTAAAATTAGTGGAAGGGAAAAGAAAGTGTCTGCAAAAGTGCTTACCAGCTGAATACAAAAGTCCTGCAAACGATCCGTTGAAACCAATTCTTATTTTCATATAATCATCCTGACATTCTGCTTCAATATCTGCAAATTAAATTTATTTTTTTAGTGCCATTAAAGAAATTCGTATAAAAGCAAAATTCTTACGTTGAACCCGTGTATTGTTCAATCTTAATTTCTTATTGTAGTCACGATCCCAGACATCCGGTCGCCAAGTGTCAAGGTCAATACTTCCAGCATGATAGGCATCCTTAGCGCCACCACCGCCGCCAGAAGGACCAGCCGGTCCAGATGGGTGAGGAGGAAGTGGTGGTGGATGATCGCCGCGGAAGGATGATACTGGGACATATCCTGCAGTGTCGGATAAGTAGATGACCTAGATACACCGATTACAAAAAATAGTTTTAATTTTTAGAAATTTATTGAATTCTTGTGAAATTTGTAAATTAATTGGAAAATTAATTTGTCTGCTTACACTATTGCTCATTAATTGGTAACATTTAAAGCAAGGCCGCACATATGTACATTGCTGCACCACGCTTTTTTGACATTATAGACTCAGAGTTGCGCTTAGAGCATGCTTGAAGTCGTGTAAATTATTCAATAATATAAGAGAATATTGCAAAATCGGAGAATATTTGATTTCTCGCAGTTATAAAATTCTGTATCATCAGCATCCATTTTCGCTGAGAGTTAATTCCGAAACTCTGAAATCTACATAAAAAAAACGACCTGCCTTATTCCATACGATAAATTAAATGGAGCATCGCATAAACTACTGCAACCGTAATCCAATTAACACATTTATCATTCAATTACATATTAAAGAAAAGATTGCGCGAGAAAAAGGGGTGTCGCCGTATGTGTGCTAACCCATGAAAAAATCACACTGAAAATATAGAGCAATATGCGGTAGCAAAGTCAACAACCATAGTCATACATATTCATAAAATACAACTGAAACCGTTTTCCATAAAATCTGTTTATCTTTGCCGTTTTATTCTGTCCATGTGGCTCCGGGCGCACTAAACTGTAACGACATAGCAATCACCCGCACTTGAATATGGTGTGTTGAGTGATGTGACTATTACGTGCACTTTTATAATAAAATATTTTATAGGAGTACATAGACAGTGGTTGTTTGAAAAAACAGTGGCGTACGAAAGTTTTTAAACTTAAATAATTGTGAAGTAAAATGTTTTCTTTTCCAATAAAAAGTAGAATCCTGATGAGGATTGTCTCTGAATTTGCCCCAAAATTCCTATAATTGTTGGCTGTTCTTCGGGTTAAATAAAGGAGGATGGTCAAAACGATCGTTTGATGAACAGCAATGAAACGTATGCCAAATAAAAGCTATGGGCGAGTACAATATTTTTTGTTCTAGCAATATGTAGCTAACCAGTTTGGGGATTGGATTTATAAGCGATTTTAATTTTGTCCAAATATTACCAATCTTTTACTACACCCAGAAAAAAAAACGTGTATTAAACCCAATGAAGTTTTTATTTAACTTCTAGTAAACAGAAACGTATGAAGTTTGAATATAATTAATTACAAATGCCATTGTAGGCCAATCAAAGAAAACATTATAGAGAACATCGAGGGGGGTGACGATTTTTTTCTTCGATATTTTGTTAGGAGTAGTTAGGAGGTGAAGGTACTAATTTTACGCGGACCTGAGGGGTGCGTTAACGCGGGGAGGGGGGGGGGCTAAAAGTGCAATTTTGTTGCACCCTCTTATTGGTAGAGCGTGGGATTTAGAATCTTTTCCCACTGAATGGAAGGATGGTTTGATTGTCAAACTTCCAAAAAAGGGCAGTCTTACAGAATGCAATAATTGGAGGGGTATTTGTGTGCTTCCTGCTGTTGCCAAAATAATAGCTAGGATAATTTGGAGAGAATCAAGCTCCACTTAGAAAGCAAAATTGATGAAGAGCAGGCTGGGTTTCGATCTGGGTTTTCTTGCGTGGACCACATCAACACCTTGCGGATTGTAATTGAGCAATGCGTCGAATATAGATCTCCGTTGCACATGCTCTTTGTTGATTTTGAGAAGGCTTTCGACAGTGTGAACCGAGAATGTATCTGGGCGGCCTTGCGCAAGAGGGGTGTTGCAGAGAAAATAGTGGCTATAATTAGGGCAACATACGTCGATGCAAAATGTCGCGTACTCCATAAAGGTAAGGTGTCTGAGGGTTTCGAAGCTCATAGCGGTGTCAGGCAGGGTTGCATCCTATCACCCATCCTATTTCTTTTGGTGATTGGTGATGTACTCCATGTAGCTTTGCCAGAAGAACGTAACCGTGGCATCCAGTGGACTCTCAAATCCCACCTACAACATTTGGACTATGCTGATGACATTTGTCTACTCTCGCATAAGATCATGGATATCAGTGAAATGGCACTGGATCTTGAGAGAAAGGCAAATGTTGTCGGGTTAAAAATTAACACCAGCAAGACCAAAATCCTTAGCCTGACTGAGAATCCCACTCTTCCCATAAGTATCAATGGGCAACTTGTTGAACAGGTAGACGAATTTGTCTATTTAGGTAGCACTGTTGCTGTTGATGGTGGCACATTAACCGTGCCAAGTGTTCCTTCGGCATGTTGTCCCAACTCTGGCAAAGCAGTTATCTCAGTGTTAAAACCAAACTGGGGCTGTTTCGCCCCCTGATACTTTCAGTGCTCCTATACGGGAGCAGCACTTGGAAAGTTTCCACAGCAGTTACCAAGAAGCTGCAAACTTTTGTTAGCACTTGTCTTCGTCGAATCTTAAGAATTTTTTGGCCCAAAAGAATGAAGATCTTCTTCGGCGTACGGGTCAAATACCTATCGACGAATTGATTCGCAGACGAAAGTGGCAGTGGATTGGTCATACATTGCGGAAGGGGGATAACTGCATTGCTGGTCGCGCTATGCGATGGAACCCCTTATCACAACGTGGACGACAAAGGGGTCGCCCTAAAATCACGTGGCGTAATTCTGTGGATAAGGAATGTGCGTCTTTGAGAAAGAACTGGGGTCAAATACGTTACATGGCCAAAAACCGTACGCGATGGCGAGTAGGTGTAGTAGACGCGCTATGCCCCACAAGGTGTTAAGGCAACTTAGTTAGTTTCATTGAAACAAGAAAAAATGTCCCTCGCTGCCCCCAATAAAGTTGTCTAAGAGAATTTTGTTCATCTGCCGAATTATTCCAAGAAAACCTCATTCTTATATTGATTTTTTTTTGGCGCCACGGTAGAACGGAAGAGGGACTATTAAACACAAGACATAGGTACGCCTGAAAAAACTTTCAGGAGAGCGAAGGGTATCCAAATTTCGGCCGCGCCCGAAATAAGCCTCCGTCCCGTTTTCTTTTCATTGGAATTTTCTTTTAGTACCACAGCTGTTAATGGGTGAAGTATTTTCTTTTGTTAATATGGGTGAATCCTGTTTTTATTGCAGCGATTTAAAGGCTTTCATATGGTACTTTTGAAAGTGACCGAGAGTGCAAATTAATCAGAGAACAATTTTATTTTCCGCTCTCCCTCCTTGACGTGAGTTTTTTAATCGCTACTATGTACTATTGTGATGCATTCCTACCTTCGACTCGATCTGTGACAATCAATAAATAAATCAAAAGATTAATCGATTGATCCTTGACTCCCAAATTTTTTCAATATGGCTGGATAACGAATTAAGTGAACATTTATAAAATTGGAATAAAGTCTTACCACTGAACTATTATTTTCTTTTATCTGTGCATTGGGCGTTAAAAATGCTGACGTAGGCTTCAGCCTGCCAGTTCACCACTATAGCTTTGGGAATCGCGTGCGGGGGAAGTAACATACACTCGGAACCAAGAAGACCGGACACTTTTACTTTTTTTACTTCTACCCTATGTTAACGAAAGGTCAGTCAATGAACGGATCGGTTCCCTAGATCCTCTTTCTTTCTGCTGGTATAGCATACCCCACCTCCTCCTCCCGGAAACTGTAATTTCAGGCTGGTTTCATTAAGTATTGAAAACGACTATTTCGTGGGGCGATAACTGGAGAAAGGTTGTGACTAAGAAAAAAAAAGGACTTAATATCCATTGTTTAGGAGTCGAGTCCTTTCGATTGATTTAAATTTCACTAAACGCTAGGGAAACTCATCCCGTACTAAAAACAATCAATTTAGTGGGCTGTATCGGGAGAACGGGGTTCACCCCAGGAAAAAAGAGTTCAGATCCGCTCCTAGGGCGGCAAGACCTTTTGTGATAATAAAATAATAAATACAGTACCGAATAAAAAAGTGCCCGCTTTTGGCACTAAGTGTATGTACTCAGTTTTATATTGCCAGTATTAGGGGTTTCTTATGCATCCAATGCGTAAATTCATAAATTCTTTTGAGCCCTAAGGAGTATCCGCTCCTCCATGAGCATCTAATGTCACCTTCAATGGAGTACCTATACCTATACTTCAGAACATTACTTTGATTAGAAGCTCAAACACCTTTCGAAGAAGTAAATTAACTGCAATTTTCACTGAAGTTGTGCTACTTCCGAAAACGCCGGAAACCAACGTATGTTAAAAAAATGTATACATCACATGAATGCGACTGGCCTACTTTTAGCTTGAACTAGTGACGGAGGGCGTCAACTCGAATACTACTCAGGGGCGCTACAGAGGGTAAATCCGGCCCGGCATGCTGTCGTCATTTTTGAAAAAAAAAAAAACGGTAAGAGCCCGGAGCCCCTGGACCCCTCCATCTGCTACGTCCCTGGAACATATTTTGTAAAAATATTGTGATACAAAATATAAAGCCTTCATAATCATATACGCTTGCAAACGTTTGCCATCCATGTGTATGTTACTTCTACTACTTTCAAGCGGCGCCGGGCGGCAGTTTGGCTACTGCCCAGGGGCGCTACAGAGGTTAAATCCGGGCCTGGGTCCCCGCACCAGGCTCCAGTATATGCCTTCAAGGGGAACTGTCTACAACGTGCTTCGAGTATGTACCTACGCCAAACATCATCCATTCAACGATTCTCTTGCCTACGGCCTTACACAATGAGGCCTCTGATATTATTCATACATCATCTTATTTGTAAATTTTTATGGCCTAAAGTGAAGTTTTCCCCAAAGCTGTTTGACATTTTGTGAAATACCTACTTGACGTCCAAAACCAGGATAATCAGGATAAAAGCAACACATTCGGGGTAATAGCAGGATAACAGGTTAAAGGTTCTGCCAAAAACAGGAAGGATGCGGGCATTAGGAATGGGTCTCGCAAAACCTAAGGCCATCCCTGGTAACAGGTATGCAGCTCTTCAGCGCAACAATAATGTTCCTTCAAATTTTCGCTTCAAATCACTTCGACACAAAGAAAAACGTTTCGCTCAAGAGCACTTCATACTTGTTCTTCGCTTTAAATCAAGCTTCGATGTTGCAATGACCCAGAAGTTCATTTTTTTTAAATATCAGTCCAAAATGTCCAACTCCTCTTCACTACGCTAGGAGGCCCCTAATGGTTGGGGGCCCGTCTTCCACCGAACACATGGAACACCGTACGTTACGCTACTAGTTAGAACAGATTCACACTCAAGATGTAAATCACGCGGCAGAATCTTTTTAATCTTTTCTCGTCGTCGTTTCAGTACCAACTTTTATCGATCGATTTGACTTTTTCCTCAAAAGATGCAAATAGCTTGGAGATGTTAACTACATGTTTGTCATAAACATCATCATATTAGTGTTTACCATCGACATTGAATGTAATTCGGTTAATTTGCATTTTCTGCGTCTAGAATATTTGTGATACACATGCATGAAGATGAGATTTTCTGTACGTCTTGTCAAAAAACATTAACTTAATTAAACCCTTGAAATTGGTTGAATGTACTGAGAAGACATTGACCAGTGTGTAAATGGGTACTCGTTTAACAGCTGAGTGAGATCATAGTCCGTCACATGGGTCGTGAGTTCGAAAAGCACTATCATAAACTGAATTGGTTCAAGGTGAGACTCGAACCCACGAACCTGTGCATCAAAGGTGTGCGCACCAACTACAACACCAGCCAGACTAAAACACCATGGAGTGGTTCAATAACGAGGCAAGGAAGAAGAAAGATCCCTCCATATTATATCGTTACATAACGAACCCCCATTGCAGCAATTCATATCCAAAATTAATTGGCTTTGGCATTCATATAAGTTTTGCTCTAATTGTGGTGGACTATTTGTTTTAATTCCCTGTTTCACCCCTTGACCTAACTTGTAAAACGTTGTAAAATAAACTAGAGATCCTTGATCTCGACGAAGTTACAACAAAGGAGGACATCTATGCGGCGTTTCGTGAACGACTGGTAATGGACCTCCAGGTTGAAGCGGTGAAGTCACTGAGGAAAGCGTACGGTGGCACGCAGATAGCAGTCATCAACATTTCAACAGATGATGCGAACGAAATTCTAGAAGGGAGAAAACTGAAGGTTGGTTGGACAAACTGTCGCCCAAGACCCTTATTGATTCCAAAGAGATGCTATAAATGTTTCGCATTTGGACACTTTGCCAAAGACTGCAGCAGCAATCATGATAGGTCGAGAATGTGTTTTAAATGTGGGAGAGAAGGCTGCAAAGCGGCGTCCTGCGATAGCGACCCTAGTTGTATATTATGTCAGGTAGCTGATACGGAGAATTGGAACCATCAAACCGGAGGAATCAAGTGTCCTCTGTACGATGGAATGACATGGAATTCGAAAAATTTATGGATGAATTGGTGCACGAACGCCAAAGGCCCTATGGTAATCGTGGCGGACTTCAACGCGTGGGCCACAGAATGGGGTAGCCGGGAGACAAATAAGCGAAAGAGAGTACTTCTCGACGCCTTTTCACAACTAGATGTTCTAATGAACTCAGGAGGTAGTAATATCTTCAGGTGGGGAAATGTGGGATCCATTATTGATCTCACATTTGTTAGCAGTTCGCTGGCCTCGCATACGGACTGGCACGTCAATGAGCTCTATACTCATAGCGATCACCAAACAATTTTGTACACGGTAACAAACAGAGTATACCGGACACAGATCCAAGCACAGACCATTGGATGGTCCGCAAAAAGATTCCACGAGACTAACTTCAAGGAAGTCTTACTTCAAAGTGATCCAGTCGAAGGTTTTGCGGAAAGCAGGTCAGTACAGATAACAAACCAGCTCTAATGATGGCCTGCGACGCATCAATGCCACGGAAGAAGACATTAAATCAAAAAAATGAGAACTACTGGTGGTCTGAGGTAATTGCGGGGTTCAGGCGTAATTGTCTGAAAGCGCGACGTCTGTGCCAACGGGCAACTCAAAGAAGCGCCCATGATGTCCTATTAGAGGCCTATAAAAACGCTCGACGATTACTGAAGCTCGCCATTAAAAAAAGCAAACAAAATTGTTTTAATAAACTCTGCGATGACGCTGACATGAACCCGTGGGAAATGGCTTACAAGGTGGTGATGAAAAAATAGGGCGAAAAGCGCCACAAATAAAATGCCCAACGCTGCTCCAAAACAATGTTTCGGTCCTCTTCCCTCAACATGAGCGGATGCCCGTGGGGCAAGGTTCGTCAGAGCAAATAGTTTACATTCATCCTATAACAGACGAGGAACTTCGCCAAGCTGCCTCAAAGTTGGAGGAAGGCAAAGCTCCAGGACCGGATGGGATCCCTAATAAAGCGTTGAAGGCTGCAATCCGTGCTGCCCTTCAAAAGTTCGTGGAAGTCTTCGAAACTTGCTTGGCAGAAGGCCCTTTTCCAATATCATGGAAGCGGCAAAAGTTGATGCTCCTTCCCAAACCAAAATAACCCGCTGGAGAGCCAAGCTCATATCGCCCAATCTGCTTGCTCGACACCTTGGGAAAACTATTCGAGAGACTTATCTTTAACAGACTGTTATCGGTGGTGCAAGAAAAGGGCTGCCTGTCAGATGAACAGTATGGCTTTAAACGGGCGAGGTCTACGGTGGATGCAATCGAATTGGTCACCAATATGGCAAGAGAATCACTTCAAAAAGGTGCATGCTGATCTGTGGTAACGCTCAACGTCAAGAACGCTTTTAATTCTGCAAACTGGTCCTCCATTCATGCCGCTTTACAATGAATGGATATTCCATACTATCTTGCAGCCATAACAAGAAGCTACCTCTCAAATCGTATCCTTCAATACGACACCAGCGACGGAACTACGGAGTACGGGGTCTCAGCGGGAGTTCCACAGGGTTCAGTGCTTGGCCCGCTGCTATGGATAATAATGTACAACGGCGTTCTCGAACTTCCCATGCCTAGAGTGGTGACTGTGGTGGGCTTTGCCGATGATATCGCAGTTGTGGTGCTGACAAAGAGGCGTCGAAGTCTAACCCAACGAAGCAATTACAACAATAAAGCTCTGGCTATCAAAGGGCGGCCTCCAACTTGCTGACCAAAAGGCTGTTCTTATCAGTAAGCACAGAAAATGGTGCTCTCTGAAAATCAGAGCAGGAAGCACTATCATAATTTCCAAAAAAGCCATTAGGTATTTGGGGGTTATGATAGATTCGAAACTGAGCTTTGGAGAGAATTTGAAGTCTGTATGTGAAAAAGCAGCGGTAGCCACCGTGGCTTTATCAAGGATTATGCCGAATATAGGTGGTCCCAGAGCAAGCAGGAGATTATTGCTGACCAAGGTTGTTACTTCCATACTAATGTATGCCTCACCGGTTTGGGCTGTTTCACTAAACTCCTCTGGGAACGCACAGAAATTAAGCTCAATTTACCGTAGGTGCGCATTGAGAGTGTACTCTGCGTTCCGAACAACTTCGCACGAAGCTGCTTACGTTGTTGCTGGAATGATCCCAATAGGAATTCTGGTTGAGGAGACAAGCAGATTGTATAGCGGTCGTCGTAATAACACGCCAGCGGACTGGGAAAGGCAAAAAAGGAGGGAAAGGCGGGAAAGCATGAGACAGTGGAAACTGCGGTGGGACGAAGCTGTAACTGGTAGATGGACTCACTCTCTCGTCCCTGACATTGAAAAATGGTTTGAACGCCAACATGGCGAAATGAACCACTATTTAACCCAATTCTTAATGGGACATGGTGCATATCGATAATACGATAATACGACTCGCCAGAGTGTCCTAGCTGCAAGGGAGTTGCAGAAGACGCAAGGCATGTATTTTTTGAATGTCCGAGATTTAGCGTGTGACGCGCGCAACTAAATGTGGAGTTTGGGGTAACGTTAAGCCCACATAATGTGGTGAACCGTATGCTGGAGTGCCATAAGAATTGGGAGGCAGCGAGTGAATTTGTGTGTAGTATTCACAAGGAACTTCGAATAGAAGACGTTAGACAAAGCCGCCCTGCGAAGTAATACCGAGAGGTGGTCCCGCAGGAGGCAGGGCGGCGGAGGGGGTCTGGTTTTAGCCGGTAGAAATCCGGCATAACTACGTCTGCAGTATATTCCAAAGATTTCCCCATCTCCTTAAAAAAAAAAAAGATTAGCCTCTCTATATTTTGACTCCTGAACGGTATTCTACGGAGCGACGATTATGAAATCCCTTGTGACGCATAGTGAGTGGCGTACTTCTTATTCGCTTCTGCACTCTTTTGTTTTAATATTTACTAGGTCATGGTAGTCCGTTAGAATCAGAGACATGAAAATAGAACCAAACTGAAAGGACTAGTAATATGAAAGACCTTAGCCCCCTCCAAGACAATATCCTGGTTGCGACACTGTCTGAGTCAATGAAAAAAATTTCTGGCCGATAGTGGCCCGGAAATGGGGCGAAGAAAGAAGGAAGGAAAGAAAACAATTTTTCACTTTTTGTAATTATCTTTGAAATGGTTAAACCAACTTCAAAATGTAAAGACGAAATAAGCAAGCATTGATAAGAAATTAGCAAATCGTACGAATTGCGTCTTTGAAATACTAAAGGCAAAAATCGATGGTGTGCCGTACTTCGTTCCGTACACAAAAACATTATACATACCACAATTTTGCATGTCTGAAAATCCAGCTCAATTGGTGATTTTCTTCTTCACTGGTGGGCAAAAAACGAATATAGGGGAAAATGGGTGTTTGTACGAAAGTACCCTTTGTTTTATACACATTCACCTAGTTTTTTTTACAGTAGTACAAAGCAATATTATAATGTTAATTTTTGGGTTCTATAGCCATCCAGATTCGAATTATGCTGATTTATATATGAAAAAATAAACTTATTTTATAGGGGAGGTAGGTGATTTCTCGGTCGAGTCACATTCATATTTACCACATGAAAGAATTTAATAAAAAAAACATAAGTTCAGGTTTGATTTGTCACCAATTTGATATCTGTTCAACCGACGAGTAACTTTCATACATAAGTTCCAATCCTTCCTTAGAGTAGGTACTAACCTTAGAGAAAGCATAGCAACCCATGTGCATGCATTAGTCCAGAGTGGGCATCAGAAAATAAAAATGGCACCGTTTTCACACTATCGCAGTTCACACATCTAAATAAAAATGTTATTCAAGTGTCAAATTTTTGTTTACAATTTAGAATAATTGTAATCTTATTATGTTGTGTATCCGCGTAATATTTATTACTCTCTCAAAATGCCAACGTGATAATTAACCCTATATTGGTACTATATCTTGATGAAAAATATCGTTCAACAATATTTTGAACCCCTTTCCATATTAAATTTCAAAGGAACTGACGGCCACAAATACGATCAAACGTTAGGCGAAATATAAACTACGAGTATGTCTAAAGAAATGAAAAAAACGGCGTATCATCGTAAGACATAGCATGTAAACTGTTACTAGAACCAAAATTAGACCTCTTCAAAAAATAAAATTAATTTCACAGAAAATGCAGCTACACCTCAGGTATAATAGGTCGTAGGCGGCGACAGAAATGATAATAATTGCATCGACAATTTTTTGACATTTGTATTAATTTTCTGAGTGTGGTGAAATAAATTTGGGGTCAAACACATATGGATTGTGTGTGCACATACCCGGTCTGGACTAACGCATGGCATGGGTTACTATGCTTTCTCTAAGGTACTAACATCGTCACTTCACGTGAAATCCATGCAAATACTGTCAAAATTTTGATGATCGTGAAATCGAATTCGCTTGGTGGTACTCACTTCACTTGAAAGTCTCCACACCGGTTTTTGACATTTCGCCAGCGAAAATAATGCAGTTGCGCTTTATTTCACAGTGAAAAGGTGTAATTGACAATCAATCACACCACGAGTGCACCATTTATCTTCAATTTAGTGAATAAAAGGCATGTCGCCACGGCACATTTTTCACGGGAGACATAAATGCAAGTTTTTCGCTCGGTGAACTCAGTACATACCTTTAGCCACTTAAATAGTTTTGAACATGAAAGATTGTCGACAGGGGCGGCGCATAACGGCTCGCGTCGCGGGGGGGTGGGGGCACGAGATTTAGGGGCCCAAAAGCCACATGAAAGATTTCTCAAACAATAACAGCACTGATTGACTGCGAAAAACAACAACCCGACGTAGATATTTTTTTTAGACAAGAGGAGATATGTATACACTTTTCGAAGTCAAAACAAATGCTAAAGTTGTTGTTTCCCCTTCCCCAGGTCCCTTAGATAAACGATTTTAATATTGCCCTAAAATCTTGGAAACTTCATGACACAATAGGAATCCTAAAATTTTCACAAAAAAAAATTGCTCCTGGCATGGCTGCGCTATTTGCTGTATCTGTAGCCGCGGTTAGTAATCCATCCACCCTTTTCCTTGCCAAGTACCATATGGGCAAAAAGATTCTTTATGTCCCTCTTCAAATAAAATATCTTAAAACATTTTTAGTGATAGTACCTTTTCTAAACTTTCGGACTAACTGTCAAACACGAACAAAATAGTTTGAAAGTGGTACTAAACTTAGTTCAAACTATTTAGTATGGCTTGTATATGTCGTTGAATACTAAAATATATTATCTTGCTTGCGGTATACACACGGTCACTAGGGCTATGGTGCAGAGGCCACTGTTGGTTTGCAAGGAGTCTTGCCAAGATTGTTGTATTGAATTTAATATTAAGTACAAGCGTTCTTAAAATTGAAGGCTTTCAACTAGAGCACACTTAAATTTAAAGCTGAAACAAGGAGAAGAGTTGAATTAATAACGTGCTGCTTTTTTCAATTGTCTAGCAAGTTACAAAATTAAGCCGCCCACAAACGAAGCGTCCGCATCCATTTTTATTATTCTTCGTTCTGGAAAATTCATACAATTTCGTCGATTTTGGCAAAACGAAAACTCAAAAACCGATTCGGGTTGACCGTGTGTGTGCGGCATTAGGGTAGAAAGTACGCTCGCCTTCAAATCATAGGTTCGCGGGATCGAATCCCATTGTAAACACAGGTAATTACAGTGTCAATACAAAATCATGGTTCAAAGAGTTGGTTTAGGGGCGATCCCCACTTCTTAGCCATCAGTCACAGTCATTCCCAAACAAATTGACAGATTGTCAGTCAATCAATTAACTGACAATCTGTAAACTTGTATGGAAAATGACTGTGACTGATGACTAAAATGTGTGGATCGACCTTCAAGAGTGTTTTCACTCTGCTTTTTTTCTCAGTGTAGGGGGGCCCACTCATGAAGTTGGCGGGAGGGCTCCGAGTGAAGTTGTTCCGCCACTGATTGTCGATGCTTAAAATATAAGTTGAGAAATTCTAATACATATACATATAGTAATTGTAATATAGTAATTGTCTATTCGAAAAGTAGAATGGCGAAATCTTTTCAAATTCACAGGGTTACTGGCCTATGAATTTTAATCGGTCCTTTATTAATTTATTTATAATATTCAATGGTGTCACCTATACATAAAAATACTCACAATAAGCAAAACAATACAATCAATTATTTCACAAAATTTGCAAATTCCTTTCGCGCATCACTGTACTCTAACACCATTATCATACTAAACTTATGGCGCTCAATCTGACCTAGAGCAATAAGCTTTCCACCGTCATTCATTTTTATGATCGATTAAACGTCCAGCAATACAGTTCAACACCCCCTCGATAAAAACATTTTCATTCATTCAAGTCAACACACACCTCAAGCTCAAGCAGCGAGTCATTCGCATTATACGAATATATGTGACGGACTGTTAAGCTTTTCAAGGACTCCCCCAACGGTTTGTTGGCTGCATAAGCACAGTGTTAAAGTGGTGTAAATGACTGATGATGGCTGATGGCGTATATTTAAGAATTGCAACATTTACCATTTATATTGGTATGGTAACTTACCGAATCACGTTCGCTTCCTTCATGCGAGAGTGCTTCGCGCGACCGGTTCTGCGTTTCCTTAGCCGCTATTGTTTTCTGTAAATTAAAAACAACAAAAATTGTGAAGTAACAAATTAATTGAAAGAAAAAAAAGAAGATCAAAATCATATGAAAACGCATATTAGTTTTCTATTAAAATGTATCCATCATCGACGGAACGTATGCATACAAGTGATTAGAATAAAAACGTATCAATGAATGATCATCGCAAAGAGATTCCAGAAAATCAGTGAACAAGTATGAGGTACTCTCGCGCTCGCGGACATGGTTTGAACTTGGCATTGTTTTTAATTAGTACAAAATAGAAAAGCGACGACCTTGATGATGCGATGGATACACGTTTTGAGTATATTAGTGTTTACCATCGACATTGAATGTAATTCGGCTAATTTGCATATTCTACATCTAGAATGTTTGTGGTAGACATGCATGAAGATTAGATTTTCTGCAAATCTTGTCAAAAAAAAAAACAAAAACTTAATTAAACCCTTGAAATTGGTTGAATGTACTGAATGTACTTGACCAGTCAGTGGACTTCCGATTGTATAAATTAGTCATCAGGAAAAGCAATTAATAGCATGTTTGAATATGGAATTTGAAAATTGTCGATTTTCTTAAGAGTCAGTTCCGCTTCCGTTGACAGTCGGAAGTTAAAGTTATGCAAATTTGAAAAACAACGAAATTCAAATATAATAGTGAAGATATTTATTGATATGGGGAAAACCCTTTATTTTGAGATGCATGGTAATTCGATAATGCATGCAAGTATAAAAATAAATATTTTTTTTTGCACGAAAATAGGTATTTACATGTAGTTTCCATTATTAGAGTTATGCGAAAAGCTAGTAGTATTGATAATGCTTATATTTACCTTAATTTTCGAATCAGGTTGACTTCCGGAGCGTTTTGATACTTTTGCCGGTCTTTGAGTGACAGATGGTGGCAGTCCTTTTCTTTCTTCCTTTGATGATGATTCCGTAATGGGCAGGCTAGTGATTTTACTTCTAGTACTGGGCTTTTCGTTACTAGTAAATTCCGTGGAAGTAGTAAGGGGTTCTGCTGTACACTGAAATTTAAGTTTTTTTTTTTGTAAAAATTATTAAGATAAATTGAAATATGTATGAAAAAAATGAAACTCGAGGCGAGTTGCCTAAACAAGTACAGCTGTGTAATAAATGATAAGACTGAGGGCGACAATTTACTTATTTGCTATAAATAACAGTTATTGTGCACTTTATGCCGCACACACATGGTCAATCTAAAAAAAAAAGGATTCTGATTCTTCGTGTGTGTTCGGCTTGACATATGCCACTAAACTTATTTCTCTAATCTTGAGTCCGTTATATGAACGAATTTAATAGTATTTTCGGCTAGACTATTTCTTTTGTAATGGCATTGTAACCATGCACTACCTCAACTCATAATATCATAAGTGAATACCATTGTGCAGTACTCAAGTATCATTTCATTCATTCATATAAAATGCATGTCATGTCATCTGAAACCATTCGCGACATTAGACCCTTGCATTTTACTATGATATGAAGATACACATGTAGTTGAGTATGTGCACAGTGAGTTCATTTACTTATGATATTCGAGTTTGACCTAATTATAATTAGGTATTCGATAATTATCGAACTATGAGTAATAATCAATAGCATTATTACTCATTATAGAATTAAGCTAGTGTAAGCAAAATTGTATTGTAAAAATTAGAATTTAAGGTACTATATGGTAGAATAAAGAACACTGTAAAGTCAAACATCAAGGTGTATATTATGGTAAGAGGTGCATCGCTAGACGAGCACTAAAAACATTTAACCATCATTTCAAACCTACGCTCTGTACGAGAGCACGTAGATTGAGATGGGTCGAGTGGCCCTAAGGGGGCTTTGACCACACTAATCTTTTACTTTCTATTCAGATATCATCATCGAAAGGACAACTCCCTTGGTCATCATTTTTGACGACCAATGTTACACGTTATCCATTACACTTTAGTATAACTATCTAAATTTAAATTTAACTACTTAATTTTAGATAACAATTTTAATTTATTATTATGACGTTTTAGAATCAGATTCATTTTCATTCATTCATTTATCTTCCTTGTTCAGTCGTACAGAATTAGAAGTCCTCCATCTTTCATGAACCTCTTATACAATTTCCTTCGTTGTTTCTGTACTAGTTTCCGGAAATATAATCATAATGATAATGATGCATTTAGATGATAAATATAGTATTAACACGGCCGAATTAACTAAAATGTTTGCATTTAATTTCTCTAAAGTATACAATGATAAATAAATATCGTCCTCTGATGCTTGTAGTTGATGTTATAATTAAAAAAATTTAACAGCTGCTCCTAACTACAAATTTATTTTTTATCGCATATACGTATTTCGGGAGCAATGTGCTCCCTTCTTCAGTCCGTTAGCTATTGATACATTGGCAATTGTACAGGTGTATATATTTCGAAAACATTTTTTTTTTAAAACTACTCAGAAACCCCAGGTAGGTTCATAAAAGAAAAAAGAAAGAAAAAACAAAACACGGCAATTCAGGTAAAAGGGTTAATTGGAGTAAGGTTTCTTTTTTGCCAGCTCTCTAATTAATTTGGTTGGGCAATTTCCTTCGTCTATGTTGAGCAATGTCTCCGGGTTTCGTCGCAATATTTCGAGGCTCTCCCAAGCATCCAAAGTGTGGGGTCTCTTGACGTGTCGTATCAGCTCCAGATTATCGCTAGATATTGTATGTTTCTCCTCAATGATATGTTTAGCTATGGATCATCTGATTGTGTTGGTTACTCTTTTTTGTCCACTTGCTGCCTCCCTTAAGTGCTCGTTAAATCTCGTTTTGATAAGCCGCTTCGTCTGACCAATGTATTGCTTCCCGCAGTCGCCGCACGATACCGCATATATACCGCTCTTTTCCTCCTTCGTTAGTCGGTCCTTCTCGCTGCCTAGTTGACTTTTCAGCGTGCTTCCTCGGGTTGATCCTACGATGTTGATGTCGAATTTCCTCATAAATGTCCTGATCTTGTAGAAATTTTTGGCCATCGGTATGCTAATCCATCTCATTTCGTCTTTCGCTTGATCGTATAATGTAGTGCGTTCGCTCCTCCATATTTGCTGCTGTTTATTCGCCATAAGCTTCTTGATTATTTCTGTGTTGTATCCGTTTTTTGTCGCTGTGTCAAGGATATATTCCTTTTCCTTATCGAAACCGTTTTTTGATAGCGGGTAAGTATAAAGCCTGTGGATCATCGAAAGGAAGAGATAAGAAGCGGTATATCCAGAATAATTAAGAAAACCGGCAAAGAGATCGCGTCGATAGATAAACAAACCGTACATCAACTCAAGGAAAAGCCAGTTTACTACCTTAAAGCCGACAAGGGGAATAACGTTGTTATCATGGATAAATCTCAGTACGATCAGGCAGTAGCGGCTAAATTATCGAATGGAAGTTTCTACGAACTGCGAAAAGACCCCCTCCCGGATTCAATAAAACGAGTGGATCGAGCACTTAGGGAAGCCAATACGACATTCGCGGACATAACGAAGCTGAAGATGCCTAACCCATCATTGCCAAGGATTCGATGTCAACCCAAGATTCATAAGGAAGGAGAGGAGATGCGAGAAATTATTGCCGACTCGAACTCCCCGACCTACAATGTGGCGAAATGGCTGGCAAGCGAGTTAATGGACATCGGCGACCCATATAGTAGGTATGCTGTGAGAAACACAATCGAACTCACAAGGAAGCTGCAAGACAGACGCATCGCCAACGACGAGGTACTAATCTCCTTCGACGTGAAGTCACTGTTTCCGAACACACCAGTCAAACAAGCGAACTACCAGCTCGAAGTTTGGCTGAATAAGTTCGGGAATACAACCGAATGGAGAAGGAAGGTTAAAGTATACACCAACCTCGCACACTTGTGTATGGCGGAGAATTACTTTGTATCGCGAGGCAAATTTTACGAAACAACATCCGGCGTTTCGATGGGTAACCCAATGTCAAAACTGTTGGCCGAAATATTCATGGCTCATATTGAGTCGCTGATCGAAGAAAAAGGTTTAATGCCGAGACTGTGGATACGATACGTGGATGACGTCCTTGCGATAGTCCGGAAGGAGGATGCCATAAACATACTGCAGGACATCAACAAGATCCACCCAAAAATACAATTTAGCATGGAGATGGAACAACAAGGCTCACTACCATTTCTGGACGTACGGATCATCAATAATACAGGTAAGCTCGAATTCGAAGTCTATATAACGCACTACATTATACGATCAAGCGAAAGACGAAATGATATGGATTAGCATACCGATGGCCAAAAATTTCTACAAGATCAGGACATTTATGAGGAAATTCGACATCAACATCGTAGGATCAACCCGAGAAAGCACGCTGAAAAGTCAACTAGGCAGCGAGAAGGACCGACTAACGAAGGAGGAAAAGAGCGGTATATATGCGGTATCGTGCGGCGACTGCTAAGTAACTGCTCTATATGTAGTCTGGCTGGTCGAGCGGTTAGTGCGCGCACCTTCGGTGCACAGGGTCATGAGTTCAAATCTCACCGTGTTCCATGGTGTTTTTCGAACTCACGAGCTTGTGACGGACTATGATCTCACTCAGATGTTAAACGAGTACCCATTTATGGGGATAAATAACACTGCTGAGCGTGATGCTGATCTCATTACCTCAACAAAAAGCAGATAAGATCTTGGAAATAGGATGTCACTAACACATCCTGCGGCCTTAGTCCAATGTTGGATTGTCGCGCCTGTTATTTATTTATTTAACTGCTCTATAACTTCGTGACACATAACTTTCTCCGTAGAACGCGCATTTACACCGATATTTAGCTCGGAAGATGACTAAAATTACAAAGAATTTTCTTGTTCTTCTTATCGACACTTATCTTACCGTCCGCCATACAGCGGAAAATATCGGAAACACAAAAGTTCTCCCTATGAGAACGGATAGCAGAATAAGCCAAATTTTATTACCTTTAAACGTGCAGTGGAAGACTTACTTGTAGGAAGCACCGAAGCACCTTTTAGAAATTACGAACAAAAATATGGAAAAAGTCCGAAAATGTTGAAGTTTTTTGCGGGTCACGGGGTTAGCACAGGTTTTTGAAGTTGCAAACTTGGTGGTACACTTCTGGTATCTATCCTAATAGGTGTGTTTTTTGGCTATCCCGTGCAGGTTTGGGTAACGAAACTTCATATAAAAAAATGACAGGTGGATCAGCTGGCATTTTTTTATATGGAGTTTCGTTACCCAAACATACACGGGATAATCAAAAAAACACACCTAATAGCGACTTTTTTTTCGTATCGCGGGTAAATCTGACTCGAAAAAAACGATCGCGGGTAACATCCCGGTTAAAGGTCTGGATAGACATCGGGCGGAATGAAAATGAAATTTTTGTCCGCTGCGATTTTCTCAATGAAAATGCATGCTTACTGTCGTGGAACATGTCGGAAATGATGGGGAATTCCATAAGCTACAATCCGAATACGGTTCCAAAATTGTTCTCGGCCATTTTATGTATTATTTTTCGATTCCCCGGTCATTTCACCGTGGAAAATATCTAATGACCGGGGAATCGAAAAATAATACATAAAACGGCCGAGAAAAATGTTGGAACCGTATTCGGATTGTAGCTTATGGAATTCCCCATCATTTACGACATGTTCCACCACAGTAAGCATGCATTTTCATTGAAAAAATCGCAGCGGACAAAAATTTCATTTTCATTCCGCCCGAGGCTTTAAAGGCCTGGATAGACCTCGGGCGGAATGAGAATGAAATTTTAGTCCGCTGCGATTTTCTCAATGAAAATGCATACACACTGTCGTGGAATATGTGGTAAATGCTGGGGAATTCCATAAACTAAAATCCGCGAATGGTTTCACAATTTGTCTCTGCCATTTTATGTGTTATTTTTCGATTCCCCGGTCATTAGATAATTTCCACGATGAACTCGTCGTGGACAGTGAATCGGTTTGACGTTTGCAAAACTCACCACGCCCGACGGAGAATATGCTACAGAGTCGACTCATTTTCACGTTGAAAATGCATTCGGACAAGGAGGAAATTATTTTTTTTAGTTATTTTTAAGATGATTTAGGACGTAAAACGCCTTTGTAGCAATTTTCAAAGCTAAAATTTTAAATTCACCACGGTTTTTATGCCGGTTCATTACCGTTTCATTTTCATTCTACTCTCTCTACTCTATCCGGGGCTTAAGACCAAACAGCTGACATTTGACAGTTTTTTCCAAAGCCATCTTTATACTTATCTAGTGAAGGTGGCTTTGGTTTTTGCGCATCTTTGACTCACCTTCGTCGGCTTATTTTTTAGATGTGGTGGATTTTATCTAAGAGCAGGTATGATGATGGTTGATATACATATGGTTGAATTACATATACCCCGTCAGCATCAGCATCGGCAGAGGCATCGGCATCAGCAGAAAAATTTCAATTTAGAACACAAGCATTTGCCTTTGATGACCCATGGTTGAATTAGGTTGGATGCGTCAGCACACTGCCATCTAGATAGACAGGCCGAACTGCAGAAATTTGTTCGTCTACAAGTGGACAAAGTGCGTTCGTGACCAGTGACAGTTGACATTTGTAAAGCCCACAACCTCGAGTGCTTCTGAACCCAAAAGTTTAAATATGCCGAGCGTTTATTACGAAACAAAGGTTATGGTTTGCTTTAATGTGTTTTTGATGTGCAAGTGGTAAAATAGTATACATTAACATCGTACTTACCATATTTATCTCAAAAATCAACGCACTGGCATGTGTATATCATAGCAAGTCACACGAAATGACAGGCTGACAGCCACTGATATTTGGATTGTGGACAATTTGTGGATTGTGTTTTCGAAATATATACACCTGTACAATTGCCAATGTATCAATAGCTAACGCACTGAAGAAGGGAGCACATTGCTCCCGAAATACGTATATGCGATAAAAAATAAATTTGTAGTTAGGAGCAGCTGTTAAATTTTTTTAATTATACAATGATAATTAAAACACCTGATTCGCCTTCACACAGTAATGTTTTTAATATTTCTAGCTTCTCGATTGATCCCAACTTCCTTTTGGATAAGTTGTCGGAATTACATGAAACTACTCGTAAAAGCCCTGGCCCGGATGGAATTCCTTCACTATTCCCAAAAAACCTGTGCTTATGCTCTTGCCTATCCTCTGTCGATTTTATCTAACAAATCACTATCCTCTGAAGTTTTCCCTTCTATTTGGAAAAATAGTTTTGTTATTCCCATATTTAAAAAGGGAGAAAAATCAGACGTGATAAACTATATCGCCTAGTTCGCATTTTATCTAGTACGAGTAATACCGAAGGTATTCGAAAGTCTTATGACTGATTTGCTCACGCCATTAGACCATCAATAATAATTGAACAGCAGCATGGTTTTTGTTCTGGGAGATCAACCTCTACTAAAAGTACTTTTTTTTTAGTCATCCCGTGTAGTTTTCGGTAACGAACTCCATATAAAAAATGCCAGCTGACCCATGAAGTTTCGTTACCCAAACCTACACAGGATAACCAAAAAACGCACTTTAATATGATTACGTATCACAAGTTTATCTGCGAATCTTTTAACAATATCTTACAAGTTCACAGTATTTACACTGATTTTTCAAAAGCATTTGACAGTATAAATTTTGATCATGTAATTAAAAAACTTTAGACAGGCGTACAAACTTATAAATAATGTTAAGAACGGATATCAACCCAGGACAAGCCTATGTAAGGACAAGGATGGTAACATCATCAGCGACATCGAAAGCGTCAACAAACGATGGGCCTCGCATTTTGAAGAGCTCCTCAATGCACCATCAACATCCCCCGCGGAGCCAGCTCTTGAACAGTTAGCCGAACCAGGCCCTCCCGTTCTACCCCCAACAGTAGAGGAGGTGAGTCTTGCCATACAGTCGCTTCAAAATAATAAAGCGCCCGGCGCTGACGAGATCCCAGCAGAACTGCTGAAGCATGGTGGAACGTGCCTGACCAACGCTATACATGTGATACTGCTGAAAATATGGAACGACGAGGAAATCCCCGAAGATTGGCGCAAAAGCATAATCTGTCCAATCCACAAAAAGGGTGACAAGCTGAAGTGTGAGAATTACAGGGGCATATCATTAGTTTGTACGGCCTATAAGGTATTATCTAAAATTCTTGAAAAGAGAATTAATCCGTACGCAGAGCGAATCATTGGCGAGTATCAAGGCGGCTTCAGACCTGGTCGCTCAACGACCGATCAGCTTTTCACAGTGAGGCTACTACTCCAAAAGTGCTGGGAATATAACATCGACGCACTGGCGGATCCACGGGGGGGAGGGTTTAGGGGTCAGAACCCCCCCCCCCCCCCCATACGATATGTTGGAAAATTTTTCTAAACTTCAAAGTTTGCGTTTTTATAAACTTAAACTTTTGAATATACATTCAGAAGATTACAATTAATTTGCGATCAGACTCATAATTTTCCAGATATTTAAAAAAAAAACACTGAATTTTCACCCCTTTGGCACCTCCTCCCCTTAACCCATGGTGAAAATTAGTGCAACCATTTATTGCGTATATTTATATATGAATAGGTTACATATCCATTTCCTCCTCATATTTAAAGTGCCTTTTATTTATTTTAATTTAAAGTGTTGCTATAATAAATCTTCTTTCGAGGAGATAGTTTTAAGGATCCGGAATTAGTCAAAAAGTCGTCGTTGCACATTGTAAAGGTACGTTGTGCTCGACACGACTGCATCGGCTCTAGTGTAGTGACAGCGACTCGCTCATTTCATATTTTTATATATCATTTTTCTCTCATTCTGAAAACGAGTTTTTATATGAAATGAGCGAGTCGCTGTCGTGTGATAGTGAAAAAGCAATAAGTGTTGCATTTAGTACAGTTGGTTATTTGTGACGTAGAAGCAATAGTGAAGTTAGTTATTTGTGGCGGTTAATTAGCAAACTGGTAAGTACTTTAATGACATTTACATACATAGATAAATAATGAATAATTTAATCGGTATTTGTTTGTGATTCGTAATTAAACTACTCCGCAAACAATACAATTTATGTGATTGTTTTAAGCATTGAACAAATTCGAGCGCTCAAGCGATTGCAATGAAATCAAATATGTAGTCCTTTCGTATAAAAGTTTCTCGAAGACTGATGCCTTTCTTTTATTGTCATCATAATCCCTATAGGGGGATTTATGCTCACGTAGTAAACGTCGAATATGTCGTAATGTTGAAAACTTCTATAATTTTTCTATGGAAATAACAGATATTGTTGACGAATAGAACGTTTACGATGGATACGAGAGCGAGCATGGACTCCTCAATGGGTGAGGTTCTGAAACACACCGTTCCTCTACCGGTTCGCGCAACGTTCCCTTTAATTTCAAATCAACCGGCCGTTATCAACAGATCCCCTAAGCGCCACCTTGCGAAGTATACCTTGATTCATTGAAAGAAATCTACAATGTGCCGTTGAACCGTGCATTTTCGATCTCATTTATTCATTAAACAATTTATACTCAAACTAAAGTTTATCTGCATCTCGTTTGAAACTGGAAGTTTTAATTTTCGAACCAAATGTATCAGCTGTGATGTGTCAATTGTCACAATTGTCACTTTCCGAGGGGTGGCGATGGGAACACCAAGTCTGATCCGGATCTATGCGTTTACAGGACAAAACAGGGAACGGTTCGGAAAACGCGGCATGGTATGGGAACGTTGTGTTTCAGAACCTTACCCAATAATGTTCAAGTTTTTATCTCTTTTTATTGCAATCAGAAAACTTTTTTTTTGAATTTGGTTTCTGGTTATTGTCTATATGTATTTTTTTGGTTATTGTTTCACTACAGTTACAGTCACTATAAGTTTATAAAATGAAGCGAACGTTACATTCGTATTTTCAATCTGAAAAGAAAAGTAAACGATTCTCGGTGAGTCTAATACCTAAGACAGACTAAACACAAACTCACATTAGAATATTTTGTTTTAATTAGGAATCAACGGAAACCCCCAAGGATGATCAAATCGATTCATCTAGTGCGTCAGCTAAAATTTGCTTACCAAGTACATCGACTCAAATCAGTTTACCGAGTACGGATCACATCAGCACACCCAGTGTGTCGTCACCAGAACAGGGCATCTCTAATCCCTTTTTTATGGAAAACGACATTAGTACTGCGGCAAATAAAGGAAACAAGTCGGAAGTAGCATCATCGGACATATTACAGGTTGTCGATGGAACATGGGTTCCTCCAAAGGATTTCAATTTTCCTCGTTCTGGAAAGAGAAATTTGCGTTTCCAAGGGTCATGGCTTACTGAATTTAAATGGCTGGCGTATTCATCGAAAGTTGACGGTGCATTTTGCAAATATTGCATTGCATTCGGCATGAAGTCCGGTGGTAGAGGAAATATACGTCTAGGGAAGTTGATAGCAGTTCCGTTTAATAATTGGAAGGATGCACTGGAAAGGTTTCGAGAGCACACTAAATTAGAATACCACCAAAAAGCCGTTACGGGCGTTGAAAGCTTACGCGATATTCAAGCCGGCAAATTGGTACCGATCGATTTTCAAATTGACGCTCAACGGGCAGCATATGCTAAGGAATCGCGGTTAAAATTGAAGCCAATTATCGCTACAATTATGTTATGCGGACGGCAAGGTATAGCTCTGCGAGGCCATAGGGACGATGGGTCCTTAATTCATGATGAGGAAGCAGAATCCTCGGAAAAATATAAATTAAGGAATGAAGGGAATTTCCGAGCCATTTTACGTTATCGAGCCGACGGAGATGAAGCTTTGCGCAATCAATTGCAATCTGCCCCCAAAAATGCTGCCTATCTTAGCAAAACAGTGCAAAGTGAGGTTATCGACATTTGCCACCTCCTAATAACTAGAAAACTAGTGGACAAAATTAATGCCTCAAAAGCTTTTTCCATCTTAGCTGATGAGACAACAGATATTGCAGGTGTTGAGCAATTTTCCCTATGCGTCAGATACCTCGACAGCTCTTTCAATGTCTGTGAAGACTTCCTTAGTTTTGTTGCTGTACATGACGTAAGTGGTAAAGGATTAGCCGAATCAATCAAACAGTATTTGAATGGAATCGGCCTGGATTGCTCCTATATGTACGGCCAGGGATACGATGGTGCCCGCGCCATGAGCGGAGAATTTAACGGAGCACAGGCTCATGTTCGAAGAACATACCCTCTGGCTCTATACGTACATTGTGCGGCACACAGTTTCAATTTGGCCGTGAACGCTGCATGTGAGATATCTGGAATAAAAAATGCGTTAGGAGTAATTGCAACCGTGCAAAATTTCTTTCATTATCCGAAGAGGTTAAACTTGCTAAAAGCTGCAATATTGAAATTGGGTAATGAAACTAAAAAACAAAGGCTTCAGTCGGTATGCCCGACAAGATGGGCAGAACGACACGAAGCTGTGTCTACATTTGTTCAGCTTCAACCAGCTGTCATTGATGCTCTTGAAGAGCTAAAGGATTCGCGCGATCAAAGCTTTTGTCGGCAATTTGTAATGCCGAATTTCAAATTGCTTGCGCAATTATGAAATCCGTACACTTAATAGTCTTGCCTCTCAGTCGGCAATTACAAAAAGAGAATATGGATTTAGGGGAAGCAATGAAACTTGCCGACAACGCCTTAAACGAATTCAAGGAAATCCGTCAAAATGCGGCAAAAGAATTCAACAAAATTTTCCTGAATGCAAAAGAAATATGTGGCCAGTACGGAATCGATATGAAAACTCCTCGAGTCTGCAAACGCCAAACAGCTCGATGCAACGTTGACACTGCAAACTTTGAGGATTATTATCGGATTGGGTACTATATCCCTTTTTTGGATACCTATATTTGCCATATTAACGAACGATTTGCAAACCATCGCAACACATTCGAAAATTTCGGAGTGCTTTTATCCAGCATCAACTTTGAGGAAGAAAGTTGTAACAAACTTTACGAATTTTATGAAGCGGCACTGAAATGCACCAAGGATGAATTTACTGCTGAGGTGAAATTGTGGAGGCGGAGAATTGATGGTTTGCCTATTAACAACTCACTTGAGGCATTAAAGGTATTTATCAATTCGTTTCTATATATATCAAATCGCAATGTTTTACCGCGTAACTTACAAATTTTGAATAATTAAAAAAGAGTGTTTTATATTCTTTGTCTCTTGTTTCAATTTCACAGGTGATCAACCACGAAGTGTTCGAAAATGTATTCGTGATTTTAAAAGCCTTAGCAGTGTTACCCGTTTCCACGTCAACACCAGAACGATCTTTTTCAAGTTTGAAACGACTGAAAACATTTTTAAGAAATACAATGGGGCAAAATAGGCTGAATGGTCTCGCTTCATTATACATACATAATGACGTTCCATTACAAGAGGATGAAATTTTAGAAGAGTTTTTCAAAAAACCGAGAAAAATTTGAATTTAATTTTATAAAATATTTTGCTAAATATTATTTATAATTAGAATGTATGGATAAGGAGTGAAGTCACCTTATTTTGTTTTCTTTTTTATTTAATTTCTGCCAAATACCGAATGAATAAACTTATTTACACTTATTTATTTTTTTTTTGTCACAAAGTAAAAGGTAACATTTCGCGCCTGTTATTATTTTTATAAGGTAACATGTTTCTATATGGACAAAAATTGAATTACAAACAAGCAAACAGTAAAAAAGAGCAAGATATCAGCTTAGAAAGCAAGCATTCCACATATAAGTGGTGTCAGTAGTAGTGACGAAAAGTAAACAAATTTCGTTCTACCATCGATCATGAGATTTTAAATGCGAACCCCCCCCTTGACAAAATCCTGGATCCGCCACTGCATCGACGTATACCAAATCTTTGTCGACTTCAAGCAGGCATACGACAGTATCGATCGAAGTGTACTGTACAACATTATGCTGAATTTTGGTATACCGGCAAAGTTAGTGCGACTCACAAGGATGACGATGACTAATACCGTCTCGCAGGTCAGAGTGCAGAATCGACTCACTGACCTATTTGAAACTCGTACTGGACTCAAGCAGGGCGACGGGCTGGCGCCGACGCTCTTCAACCTTGCTTTGGAGTATGTAATTCGAGCCATGAATATGGACAGCAGCGGAACGCTACTCATCAAGTCGACTCAATTAGTAGCGTACGCCGACGATATCAACATCATGTCTCGAAGGTTGGGAGATGCAGAAAGCCTCCTGCATAACCTCAATAACGCCGCAAAGGAAGTTGGACTACATATCAACGAAAGCAAAACAAAGGCCATGATGCAATCGAAAACAAGGACGCCAGCAAATTCAAGCATCACAGTGGGGGACCTTAATATCGAGTATGTAGACAACTTCAACTATCTGGGTTGTAACTTATCAAAGGACGCCAACGAAACCGACGAAATTAAGCGACGGACATATTTCTCGGTCCTCCCTATAATTAATTCGAAACTTGCGCACAGGAACACGAAGCTCCGCGTGTACAAAACGATCATCCGACCCGTGCTATGTTATGGCTGCGAAACATGGACCCTCACCCAAGCCTCCGAAATTTTGCTAGACCGATTCGAACGAAAGGGCCTTCGGCGAATTTTCGGGGCCGTTCGCGAGCGAGACCAATGGCGTATCCGGTACAACCATGAGTTGTATCAATTGTACGGTGAGCTGGAAGTATCGAAAATCGTGAAGCTTCAACGTCTGCAATGGGCGGGGCATGTACAACGGATGGACGACAATCGCATGCCAAAGAAAGTTATGAATGCACAACGAATTGACGGAGCGAGGTTGCGTGGACGACCGAGTGCTCGCTGGGAGAACTCCGTAGGTGAAGACGCCCACCAGCTGCTGGGCTTCCGAAACTGGATGACAAGGTCACGTAACCGCGACAATTGGAGGTCAACGATTCAGGCGGCCAAGGCCCGACGTCGGGCTATCGTGCCACATTGATGATGATGAATTAAAAAACTTATGAATTTTGGATTTGATGGTTTCTTGAAATCGTGACTATATTCGTGGCCGATCTTTAATAGTTAATCTTCAAAACAATTACTCTCATCCCTTTTTCCCAACTTCAGGTTCGCATCTTGGGCCGCTCTTGTTTCTCATTTTTATTGATGACCTTAACTTAGTTTTCAAGGGAGTTGATTGTAAGATGTACAAATCTATTTCCAATCAAGACGACTTTGATCCTAGAATCGAGTTTGCCTAATTTTCAATCATACTGTGAAGATAATCAGTTATCGATCAATGTAGAGAAGTGTGAATACATAGTTTTCAATAGAACAAATCTAAATTATATGGAAACAAGTCGCTACAGTTCAAGATTTGGGTATTACATTAGACTCATCGCTTCAATTTTCTGCTCACATTTGTAATATTACTGAAAAAGCAATGCGAATGTTGGGTTTTATAATGAGGATCACAACACATTTCTATAATATTAATGTTCTGAAAATGTAATATTAGTTAGAAGCAAATTGGAATAGATAGCTGTGTTGTGGAGTTCTCAAACATACAATGATTTTATTAAGAAAGTGCAGCGGAAATTCTTCAAATATTTAACGTATAAACTCCATATCAGGCGTGATCAAATTTACAATGCAAATATATTGAGCCTTATTCATACTATGGGACTCAAATTGATATATTTAACACTAATACTAGTTGATTGATAAAGTTTATGAACATTTAGTTATACATAAAAAACCTAACTTTCAAAAATCTTTGTTCAAAAATAATTAGAGTTACAGAATTAATATTAAACTATTTTAATGATTTAAAAATATATATATGTATATACATTTTTTTTGTACTATCATTATTGTATGTATAAAGGACGTAAGTCCGTATAAATAAATACTATCTACTATCAAAAACAACAAAGTTGTAAAAGTTACCCCGCCAAAGAAAAATTAATCTGCCGCAAAAAGAATACATATCACTCCAATCCGCTGCTCATATCTAATTTTGTTTGTTGGATGTACTTTTGTTTTAGGTGTAAATGCTGGAGAAGTTTAAATGTATAGGACTACTTCTTAAAGTAATTTGGAGGGAGCCGTCAAAGTGGCACTGAATAAAATGTTAAAGCTCCCACCAAATTATTTTAAGAAGTAGTCCTGTACATTTAAACTTCTCCAGCATTTACACCTAAAACATAAGTACATCCAGCAAACAAAATTAGATATGAGCAGCGGATTGGAGTTATATGTATTCTTTTTGCGGCAGATTAATTTTTCTTTGGCGGGGTAACTTTTACAACTTTGTTGTTTTTGGTCAGATATCATATATTTTTGCATACTTAAATAGCCAACTAATATTTTTGTTTTGGGAAAAGTTTCAATAGGTTTTTGTTCAGCATATTCCATAAATTTAATATCATAAGTTATATTCACAGGGTCTTCTTTAAAATAAATAGATACTGCAAAAGCAATTGCAAATACGCCACAAATGGCTGTTGCTGAGCTTTTTTAAAAATAATTTTGGGATGAAATGGGTACAGTTTATTAATATGTATTTTGTGCAAAATAGATTTGTGTTATCTTTGTGTTATGGCTCTGCTAACATTCTGTTAGTAATCTGTTAATTTTTTGTTAACTCTGTTAATGCTCTATTAACGTTCTCTTAACAATCTATTATCTTTTCGTTAATGCTCTGTTAACGTTCTGTTAATGTTCTCTTAATTCTCTTTAATCATTCGGCTAACGCTCTGTAAACGGTATGTTACCTTTCTTTTATTACTCGATTTACGTTCTGTTAACGTTCTGTTAAGGCTCTGTTAATTTTCTGTTAACACTCTGTTAACGATCTGCTAACGCTCTGTTGTTGCCTTACCAACGCTTTATTAACGTTCTGTTACTGATCTGTCTTAATGCCCCCTGACCCAGTGTCCCAATGTCACATTGTCCCAATGTCACAGTGTCCCAATGTTCCAATGTCCTAATGCCCTAATGCCCTAAGGTCCATTGTCACAGTGTCCTCATGTCCCAATGTTCTAATATCCCAGTGTCCCAATATCCTAATGTGCCAATGTCCCAATATCCTGATGTCCCAGTGTCCCAATTTAGGTCCTATTGTCCCAATGTGCAAATATCACAGTGCCTCAATGGTTTAATGTCCGAATGTCCCACTACCCTAGTGTCCCAATGTCCCAGTATCGGAATATCCCAATGTCCCAGTCTCCCACCTAATGTCCTAATATCCCAATGTCTAACTGTCCTAATGTCCCAAGGCCCTAATGCCCCAATTTCCTAATATCCCAGTACCCCAATGTCCCAAATGTCCCAGTATCCTAATGTGATAATATCCCAATGGCCCAATGTCCTAATGTACCAGTGGTCAGTGTCCCAATGTCGCAGTATACCAAGTGTCCCAAGGTCCCAATAGCCTAATGTCCTAATATCCCAGTGCCCCAATGTCCCTGTATCTCACTGCCCTAATGTCCCAGTATCCCAATGTTCCAATATCCCAATGTGCCAATATCCCAATGTTACAATGTCCCAATGTTCTAATATCCCGATGTCCCAGTGCCCCAATGTTCCCACGTCCCAGTTTCCCCAGTGTACCTAATGTGTTGATGTCCTAATATCCCAATGTCCTAATGACCCATGACCCTAATGTTCACATGTTCTTATATCCCAGTGCCCCTATGTGCGAATATCCCGATGTCCCAATGTCACAACATTCCGATGTCTCAGTGGTCCAATGCCCCTATGTACCAGTGTCCCAATGTCCGATTGTCCCAAGGTCATAATGTCCCAATGTCCTAATATCCCAGTGTCCTAATGTCCCAGTCTCCCAGTGTCCTAATGTCCGAATATCCTAATGTCCCAAGGTCCCAATGTCCCATTGTCCCAATATCCAGATGTCCCAATGCCCCAATATCCCGATGTCCCAATGCCCCAATATGCCGATGTCCCCACGTCCCTGTTTCCCCATTGTGCCTAATGCCCCAATGTCCTAATGTCCCAAGACCCTAATGTCCCCATTTCCTAATATCCCACTACCCCAAGATCCTAGTCTCCCAGTCTCCCGGTGTCCCAATATCCAAATGTCCCAATGCCGCAGTGTGTTTTAAAAAATGGTCAATGCGATGAGCCGATAGACGCAATTGTTGGAAATCTTTTGTTAACTTTACCTATTAATTTACCGTTATTCCATCCACTTATCTAAATGGAAGACATTGATTCTTTAGAAGGACCACCAGAGGATCATTCGTTCCAAATTTCATAAAAATCCCATCACGAAGAGAGACAGTAGAAGCAAGTCTTTCTGCAACTGTAGACTTCATTCTGAAATTGGGTTACTCGCTTAAGTCTGTGAGGGTGAAAATTTCACCGTTTATTGCATATATCTTACCCGTTATTGTGCCGATCGAAGATTTTATTTGGAAAGGCACTAGAACAGGATATGTGGAAAATTTTGGTAAAAAAAAATTTTTGGGGGCTGTTGCCTGGAAGGCTGTAGCCTGGTCAAACAAAAAAGCAAGTTGTCTCCGGTAATCATAGACTTGTTCGCTTTCGTTTTTCTTTTTCCTTTGGCGGGCGAGACGCTCTCGCGTCTCTTGATTTACCAAACCGCTTCCTCCTCTTCCAGCGGCGAATTATGAAATTGTGTCATTAGGTAACGAGCCTCATGTGAAGTGATATATGCCCTAAATTGTTTCATTCAGCCGCGGCCGCCTTAGATCGTTTATTTTATACCCTTCGCTTATTAAGCGTAAAGAGTATATAAACTATGTCATGAAGTTTGTAACGCATTGAAGGAAGCATCTCCGACCATACAAAATATGTATATACATATATGTATGATCAGCGTGACGAGCTGAGTCGATTGGACGATGTCTGTCCGTCTGTCTGTCTGTTGCGACGCGTTTTGCTCGGCAAGTTTAAAAGCTATGGAGCTGAAATTTTGCACACATGCTTCTTTTTGTTGCAGGCAGTTTGTATGTTTGAATCGCTAAAATCCGACAAGGGGGTCGTGGGACTGCCATACAAACCTACCCCCCAAATTTAGATTCTTCTTAGAAAAACTTTTTTATTTATGCATCCCTTTCAATCAAATTTCACACAAATGTGTTTTAATTGGTAACACACAACATATGTAAAAATCCACCAAATCGGACAATGGGCTCGTGGCGCTGCCATACACACCTAGTCCCCCAAATTATGTTCTTCTAAGAAAAACTTTTATATTTTCTCATCGATTTGAATTAAATTTCGCACAAATATGTTTCTAGTAATACCACAAGCCATATGTAAAAATGGACCAAAGCGGACCATGGGGTCATGGGGCTGTCATAGAAACTTAGCTCCCCAAATTAAGTTCTTCTAAGAAATTTTTTTTATTTATAAACCAATTTCAACCAAACTTCACACAAATGTGTTTATATTGATGACTCAAAACATATTTATAAATACATGGAGTCGGACCATGTGGTCATGGGGCTACCATACAAACCCAGCCCCCCAAATCAAATTATTCTAAGAAAAACGTTTTTATTTGCACACCAATTTCAATCAATCCTCAGACAATTATATTCCTATTGATACCACATAACAAACGAGAAAATAAATGAAATCGGACTATGGGGTCGTGGGGCTGCCATACAAACTTGACCCCAAAAAAATTAGGTTCTTCTAAAAAATACTTTTCTGTTTGGACACAAATTTCAACTAAACCTCATGCAAATGTATTTTTATTGATGGTACAAAACATATGCAAAAATGAATTACATATATCGGACCATGGGGTCATCATCATCAATGTGGCACGATAGCCCGACGTCGGGCCTTAGCCGCCTGAATCGTTGACCTCCAATTGTCGCGGTTACGTGACCTTGTCCTCCAGTTTCGGAAGCCCAGCAGCTGGTGGGCGTCTTCACCTACGGAGTTCTCCCAGCGAGCTCTCGGTCGTCCACGCAACCTCGCTCCGTCAATTCGTTGTGCGTTCATAACTTTCTTTGGCATGCGATTGTCGTCCATCCGTTGTACATGCCCCGCCCATTGCTGACGTTGAAGCTTCACGATGTTCGATACTTCCAGCTCATCGTACAATTGATACAACTCATGGTTGTATCGGATACGCCATTGGTCTCGCTCGCGAACGGCCCCGAAAATTCGCCGAAGGACCTTTCGTTCGAATCGGTCTAGCAAAATTTCGGAGGCTTGGGTAAGGGTCCATGTTTCGCAGCCATAACATAGCACTGGTCGGATGATCGTTTTGTACACGCGGAGCTTCGTGTTCCTGTGCGCAAGTTTCGAATTGATTATAGGGAGGACCGAGAAATATGTCTTATTGGCTAGTTGTATCCGTCGCTTAATTTCGTCGGTTTCGTTGGCGTCCTTTGATAAGTTACAACCCAGATAGTTGAAGTTGTCTACATACTCGATATTAAGGTCCCCCACTGTGATGCTTGAATTTGCTGGCGTCCTTGTTTTCGATTGCATCATGGCCTTTGTTTTGCTTTCGTTGATATGTAGTCCAACTTCCTTTGCGGCGTTATTGAGGTTGTGCAGGAGGCTTTCTGCATCACCCAACCTTCGAGACATGATGTTGATGGGGTCATGGGGCTGGCATATAAACCCAACGCCCAAATTAGGTTCTTCGAAGAAAACCTTTTTTATTTGTCCACCAATTTGAACCAAATGTGTTTTAATTGATGCCACAAACATACGAACAAATTGATGGGAAGGCCACAGGGCTGCCGTACAACCCCCTTCCCCCTCTTTTTGGTTCTTATAAGAAACCCCCGCTTCGCCCAATAAAACTTTTAGCCCGAGGGGAGCGAAGGGTATCCAAATTTCGGCCGCGCCCGAAATTAGCCTCGGTCTCGGTTAGTTATAGTCCAATAAAACGATTCTATAAGGGCGGGTAGATGTAGAAAAATAATAAAACAAGCTGAGTGTGAGGTAGAAACGATTATTTTTTATTTTATTTCAAAAACCCATATATGCCATTATGTATGGAATATAACATCATTCAAATGTCCGCCACGGCTTGTCACGATGGCACGGATCCGAGTGGTCCAATTTTCAATGACTCTGCCGCATAGATCCTGCTGAATTTGAGCGAGGGGTTGGTTGATATTGACTTTAAGGGCATCGGTCGATTGCAGCTTATTGGTTTAACCCTGCGACTTCAGGAAACCTCCAGGAAAAAGTCTAGCGGGGTCAAATTGCACGATCTTGGTCGCCAATTCATGTAAAATAGGCGTAAAGGTCGCAAAATTTCCACTAACGAACATCATATATAAAAATGGATGTGTATTTGTGTCTGTTGCCAGTAAACGTCTAAACCACTGGACCGATTTGGATGATTCTTTTTTTGTTATATCCGTCTTACGTTGGAGAAAGTTTATGAACAAATTTTTTTTTTGAAAATCGCAAAGAAAGTGGTGGTAAATATCGAAATTTCATTTTGTGTGAGAGTAATTGATTAAACCTACTCGATTCAAACGCTTTAAATTTTTATACGTGTACTAAATGAAATCGAACCGGCATAAGGATATGATCTTTTCGAAACAGATGGAACGATTTTTTTGAAATTTTGTATATATCCTTGCTAGGTATGGTAATCGGTCGTAAACTTTTCATCCTAGCAAGGATATATACAAAATTTCTAATCGGTCCAGGAGTGTCGAAAAGATCATATCCTTAGCCGGTTCGGTTTCATTTAGTACACGTATAAAAATTTAAAACGTATGAATCGAGTAGGTTTAAT
This sequence comes from Microchrysa polita, assembly GCA_949715475.1. Taxonomy (NCBI): domain Eukaryota; kingdom Metazoa; phylum Arthropoda; class Insecta; order Diptera; family Stratiomyidae; genus Microchrysa; species Microchrysa polita. Next base: position 112,718,721 of record OX454416.1, on the reverse strand, counting down.
CCCTTACTGTACAAAATAATAAAATAACGATAAAACGAAGAGGAGGGCACTTCGGGGCATGAAATATAGTTTACGACCGATCAGGTACCATACCTAGCAAGGATATATACAAAATCGGTCCAGCCGTTTCGAAAAGATCATATCCTTAAACCGGTTCGATTTCATTTAGTCCACGTATAAAAATTTAAAGCGTATGAATCGAGTAGGTTTAATCATTTACTGTACAAAATAGTAAAATAACGATTAAAAGAAGAGGAGGGCACTTCGGGGCATGAAATATAGTTTACGACCGATTACCATACCTAGCAAGGATATACACAAAATTTCATAAAAATCGGTCCAGCCGTTTCGAAAAGATCATATCCTTAAGCCGGTTCGATTTCATTTAGTACACGTAAAGCAATAAAACAAAGAAAGAATCATCCAAATCGGTCCAGTGGTTTAGACGTTTACTGGCAACAGACACAAATACACATCCATTTTTATATATATAGATAAGATATTTAGATATACATATATATAGATATATATTATTGATCAGTGTGACGAGAGAAATCGATTCAGCGATGTCCGTCTGTCTATCTGTTTGTCCGTCTGTTGCAACGCAAACTAGTCCCTCAGTTTTGAAACTATCGGCCTGAAATTTTGTACACAAGTTTCCTTTTAGTGTACGCTGTATACATATCAAAACGAATGGAATTGGACCATGGGGTCATGAAAATTAGGTTCTTCTAAAGAAAATCCTTTTTCTTTATGAACCATTCTTATCCAAATTTTAACAAAGTGTGTTCCTAGTGAAGCCTCAAAACATATCTAGGAACGGGTGGAATCGAAACATTACGTCATTGGGCTCCCATACAAAACAATCCCCAGATACTAGGTTCTTGTAAGAAAAACTTTTACTTTTCGAATCTTAACCAAAATTCCAAATGTGTTCCTGGATTAGACTCAACGCATCATGGAATCGGAACACCACGTAGGGCTGCGGTAGAAACTGTTAACGCAAAACAAGCTTAAATTTCATTCAAATGTGACGGGTATTCTAATTTCGGCTGCGCCCGAAATTAGCCTCGGTCTCGTTTATAAGTTTGTTTGGAAATAACTGCGTTGAGATTCGAAATCAGGCCTCCATATTACTAAAATTGTAAGTCTTCAAGACTACAGTCTCAACAGTACAAAATTGTGTGTCACTCGCATTTTTACGCTTTTAAAGATTGTATTTTTTATTGAGCATAGTGCAGGAGTAAGAAAAAATATTTTTCTGGTCATCGGTTAGGAAGGAATCTGCAGATTACTACCCAAGTAACAATTTGTTTGCATTAAAGAAGCACTTCACACTGTAGCAATCATATAGTACCAAGAAATCAGTTTATCGTATGACATCGCTTAAAGAAGTATTTTGATCCAATAAAACATACTTGAAACATTTTCCGGAAAGCTTCTGTCATCATTATGGAATAAATTTAAAGGTGATGGTATAAGACTTCGACAATAATTTCTCTAAACGTTAGCCTAAAAAAATATTCCTTTAAATACCTCACTCTTGTGTTTATTGGATGGAATAGTCTCTCTATAAGTTAACACACATAGTACATGCATATTCTCCTATAGCACAGTCGGTTTCATTTTAATAGTGTGACATTCATATGGTCATCCAATAAATTGTTCATCGTAGTATTATAGAAGGATGAACTTTGTGATTTTTTAAAAAATTGAAATATTTAATTTTTTCCATATAATTCTTTGGAATCTCGCCTGAAACCAACTTACAGAAACTGATTGCATTTTATTGATAAATGTGTGAATTTAATCAACGTCACCTGATTGATATAGGATGCATTGCAGAAGATTCGATAAATAATTGTCAAGCATTTATATAGAAGCAACAACCATTTGTAGTGTTTCCGAGCAATGCCGACCAAATGTGAGGTTAGCTGAGTGGTAGCGTGTAGGATGGGCAACGAATAGACATGAGTTCGAAGTTAGTTTTTTTTTTTATTTTTTTTTTTGGAAACGCGAGAAAATGACAAAAAATGATGACATAAGACACATTATGTATGTCTTTTTCAAAAAAACAGCGCCAAATGCCATTATTGGACTATTATTCAACACTTATAGCCTGCAAAGTGCTCCTATTATTGTTGGAAGAGAATAATCTATGAAGTATTATAGGGATAAAATTGTAACTTGGGTAGCATGGTAAAGCGATAAGATAAGAAGATGTGAACAACCAAGCGCGATATTTGTTATACAATAACACAATTCTTCATTCAATTTCAATTAATCCACTCATTGTACTCACTTTTTAATATTCTTTAACAACATTACCTAATTTCAATGGACTTCTGAATTGCTAAATAATTTAAAGTGTTCGTGTGTTGATTTCAAAGTATTCTGTTGCAAAATTAATTCCATTTCAACCAGAGTATCAACAAAATTTAAATTTATACTACAATCGATCAATCATGTAAATGCAAATAACGTTCAAGTATAGCCGTTAATTGTAATTGAGAATACTGAATACTGAATTCTGATCTTACTTTAAAATTCGAATTCAATGCATATTTCTCTCTCCTGACTTGTAGAACCGATATAAATTTGAATACCATCCATACACGATGAAATACACTGCCCATATAACCGGACACATGTCAGCACCATGTAATGTAAAGCATGGTGCACACGGCTCCCTTATCCGCTATACAAATCACAAACACAACATACCTTCTCCCCGTGTCTGGATCGGATTGCACCCGGATGAAAGGCAGTTCGTAACAAGCTCTATGCACCGGAAATTGAGCCTCGCGAACAATCGAAATTTGTAACATTCGAATCGAACGGCAAAATTGCGGAATCGCTGCGAATCCATTCATTGAATCAAAGGTCTCATAAAAAGCGTATACGAGTAGTATGGGAGAATGCAGCCAAATGCTGAGAAGAAGTGGTAAGTATAGCGGTGAAGCAGGGCCGCGCAATATCAATACGCAGTACACAAGAATAGTAGAGTAAGTACATATCGGTAAAATGCTGTTAGAAATTAAAATCTATAAACAAATCTACATTACCACTTGCTATGGATGTTACTTATGAGAGGTGAACAGATCATAGATTCGTACATACCTGGCTTAGGAGGATGAAGCTGACCGCGGCTATGACGAAAGCCATTGATGATGATGAGTGGCGGCGCGATGGCATTCGGAATGTGTTTGAGGCTGGTACTGGCGCTAGACGTTTGGGCTGCAACGACGATGACGATGTCTTCTCGTGGCGAAATCTGCAAATGAAGTAAACAAACAAACAAACATTGCGTTACGGACTTGTACATTTTGGTTTTGGATGCGTTGATCATGTTGCCGCTTATTGTTGAATTCTTAAGTTTTAAGTGTATGTTTGAGGCTTAAAAACGCATTCCAACTAGGAGCATGTTTAGCACGCTGATCTAGCATTTTGCAATTTGTGCGTCTGCGATTGTTATGGCTGTGGGTGCATTCTATGAAATTTTGAAATCGAAATTTTTAAAATTCCTAAAATATTTGCAATATCTATTGTGTGATATTTGCTCTGAGTAGCAATATCGGAAATTTCTAAGAAGAAATACATTCATTGGTTCGTACCAACAACAACAAAATATATATATATGTAGATAGGACACGCATGTGTTTCAGAGTAAATATGTATAAGCAGCTGAATGAATAGAAATTGCAATGTCACTACATATTTGCACACGTCTCAAATGTTTTCAGTTTTCAGTTTCTTTATTTGTCATTATTTTTATCAAATACATAGTTCGCTGAGATTCACGATTTCATTTTTGGTAGATCAGGCTTTACTTATAGCCTATACAGCTCATAATTCAAACAAATACGTAACACTATTTTATAACTATTTTAAGAATTTGAGGAGGAAAAAGATACAAAAACCTCGATGATCTTTAATAAAAACTTAAAATACTAGAATCTTAAGAGCTAGACTTAAACTATTTGGCAATAACAATGCAAAAGTAATTCGTGGAGAGATAAAACAAATTCCTAGGTGTACTAAGAATTGAATAAAGAATTGTTAAGCCGAAGGCAGGATTGTACAAATTTTTCAGTGCGGTAATCTATTGTTTCCTGAATATATTTCATGTTTGAGATTTAATGGAGACGTTCTGTTGAATACCAAGGAGGAAGATTGAATATCAATTTGAAAACCTTATTTTGTGTTCCGTTTACTTCCACCTTTTTCAGGATATGTGATTTTAGTATTAACTTCTTGTCTAGACTCTACAGTAAAACCCAAATACTTAGCAGAGGTCTTCCAGTTAATAGGTTGATTGTTCAATGTTAAGCATCGGTCAGGAAGAAACTCATCGACTCTGTCTTGTGAAAAACATGGCCTGTGTCTTAGCAACGTTAATTTGAATTTTCCAGCGGATGTAATAGCTGTTCAGTATATGAAATCCTTGTTCAAGAGTATCTATAATTTGTTGTGGTTCTATGTGGGATGTGTAGACTGAGGTATCATCTGCGAATTGAGCAATTTTACACCTGGCTAATGCACAGAACCTTGGGGTACTCCCGCCGGTACTGTGAATAAATTCGAGATGACAGATGAAACTATAACAAAATATTTGCGATTTGATAAAAAAAACTGCTAATAATTTTAATTATTTCAAATGGACAATTCAGGATAACTAGCTTATGAAGTAGCCCATCGTGCCAGACTCTATCAAATGCTTTCTCAATATCGAGAAAGATTGCCCCCGTCGATAACTCAGAAGTGAAGCCATATTTAATATCTTTGGTGATTTTTTTTTAGTTGATGTGTCGTACTAAGCCCGGGCGGAAGCCACATTGGAAATCAGGAATAACATTGTTTTCACTAGTAAATTTACTTAACAACCCATATATAAGTTTTTCAAATATTTTAGACAGCACATTGAGCAGGCTTATAGGTCTGTAACTTTTATGGCTTTTGGGATCTTTGTCTGGCTTTAAAAAAGGGATCACTTTTGCTATTTTCCACGCTTCTGGAGAATATGATATGCTCATACAAGCATTGTATATGTGGGTTAAGAATACAATAGGTACGTTTTATTGAGTTTATCCCGTGCAGGTTTGGGCAGAACTTCATATAAAAAAAATGACACTTACCCAGGTAAAGTTCACCAGTGCAACTACCCTACACGGGATATAGCTCAAATGTAGATGGCGGACGCATAGGGGAAATATGAGGGAATTTGTTTTTTCAAACCAAATGTGAGAGTTTTTCTAATCACGAGAAAAGATTTTGCAAAGAAATAATCATCTTTTGTGACAAAATCCACCACATCTAGAAAATAAGCCGACGAAAGCGAGTAAAAGATGCACAAAAACTGTCAAATGTCAGCTGTTTGGTCTTAACCGGGATGTTACCCGCGATCGTTTTTTTCGAGTCAGATTTACCCTCGATGCGAAAAAAACGTCGCTATTGTATTTTCTTGGAAGGTGTTTTATAACAATAGGTATTTTGTCTTCACCTGCAGATTTCTTGGCTTTGAGTTTATTTATTATGAGCCTAATATCCTTCGGGCGGAAAAATACCATTGGGTTGACCCTTGCATTGTTAATTACCTCGATGCTTCTTGATACGTTGCGCTCAGTCTCATTTAAGATATTACTTGTAGGAAGATCGTGGTGAGATCTAAATTGTTCTCCTAGTAATGCAGCTTTATCGTTTGGATGTACAAGATAGTTGCTATTTTGTATTAAGGGGGCATAACCTTAAAGCGTTTGCGAAGAGCCTTTGAAAGATTCCAGAAAGTTTTGGATGATTTTTGTAAGATCATTAGTTTAAAATTCCAGCTTATATTCCTGAATTCTTTTACTTTACATTGCACCTGTGAACAGTGGTCATTGTACTCGAGTTTGGATCGTTGATTTCTGTTTCTTTGCCACGTTCTTCTGGCATCATTTTTTCTTTTTATAAGTTGCTGTAGGTCACAAAAATGAACAATTTCTAACGTAGTGCATTGAATAAAGTGTATTTCCCCACGCATTATGCCTCGTACAGCCCCACATTGTATGTCTGGAATTAAGATCGCCAGCTATTAAGTATGGATTTCTTTGATTCGTGAGTTTAGTTAAATCATTTTTAAAATTCAAATTTTTCTCTCGGTTAGAATTTCCGCCTTTAAAATAAGCCGCGATAATGGTGAAGTTTTAGTTGTCACAAAGCTTTATGTTGATCGATACATTTTCTATGCACACTGTTTTTATTTTGACTCGCTAACTCATGCTCAATAGTATTCTTTATGATAATTGCAACTCCTCCCCCTCTGTTATTCAGTCGATCGTATCTATAAACCCAATAGTTTGGATTTGGACAATAATAATTCTGTGTAGGTTTCAGCCAAGTTTCAGTTATAAGAATTATATCTAAATTATTATTTACTATATGTATAATAATTTAATTCTATATGTTTATTTGTTAGGCTTCCTGTGTTCCATGTGCATAACTTTAATGTACTTACATTAACCATAAATATATTTGATTGCAACGCTAGCTATAGCATTCAACTGGTCCTCCTTAGAACGACATTCACGGAGTTTGGATATTGAGTGCATTCAGCGAGCACATATTGGAAAGAGCTACTGGAAAGTGTTCTCTCTCCGCGTCCCACTCACCCGCTAATCGGTCCACATGCGATGTATCGAAAATTTCCCCTATTTAGCATTGAATTGGAATGCTACATTTAGATGTGTAGCTGCTGCTTGGACTGCTCGATCAACTGTCACGCACAGCTGCTCGACCATCAATACTGGAAATTGTTTATTCACAGTTCAGCAGAAAAATGTCATTTCGGAGCCAGGTTTTAGTGAACGTTATCATATTGTGCGATGAGAGTACGTATTTTGAAAGGAAAGTTGCAGTTTTAGGTTTTTTGAATTTTGGATTGCCGCAATGTCTGCGGATGTATCAGCTGGTTAGAGAGAACTGACATTTCATGTAGCAAGTCCATTCAGCGAACACAAACTTAGCAGTTTTCCAATTTCTTGTGGTGGGGATATGTAGCACATCCCAATATGTGCTCGCTGAATGCACTCATTAACTCTTTCGTCAAATTCAGTAGCTCAGTAGGTGTGAATAGTTCGGGTCCATTCACTACTCGGGCATAACTTATGTTGTGTTGCGGAATAGATGATGATGTTGATGGCTGAGTTTTTGGAAGAATATGAGAAAATTGCGAGAGTCATACCCATGGGATGGACTAGACTTTGAAGAAACATTTTTCCCTCTAGTATTCCGGTTGTATTTTTCAGCTAACCGACGCGCTTGATTTCGACGTATTCAATTCTTTTAGGGCAGTCCTTATCGGATGCTGAGTGCTCCCCGAGACAATTTGTGCACTTCATTTTGATGGCACTACATTCGAAACTTTCATGATTTCCAGCACAGTTCTTACATTTAATGGATCTATAACAACTCGCTTGACCGTGACCGTACATCTGGCATTTATATCACTGGGTGAATGTTTTGCGATTCTTTCGAAAATAGTCAAACCGCACTAAAGTATGGAAAAGCGCTTTCGTATTTCGAAGAACTTTAAGTTTAATTGTTCTAGATTTGTTAAAATACAGTACGTAAGAGGACTGTTCCTCGAATTTATTTTGTTTGGGTTGGACAATTTTAATGTCATCACAAAGATGACAACAAGATCCTAAAATAATTAATCTTTCTCTGTACTATCAAAATGTACGAGGGTTAAGGTCTAAACTCCATAACACAAGAATATTATCTTTAGCTTCCAATTTTGATTTTATATGCTTTACCGAAACGTGGTTATGTGATTCTATAAACAGCGCGGAGGTTTTGGAGGACTACAATGTTTTTCGTTGTGACCGTAACTTTGATCTGATGGGTAAATCTCGCGGTGGCGGTTCACTAATTGCTGTTCGTTGTATCTTTAACTGCCAACTTGTAGCTACCACTAACGCTTTTTCTTTTGATTGTGTAACTGTTAAAGTTCAATCGAAGAGTTCTTCGCTTCTACTATCCTGTGTTTACGTACCTCCTACTTCTGTTCTGACTGATTATGAAAACCTATTTTCTCATCTTTCAGACATTGTTAATGTGTTCCACCCTAACTGCAGTGTAATCATTTGCGGGGACTTTAACTTGCCGAATCTAAGTTGGCCTGATTTTCCAGGGCTACCTTTGTCTTCATCTTCTCCTATGTTTTTGTCAGTTTCTTCTTTCATAGAGTTTTGTAGTTTACTCCAATTCAGTACTACTAAGTATTTCATGGATCGTAATCTTGACCTTGTTTTTAGCAATCTTCCGCCATCATGCTTGACCTCGTCCAAGGCTTCTGAAGTGATTGTTTCATGTGACTCTTACCATCCAGCACTCTTACAGGATATAAGAATTCATTTTCCTTGCGCTCCCAAATTTAATCCTACTACAAGGTTCAATTTTCATAAAACCGACTATGAAGGAATTATTGCCAGGTTGTCTGACGTGGATTGGTCGCTAGTACTGGGGAGTTTGAGCTGTGACTCTGCACTGTCTGTATTTTATGATATTCTTTTCAATGTATTATCGGAATGTGTTCCAATGTACACTAAAAAACCTCGCAAGGGTCCTGTTTGGATAACAAGATCAATCCAAAGATTGATACAGAGGAAGAACCGAGTGCGTATTCGTTATAAACGGTTCAAACGCTCATCCGATCTTCTCCTTTTTAGGAGACTTCGGTCTGAAACAAAAAAAGCTATTGAAACTTCCAGGACTGCATAAATTTACAGCGTTGAAATTAGTATCGAGAACAATAATTGCACACTTTTCTGGTCGTATGTTAAAAATATGCGATCATCTTCTTCGATACCCTCCACTATATCTTTAGATAAATCGGTCTGCCAGCTCCACTGAGGAGATTTGTGAACTGTTTTCAACGTATTTTGCTAGTACTTTCCACCGATCTTTTAGTACATTAGCAAACTTTTCCAATCGAGCAAACCAATTCATAACAATTCCTTCCCTACCACTAATTACTCCTGATTCGGTCAGTCAATTAATTATGTCCTTGGGCAATAAATCGTCCTGTGGACCTGATGGTCTTTCGAACACTTTTTTGAAGAAGGTTAGGATTGGGATTTCTAGTCCGCTTTCAATAATATTCAATAAAAGCATTCGAGAGTGTATCTTCCCAAGTCAATGGAAGACTTCCTTTATAGTACCAATTCCAAAAACTGGGGACCTTAATCTTGCATCAAACTATAGACCGGTTGCGCTGTTATCATCTTGCTCAAAACTGTTAGAACGTATTGTGTACAATTATATTGATGACAATTTTGGTCAACTAATATGCTCTTGTCAACATGGTTTCCGTAAGAAAAAATCCACGGCCACAAATCTGACTGAATTAGTCGATTTCGTCGCAAACACTTTTCACAAGCGTCTAGAGGTCCATACAATATATACGGATTTTTCTAAGGCCTTCGATACGGTTAACCATGTTCTGCTACTAAACAAACTTCGTGGACTTAGCGTTCCTCCTTGGCTTATTTCCTGGGTGTCATCATACCTCGTCAACAGAACCTCTAAAGTAATTTTTAATAACGTTACTTCTTCTGAATTTTCAGCAACATCGGGAGTACCTCAAGGGTCTATCCTGGGACCTCCTCTCCTTTTTTCATTTTCTGTGAATGACCTACCGGCTGTTCTTAGAAACCGATGTCTTTTGTACGCAGATGACTGCAAAATTTTCACCACTGTTTCACGCCTAGAAGACTGCCTTTCGTTGCAGGCCGATCTGAATTTATTATCTTCCTGGTGTACCTCCAATGATATTTTTCTTAATGCATCAAAGTTTTCGGTAATGGTCTACTCATTGAAGATTTCTCCAACATCATATTCATATTCAGTCAACAATCTGGCTTTAAAAAATGTTGACTCGATCACAGACTTAGGAGACTTTTCTTGAACAATGTTTTTTATACAAGATTTGCCGTGGATATCTGCATTCTAGTTTGGCAGATAGAATTAATTACAGAATTCCATCATATCACACACGATCAAATGCCATTTTCAATCCTCCATTTACCGATCTTGCCATCTTTGCGAATTCGCCTTTAGTTAGAATGATGAGAACGTATGACTCTATGGAGATTGGACCTCTACCCTCTTCTATTTCAATCTTTAAAAATATTCTTTTGCAAAAACTTTGATTTTGCTGCTTAATTTGAATTTCTAACGTAGTGTTTTTAGTTTTGAAAAAAATAATCAGAAACTTGCATTTTTTCTTGTAGTCTTATATTAATCTCTATAACTTACTGTTGTAATTGGATATTTTATCTGTTCAGTATTTTCGAAATAAATAAATAAATAAATAAACTATATCTTTACATTTCAATTCATCATACAATTCAACTATATCCACTTTGGGCAGATCAGACAAGTTCACTTTTGTGGGTAATTCGGCCTTTGATGGGTGTGTATAGAATTCACAGCTTTGAGTTTTAAGAATTTCAATGAAATTCGATTTATCGTTTTGATTCTCGAGGAATAGTTTTACACCAATGGACATAAGCTTAATGGTATAAGATGTAATTTTATTTTTATTAAGTAGTTCACTGATGAAGGATTTGGTTTGATTAACAATGATGAGCGGGATTCTTTTTGGGGGTTTCACAGTATTGCACTCTATATATATTTTTTTTTAATGTAGCAAAAAACGACAAAATTGATTTAAGCCGCAAAATCCAAGATTGAATAGAATGTTTTTAAATTTAAAAGCCACCTTATTGATTTTGCTTTTTTAAAAGGTTTATTATAAAATTTTATCCTTTACAACAAACTTTTAATGGGTTCGGATGCATTTCGACAAAAAACCGTCATCCTCAGCGAGTACATTTAAATTGAATAAAAAGTTTAAAATGTACTCGCTGAGGATGACGGTTTTTTTGTCGAAATGCATCCGAACCCATGAAAAGTTTGTTGTAAACGATTAAATTTTATAATAAACTTTTTAAAAAAGCAAAATCAATAAGGTGGCTTTTAAATTTAAAAACATTCTATTGCACTCTATGTTCGAGTCGATGTCGTCATCACAAGCAATGCCGTCCAGTGGATCGAACCGCGTTGCCAGTATGAGATGACATTGTCTTACGGTGTTGGGATTGGGACACTAGCTCATAATCTGAGATATTTAGAATTCTTCTGTATCTATGCTCATAATATGCTTTGTTGGAGACAAGTTTCGTGCGCATTTCCAAATCACTTTCATCGCCTTGCGGCGATTCTAATTTTTTCCTTTTAACAGGAATACTCACTTTAATTGGGTTTTCAATCACTTTTTAGATAGAATTGATGTATAAATGATACTGATGGATATAATAATCAACACAAAAGGATGAGTAAAAGGTTGCGAAAAAAATAGTCCGGTTGATAGTCTGTCTGTATAGTTGCAGAGCAGGGTTCGAACTGACGTCTCAAATGTAGTCTTGGCGAATCCCGAACAATTGCTCAGGATCCAATTCAAATACAGAATATTTTAGTAAAAAAAAGTACTTCTTGGCTACCGTGACATGTCACATATGATCAATGTAGTGTACACTGTTCATTTCTACTGATGTAAATGTGGCTGTAAAATTGATAGCATACAAAAACGAAAGATTTAGGCGAGAAACCTTTGCTTTTGTTGAAAAATTTAGCAATCGCGAATACAATACAGAATTCGTAGAATGTAAAATATCAAGAGTAATCAAATCAGTATTTAATAGATGCAGAACAGTCTATTAGTGCAAAATTATAATGTAATTATTGAATGACCAAAAAATAAACAAACAACTGACCCATTGAATTACATATTTCCGACATGACCTAGTTTCCGTACGTTTTAGGGCTCCACAAATCTTGCCTTCTGAATACATACAATCATGATTCCGTTCATGCAAAACATCCGAAAGATAAATTAAGCTAAAATGCACCAAAGTTCCTTCCTTATCTAACCAACAAAATATTAGTCTAAATGACGCAATTACAACACTGACAGTGCATAAACTTCTCTATGTTCCCCTAGAAGAAAATAATGATTTCACGGCCTCTAACTGATGCCTGTGTAAGATGAGCTACAATGGGTGAGGTTATAAAACACAACGTTCGCGTAACGTTTCGCGTTTTCCGAAACGTTTCCTATTGTGTTCTGTAAACGCATAGATCCGGATCAGACTTGGTGTTCCCATCGCCATCTCTCGGAAAGTGACAAATGTGACAATTGACACATGACAGCTGATACGTTTTGCTCGAAAATTAAAATTTCCAGTTTTAAACGAGATGCAGATACATTTTATTTTGATTATAAATAGTTTAATAAATAAATGAGGGCGGAAATGCACGGTTCGACGGCAGATTGTAAATTTCTGCCAATCAATCAATCTATGCCTCGCAAGGGGGCGCTTAGAGGATCTGTTTGTAGGGAGAAGTTTCTGATCCGTAACGGCCGGTTGATTTGAAACGTTGCGCGAAACGTTGCGCAACGTTGTGTTTTATAACCTCACCCAATGACACGTGCAAATGAACCCGACATTTATGTGTGTCGTCTCATTAAAATTGTTACGTTGTGATTTTGGGCGTTACAATTGGGTCATTCTTTTTGGCGACATTATGTAAACATTTAGAACTCGCATACGGCATACTGGGAGCACATGCAATGATTCTTGGCGCATGAAATATGTTTGCGAATACGTATAAATTGTACAAGTTTCTGTGCGAAATAACTCAATTTAGGAAGTCGATGATGATTTATTATTTATAATGTGACATAGTTTCGAAGGTTTCCTCTGGATGAGATATCATTTAAAGTTTTCTTCTTCTTCCGTAATCATTACATGTTGGACATGACACACATTTATCCAAAATGAATGAAGTCATTATTTGTGGATGTTATTTGGAATAAAGTCATTATCATTGAAATTTTATTTCTAGTTATCCCAAGTGCCTTGGAATACATGATGTTAGGATGATGAAAGGCCATAAAATGTTAGGATGATGAAAGGCCATAAAATATACTGTTACCACATCATCAGCATCTCATGCGTGATTGAAACAAATTTTCGATTTTTGATAGCGTGATTTGATAACTAGATTTCTTGCATGACTCAAAGAGCGCGAATACTGAGCTCTAAAGAGCACACTTTACAGCACTGAATAATCACGTATATTAGTCGCTCCATGTTTCTTACCAAGAACGTTCTATTATAATTCTAGTAGCTGTCAGGAGCATTCATATTGTTAATAAACTTATGGAGGATAAAACAAATTGGTAAAGCTGATTGAGTCTTATTTGCTAACACTATTAAGCATAATCAAGTCATTATAATAATATGCGAAATATATGAAAATACAAAGAGTCAGGACGTTCCGCAGAGATTTTACTCACATAAAGGATATCTGTGAATATTTTACAATAACTATCCACTGATGAGACTCACGTACGCGCATCAAATTCAAATACAAATCTTGGCAAAATGCTGTATAGTCTAGACAATTCACATCATATTACAAACAAATAACTGACTATTAGTTTGATTGCCTATCCTGAAAAAGATATTTATGTATAAATTTAAACATCCCATATACACGCCCAACTCCTATAAAAATCTCTCCCAATGCATATCGTACGCAAAATATGGGACATGAAAATGAATCACGAAAAAGATGTAGATTCAGTGAGTACTTGCACACTGCCCAAGAATGTGGTAAGAATGCAAGTAAAGCTTCAATTTGTATTATTATTCTTTGTCATTCCATAGCTGAACCGCACTAGAAATTACAAGAGAAATCGCATACTTCAATTTATGCTAATAATTGCGAAAAAAATCATTTGTCGTGAGATTTTCGCATTCCATAGTCTATTATATGGGTTAGGGGCTCAGGTTAGATTTAACTCACCCTATCGACTTTAGTGAGGTATGGTAATCTCATAATGCATCATTTTAAATCACTTCAAACAAATTGCAGGAATATACATCTGCTTAAGATCAGATAAAAAATAAACCTATTTTGGAAGTTAATATCAGGACCTCGTCGCAGATGAACAGAACATGCAGGACGGTTGACAACAGAAAAGAAAAACGATCTTTTCAATATTTGAGCTACATTTTGCCTTATAACTCCCAAAAAAAAGACAAGTAGAGTTTTGAAATTTTGTCCCAATACTCTTATCAAATTGTAGATGACTTTTGAAAATCTAGTTGTTCGGTCATTATATGAAATCGAGCATACTGTGGAACAAATTTTTACTGAGTCGCTTTGTATGGGCTATAAAGACTCATAGAGAAACGAGTTTCCAAACTCGGCACGACTTGTCACAAGTTTATTATTCAGATGAAGATGAAAAGAAATATTCTTATCGTAGAATAATAAACTAACAATGCGACTAGGAAGTGGTATGGCTGACAACCGTATCACCCTCCGAATTTAGTTGCCTTTGTAACGTTGGTGACTATACACGGTAGTCTGTAGTCAACGCACCATGCTCCACTAGGAGTTACGGTAATCAAGAGAGAGATAAAGACGTGATGTTGTGCTGCCAACAAATGTAAAGAATGGTAAAAATCCCAGTTACGCATCCAACTCCAGACCAATTAGACTCCTCCTACCTTTTGGTAAACTATTTCAAAAAAGATTCTTTCGCGTCAACAACTAACACTTCAGAGTACGTCTCCGTATACTGTCCACCAACAGCAAAGAGTTGTGAGTCATATAAAAATGGGCTTCTCAACTAAAGAATCCACGGGGATGATTGCATTCGATACCGTGTGGCATGATGGGTTAGTACAAAAATTGGAAAATTTCTCATTTCCGATTTACAATAGTCGGCGTATGACATCTAGTACTGTCAAGCCCAGGCACTGATTTTTGAACTAGAGGGAATAACGGTAAATTTCTTATAAGAAAATCAAAGTACATATAAACACCAATAAATATGCCCAATATTTTTCCTGTCCGTTTTCGGACTCCCATGATATAAAGAAGTGAACAGATAGGTGCGTAATTCCGTTTCGGCATAAGTATTTTGACAATATTTATATCTTTGATTGTACACCAATTTTTCTGGAGGAAAAAATGGGCGAAACATGCATTTATTAATTTTTGAGCTCCTAATTTTGAATTTCAAGTAAAAAAATATCACCAGTGGCTCGAAACATGAACAAAAAATTCGAAATTAGGAGTTTGGTTTGAGCATCGATAGAGGCAAGCCTTAGTCCTGGTTTAAAGATTGAATCCGCTGCTATTATATTTTATTTCAGACGGTAAACTGTTCATGAGTAAACACACAAATTTTATTAGTTAAATAAAAGACAAATTTTGGCGCGGTCTGAAAGAAAGCGAATGTCAACCACGAGTGATGACTGAACCCACGATAGAGAACTCGAAGATTGAAGCGAATTTTAAACCAAATTGTGCTGCAAAAATAACCAAATATTACTCCCGACGATTCAATGACGGCAAAAAGAAGCTTTGACCATGGAAACAGTGATTTGCATTTATGCAGCCTAGGCCATTGTAAGCAATATACCCCTACATCATGACAGAGCCTCTACTGCAGCATTCATTTTGATAACTAGGTATCCGTTTTCTACTGATTTTTTTTGTTTAATGTAATAAAAAACTAATATTAAGTCAAAAACCTTTTTCCGCAAGTTGCTGGCTTGAACTTTTTCCTCGCTAAAAGAGGTTTGCTTTTGAATGATTTTCCTTGGTTTCGCTTTATCTGCGTATGCAATTTGCGTTTTTTAGGGTTTTTTAAAAAAAATTGTTTAAAAACCCTTATGAAATCGATTTCGTCTGTCCGTCCGTCTGTCCGTCCGTCCGTCTGTTCACTATATAACTCGCGAACGGCTCAACCGATTGTCATGAAATTTGGTAGGAATGTGTAGAATGGTCAGTCTTTCGCACAAATACCTCGACTTTTTTAGTTTTTATCGGAGATTGACGTATGGGTATTTAAATCAAAGATCTAAACGAGTACATCTCATATCAGTTGAGGTTTTCCAGTTTCGAGCAACGGTAAAAAAGTTATTGGCGTTTAAAGTTAAACTTCCTTTTCGACCTCCGTTTTTCTAAACCGTTATAGGGATCGATATGAAATTTCGCACAAAGATTGGTCAGTATGGCCTTATATACGTTAAATATTAAGACTGTTGACTTTTGTTAAGGTACATTAAATAACAGTAAATTTGTAAAATTTCAATTTGTTCGAGTGTAGCCCCTCTTAGATTTCCAAATATGAAAATTCTGCTAAGGGTTTTCAGAAAATTACATAGGGAATATGTCTACGAATTTTCATTCGAATAACTGTATCCAAACCGGAAATATGGCTAAGTAAGTATTTAGTAATGGCCTTTCTCAATGCAAGGGAAGCCTCTTAAGCATTTCTTCAATGCATATCTCTTAACTTGATGAAACAATGAACATGAAATTTGGTGGAAATGCATAGAATGGTAATAGTGTTTGCCACAAATAATTTTGAAGCTTGTAGGACCAAGTTCAGGTGTCCCTGAATAGCTGCAAAGGTATAATTGTTCAATACTCATACACTGAGAAAAAAAATCCTGTAAATTCAAAAAATACGCATATGATTCAAAGAGATTCAAATATGATTTTGCTTTATATTTGTTCCCCTTTGAATCATTGTATAATCCCTTTATTTCAAACGGATTTCCCTTTGAACTAATAAGATATTCATTTTGAAAGTCTATCTATAATCACTTTAAATTAAAGTGATGCAGTGTCAATTTAATCACGTCACAACCATAAATCGAAAGGACTTCCTTTTAATTTAAAAGGATGGACTCTTTGTTTTAAATGCATGAACTCAAAAGAATACTTTAAATTACACTAAAAGAGTAATTTTCACAGGGTGTTCTTTCCCTGTGAAAATTACTCATAAATGAGTTTTGTATAACTGACCTCGCTGCTATAGGTGTTGGCGACATTTCATTTACCTCTTTACGCTGTAAAATGCATAATAAATTACCTGCCTACAGTGGGATTCGATCCCGCGACCCTATGATTTGAAGACTAACGCCCGTACCTACTACACCACACAGACTATACGGGACGACGTTTATAATTTACACCATACATTGTGACATCTCTCTACCACACTGCCGACCAACTGCGAGTGTAAACAAAAAAAAATCCTATTGAAAATATGGATTTAAAGGATTTCCCATTAATTTAAAAAAATTTCCTATTGAAAATTTGGATTTAAAGGATTTCCCATTAATTTAAAATGATTTCCTATTGAAAATTTGGCTTTAAAGGATTTCCCATTAATTTAAAAAGAATGAATTTGAATTAAAGCGATATATGTATATTTAAAAGGAAAGGATTATATTTAATAGGAATGTAACTCGATTTGAAAAGGATATCGAGTTAATTTTAAGGGACGTTATTTTTCTAGGTGTAGGAAAGCTTGCGTGGGCTCTTATGTCAGGGGACACAATGGAATCATTTCACATGAGTTGCTTTTCCTTGATCAAAAAACAGTAACAGTAGATTTACAGCTAATAATTCAGTTCATATATAAAGCCAAGCCATCCTTACGTTTGCGTGAGTTTCTTTTGCTCAGAGGCCATCAGAAATCTTAAATCGGAAAATGCCTGTAGATTTGCCTTGGAGTACTTTTATACAAAGTGGGTAAATAGATTTACAGGAAGATTTCATTAATGTTGTGCACAATTCTTATTAATTGCTTATCTAGGGACGCGGGAGCGTCCCGCACGCCAAAGAAAAAAGAAGAAATTTGAACAAATCAAAAGTGAAAAGCGACTAAGACTATGTTTACACGACGGAACAAGTACGGGTTTTCGGACCTCTGTAGCTCCGACCCTGGTTGGTCCTTAGTGTTCAAATTCGGTATAGGTTGTCATTCGCGCCGTCTTACAAAGTGTAGAAAATTTCAAGAAGATACGATGAAAAACACCGGAGATATAAGAGTTTGAAAATCGCATTTTTTCGAAAATCTTGTTCTCGTTGTTCTCGTTGTTCTTGTTGTTCATTGACAGGGCTACAGCCTTACAGAGAGCATCTCGGGATTTGGTTTCTTTTCCCATTGATAGAGTCTGTCGTGAAGGTGTGCATAGGCTATCGTTTGCTCCGATCCGTGGAGTAGAAAAAAAGATACAGCGGAAAATGTGAAAAAACGCAGAGAGTTCCTCGCTTAAATCTTTTCATATGTTTTAAAGGAAGCATTTTGCAAAAATCGGGGATAGGCCCGAAAAATGCCAAGAAAAGAATCGTAAAGTTTTGTGATTTGGCAGGACTGTTTCGAACAATCCCTTGTATATGTTCTCTAAAGTTTTCAGTTGTAAAGCGTCTGCGAGAGCGGCGGCAAGGGGTCACAGTTCCAGTCTTTATTCGTCTTTTATACGAGTTCGTACATATTACTATAATATTGGATGAACAAATAACATCCCGATGAGCCTAAAGCTTCCAGCAAACGGTAGAGGTTCACAAAACACACACAACTCAGGTTACGAAGGAGGCTAAGGTTATCAAGGGCACAAAGGTTACCAAGAGGGTTGTTATTGTTATTATGTTCTCAAACAAAGTCGTGACAATAGGGCAGTGAATATTGAAAACTGCAAAAAAGAATTGATATCTCACAAAAACAACTCTGTTGTAAAATGTTTCCGCCAAAGAAAAAGTTGTCAGCCGCAAAAAGGATTGATATAATACAATCCCGCCAAAAAGCTCGCATGGATATTATTTCACAAATTCTGACGCGTACCGCACCACGCTGGTTTGGTGGAAACTATAAACTAATTCAATCACTTTTGAATGCATATCCATGCGAGCTTTTTGGCGGGATTGTATTATATCAATCCTTTTTGCGGCTGACAACTTTTTCTTTGGCGGAAACATTTTACAACAGAGTTGTTTTTGTGAGATAAAATATATTTACAAGAAATCTTCACTATGCATTAAAATTCTAACCCTCGTATTGCGGGCGCAGCCCTCTGTACGCCGGTATTTTTTTTTTATTCTTTTCAACAATTAAATAGTTATTTTCAACTATTGCTCCAGTTAAATATTTGCTTTCAACTTGTGAAAGTTGAAATCAAACATGGAACACAAAGTTGATAGTGACTATTTTTTATATTTGGTTTTAACTATTTGAAAAGTTTTCCTGATTCGAACTAGCAAAATAGTTAATTTATTGTTGAAATCAAATATTTTTTTCTCTCAGTGTACGTACTCAGAAGTTACACTAATTTGAGAGTCACATTAAGGGGGAAGGGGGTGACGAAGAAGGAAAATTTTTGTTTTTCGAAAATATCTGGAAAACTATTAGTCCGATCGCAAAATGTTCTAGTGAGGAAATAAATTAAATTTAATTTCCTTTGCAATGATATATAATTATCTAGATCTTTTCTTGGAAAATTATACCCTAGACCCAAAAGTATTATGTGTAATTTCCATTTTATGAGATTTATATTTAGCATTATAACTTTTAATAGAATAAAAATAAATAACAGGCGCGACAATCCAGCATTGGACTAAGGCCGCAGGATGTGTTAGTGACATCCTATTTCCAAGATCTTATCTGCTTTTTGTTGAGGTAATGAAATCAGCATCACGCTCAGCAGTGTTATTTATCCCCATAAATGGGTACTCGTTTAACATCTGAGTGAGATCATAGTCCGTCACAACACAAGCTCGTGAGTTCGAAAAACACCATGATCCACGGTGAGATTCGAACTCACGACCCTGTGCACCGAAGGTGCGCGCACTAACCGCTAGACCAGCCAGACTACTTAATAGAATAAAGGTAGAGTGATAAGAATTGGTGCTGATGCTTAATTTACACCAAAAATAAGCTTACTCCGGCTAAGAACACCTCCCATGCTCCTATTGACATTTCTCAAGAAGGCATGCCTGTAACTATTCTCTTGACTACGCCAGGCAAATAAAACTTGGTGAAGTGCAAGCCCCCTTATACTCTCCACCAAAAACTACTTCATTCGGATCAAAACTAAGGATACCCATACAAAGAAAAACCGAAATCTGCCAAATTGCTTCTTCAGGAGCTAACTAAAATAAAAAAAATACTTATCTGTTCGAAGCATTAAAGCTCGAACTAGTGACCTTCAAGCCCAATTTTTCGGCACTTTTTTTTCTATTTAAGATAGCTTATGAAGAGAAGAAAATGTGCAATTTGGCAGATTTCGGGTTTTCTTTGTATGGGAGGTAAGTAAAAGGGGGCTTGTGCTATTATTGCAATATTATTACCCATCGTCACAGATAAGGTGAATAGTTATTACTATGTGACTGAATCAACATTTATTCTCCGCATTTATGAATTTCTTGATAATTCTAATAGCGTTGTAATAAATATTGGTTTCTTTTCTCGACAAAAGGAGCTTTGTAAATTTAACTCTAGTTAATAGTTTTTTGTTAACGCTGTCGTGCTTCTTTTAGTGTATCATCGAAAATATTTTTTACAATAGGTGAAGAGGTGAAGAATCTATTGAAGTCCGATGAAATCCCGAATGAGATTGAGATCTTAGGCCGGTGTCTACGTGTGGGAATTGAACGGACCTGTAAACGTGCGGGGCTGGTACGTTTTATATCAACTTAACTTCACCGCGCCTAGCTTTGTGTTTCTAATAGTATCGCCCACTCGAAATTATTATAAAAACTCACTTGAAATATGATAGCCTATCATTACATTCATATCGATAAGATTGTATCCGAGTTAAATAGTTTCTTTTCTAAGATTTCCGACAAAATACAAAATTTCAGACTCGGCGTCCATACTCACAAGACGCATAACGTAAATTGTACAAACCGTTTTGCATCTGCAATATTCGTGTTCTCGTATAGACAGCGTTTAATCTGCAAAAATAAAAAGTGTTCTATAACGCCCGATAAGGCTCAAATTGGTTGCCGACACGAAGATAGATCGACGCTATACCCTTACACAAAAACAACGATTTATAAAACAATTTCTTCAAATATGGCGTGAAATGTCTGTGTCCTATATTTATTTTTTCTTTACGTTTTGTCTTGAAGATACAGCCACAAATTAAATAATCATAAGTACGTTTTCATTGTTTTCATGGAAAAGCCACAGCACAGTATACAGTAGCAAAGTAGAAATCAGATAGACTCTGATTCTAAACGATTATACTTTACATGTATCACAGTTAGAACGACATCATAATAGATTCCGCGATAATAGAGTTTATATGCATCCGAAATACTTTTATGGCAGCATATCATTTTCATTCTTATGTATAATATGCAGCGGGCGACAAATGAGATTGTAATTACACTTAGACATAAGTCAGAGGATGCTACAGCTCTAATTCGGACGGAAATCAATTAGATCTAGACAATTTTTGATGCAACTGTATCTGCCATTTCCACTCTAGTAAGGTTTGTATGACCTATATCAGGGAAGATGAAAAAATATACGGTCTCCGGCTAGGGTAATTATTATTTGCATGAAAGGTAGGTAATTTTCTGAATTTTTTGGGGACTGTTAACTAGGTCACCTGTAAGAAGTTGGTTATCATTCTGCTGGCCTCTAAATGGCCTGAAATTACTTAATTGTGTTAGTGAATTGAAACAATAATATTTTGGTTTTTTAGTTCTAATTAATGAGCCCATGTATCAGTTCACTTTTTTTAACAAATTCACTCAATTCCTCATATTTTTTCTTTAAACTTAACCTTCCAGCGGGCGCAATACTAATCCTAACACGATCGGGCGCAATGCATCTGACAGATTTAGTGCACAAAAAATGATGAAACTAAGTTTCTGTATAGTTTAGACTCTCATTTATTGTTACATTGTCTTTTTGAAACAGTCCTTCGAAATTTTAGAAACAAATACTGGCTCACAAAGTTTGATACCCTTCACATTTTCAATTTTCTAAGAATCTTCCGCTTTCAATCGCTTCAATATTTAAAAAACCTCCAACCTCCTCCCGCCCCTCAGACATATGGTAGATAGAAACTGAAAACTGCTTTGGGTATAGTTGATCGATAAAGATTAAGCTACTGTGAGTATCAGATCTCTCCCTTTTCATATCACTGATTTTGGCGCAACAAAAACTGGTCACTTAATCTGTCAGATGCATTGCGCCCTCCGGAAGGTTAACTTTATGCTTATTTCTTGCAGTATACCTTCTCCTTGAAAACTAAAAACATATAATATAATTCTATGGTAAAAGTCAGATTTACTGAATTTTCCTTTCATTAGATAAGTCACTATATGGTGTAATTTTCATCATATATCACTTTTTGAACTACATATGTTTCTACTCGTACTATTAATTCATTTCTAAATTACATACTGCCTCGTATTATCATCGTACGACTAGTAATTAGAAAAATTATAGAATTTCTGCATACTACAATGCAGCCCATAATAGAAAATCCGATGCATAGTTCCAGGTTACAAGGTGAAGATATTTGCCATATTGTTTACGTCCTCAACAATTTTTTCATTGCTGCATCATTGTAAGAAAAAATTACTACAGAAAAAGAAAAATGCACAGCACACTCCATACCAATGTTTTGCTACATTTCAATGTGTGTTCTCAATTTATAAAAGAATGCGTATCTCACACCAGAATAATTCGCGCTTCATAAGGTGCACTCGTGTATACCTTACCTACAGTATAGTGAATGCAGATTGCTCGTGCGCCAATAAGTAGCACTATGAGATTCACTTGTTCTGAATGCATTTTAAAGATGAGCCACTCTATATATAAGGTCGAGCATTACAGAGAGACCCATTTTCTGCATGAATGTTAAGTGCACGTATAGATTTATTTCCTCCATTATATTCCTAATTTGATTTTCCCATTGGTACTGCTATTGCACCGCACTAATCTTCCGTAGAAACAAGACCATCATCCTCCTCTGATTGTCTTCACAATTGTTTCAAGTGCGCATAGGAAGCCGCATAATTATAATATCTGATGGGCACAGAGCACAAATCTACAGAAAGTGGAAGATGACGACGTCAAGATCTGTGCTGATCATAATCATCAACTTCTGGAACATCTTCATTGGAGGATTTCTTGTGGCCGTACAATATCAAAGCAAATCGTTGAATTGTTGGCTGGTATTGTTCTGTATGGCTGTAGGGAGTTCCCTTGATTGCGATTTTTGAGTTACCGGTTCTAATCTGAATCTAACGCAGCATGGAAATTCTCTTGGAAAATCGTGGTTTAGTCTCGAACTAAGGGAATGTGTGGTTTATCATTTAAGACAATTAAAGTGCGTACTGTTACGTTTGAAGTGAAGTTTAGTTGGTCAAACAGAGCATATTCGATCTAACGGATTGGCATTGAAACAATAATAAACTAAATCAACCGTATCTCATTCAAAGTGGCGCCCTTATTAATTTTAGCAAAGAACAGTATGATATTTGTTACAAAATTTTATCTGTAGTAAATGACTGAATTGTTCAAGCTTTACTCCTTAGCTTGTTACGTATTTTCAGTTCTCTAATGCATGTGCAATTTCAGTCCACAACAATACTATGTCACGTAAAGTAATATCAACAGTTCAGTATTTATTTTTGGAAATGGTCTCAAAAATTTAGTCAAACCACTGCCAATCGTTTCACATTCATTTAATTTGCAAACTTTAAATTTATTTACTCTTCATTTTTCCAAATATTTAATTTTCTCATGCATATACATATTTAAACGTCGCTTAATTTGTACTTCAATTGAACGATGCTCATTAAGCCGCCAAATATTTTTTTTTCCTAGATTAATAACAATTAACAAATTTAAAACAGGAGGTTTCTGCCTTAACTCTTTCGATTTGCCATTACATTCATCTGAAAACTAACTTTGCAGTGTATTGGATTTTGTAAAAAGAAATAAGAATGTAAAATTTGTCTACATGTATATTCTATTCGTTGATGGATCTGTAATAACTTTTAAACCAATCATCCTCCTGCGAAAAGACAAAAGAAATTGAATTTTGTTGCGACAGTCATTGGCTTCAGTTTTCATAATGTTAGTGAGATGTTTTACGTAATAATGTTCTGTAGATGTTCAATTTCCTTTACTACATAGAGTATCAAATATTAAATTAATATTGCAGATCAATGACCGACCCTTCTTCCATATGCAGTTTGCACGAAATGTGCTGGCCGCATAAATGTGAAAGTCATTGATACCGAAGTGTGAAAATTGTGTGTGGAAAAAGATAATTGGTAGTACATACTGCGATTAGAATTTTCGTATTCTTAAGTTATAGAACATCAAAGCAATCATTATCCGACTATTGAATTTTGTACAAATTCCTCATAAAAGCTCTTTGCCACCAGGCATGTGGTGATGGTTTAAGGGACTCAAATCCCTTCCGAAATTATTTAATGTAATATATAATAATGTATTATAAATACAAGAGATTACAAACATCTGTTGCTCAAATAAGAAATCGCGTTTAATAAAAGAGGAAGGCATTCTCCACGCCCCGCATTTCCCAGAAAAAAAGTGAGAACATTTCAAGCCGGGACAAGGAATCGGTAAAGCAGTTTTGAAGATTCTTGGAATTGAGCATCCTTAAATCACTTAATTAAATTTCTCATTATTTTTCAATCTCAAATATTTTTCTGCGTAACTACCCCCGGAGTGTAAGGGTGACAGGAATTGTCCTGCAAGAGGATCACAAAATAGACAGCACCTCAAATATTAAATAAATGAAAATTGATAACATAAGTACGTAAAAATGAATTTGAAAACCTTTCTTAGCTAGTAAAAAGCTTTCCGAATGTCAAAAATAACCAGAACCGCGCGAAGAAAATTTGGCACCCGGAGCAAAAGTGTGCCAAAGCATCCGGACGATAATAATCTCTAAAATGAGACGAATTAGGTATAACATTTCAAATACTTTTTCCTCTTGAAGTTTACAGGATCTGGATAATCGATACTTTGCGTTCTTAACACGTTCATATATTTTATCCAGGTACAAACTCTACAGTCGAGTCATATTGGTCCTTGCTCCTTGCTAAGAACATGAGATGACGATCCACACAACCATCACAAACAAGAATGATATTACCGATTAGGTTTAGAAAATTTAATGCAAAAAATTAATAGAAAACAGAATAGAAGCAGTCACTGATTTTGTTTACAATACATTACGTTAAAGTTAAATTTCAGCAATGCATTTTCTTTTTCGCCGAACAAAAACTCATAGTTGTAGAATTACATAAGTCCCTGCTCCATTGGCGGTCCAATGGATCCATTTACCAGAATTGGGAACCCCTTATGAAGGCCATAATTTAATGAACACAAAGGTTTTACAATAAAAATTTAATTTAATAAATCAGAGCTTGCATAGATACTTAAATCTCCGCACTTATTTTTCGAGGTAATTTAGGCTTAGGAGGTGTAAAATAGACCCGCTCTATTCACCTAGGCCTAATTTAACTCCTTTTTAAAACCTCTCCCGAAATATTTTTCTGCGGCAGCCCCTGCCCTAATCAGTAACTCAACTTCAGAGCTCTGTCCAATTTATTGAGTGCTAATTTCGGAGAAATTTTTAATATTTTTATCATTAAAAAACGCACAAGAATTCATGATGCTCTGAACGCTCAAAATATGAAATAAATAAATAACCCTCCATTGTTTTTTTTAGGAAATATCTCATTTTCATAACAAACATGTCAAGTCTAAATCTGCTTTGAACAAACTTTATATTTTTGCCCAGACGCTCTCGGCACCACCTGATGGATCTGGATGGCACCCG
Organism: Microchrysa polita; assembly: GCA_949715475.1. Lineage (NCBI taxonomy): Eukaryota > Metazoa > Arthropoda > Insecta > Diptera > Stratiomyidae > Microchrysa > Microchrysa polita. The sequence continues at coordinate 112,692,961 of OX454416.1, read as the reverse complement.
GGGCGACAGGTTCAAGTATACACCTTCTCTCAAGAAATGGAGGTAAGATTTTATAAAATAGGATAGGATAGCTTTAAGTAATGACGAGATTTGTGGTACTGATTTCATGATTCACTCGATCAAACATATTTTTTCACGATAAATTTAAAATATTTGGATTAAGGATTTTTTTCGGTGAACAAAAAAGGATTTTTTATTTTATAAAAGGTTTCCTCCATTTCTTGATAAACAACATTGTCTGCTCACAAATCATTAAATATGTTAATGCTGTCACCACTGTTAAATTTTATAATTCAATTCACAGAGCAAAACCTCATTCACAGTAAGAGGTTCAGGGTCAAAATCGCAAAAACAAACCAAAATTTTTGGAGTTTTTCTGTTTTTTTTTTTTGCTTATAACTCGAAATTGTACATTTCTGCTAAAACCTGACCAGGGAACATGTTAGAGAAAACATGATTGCGTGTCGAGCGTGACGTTAATCTTCAAAATGCGTTAAGCGGTATCGCTACAATTGATAGTAATTTTTTGTCGTTTTTTTTCGATTTTAACCCTGTTTTGCAACGAAATTTTGGTGGGAAGCTCCGGAATCGTGCTCAGTACCCCAAAAAAAGCATAAGAAACAAACAAAAATCTCCACGATATTTTGCAGTTTGATCTACTAGTTTTACCTCGTACTAACTACATACTACACTATACCGTGTGTAGTCGTTGGTGATCATATTTCAGTTTTTCCTTAATCATCTAAAAAGCTGCACAGCAAAATACTTATGTTCATAAATTATACCTTAGACCAAAAACTGAAAAGATGTATTTAAATTGTTTAACATTAAAATTTTGTTTACCCTTTAGAGTAAAGTAATTCCACCTAACCGAATTGGTACATAAACCTGCATTATCGCTGCTACAAGGGGACCCAACTAATTTTGCAGGAAATATTTGATAATCGTGTATAAACCAACCAGCCAACATTGTATGACAAAATAGTCTATCCTTTTGACCTTTTGGGTTACGATTCTATTCTTACATATTAATAATCTTATCCCATTATCCTAGCACGAATTTTATGAAAATCGAAATAACGTATTTTTAGTTAGACCTTGAAAAGGTTAGAGGGCATGTTGCGAAAATTCAACTCTGGGTCAAACCAAAGCAGTGTCTTTTATTAATTTTCCATATAAAATTCTTGAACCGAGGAAAAATACCGAATCAATAGAGAGTTTTAGCATGTCGTAGAAAATAGTACGACATAGTTTGACATAATTTATGTAAAAAATCGCTTGCCTATCGTATAGTAAACGGTATATCACAGTTTTGTATGTCCCAAGTAGGCATGGATGTATAATCAAGACAAGGAATTTCGCCAATTTCGACTGTTTACAGAACAACAAATAGGAAATTGTATGACATACTGTTTCGTATACGGTAGGCAAGCGAATTTTTACATTGAATGTCAAACAATTTTAAACGATATGCTAAAACTCTCTAATAAGAAAAATATTTCGTTGATAATATTTGGTTTCTATTTTATATTATATAATTTTAGCCCTAGATTATGAAAAAAACCGATAAATCAATTTTCTTTATAAGATAATTTAAAAAAAAAACTTTTTAGTGAATGGATGGGCAGGGTTTTTATGTAAACTATTTCTTTGTATGTACAGTATCCGCTCGAGAATTGAAGCGAATAAACTGTTCTAATTTTCAAGCGTAAGAAGTTTGATTACATAATTCTTATTTTTCATTTCAGTTTTTAACAACAAAATTTATTCCGTTACAATCTTGTTACATAAGGTATTTAATGTTGTCGAAAATTTGCTACCAGAAAACGTCACTTTTTGGAAGCAATTCTATTATTGAAATTAGCACAGGATTCCGTTTCTCAATCTGTATTCCGGTCCTGTTTGAATAAGCTTTTGGGCATTCGCTCTGATTTTTCTATCAAGAAAATCTTAAGGCGACGATTTTCACAACAAATCACGGAACACTTTTTTGCCTCTATTTAAAAACGCTTGGAAATTTAGAATTAGAATTGGCCATAACTTTTTTTCTCATTTTCGAGCGTCTACTGTATATAGAAGGAGAACGAGGCTAATTTCGGGCGCGGCCGAAATTTGAATACGCTTCACTCTCCTCAGGCTAAAAGTTTTTTCGTGCGAACCTATGACTTGTCTTTAATCCTTCCCCATTCTTTTCCTTCCGTTTTTCACATAAGTTCCGTGGCGTCATTAAAACAATATTTTTGTGAGGTTTGGTTGAAAAAAGTGGGAAAGTAAAAAAATTATCTCAGAAAACTGTATTGGGGGGATGCGGGAGCATGACCCCATAGTACGATTCCATTTGTTTTGACCTTTTTCGTTGCTTTGATAAAAACACATTAATTCAATGTTTTGTGAAATTGGTGTACAAGATGTTTCTTAGAAGAACCAAAATGGGAGTTGGGTTTTTATGGCAGCCCCATGACCCCATAGTCCGATTTGATCCATTTTTACATATGTTTTATGCCATCAATAGAAATGCACTTTTAGGAGTTTTGGTTGAAAATGGTGCACAAATAAAGTTTTTCGTAGAAGAACTCAATTTGGGGGGTTGAGTTTGTATGTTCGATTCCATTCATTTTTACATATGTTTTGTGGCATCAATTGAAATGCACTTTTATAAGGTTTGGTTAAAATTGGTGCACAAATAAAAAAATTTGGGGCTGGGTTTGTATGGCAGCCCCATGATCCCACGGTCCGATATACCATCCATTCTTACATATGTTTTTTTGCATCAATATAAACACATTTGTGTAGAGTTTGGTTGAAATTGGGTCGTGAGTTTGAAAAACATCATAAACTGAATTCGTTCACGGTGAGTCTGTGCACCGAAGGTGCGCGCATTAACCACTACATCAACCAGACTACTACGATTAAAAGAATTAAAAAAAATCGTACCTCACTACACTATCTTCAAAACTTCCAGAGCTACACGAGCTACAACACTAAAATAAAAAGCCAACACAGTACATACTAGAGAGACATATAGTTTGGTGGCTCTGAAAACTGTTTGTGGAAATTTTTGGGACATTCGCGAAAACGTGTTTTAATTTTCTTAATTATTTTACAGATCGTATCTCTTGTTGCAAGCCTCCCACCGATACCAGGGACTCAATAAAATAATTTATAGTAGTATTATGCTAACCAAAGGTTTCTGCTCCAAATCTTCTGTTTTATAAGTAATGAGAAAGTAGCAACCTAAGGTCAGACCTCTATTTATTGATATTATTGCATTTAGTGTCCTGATGACGTCAGGGTGGATAGTGGATTGATAGTGTGTCTTTGGTGAAGAGCTTTGAACTTTGAGCGAAACATTGTAAGTTCATCATTGGTTATTGGATATGTCGACAAGTTAGCGAAACATTTTTTGAAAATTGACTCGGCGCGCGCCTTTGCAGTAATTTCGGGGATCTGTCGAAATGAAAATGTATGTCTCTATAGGAAGAGCGTGTATGAAGATATTTGTTCGATGCGTTAGCGGTATTTCCACAATATCTTTCATATTTTACGTAGAACTACACATAAAAACAGTTGCATGTAACCACTTTTTTTATTGGTATTGATTGGCTAAGAAAGTGGATTTAAATCAAATCAGTCCAGAGAAATCGGCAAAAAATTATAAATGAACTATTACCCCGCAGTTATCCTTTTCCTGCCATGCAGCTTATTTTTTTTCATATGATTTTTAGTTACTTTTAAATATTTTTTTTTTCAAACGGCGATTGTCTGGAGTTTATAAATTAGTAATTCTAAAATGAAAAAAAAATAAAAATAAATGAAACGGGAAAAAAATAAAAGTCGACATCGCACCCTGTCAAGAAAAATCGTAATTTACTAACATTTACTCTAATGTAAATACAATTAACCCTCACTAAATATTTCAGTATTCTAGACCCACTATCGCATCTATGTCCTTTAAAAAAATGTACATCCTCACGCCAACGCCAATTTCACGCACCAAAAGATATGTACATATAGCAATCATTATGTATAAATGACTAGCATCCACCAAGTATCTATACCCGCAACTAGGCATAAAATGTATGTAAGTATGTATATTACATGATCATAGATTATACCCGCAAAACTGAGTGATTTATCCGATGAAGTGCAGCGCTCCTGTCCTTTTTAACTAGTCCATTCCCTCAATTTTGTAGTAAAATATTAAGTTCTTACAACATAAATAATTCCACAAATCCTCCAAAAGCGCCCTTTTGTTTCTTCCCTCACACCAGAAACTTAAAAAATGTCGAAATTATATGAACTCTCAAGCCATTTCCGTTATTTTTCGAATTTCGTATGAAAGCGACAGTAACAATGCTGTCGCTAGAAAGTGATCGCTATTGGCGACAGTTATGGGCGATTATCGCCTTATATGATCTCAAAAAAAGCTCTGTCGCTTTTCGACCTCTGGGTAGTAGTAGCTATCTCTTTCATACACACATAAAAACCCAATAATAAATTGTCGCCCGACGAGGCCATCACTTTTGATTATCGCCATTGGCGATGGCGATTATCCCCTTACAGAATGTACCCTCAGGATTTTGTTTCGGTTGGGGTCCAACTCTCGATATTATGAATGCTGCAATAGAATACACTACATACAGCTATACATTTTTTCAGGAACTTTGTTTACATCATTTGAATAGGCTTCAACCAATTTTTCACAATTGTTACGATTTTCTAAATTAGCAATTTGCGAGTTGGCCATTTTTCGTTTGGAAAAATAAAATATAATAGTAAAAAAAAACAATTTAAAATAATTAAAATCAGAATAAAGTAATGAAAATTACGAAATTTTTTTCTTTGACTTTTGGACCGATAACAAAACTTTTCTCCCGATTGCGCCCCAGAATAATTGCATCAGCCTATGGAAACCTCCAAAATTCTACTTGATGTGGACTAGTACTAAGGGGTACGTACTTCAGAAACATCCGTAACCTTTCCACAAAATTGGAATTATTGACTAAAAAAAGAACAAAAAATTGCTGTGTTTTTAACTTTTCTCGCATTGTTAGAAGAATCATTTTGGGCCTTTTCTCGCCATCACATTTGGATAAGAATCGTAATATGGGAAAAGTTGTGCTTCATAAAATGTCGCCAATTTGAAAACGAACGTTTGAAACTGAACTAATGATCTAACTCGGTTTTTTTAAATTTAAATGAACTAAACATAGTCCCGATTCTGCGAAGAAGATGACGAGACCTTACTCCACGTCCTTTGCGAATGTGATACTCTGGCGCGATAGCGTAGTTACTAGGTGATTTCAGATTGCAAAGTGTAGTGGAGAAGTTTTTTTTTGGTTTCTTAGGTTTTTTTAGGGTGCTGAACTCGAATCCGGAGCTTCCCACTAAAAATTTCGTTACGGAACAGGGTCAAAACCGCAAAAAAAAAAAAATTCGGAGTTTTCCCGAAATTCCGAAAGTGTACATTTCTCCGAAAACCTGCCCATGAACATATTAGAGAAAACATAATTGCGCGCCCTTATTAATTAAGTGTTAAGTGGTATAGGTACAATTGATACGTCATTTTTTAGTGTTTTTTGCAATTTTGAACCTGTTTTGCATCGAAATTTTGGTGGGTAGCTGCGGATTCAGGTTCTGCAACCCGAAATACATAATGTTCAAGAAAAATGCAATTTTTGCGACCAAAATTGAAAAACCGTTCAATCTCAAAATTTTATTCATAATATGGAACTATGTTAAAAATGGCAAATTAAAAAAACGGAAAAACGGCAAAAATTTTAGGGTTTTTCGCGATTTTGGCCCTGTTCCGCAACGAAATATCGGTGGGAAGCTCCGGATTCGAACTCAACACCCCAAAAAACATAAGAACCAAAAAAAAAATTTGTCTCCACCACATTTTGCAATCTGATGTACTAGGTTTCTCACCTGGATACTACACTACGCAGTGGCGTAGATAGCTTTTCGGAGAGGAGGGGGATAATTTTGCAAGATTGCTTATACTTTTACGGTTATCAAATGTTGCATTTCAGAATAACAATTTCTATATTTATTACACTTCAAATTAGCCGTTTCTTCAGCAAATTTTGGTGCAAAATAGATGGCAATTTTATCATACATATACGAAAAAACTGTGTCCTGAAATAATTTTGGCTTTTTTACTACGGTGAGTATTCCAACTTTCTTACAAATTTTCGCTACTATGATTGGAGTACCAGACCTTTATATTGGGTTAGATCAGTGGCTCCCAAAATTTTTGGAGTCATAGAACACCTAGCATCGCCGCTTTTCCGGCGGGAACACCTCAAAACAGTTATATGTCCAGAAAAGGGAAATTATGAAAACGATAAAGTAATTCGTGAGTATATATTTCTAAAATTTACAAACTTGTAGGACACCGTAGCTGCTAGCTATATTTGCTATAAATTTCGAGGCCATGCATAAATTTTACGTCTGTGATGTTAGCACCCGCCCTACTTTCAAAAAGCAAATGTGCTAACTAGGTCATTCTTTAAAAAAGATACTAATTGGAGAATTACTCCTCTCCGCCTCTCCTTTTCACCAGAACTAAGGACATTGCATGATCCCTATTTTTTGCCAAAGAGAGGGCTACCCAATTTTCAAATAGAGGACGAAGCATGCATTTTTTTGTTTCATTTATATGCGATATGCCGAAAGATTTCCGGAAGATGCGATCTAAAGTTTTTGTTTAGGTCTGATGAGTGACAGGAGAGCACGTCCACTGAATAAATATTGAGATCCCGAGGAAATTCAAAATAGGGAGTCGCATAAGCGCTGACCACATAACGGCATTTAAAACAGACTCTTTTGTGAGAAATCTTATGTCCAAAGGCATTATTTTCATCATTATTTCTTTTGGAGTTGTTTTCCATAATTTTCATGGAACTTCAATTCGCCAAACCTTAGCGTGGATTTCTTCAGTTGGTCCCGATTGCATTGATTCATCTAGTATTGGAGGGAAAACTACGAACAAGGTGTTTTGGATTTCAGCAATATGAGGGATCGAACCACATAACACATTGCCAGAGCTTCCTTCCTCGGAAATACTAATATTGGAATTTGGCTAGGTTCCGCAGATTTAACTAGCTCTGCCCTTATTCTCTATAAAAACTCTCGAGATAGTGCATTCATAAAAATAAGCCATGCACGTTGAAAACCCTGAAGAAAACCGTCTAATTTAAGTTTTGTGGCTGCCTAGTTTTTCAAGGAATTTTTTTTATGAAAACAACTGCAGCAGGTTGTGAGTTTTCTAAAATGTGTTGAATGTTTTAGTGAAAAACAAAGTTTCGCGTTAATTTACGATTTCTTACATCAAGCTTTAAATTTAAAATTCCAAACAAACTCTTGTGGTGCGCTTACGACTATGAATGATAGCTGAATGTTCGTTTGAATCCCAGTGTGAGCATGAATTTTTGTGTTGTCTCTACATCAGCTCGTTCGACTATATAAATCGTTTCGGAGCAACGATCATGAGGTACCCCTGGATTCACTCGATTTATGAGGAAAAAATTCTTTGAATCGATTCTACAACAAAGACGTCCATCGATAGTATGAGGAAGTGCTAAATTTCCTATTGCTGTTCTGAAAATGGTTTCACGTTTTTATGAAACACTACACACGTTTGCTTTGTTTTATGTAAAATAAAAAAATAAATAACAGGCGCGACAATCCAGCATTGGACTAAGGCCGCAGGATTTGTTAGTGACATCCTATTTCCAAGATCTTATCTGCTTTTTGTTGAGGTAATGAGATCAGCATCACGCTCAGCAGTGTTATTTATCCCCATAAATGGGTACTCGTTTAACATCTGAGTGAGATCATAGTCCGTCACAAGCTCGTGAGTTCGAAAAACACCATGATCCACGGTGAGATTCGAATTCATAACCCTGTGCACCGAAGGTGCGCGCACTAACCGCTAGACCAGCCAGACTACTTTGTTTTATGTACCTAAAGTAATAATAAGAAATGTGTGACGGAGGGGGGGGATTGATCCCCTTGATCCCCCCCTTATCTACGTCACTGACACTACGACGTCGCTGGATACAATTTGGAGTGGCCTATCCAGACACGGACGACATAGCTTCGATGTCAATTAGCCACCTCGACTCATTTTTTAGCACCATCAACCTTGATCGTCAGGCATAGTCCTGCCCACAGGGGACTAGGGCGATGGTACAATAAGCCCACTGACTTCAGTGCCGCGAGTCCTCCTTCGGAATCACGCCCCTCCCACAATCTAATAGTCCCGTTGTGTATATTTTTTCCAATAAGCGCGGCAAAATGCCGACGGATTTAATTGAAGGGACATTTCTAATTAAGTTATGATTTTTCTTGCTCATCTCTAACTAATGTCTAGATCATTTTTGTGGAAGATCTACAATTTTCTTTCACACAATTTTTCAATCAATCTCTCTACCACTAGAAATATTGAATATGCCCAAATCTAGCATAATTCCGAAATTATGTATTTTCTAATTTTTGCAAATATTTACTAGTATTAGAGTTAGCATATAAAAATCCCTATATCGACCCTGTGGCCTGAACTTGCCCTAAAGTCGGTTCGGTGTCTCGTAAGGTTTTATATTTCTAATGTAAAATAATTTTGAAAATCATTGCGTAAATAAGATTCAAACCTTTTAAAAATCCATCACTTTATATCATATTAAAGGCAGATACACCGCAGTTCTCAAAAAATAAGTCGAAACACTGATCTGAATGGTTACTTCCCTAAGGATGACGTTTTGTGAGGACTATTTCAATTAATGAACACAATCGAAAATTGAATTTGCTTTAAAACACCGTTTTTTATTTTGGATGCATTTCAAACAGTATTCTGCTCATCTTCAGCAACGCGTAGTCGTGTTGCTGAAGATGGGCAGAATACTGCTTGAAATGCATCCAAAATAAAAAACTTTGTTTTTAAAGCAATTTAAATTTTCGGTTTTCATTTATTGAAATAATATTTTCGGAATTTCCGCAAATATCGTTCTATCTATAAAGGTTATAATTTGGTGAGGATGTTTGAGGGACATTTCTTTTATCTAAAACTGAGTTTTTGCATTCGAAGTGGTGGGGGAAGATTCATTAAAATTCATGTTTCTGTATTAAGTCGCTATTATATTTTTATATGTTTAATATTTTTCTTACTGTTGACGCTATAGCCAAGTGTAATACTTAAAAAAATTAAATTACATATCTCTAACGGTAGAAGCATAAATCGTCGCCCTAGCTCAATCGCGTCAATCACTGTGACCGGTCGAAGTTTGAAAATAATGGGTGGGTTTTGTATTATCCATATAATATAAGAACTATTCGCATCTTTTTCGCTTATTCTCCACATATTAATGAAATACACAAATACACCTTTGTGTACTTCAACATTTTTCTATAATAAGTACTTTTCCGGCAATTAAAAGCCGAAAAAAAGCTGACCTATTACAAGCAACTGAACCTATGATGATAATTTTGGTGCCATTGCAAAAAAAAATGTTTACAATAAATTCTTGCGTCTAGGATCAATAACTAAAACGATATTGATCCAAATGACAAAATTCTCCAATAAGTATGCATTTTTCGACCACCACCGCAACGAACACGAAAATTCAATTTAGGATTAGGGTTGGTATACTTCCGAACATCCCTACCCAATATCCTAAAATATCATAAATAAGATCATATTTGTAAATTAGCTCACCTGTTCTTCTGATCTGATTCAAATCCCATGTTGTCAATAATATTATCGCACACACAATTAATATTCCAGTATATCACCCAATCCTGTACAGAGTTGTAAGCTGTGGAATATTTTGCATAAACACTGCAAAAATTCTTGGCAACATACAAATTTTTCTACTTTTCTCAAAATGACGTTAACATTTATTATTACTTTTGCACCTATTTGCACAGCATCAAGTTCACTCAAATGTTTCAAACTACACGACAACTTTGCGATGCATCCAAATGTTAAGAACAACAGTTAGAAAACACATTTTCCATCAACAATATGTCGCTTTTCTTCTTTAGATTGTTAATCACTCGCACTATTCGGATCACGAAAGAACTGAGAACGATGATAAATATTTGTCGAAAAGCACTTTTTCTACTAAGTACTTACAAGCTCTTTGAACAAACTATATTAACACTTTGGCGCCAAGATTAAAACCAAAATTTATGAATGATTTATTATTGTTTTACTCTACATGCATACACACACTTTGATTTCGTATTGACTGCGTTATTGCATTGGTCAAAAATCATTTGCCCGTGAAAAATTACAATTTTCACTTTTAATTCACCACGGACGTCTTAATTTATTCAAAACTCAATTCACTAACAATAGTATAGGTAGTAAGCAAACGTAACGATGCATAGTTTATGTTTTTTGTTCAGTAAATGTTTGCATTCTTGTTACATAATTTTCCAAGTTGAAGACAGGTATAGTTCCTCCGCAACATGAACACTGAATTGACCACTAGTTTGAATTCACCTGAATTCTAGATCATTTCCATATGAAATATCACAACAACACAAATTTATATAAAATGTCTTTCTTTCATATGATGAGAGATGATGAGAGTCCTTTGCAAATATCCTTTACTAGATGAATTTCCTTCAAACACTGCCCTTAAGTCCGTTTGTATACCGATCGACCGTTGAAGTAGGTGTGAAACGAACCGCAGAACAATACAATTTATATAAAGGTGATTATTGCGCCAGTCTGCAGATTTACAGTCGAACCGCGATCTACATCATGGGTTCATCTTCTTTTGTCTTTGCTTCGTGGTCTACCGTGTCGTTCCACCTGCTGTATCTTGGTAGATGCGAATAAGATGGCAAAGAAGCAACATATGCTAGCGATCAAGCGATGTGACGTTGATATGGAGCAGTACTTGTGTTCATCAGCACCGCACATATCAGACCCTGCTGTAAAAGAATCTTTATTAGTCGCCCCGTTACGATTCTCTTTTTTCCTCTTGAGTTCCTATCGTACATGTTAGGGTCTAGGAGCGTATATGCTTCACAAGTTCCAAAAAATCGACACAACATCGAAGCAACTCAAAAGAACCCCATTGCACATCACAATGACTCTGGGAAGATACATACAGAGATCAGTAGGCGTAATTGGAACCATTGGAACATTCGGTGTGGAGTACTCATTATTATTGTCCCGACTCTCGAAACTCGGCTAGATGTACTTCTTCTATTCGGTGGGGCATCATCATCATCGTATATATGAGTTGCAATTATTTTCATTAGCCTACAACCAAATATGACTAACGGACGAATTTCTTTGATTGAGACCAATTATAAATTTTCGGTGTCAGCGAGGCACTGGTTTAAAAGGTTATTCATTAGAATTTCTTCAAGACGCCCGCGAAATTAAGAATGGAACAGTTCTCCGGTTTTTGTTAAAGGGAACTCTTTTTTTGATAATGATTATGATGGTGGTTAATATGGTACCATGAAAATAACAAGCAAGCGGAAAACAGTGCAATAGAATAGACAACATTAGACATTTGTCAGACAATTGGCCAATGAATGGCTGTGGTCTTTTCAGGGAGGTCAATTGAGTTGTGACTACCACTACCTATGTATCTCCCAGCAATTGTAAATTATTCAGAATTTAAAATTATTCAACGAAATTATTCCATCAAAAATGCGAATGAATCATTAAAACGGTAATCTGTTCCTTTGTGTAATGCCTCACTTAATCTATTTCCCGTACATTTATTTCTTTCAGCCGAAAGTGACACCAAGGCGGAGCATTATCTTTATTCAATATAGTCATAGAATCGATTCTTGGGGCCAAGAAGGCTCAACCGCTCAACCACAAGAAGAAAAATACATATATGTAATACGAATTTCGGTGATTGTGGTTTGGAGGAAAAATACAATTAAGTTTGCAAATGGAATTCATTCATTTTTAGGCAGATTTAAGGAATTATTAAAAACTAAAAATAGAGCAGTGTTTTGATTTTTTATGCAACATGTCTAATACTACAATTCCCATATAGCCTAGTCATAACATGATTTATGGGCGTAGCCAGAGGTTGGGAATGTGGTAATTTCCCATATGGACAACCTGACCTGGGCAGCTGCCCGAGGCGGCAGATTTTGAGCGGCGGCAAATGAAGCTTTCTTTCGGTTTTAAATTCTATGAAAGATGGACTTTGACTCAAGGAGCAGTTGACATAATTAGGAAAAAATGTTAATTGCTTTCTAAGTTATTCTAGTCAGGTGACGCCTTAATCGAGGGCGCCAAATGTTATGATACTTCGCCTTTAAATTTTTATCCTTCACGCAAAATTCTACTGGAAGCATGCATTCCGAAAGGGGTAATTTGATTAGACTAGAAGTGACCTAGATAGCATTGCGGCTTTACTTTGAACAATGACACAGATATTCAATTTTACATCCGACAACGGAGGATGTGTCCATGTGACACAGGATATCTGTGTGGCATGGTACACGGATTTTTGGTGAGCTGTGATACAACGGACCCGAGCAGCATAGGAAAGCCCTTAGTATTTTGTGCATTGATGACCACTCGGCCCAAGTCGCATTGCTGACTAGTATGCTGAAGGACTCTCATCCGGATGTGAAAAGCAGCACTACAAATCGCTTTAAGCTGATGGTTAAACGAACCTGGGGTATGCAAGTCTGAATTTAGCGTGAGGGTTAACCTTTAAGGGGACCGAAGGCAGATCGGTCACACCTGCTATTGGGAAGTCTTTATAGCAACTGGAGTTGCGACCCGGTGAGTGTATGCATCACACGAGTAAATCCCAATTTAACACTTAGATCCCGTTAATAAAATGCCGTATGTCAAAGCAGTCTGATGGAACGGGTGGAAAGAGCGTAATTGCTTAGGCACTCCCCTGGCAGTATGGTTTCAATTTTATTGGAAGCCTCGAGCAGCTTTCGAGTGTAACAATCAATTAACTTCTGAACCTACAACACGTTTATTCACTTTTTCGCCACTTTAAATTGAATGAGAATCAACAGTGACGAGTGCACGATTTGGTTTCGGGAAGGGTCCAAATCTCTCGGCATTGACTATCGTTGCCTATATTTTCTTCGTATCATGTTTCCATCGTGTGAATCGGTTTAAGATAATTTTTCACAAATTTTAGTTTTAAATTGTCACGTTTTCTGTGTAGAAAAATTAAAACTTCCACTCACAATAAATCGTTTAAGATTACAAAAAATCAGCAAAGCGTATAAAAGCGGTACTTGATGACTTTTGCTGATTAACATTCCGAGATTGCATTTTAAAAATTGTCGTTAAATTTATTTTTTATCCCAAAAATTCAAAAAATCTCGAAATCGGAACTTAGGTTAACTCATTGCCGGACACAACGCCAAAATTTGACACGATTTGTATGTCAAATGCTCAAAATTGGACGTCTATAGTCGTTCTGTCCGGGAAAGGTTTAATTACATTAGACAAAGGACAAAATACTACGAGGTGTGACAATGAGAATGCTTTTTAGGGTTTTTTAGAAAAATTTTTTCAAAAAACCCTTATGAAATCGATTTTGTCCGTCCGTCCGTCCGTCCGTCTGTCCGTCTGTCCGTCTGTCCGTCTGTCCGTCTGTTCACTAAATAACTCGCGAACAGCTCAACCGATTGTCATGAAATTTGGTACGAATGTGTAGAATGGTTACAGTCTTTGGCACATATACCTTAGAAGTTGGTAGGAAGAAGACAACAGGGTGTCCCGAACGTTTGAAAAAAGTCTATTTTTTTAGTTTTTATCGGAGATTGACGTATGGGTATTTAAATCAAAGATCTAAACGAGTACACCTCATATCAGTTAAAATTTTCCAGTTTCGAGTAACGGTAAAAAAGTTATTGGCGTTTAAAGGTAAACTTCCTTTTCGAGCTCCGTTTTTCTAAACCGTTATAGGGATCGATATGAAATTTTGCACAAAGATTGGTCGGTAGGGCCTTATATACGTTAAATATTAAGACTGTTGACTTTTGCAAAGAAAAAGTAAAAAACAGTAAATTTGTAAAATTTCAATTTGTTCGTGTGTAGCCCCTCTTAGGTTTCCAAATATGAAAATTCTGCTAAGGGTTTTTAGAAAATTACATATAGAATATGTCTACGAATTTTCATTCGAATAACTGTATCCAAACCGGAAATATAGCCAAATTAAGTATTTAGTAAGGGCCTTTCACAATGCAAGCCTCTTAAGCATTTCTTCGATGTATATCTTTTAACTTGATGAAACAATGAGCATGAAATTTGGTGGAAATGCATAGAATGGTAATAGTGTTTGCCACAAAAAATTTTGAAGTTAGTAGAACCAAGATAACAGGGTGTCCCTGAATAGCTGCAAAAGTATACTTGTTCAATACTCATAGGAAAGCTTGCGTTGGCTCTTATGACAGGGAACACAATGGAATAATTTTATATAAGGTTGCTTTTCCTTGATTACGTTTGCCTAAGTTTCTTTTTGGTCAAAGGCCATCAGAAATCTTAAATCGAAAAATGCCTGTAGATTTGCCTTGGAGTACTTTTATACAAACTGGGTAAATAGTAAATCTATTTTTGGATTGGTCTAATTAAAGGTGGAACAGAATGAAAGGCGCTAGCCTTTCATTCTGGAACGCGTTTATTTAGACCAATCCAAAAATAGATTTACAGGAAGCATTTCATTAATGTTGTGCACAATACTTATTTATTGCTTATAAAATATATGTACAAAAAATATTCACTATGCATTAAAATTCTAAAAAACCCTCGTATTGCGGGCGCAGCCCTCTGTACGCCGGTATTTTTTAAATACTTTCTGAAAGGACCTTTGGTTACGTCCGCATCCAGCAAAACTTAGACATGGGTTACTGGGAAAAAATTAAATGTTCATATCAGATACGTCCGTTAACGTTACCATATGTGTATGCGACTCCTCCTACTAGTTTCAAGCTAAACTACTGGCTGAGGGCGGCCATTTGCCTACTGCCCAGGGGCGGCATACAGGTTAAATTCGGCCCTGGGTTCGCTTGTCTTCCCGCTGGCTGATGATGACAGTAAAAAAATCCTTATCCACCTTGTAAAAACATCGCTGCACTTTACAATGCTTGAAAGCGTAAAATTGCGAGTTTGATTCCAGGAACGACACAAAATTTTCGACTGCTGAGACAGTGGTCTCTGAAACTAACATATTCGCTGTTTTGAGGCTTTTTATATCCGGGACTAGGATACCTACTTGTGAGTATCTTGAATCGATAACATCAGTGGCATAATGTTTACTATAAATCTTGTGTTCGAAGTCAAAATGAGGGTCCCTCTACAATAAAATATTTTATTGGGAGGTGTGTACCGCCAGGAGTGTATACTGTTTAAATGCCCCAAACTCCTTGTAAAACATAGAGCGTCCAAGGCATGGGCGTAGCCAGGATTTCGGTCAGGGGAGGGGCAAGCCCAAACATTTTAACATCATTGTTTTCTTGGAAGTTGAAATTGTCGATCACGAAAATATTGTTAGTAGTGCAGTCAAAATATCCCAATTCAGGCCTCCAAATAGAAAAAAATAGAGTAAGGCTAACTTTTGTTGTTTGTGAATCAGTGGGCTCCCAGGAATCTACAACTGGTTTTGCTAAAAAAAAAATGTTGATCGGAAAGTTCCCAAAAAGGACAAAAAAGGATACTCTTTAATCCTTGACCGGAGGTTGGCATGCGGGGTATCATATCAAAGAGGACGTCGAGTACATTACATACCCGGTGTTTGTTTTCTGTTTCAAGGACCCTCAAAGGAATAAATCGAGCTGAAATGGAAAGTTTTCGAGTTTCCCGTGTATCTTTCCAAAGCCATAACTACGAGAATAATTCAAGTCGTCCCTACTTTTATAACTTTTCAGAATCTATAATAGCAGGAGATTCTACCATTAAATTTGCTAAGAAAAAAGTTGATCAGAAAGCTCTGAAAAAGGACATAAAAGGACACTAATTTCACACCTTGATCGAACTTGGGCATGTGGGGTGTCATATCAAAGAGCACGTCGAGTGCATTGCATATCCGGTGCTTGTTTCCTGTCTCAAGGACACCAAATGGAATAAGTCGGCCTTAAATGGAAATTTACGGCTTTAGAAAGATCCAGATACGGGAAACACAAAAAAATTTAAGTTGAGCCTAATTTTTCCGAGTCAAATAGATAAATGTCCGAAACGAATAGGTAAATTTCCGAATCAACAAAACACGTTTGCAGATCAAATAGATAAATGTCCGAAACAAAAAAATTAATTCCTAAATGGAAAAAATTAATAAACAAAACATAAAAATTAATTTCCAAATCAAAAAAATAAATGTACAAATCAGAAAAATAAATGTACAATTCAAATAAAAAATTGTCCAAAACAGAAAAATAAATTCAGAAACCAAAAAAATAATTTTTCCCATCAAAAAACATATTTCACAAATCAAATAAACAATGCTTCGTATGAAGGAAACGATTTAAAAAGATAGTACTTTATTATAGTAAATAATGTGCTTTTATATGAATTTTGTTGAGCATTGAAAAAATAATTAATTAATTATTTCAATCTGAATGAGATTTTGTTTATTCAAAATGACGGTTATAATTATTTTTATTTATTATTTAAAATATAATTAGTTCTCAATACAATAATCATAACATAGCATATACGTTAGAAGAAAAGCAATTTACCGGGAAATATATACTAATAGAAAAAAAAACTGAACTCACAGCTACGTATTACAACAAAAATAATTTCAAAAAAAAAAGAGAAATAATATATAAATGCATTCTGTAATTTAGAAAATTAGTTTCGAATGCATTAATTAAAAAAGAAAGAATAAAGGAAAAACAAAAGAAAAAAAAAAGGAAAACAAAATAAATAAGCAGTGCGTTAAGAAGTTAAAATTTAAAAAAGAGTTGAAGAGCAGGCAAAACAAAAATAAAAAAATAAAGAAGAACTATAAGAGAAAACAAAAAAACGACTAGAATCAAGAAAGACGTAGAAAGAGACAGCAAATGATGCAAGCGTTAGGCGAGTAAAGAATAGCGAAGATTGAAATACGTTATACCTATTTTCAAAACCTAATTCAAATTGTAAAGATATTAACATGATCGTAGTTCAAGAGCCACGACTTAACTTGCAATAGAAATCTGGATAAATTCCGAATACTTCTAATAGTAGAAGGAAGCTTATTGAATACCCTTGGTGCTGAGCAAGTATAAAATTTGAAAAAGCAAGTTTTACGATGCCGCGGAACATTAACTAGATTTAAACCATTCAAACGTAGATTATATAAATTAGAATTACGAATGCATACGTAACCACTACGAATGAAGAATATTTTTAAAATTTTATAATAATACAAGTGGATCAGTGGAAGTATATTCAGGTTCTTGAACAGAGGAAAGCTGCTGTGATATCTACTTTTGTTGCATACTATACGAATGGCATGCTTCTGACCAACTAATAAGGGATTTAACCTTGTTTTGTAAATGCTACCCCAGCAAGATAATCCATATTCCAATTTGGAATGAATAAGGCTAAAGTACACCATTTTCAAAATATTATGAGAGCATAAAGGGCGTAATATATACAACTGTCGTATGGCTATAAATAGAGGGTGTTTTTTTAAGAATGATAGAACTTCAAATTGAAAAAAAAGACACAAAACATTAACTTTTAATAAAATTTTTTCTTCTATTGGAATGATAAATGTCATACATTTAACATTTTAAAACGATTTCAGGCATATGGCCACCGCGGCTGTTCTTAACGAAGCGCATTCTTGACATCCAATTCTGGACAACTTTTTCGAGCACTTCTGGCCGTATATCACCAATAACGCGAAAAACGTTGGCCTCCAAGGCGTCAATTGTTGCTATTTTATCAGAATAAACCTGTGATTTAACGTAACCCTACAGGAAATAATCGCGAGGTGTTAAATCGCACGACCTTGAAGGCCAATTGACAGGCCCATTTCTTGAAATCAACTTATCACCAAATTTTGATTTTAATGATGGTTGATTTTTTTGATGGTTTCTTCGACGTGTTAGTGTTATTGCATCATTTAGAGTATACGTGGTACGAAATCTATTCAAAATTCGACGGATGGTTTGCTCAGATGGACGATTATGTATACCATAAAAAGTAGTTTATAAGTTGCGCGAATCGACGACTGATTTTCGAAGTAAATTTTTATAATTTGGAAGCGTTCTTCAGGCGTGAGCCTAAACATTATAATTTGTGAGAGTATACTGAAATAAATAAAAAAAAGATTTTGATTCAAATGTAATATTTTGTGTGCTTTTTTTCAATTTGAAGTTCTATCATTCTTAAAAAAACACCCTTTAAATAGTTAGTGATAGAACTAATATGAGATGACCAATTCAGTTTGTCATCTAAAATAACACCAAGGTACTTAAATGTTGAGACAACTTCAATCTTAAAACATTTCTCCTAGCAAATATCATTTGAAGAGAAGGTAATCGCATGGCTGTTGAGAGGAATGTCCATAATAAATCGTTTACAATTATGGTGGTGGTACCAGAAATCATAAGAAGTTGAAGAATCGACGTTTAGGTTGAAAAACATGATCTTCGTTTTATCACTTATGACCAGTTTATGAGCCGTAAACCAAAGCCTAAGAATTTCCAGATCGTGATTTATATCGGAAATAAGATTCAAAATAGAATCACTTCTAAAGGCACAGGCCAAGTCATCGGCAAAAGCAATAGGTTTGCTTTTAATTTTCTGTGTGAGGAGCGAATTCACAAAAATAAGAAAAAGGAGAGGACCCAGAACAGAGCCCTGTGGTACCCCTATATTTGTAACCCTAAACTTACTGTAAACACCACTAATTTTGACTCTTTGAGATCTACCTCCTAAGTATGACGAAAACCAATCAATCATGAAACCTCTGAAACTAGCTTTGTATATTTTATCAAGTAAAATCCTATGGTCCACGGTATCGAATGCTTTCTTTATATCAACAAACAAGGCACCCAGAAATTCACCTGCATTCACCCCATCATAAATATTGCTACAAAAAGACAGTAGTGCTCCTTCAGTAGACTTACCTTCATGAAACCCAAATTGACTGTTGCTAAAGCAATTTGTCTGGTTCAAAAATAAAACCATTCGACTTTTTATAGCCTTTTCAAACATTTTGGAGAATGGAGATAGTATCGAAATTGGACGATAATTGTTTGCATCCGTAGTATCACCTTTTTTTAGCAATGGAATAACTTCAGCCAATTTAAGTTTATCAGGGAAAGTACCTCTCATTACGCTAAAATTGAAGATGTACGCAAGAATGTCTACTATGTTTAGGGCTATATTTTTAATAACGAAATTGGAGAGACCATGTTCCACTGCGGAGTATGAGTTCTTAAGAGACATTATGATATTATATAGCTCCAGGGACGATATAGGTTTAAAAAAAAAGGTTTTTGTTTGAAAACTGTCGGATACTAGACGAGACGAGGAAGAATGTTTACAAGAGTCTTGTGAGATCGAGTTGGAGATATCAGAGAAGAAGTCAACAAATATATCGGCTATTTCTTTTGCATCAGATATGCCTACATCTCCTTTTTTAGATAGCTGGTGCTTTGGTTCGGAGCTCCTCTGTTTACAATTTTGTTGATTGTGGCCCATTCCTTTTTAATATTGCCCTTATACTTTCGAAACTCGTTAGCAAAGTAACTCTCTTTAACCCTTGGAATTTCCAATTTAAGTTCGTTACACAACTGATTATAGAGGGATAAATATGATGTATTATTGGGATGTTTTTTTGCATTTACGCCTCAGTTAGTTTCTTTTATTAACAATCTTTTTAATTTATGGTTCTTAGGCTGAGTAGAAACAATACTATTATTTGCATGGTTTATTAAAATTATTAGGAATTGGTCAAAAGCCTCAGAGGGATCGCTTGAGTCGTAAACGTCACTCCAATTCTCGACCAATAGCAGATTATTAAGCAAATTGAAATTATATTTTATCTTCGAACCCATAACTGAATTGACATCAATATTCTTCTGCGGTATATTCCTAAAAAAGAGGCAAGTCGTGCAATGATCTGAAAAATTGAAATTAGAAACAAAGCTACTTAAAACGAACCGACAAGTATTATTTAGACGACAAAAAATATGATCAATACATGAGTTCGTATTTTCGGTAATGCGTGTCGGCACGTTGATGCAAGATTCGAGACCAAAAGAAGACATCACGAGTTTGTAATTGAAGACATCAAAAGAACTAGAAAGCAAGTCAATATTCATATCACCCAAAATTACTAAATTTTTACAATTAATCGCATCTATCAAATTGGATAAATCTTCCAAAAAAACTGATTTTGGAATGTGATTAAAACGATAAATACACAAAAAAGAGAATTTTTTGGAATCAATTGTAGTGTCCACTTGCAAAAAATCACCACTACTTAGATTGGAATTATGAACATTACAAAAATATTTGCTACTTATAAAAACTGCCACGCCACCAGAAGCATAGGAGTCATTACAACAAGCAAAGAAATTATAACCAGGAATATTAAAAAGATTTCTTTCATTGCTATATATCCAAATTTCTGATAGCAAGATGAAGTCCGGTTTGTTGACAAACGAATCAATATGGCTAATTGTCAATTGTACTACACAACACGCTTGGAATAGGACGATATAAATTATTTTCTTGGACGTTATTTGCCATTTCTAAACTGATGTATACGTAAATGTAAACCTGTTTAATATGAATTTAATAAAATATAGTTAGTCTAAGTTCAGCTCTCGTCTTTACAAGTCACTGATAAAAGTCTCTACATAATATTGGCGACGAGGAGAAAGATAACAGTCACATCCAAAGGTATAACGAAATAAGTGCTTTCAAGTACAAGTGATTAAATTAAATCGAAGTTTGCGGCACATAATATGGCTACGGATAAAGTTGCGACGACGGAGTAGAAGGTTATCCCGAAGGATCGTAGTGTTTTCGTGGGTTCGATAGAATACTACACAATAGGGGAAGATTTTTCCTTTTACGCGAGGAGGATGAGCCATCTTCTATCTTTGAATAAAATTGTAGATAATTCGGAGAAAATATCTATATTGGTCAGTCTAGGAGGACCTGATTTATATAATATTTTATCTAAAATGATAGGTACAACAACTACAGAGGAGAAGAACGAGGTCGCTATAGATCGAGGCGACGCAGCAACAGTCGTCAACGAAAAAATGATAAAAGTCTTAAGTTAGTATGTTTCGCATGTGGAAAGCCAGGGCATATTCGCCGCTATTGTCGAAAAGGTAATCTTCACAACATTAATAGCAATGAAAATGAGTTAGCAAACGGGTATATTAATAATTGTGATTCTATTAAGACGGTAGCACATAGAATTGTCATTAAAACAGAGAATCAAAATATTGAATTCGAAATAGATACAGGTGCCTGTGAAACAATAATAAGTGAGAATCATTACAAAAGATATTTTAGAAAATCCAAAATGTACTCGTACAACGAAGGTAGAAAGTTGAAATTAATATCAGGAGAATATGTTATTTATGTAGAGGTCAATAGTCATAGAATGTCATTAACTGTGCTAAAGTCATTTGAGAATTTTACTCCATTAATAGGAAGAGATTGGTTAGATTTATTATCAGTAAGTAATGTTTTTATTAAATCAAATAAAGCGGTGATTAAATCGTATAAGGCAGAAATTGTATTAAAAGAAGAAGCCTATCCAATTTTTTGTAAGGCGAGTGTAGTTCCATATGGATTAAGAAAGAAGGTGGAGGACGAAATTAATAGGTTATGTAATGAAGGAGTATTAGTATCAGTTACTCGTAGCAAATGGGCCAGTCCGTTGGTGATTGTTAATAAAGGAGACGGATCAATTCGTATTTGTGTAAATTGCAAGAAAACAATTAATAAATTTGTTATTAGTGAGCATATACCTTTTCCAAGATAGATGATATTTTTGCTGAACTGGCAGGTTGGAAAATTTTCTGCAAATTGGATCTCACAGGAGCATATCTACAGGTGGAAGTCTCGGAACGATCACGAGAACTGTTGACAGTGGACACTCATTTAGGATTGTTTCAATATACGAGAATGGTGTTTGGTCTCAAAACGGCACCACAGATATTTAATGGCATTATTGTAGAAATCCTGAAGGGCTTAGATGCGCGTATATTTTTCGATGATATTTTAATCGGTGGTAGAGACAGGCAAGAATGTGAGAGCAATTTAAGAGCGGTATTAGGTAGGCTTCAGGAGTATAATGTTCAAGTCAACAGGGAAAAATGCATATTTTTTGAAGAGGAAATAGCTTACTTAAGATATAAAATAAACAAAGAAGGTGTTAAGCCTAGTGAACGGAAATTGGAAGCAATATTGAAAGCACCGGAACCACAAAATAGGGCACAGCTAGCCTTATATTTAGGCATGATAAATTTTTATCACAAATGCATAGCAAACCTATCAGGTGAGTTAGCTATCTTATTCAAATTGAATAGTAGGAATGTTCAATGGAAATGGACAAAGGAGCATAGTGTATGTTTTTAGAAGAGTAAGCAACTAATTGTGAGTATTGAAACTCTGACACATTATGATCCAACTAGGCCTATAATAATTTCTTGTGATGCTAGTCCTTATGGAGTTGGAGCAGTCTTGGCACACTTAATCGACGGGGAAGAAAAACCTGTTATGTTTGCCTCAAGCACATTGTCCAAGGCTGAGCAAAGTTACTCGCAACTTCATAAAGAGGCATTGGCTATAATATTCGCGGTGAAAAAATTTCACAAATATATTTTTGGGGTACCGTTCGCTATCCACACCGATCATAAGCCACTTAGAGCTATTTTTGGAAATAAGAAAGATGTACAGGGGGTAGCGGCAAACAGATTACAACGTTGGTCAGTATTCTTATATGTACGACTTTCAAATTATATACAAGAAAGGTTCTCAAATGGGTCACGCGGATGGATTATCTCGATTACCATTAAAAGTTGGAACCGGAATCGAAGAATCTAGTATAAATAACTTGAGAATAAGCAATGAATTTCCCATAAAAATAGATGATGTGGTCCGCGAAACGGCGAAAGATAAAATATCAAAGCAAGTTTATGATTATATTTTATCAGGGAAATGGCCTGAAACAATCAGCCAGATATTGAAACCGTTTTACAATAAAAGAAACTCAATCAGCACTGAAGATGGGTGTCTTTTTATGCTGACCGATTGATTATTCCATACAAGCTTATTGATGAAGTTTTAGAGCTTCTTCATGATTGTCATGTTGGTATTGGATGGATGAAGGCGTTAGCTCGATCGTATGTCTGGTGGCCAGAAATAGACAAATGTGTAGAACAATATGTTAAATCGTGCCAGCCATGTTGCAGTGTCCAAAACACGGAAAAACCGATTTTGTCCTCATGGAAAGCGACCTCATATCCCTTTGAAAGAATTCACATTGATTTAAAATACAGGATATCACGATTTTGGTAATATTTGAAATATTTGATGTATTTTCAAAGTGGATTGAAGCAAAGCAGATGAGGAAGACCGATGCTAATTCAGTATGTGCAACCTTAAGATCAATCTTTTCTATATATGGACTGCCCAAATCCATAGTTAGTGATAATGGACCTCCATTTAATTCGAATATTTTCTTGAAATTTTGCGAATCGAATTGTATAGAAGTTCTTAAATCACCTTCATACCATCCCCAATCCAACGGTAGTGCTGAAAGGGCAGTGCAAACAGTTAAGCAATCTTTGAAAAAAAATAATGAATGATCCAAAGACTAAATTCGTAGCATGGGAGGTAAAGTTAAATAATTTTTTAATGAAATACAGAAATACACCATCTACCGTCACGAATAGATCACCAGCTAAATTAATATTTAATTTTAAACCCAGTACTCTTTTAGATGTTTTAGTCCCTAAAAAGGATGAGGAGATACCAGAGAAATTGAATAAACAAACTAATAATAAAACATGCCAATCTCAATCCCAAGTAAAACAGAAGATAAATGAAAATAAAATGTTTAAAGTTAATGAAGACATTTTGTATAGAAATGTATTTTCTATCTATGTAAAATCGATTCCCGGAAAAATTTATAAAAAGTTAAGTAATGTTAGATATATAGTAATAGTAAATGGTCATCAGAAACATGCACATATTAATCAAATCCGAAAAGTAATTGTGAAACAAGTACGATTCTCGCGATTAACTTATGTTAAAAAGAAATGCAATGAAGAAGACGATAAGGAAGAAGAACACGTAATTATGACCAGAGGTAGAGCTAAATTGATTAATGAGAAAAATGAAGCGGAATTAACATAATTAACATAATATATATTAAGATATAATTAAACAAAATACTGTAATAATTTGAATATGAATTTTAATGTTAAGTTTTGATTATAGTTTATATTACTACTTATGTTAACAATTATTCACAAAGAATTGTAATTCTAAAAGGATGAGGAAATGATGTATATGTAAATGTAAACCTGTTTAATATGAATTTAATAAAATATAGTTAGTCTAAGTTCAGCTCTCGTCTTTACAAGTCTCTACATAATATAAACTACCATAACGTCCTCAAAACTCAACTCATACCAGCTGAGCTTTCTAAATTTTTTTTATTATACCCTTCGCTCGTAGAGACGAAGCCCCCCTAGTGTTACATTAGAATCGAAGATAGAGGTGACCTCAGAATGATGAAGGTTCGGGAACATAACGGAATCTATACATTGACTCGAAGACGTCTGTAAGACCCAGTGTCGGTACTTTAAAGTTAAAATTATTAGGTCTCGATTGAATTTGAATAAAAGCTCCAAATTAGACGGGTTTTTATTTTTTTACAAGAGAACGTTTAGCTTTTTATTGTCATGATCAATTAGATTCCGTTTCTTAAAAAAATATTTCTATCGCAATAGGTGAAGAATACCAAGGAGGAGGGAGGGTGGTATTCTAGGGGAATAAACCCGAGCAAATAATCAGGGGAAAATGCGGGAGAGTCTGCACCCTAAGCAGACACACTGACACAGCTTTTAGTAACGGTGACCCGATTCAGACAGGATTCTGTTGAATTATACGAATTGTAGTGTTCAGATAATGTAGTGTACCTTTACTAATAGAAAGTTTTCAACTTTAATCGACAGTCTCCGCTGTTAAACGCACGTCAAAAAAAAAACTTACGCCTACTTGGGACAAGCAAAATTGTGGTATACTAATATTTTTTTTGCGCGCTACACAAGCGATTTTTTCCTTTAAAATATCATAGACTTCCACTTCCAACCGCCCGTTAATATATATGTATCTTGGGGTGTCATCCATTTAATATAATTTAATTTTTCTTATTAGAAGAATATTATTAACCTTTGAAAATTTATTTATTTGATTTGGAAATGTATTTATTTGATTTACTTTTTTGGCATGTAAATATATTTATTCGATTTGGAAATTTATTTATTTGATTTGTAAATTTATTTTCCTGATTTGGACATTTATTTTTTTGAGTTGGAAATTTATTTTTTTGTTTTGGTTATTTATTTTTTTCATTTAGAAGTTCATTCATTTCGTCCGGAAATTTATTTATTTGATCCGGAATCGTGTTTTGTTGATTCGGAAATTTATTTTTTTTTATCCGGAAATGTATTTTGTTGATTCGGAAATCTATCTATTTGTCTCGGAGAGTTATTTACTTGACCTGGAAATGCTATAAATTAAACTAAAAGTCGAAAAGCATCTCCATTATAGCATATCAGATCTGTACCTACTTTAAAAAAAAAATTGTTCCAAAACACATCGATTCTATTTTTCGCACACCATAAAAGAATATTTCTCATAACACGTGCCGTGCATTTATTGATTCCGGAAAATGAAGAATCATCATCATCATCCAAATGACTTGACAAGGTTTTCGATGATTTCTTGCGCAACGGTCATATGTGGATAATGATAAAAATCAGTTGTTGATGGCTCTTATAAATAGTGAAGGGAAAACGGCATGAAATGGCTATGGTCCAACAAATTGCTGTAATACACAACACTCAGTGCACCTCTCTATGATGCGTATTTGTCGACATCGAATTAGCGGATGTGGATGTCGCGGTAGATTCTTCAGAACATCACCACAGTAGTCACCATAATCTTTGCAACTACCATATCGACCCCACTCATACGTACTTGTCCGCAGTTTAATGTTCTTTGGCACGGAACTCGCGGAAAAAGCTTTTCTGTTCACCAAGAGGTTTAACACTAAAAATACTTATATGTACCTACTGTCTCTGTAATTACAATAACATAGTCGTAAATTGTATATTTGTAGATTTTAAGAGATTTTTCCGATTTTACACATTAGACAAAAGTTTGCATTGTTCGAATGGGGATCGCTGGTGTGCGGAGGATGTGCGTCACCTATAATGAGTATAGTGCAGCGCTGAGTAGCTTCTTGAAACAATGCCAAAGTGATAATTTCGATTTTTCATGGCATATGACTGATGAAGGTTGCTAGAAACCAATGAATTGAGACTGAAATGAGAGAGATTAATTTTGCCTCGTTTTAGTGTATGAGTATAGAATGCAACGCGTTAGCGATACTTCCGTCATTTTTGTGGTCGAATTAATTTCTCACACAAGTTAGAAGTCCAAACTTCATGAAATTTAATAAAAGAAGAGTATTACTGCCTGTTTTGGATCAGTTGGCTTCGAATACAAAGATCAAATCATTATAGGGAAACTTCGTTATATAGAGAATACGAAAATTTTTGAGAATAAGGTTCCCAAGAACCGATGTTCAAATAACAAATGCATCAAAATAACAAATATGTGTGTAAGTAACGGGTGGTCCAACTAGAATGCACGATGTTAATTGAGTGTTACACCTTAACCCGTAAGGTGACCAGACTCCCGAAGGCCCAATGCTGTACACCTACTTATGGAATTCGGTTTTCTATGGCAAATCCTCAGCCTAAGCAAAACTACTGGCGAAATGTGTAATGCGCCACCGACATAGCAAGGTCTAAGCCAAGTGAAGGGTGAGCTACATGATTTAAGTAATCATTCGGACGAGTGTCATAGGTCTAAATTTCAGTATTTCCTTCCATTGACTCACAGCTCGCTTCGCTCGCACCTCGCCCTACCATTCTTCGCAGCAGCATTGCGTCGTAAAAATGTTGGCAAATTCTAAAAGCGCGACAAACAGGGCAAGATCCGAACGTAGCGAATAGCGATCCACGGGATCTGAGTAATCGTATGGACGAACCAGAAGTCTAAATCTTACGAATTTCCTTCCATCGACTCGCCGCTGGCTGCGATCGCATCTCGCTTTATCCACACTTCCCATCAGCGCTATGGCACAAGGACGTTGGCAAATTATGAAAAGCGCGATAGACAGAGCGGGGTCTGAGCGAAGGGCGAGCCACAGGATCTGGATAAGCGTATGGACGAACCAGAGGTTTAAATCTTACGAATTGCCTTCCGAAAACTCACCGCTCGCTGCGCTCGCACCTATTTCGCAATAACCCTGCGTCAAAAATGTTGGCGAATTTTCTAATGCGCGACAGACAGTGCGAGACCTGAAAGGAGCGAAGGGCGAGCCACAGAATTAAAGTAAATCAAGGGAGGAGCCAGAGCTTTAAATCTTACCTAAATCTGGTTGCATTATTCCTGGAGGATAGTATGAATTTCCCCGTTACATTGATGATGCCACCCCGGTCTTCTGGGCTCTTAGCACAGTTTTAAATGAATTCTAAGGCAATGTTATGAGAAAAAAAACTTTATCCAAAAGTCATGCCTAGTGCTCTCTTGAGTATGCATTTTCCTATAGAGGTTGATAAAGGAATCGGATGGTGGAGTGCAGTGGCTATTTTTTATCGTATTGTGATAGGGAAAATCAATTAAAATCGCATCTTTCGGCGGCTGTAACTTCTCAAACTTGGCAGCTAGTGCCTTGAAATGTTCACCACATGTTGGCTGGCAGCCTAACATGTTTACCGAATTTCAATAAAATTTCCGCTCAAGAAATTCCAAGTCACGGACAATATTCGATTAGAAAACATACAAGTGCGATTTGGGCAGCTGTAACTTTCGAACACGAGTAGGTTGGCCGTGAAATATAAACGCCAAGTAGCTCTACAAGTGTGTGCAAAATTTTCTTAGAGGTCCGGAAAGGTTCCCGAGGTATCGAAAATGAACGGTTGCCAAACATAAAAGTGCGATTATCTCGCTAAATATCGATCGTATGCGGTACAGGGGACAAACTTTACACCTTGAAAGCAGGCAAGTCTTATCACAGGCCTCATCAAGGAGCTTATTTTGCATTGAATTAGGTTTCATTGTGTGACATTCGAAATGCTGTACATTTTGCTGTACATTTCTCAGTGCTGTACGATAGGTCAACATGCTGTACTGTACAGCAAAATGCTGTACGTCTGGTCAGCTTACCTTAACGGTAAGTTTCTCGCCCAACTTTATTAGACATTTCTTTGCATCAGTGCAGTGTGGCAAATTCAACCAGGGAGAAGTACACAATTGAGTAGTACGTTAAGGTCGTTGAAGCCTTTTACGGAAATTGACGTTAAAATCAAAAGGCTTTTCGTGCACTTCGTGATTTTTTGGTCAACATAATCGACCAAATAACGAACTTCTTGTCGCCAGAAATTGAGTATATGGACCTGGACGATATGTGGTTTCAACAGGATGGGGTCACTTGCCACACAGCCAACGAAACAATGGCTCTTTTGCACGAGAAATTCAATGGCCGTGTTATATCTCGTCTTGGCGATGTTAATTGGCCGCCACGAACATGTGATTTGACACCGTTGGACTTCTTTCTCTGGGGATATTCAAAAGAGAAAGTGTACGTCAATAAGCCAAAAACAATTCAAGAGCTAAAGGATGAGATAATTCAGCACATTAACGATATTCAACCTCAATTATGTCTCAGAGTCATTGAAAATATGGACCATCGGATAGAAGTATGCCACGGTAGCCATGGTGACCATTTGGTCGATATTTTGTTTCACACATAATTGTCATAGGTCCTTCTATCATAATAAAAAAAAATAGATAATTCTCTAAAAACTTTTTGTTTTATTAACAATTAACTTCGTGCATTCACGTTGGACTACCCTTTATATTCCTATTAGAAAAAGGTCATTGTGATAGGAATCGAGCCAAGCATCTCGAAAGTGTGGAGTTGCTGCCAAAGCAGTCAGGATATGGCAGTTGTTGACGGGACCTTGCCATTACAGGCAGATCCCGAAACTCACTCAACCAACTGCTCGGCACTCCCAAGAAGCCGTATGGATTCAAGCCGAAGCCACCCGCCATGCTAGTTTACCTGGCGTAAATTACGCTGAGGTTACCAAATCGGACGTAGTCTGGCTGGTCTAGCGGTTAGTGCGCGCACCTTCGGTGCACAGGGTCATGAGTTCGAATCTCACCGTGCTCCATGGTGTTTTTCGAACTCACGAGCTTGTGACGGACTATGATCTCACTCAGATGTTAAACGAGTACCCATTTATGGGGATAAATAACACTGCTGAGCGTGATGCTGATCTCATTACCTCATCAAAAAGCAGATAAGATCTTGGAAATAGCATGTCACTAACACATCCTGCGGCCTTAGTCCAATGTTGGATTGTCGCGCCTGTTATTTATTTATTTACCAAATCGGACATCAACTATCTGTTGCCTAAAAAGGAAACGGTGGGTAACCCTGCTGATACACTCTACAAATTCATCACAGCCGTTTTTAGTCGCAGGATCTACTGCCACCTCGAGGCAAATAACATCCTTGCCGAAGAGCAGAAGGGCTGCCGAGTTGGATCAAGGGGATGCGAAGAACAACTCACGATCGACTGGGTTGAAGTGACACAAGCTACACGAAAACGAAGACATCTGCAACAGACGGACATCGCCGAATCGACTCCCTAAGTCATGCTGATCATATATGTATACTTTTTATATGGTCGGAGATGCTTCATGCAATGCGTTACAAACTTCTTGACAAAGTTAATATACCCTTTCACTCTATGAGCGAAGGGTATAATAAGTGCGATTAACGCTTATGTCATTCCTTCACTGACGTACTTATTCGGAATAGTGTTTTGGAGCGCCACCGAATTGGAGGCAGTCCAAAGACGGATTCGTGTAACAATGACCGCATTCCCAATGTTTCATAAAAAATCTGCAGTGGAGCGAATGTACCTGCCTCGGATCATCGGAGACAGAGGCTTAATCGACATTGCCGCTCAACGTCACAGGCTGGTCGATTCGGCGGATGACGGCCTTACCCCACTAAAGTTGAAGGATCATTCGTTTGCGCCTTTAGGTTTGTTGAAGTCAGACCAAGTGTGAGGATTGACGAATGGAAGGCAAAGGAAATTCATTGTAAACACGTGAGTTGCCTTTGGCAGCCATTTGTTGATCTTCACCCGTCTAAGAGATGGCTTAGTGCAAGATTTCTCTTTGCCGAATCAGAAGGGTCTATGATAGCCATTCAGGATGGCGGCGCGGCGTGGTCCCCCGTGCTTATCTCAAGCACATTTGTAATCAACGGGTGGATGACGACCTATGCAGGAGTTGCAGGAAACACTAGACCACATCATCTCTGGCTGTCCTAGGATGGCACCGGCGCGAGTAATTTTTCTTCCGTCTTGACAAAAGTGTTGGGATTGGTTGAAATAAGTGGGCAAATAAAAATATTTACTCGGAAAATTTTATTGGGGTTCCGGGAGCATGCCCCACAGTACGATTCCATTCGTTTTGAACTTTTTTGTTGCTTTGGTAAAGACACATTAATTCAAGGTTTTGTGAAATTGGTGCAAAAAATGTTTCTTAGAAGAACCAAAATGGGGGTTGGGTTTGTATGGCCACCCCATGACCCCATGGTCAGATTTGATCAATTCTTAGATAAGTTTTGTGTCATCAAGAGAAACACGTTTGTGTGTAATTTGGTTGAAATTGGTGCGCAAATAAAAAAGTTTTTCTTAGATGAACCTAATTTGGGGGGTTAGGTTTGTATGGCAGCCCCGTGACCCCATTATCCGATTTCATCCATTCTTAGATATGTTTTGTGTCATCAAGGGAAACACATTTGTGTGTAATTTGGTTGAAATTGGTGCACAAATAAAAAAGTGTTTCTTAGAAGAACCTAATTTTGGGGTTTAGGTTTGTATGGCAGCCCCATGATCCCATTATCCAATTTGATCAATTCTTAGATATGTTATGTGTCATCAAGAGAAACACGTTTGTTTGTCATTTGGTTGAAATTGGTGCACAAATAAAAAAGTGTTTCTTAGAAGAACCTAATTTTGGGGTTTAGGTTTGTATGGCAGCCCCATGACCCCATTATCCGATTTTACCGATTCAAACATACAAACTGCCTGCAGCAAAAGGAAACATTTGTGCAAAATTTCAAATTCATAGCTTTTAAATTGGCCGAGTAAAACGCGTCGCAACATACATACAGAGGGACAGACAGACAGACGGATATCGCCCAATCGACTCCCCAAGTCATGCTGATCACATATGTATACTTTTTATATAGTCGGAGATGCTTTCTTCAATGCGTTACAAACTTCATGACAAAGTTAAATATACCCTTTCACTCTATGAGCGAAGGGTATTAACGAAATCGGATAACCATAGACACCTAAGAAAGGACTACAGGGATACCCTGATTAAAGTCGCTTCGCACTTAAGTCGCTGAATGATTCCCACCTTACAACTCGATTTACGTCAATTTTGCTTCGCACTTACGTCGTTTTTTTTTGGAAATAGAAAGTGGGAAATTTTTGGCATTATAGAAAATATCTTGGTAAAAAAATCACATCCTTTCGGAAAAAAATATTAAATTAACCACAAGCAGCTATAGTTTTCACAGTCTTGAGTAAAGGTTTCAACCGCAAAACCTGACTTGGGCCAAATAATTGATGTATACTGTCTTCTGGTTTGAGTGAAGAATGAAAATTTCGAAAACAGACGAGAAGTCGTTTTTCGACAATTGAGTGAGCGCCCGCTCTAGGGAGGGGCAAGCCGGGCGGTTTCCCGGGGCGCGAAATATTTGGGGCGGCATTTCGGCTAGAATTTTAAAGAAGGAAGACTACAAAAACGCTGGAATTCATGTTCGATAAAAAAAATAAAACACTAATAAATTAATGGTAACAAACTTGAAGCTGAATCAATTGTTACTGAGAAAGAACAACCACTCTATATCTCCAACGGAGAAAACTGACATCAACGTAAACGTAAGAAAAGTTTTTGTTAATGAAATACCCTTAAAACAGTTCGTAACAAAGTTGCTAAGTGCATCGTTCTCTTTCAATGTGTGCACCAAACGTTTGCGGTTGAAATAAAATGAAAAATAGTTGATTCGAATTTCTATCAAACTTCCATATTTGGCATAATATAATAGAATATCTTATAGGCCGTACAAACTAATGATATGCCCCTGTAATTCTCACACTTCAGCTTGTCACCCTTTTTGTGGATTGGGCAGATTATGCTTTTGCGCCAATCTTCGGGTATTATCTCGTCGTTCCATATTTTCAGCAGTAGCACGTGTATAGCGTTGATCAGGCACGTTCCACCATGCTTCAGCAGTTCTGCTGGGATCTTGTCAGCGCCGGGCGCTTTGTTACTGTGGTGTGGAGCGACTGTATGGCGAGACTCACCTCCTCTACTGTTGGGGGTTGAACGGGAGGGCCTGGTTCGGCTAACTGCGCAAGAGCTGGCTCCGTGGGGGATGTTGATGGTACATTGAGGAGCTCTTCAAAATGCGAGGCCCATCGTTTGTTTACAGCGATGTCGCTGATGATGTTACCATCCTTGTCCTTACATAGGCTTGTCCTGGGTTGATATCCGTTCTTGATATTATTTATAAGTTTGTACGCCTGTCTAATGTTCTTACTGGCTAATCTTTGGTTTATTTGCTGTAACTGCTCGTCAAAATGTTTGCGTTTCTTACGTCTAATTAACTTATTAGATACTCGCCGAAGTTCGTTATTGTTGTGTATTTTATATCATTTAATTAGTATTGAATTTTAATTATAAAATTTTTTATTTTAATCTATTTTGTATAATGATATTTTATTAACTGACTTTTCATATATTTTATTTTACATTACATGATGATAATGATATTTTTGTATTTTTAATTTACATAGTATTTGAATATCTCAACACCTTCCTTTTTTAAGTTGATTTGTGTGTGCAGTTACGATCCCGGTTTCCATAGATACTTTATACATGACATTTCCTTGTTTAGACAAAATGATTCCAGGAATCCAATTCCATTTATTTTTGTGATGACTCTGAATATAAACTGGATCACCAATATCGAACTCTCTGAGTTTACAACCATTTCGCTTATTATACTGGCTTTCTTGATTTGTATTTCGATTAGTAGGACCAATAATCGGACTCTTTAACAAATCCAGTTCTGTCTTGATGTTTCGACCAAACATTAGTTCAGCTGGGGATTTGTCATCACATGATTGGCTTGAAGTAGATCGATACTTTTTGAGAAAATCTTGCAGATTCCTTTTAGAACTTCCTTCTCCTTCCATTTTTAAGTTATTACAAAATGCCCTCATTGGTTTATCGAACAAATTGAATTTTTCCATTAGATCAGATCCAAAAACATTGAGATGATTGAATTTTGAAACATTGATGACAGCTTGAACAGTTTTGTCTTCAAAAGACACACTGCAGTCAAATTCACCAATTAATTTCAAATTGTCTCCTGATGCTGTACTTACTTGATTTGTTGAAGGTCGGATGTTTGTTATATTCAATTTATCGAAAACATTTTTGGAAATTATTGAAATGTCAGCTGCTGTGTCGAACTGAAGTGTAACCGCTTTATTGTTAATTTCAAACGTTACATACTTCCTTCGATCTTCCACATTAATACTTTTGACGAAAACTGAATTCACATTATTTGTTCGTGATGAATGAATTTTCTGATTCATGCGTTGTAATGGATTTTTGCAATAACCATCTTTGTGCCCAACATTGTTGCATTTTGTACATTTATGACTTGAAAGTACAAAATTTAGCAAAATGTAATGATCCACAAAACCAGCACGGTGTACTTGGAATTGATGATTTGTGTGGTTTGGGTGAAATCGGATTTTTGTTCTTTTCATCTGTTACGGTAGGACAATTTTTGTTCTTGAAAAGTTTTCTGACACTTGGTTCATAATGAGGAAATGATTTTTCCAACATTACCGTATCATGTTTCAGATTGATGAAGCGAAATGTTTCTTGAGACAAAGCTTGTAGAGTGATTGTATCAGCTTCACTTTCTAACTTCGTAAGTAATTTCATCCTTATGTCTAAATCCGTTGATGATTTCTGTGAGCTTTTTGAGATTAAACTCCTCACATTGTTTATTGACGATTCCGTGATATGTAATATAGTCCATGCATGATGGTTTTTCGAGTTGCAAACAGTTGAATCTGATGTTTACAATCGATTTGGTTTCTCCGAAAATATTTGACAATGTTTCTATTGTCTCATTAAAATCGAAGTCTTTTGTTTGCTTTGATAATATATAATTTACATACCTGGCATGTGCATCTGTGCTTAACTTTCGCATTAACAATCTTACTTTTGCAGCATTATCCAATCGCTTAGCATCATCTTGGAATAAGTCCTGATATTTGCTATACCAATTCTTGAATGTATGACTATTTTCTGGGTCGAAATGAAATTCGCTGATGACTTTCGATAATGATTCAATTATGAATTCATCGTTCTGCGATTCATTTGACGATTGCTTGATTTTCGAAATTAGTTCTAGGAGAACTTTATGGTCTTCCTCTCTTGAACGTTTAATTTCTTTCACCAGTTCATTTAGAACTCTGAGGTCTTGATCTTGATTATTTTTCTCCGATGTGGCCATTTTTCTTTTTTAAATTGTTGATATTGATGACAATTCTTAAATGTTGATATGTTGACCGTAATCCTCGTCGCCAAAAATGTTGTGTATTTTATATCATTTAATTAGTATTGAATTTTAATTACAAAAATTTGCATTTTAATCTATTTTGTATAATGATATTTCCTTAACTGACTTTTTATATATTTTATTTTCCATGATGATATGATATTTTTGTATATTTAATTTACATAGTAGTTGAATATCTCAACAGTTATATCTTTCTTTCTTGGCTCGGGATGCGCGTTGTGTGTATTGGCGATAGGCTTCATTTTTCGCCTCAATCGAGGCCCTGCATTCATCGTCGAACCAGTCTGTTCGTCTGCGCCGGCCTTTATAGCCCACGACCTCTTCTGCAACTCTTTTGATGCTGTCTCTGAGCTCCTTCCAGAACTCATGGATGCCAAATTGTTGATGTTGTCAAGCATGGGCGACAGTTTTCCCTTAAGCGCTGTAGTATATGCAGCCGCCGTGGCATCATCAATCAAATTGTCAACCTCGAATATTTTGGCAGGGTTGATTCTCGTTAGGTGCACCGAAGAGATTCTGCACCTGTACGTCGTCTTCACCAAATATAGTGATCGGAATCACAGTTGGCTCCTCGATAGGATCGCACATCTAAGACATTAGAAGCCCATCTCTTGCTTTCTTACAGAATAACTAGTTCAAAATTTTATCAATCAGCACACGATGACGATAAAGAAATTGCTGGTCTTTCCTTTATTTTTGTATCGAATCTTTGGAACGGAGTACTAATTTCTGGGTGGGATCCAAATTTTAAATATGCATTTTGTCGCCTTGCCGGGGGCGGCGTAAGTGCTAGAACGGGCACTGGTGCATGTAACTGATTTTAGTGGAAACGCGAAAATCTTATGTATCGATCTGGAAATATATCGATCAGATGACTTATACTTGCCAAATTACCAATTGATATCCCGAAGACAATGGAAATTATTTGCCTTATTCGAGGACCAAAACCAAAGGAAGGATCAATAATGTCCTGACTTTATTTCTTGTTAGAACGAAGAATTTTGATTCTTGCTTTGTGGAGGAGCATACAACGTTATTTGTATTTTGTTGTCTAAGGGGGTTTTCACACTTTTTTCACGTGTGAAAACCTCCTTACTCTATACGGGCTGTAAATCATAACTTTCCACCTCCACTGATCTCTGTTGTCTGAGTCAAAAATTTAAGTTTGTCCGTAATCTACGTTTCATTTTCTCGTTACCACATTTTTTTTTCACTCATACCTAAATTTGATTCGATTTAAGTCGTTTCGACTTAAGTCGCTTTTTTCTGGAACGTAACCCTGACGTAAATCGGGGTATTCCTGTAATTCTAAAAAAAATTTTTCACTTTCTTCGTTGCTGAAATGTTAAGTGCCTTGTCAGTTGTCAATGAAAACAATATAATTTTGAACAACATTTTCGTCATCAGCATTTTATTTAATTATAAATTCTTTGCGGTTTTTTGTTTGTTTGTTTTATATTTTCATTTTCATTTCTCATCTTAAAATCAAATCATCTCTACACAGAGTGTTCACTCGTTTAAGGAAAAAAAAACATTAACATAACTCTTTGTTTTTATATAGGAAGGTGTTTTCATATTATATTTGCTTTTGTCACTCGTAACTGGCGTTTTTAGATCTTTAACATTCTGCTATACTCATATAATTCTACTCGGGTGCACGCTGGAAATATTTATGTATGTACTAGAAAACAATATACACATTTGAAAATAAATTCCGTTTTATTTATTTTTTTCAGTTTTGTAGGTGTTTTCGATTCTTATTGTGTCTTTTGGCAGCAAAAAGCATTTTTTGATTTAATATAAATGACTCTATCGATTGTACAATATTCACAGTTTCGGGCAAGAATCCTTCTATACATTTTGCACAAACAAATTAAAATTATTATGGGAATATGGAAATGTTTTTTTAGTTTGCTTGTCGATTTTTTTTGTGTTAGAATGGAATTGACATATGATTTCGAGTTTTTTTTTTACTTTAGTGGTTCGTTTTTATTAAGTTGAGATTTGGTATAAATTGTGGAATCACGCAGGAATAGTTTCTCACATAATAATATGTTAAGGGCTTTGTGGTAGGGGACGGACGATTTGAGGTGCAACGATATAATATCTTTGTCGAGAAAAACATTATTTTTGAATATATTTCAAGCGATATGTGTTTTTATGGAAGAGCATTTCAATCATTTCAAAAACGTTAAAATTGCAATCTAACAAGTAACAAACGAAATAATTGAATAAAAATATTAAAAATGATAACAATTTTAAGAATTAAATCCAACAAGCATATTCATGAACTGTTTTGAAGGAAATATTATCTCCTTTTGTTCAATTACATTTTTGCTATACTCATCTCATCGCAATTTCGTCCCTACCACCATAATTCGTGCGCTTTCTCGAATAAAAATTAAAAAATAAGAAAACAAAACATTATGAGCAGACACATAAGTATAGATAGTTCTTAAAATCAAAATATTAGAATTTTGTTTTAAATTAATGTCTAAATATCTGTTGTTTTAAAAAAATAGAGTTTTAGCTTTTTTTCTTTCTATCTCAGTTTGCCTGTAAACTTCACACTCACTTTTCTCATTTATCATCTCTTTTAATGTTAGCTTGCTAATAATATTATTTATAAGTTTTGTATATATATATAATTTTTTTTCTTTTGCATTATTAGCTTTCTATTTACAAAATTTCTACCACACACGAAAACTCTTTCTACACCTATTTACACACAATCGCCAAAATTCTCTCTTTGTTTTTTCAATATTTTGTGATCTAATTTAATGCAAAACTTTATTAGTAAATTTCTAAAAGTAACAATCGTCACTATATAATATGAAGGAAACCTAAACTGGCATTCTGTTAGGCGATTGGCGACAGTCGGCAGTCACTCACATTTTTTTTGTACCTTCGAATAGTTCTAGCAACATCATGAACCTAAAATTGCTATGTATCGACTAACATGAACTACCTTTGTCGGTATGCACGCCACTCCAGGTCTATTATATTGCCACATTTAGTGTTATACGACGCAAACAAATGACAGTAACTGTCGCCTGTCGCCTCTCGCCTTAGCGAATGCCAGCTCGCTGATTCAATGTGACAAATTTTATGTGAAACGAAAAGAGAGTGTAATCACTAAAATTTTGTCTTCTTAAATAATATAAGTTAATTCATATACCATTTTGAATCACATGGAATTCTTAATACTTGCAATTTAGTAAATAATATCGAATATAAAACATGATACAGATATTCGATATTTTTTACCGGATAAAGTGATCGTACATACCCTACCAAAACACACTAAATTGTTTATTGTACTACATACTTTTATGTTGAGAAAAAAACAATTTGCACGTCCCAAAACCGTGTATATTCTTAAATGATTATTTCAAAACTACCAAGAACTAGTGCAGAGAATGCATCTCTCCTGGAAATTTTTCAAATTTTTAACAAATCCAACCCGAAAATAAAAGGCAACACAGTTTTTCAATTAAATCGGTGTCCAATTTAGCCCCGTTATGGTTATGTGGTAGTAAAGAGAGAGAGTGTGATAATTCCAAATGAAGAGAAGATATTTTTATGTTCAGGATCCTTAAGGTGAGGGAGCATTTCGTTACAATAAGTAAAATAAACAACTGGCGCGATAGTAGTTAGAGTCGCCATATACCATGCGATCGGTCATACGATAAACATTCATTTTCTTTGGCTGAATGTGTATGTGTGCATGCTAGCTGGTGGTGACATCTAATTTTCAAGATCATAACTGTTTTTTTTTTTGTAAAGATGTTAAGGGGCATTCTGTTTTTTGTAGATATGTTTAAAGGTCCATTTAGATTATTCGCCGAATGGTGTCACGTGCAACCAAATGGTTGGTGTCATTGCATCTAAACTGATCGCCATCATGTGTGCGTTGGAACACGGGCCCCCAATCCAAAGGGGAACCAAGACCGAGAGCCCAGATTACCGAGTACCGCCGATTTATGTCATAAGTTAAAATTTAGGCTTTAAGTCAAAAATATTGACATAAACATGTTTCTAATTAACAAATTTCCAAACTATCATCGCAAGTTTCCATTACAAATTAACGAATTTCAAAACTTTGTTGGCGAATTTCCATTACAAATTGTCGTGTAAAACGACTATCAAGGTTATTGAGCAAATGCAGACCCTTGATTTTTCATTTTATTCGATGTCTTTCACAAGAAAAGAAGCCAAGTGCCCGGTTCGGTAATTCGATTGTTCGGATAATCGGCGTTCGGATAATCGACGCTCTACTGTAGTCAATTTTAAATGAAAATCCTACAATTGGAAATTCTTTAGCAGGATTTTGAATATCGCCAATTTGTAATGGAAATTCCTCAACATGACTTGAAGATAAGTCAATTTGATCTGGAAATAAGTCAATTTGGTAATTCGTAAACCAGATTTTGGAATTCACCAATTTGTAATAGAAAAATTATTCACGATGATTTGGAATTTTATCAATTTGCTATGGAAATTCGTCAATTTGATCTGGATATACGTAAATTTATAATGAAAACTTATCAACCTGATTTTGAAATGAAAACTCGTCAATTTGTAATCGAAATTTGCCCAGTTGTAATGGAAACTCGTCAACATTATTTTAAAATTCGTCAAGTCGGCATGAAATTTGTTTTAGAATTTCATCAATTAGATCTTCAAGAGAAATTTTTTTCTCGATTCGAAGGAGGCTTTGGCAGCTCTTGGACGTTGTAACAACGGGGTACCTTCGGGATAATTTATGTCGAAGAACAGGCTACCGTAGGAGCAAATTAAATTGTACATTTAACTGTATAACAAAAGGGCCCCTCCTCTTTGAGTTCGAACGCAAATACTTTGAAAAACGTTACGCCACCGCCCATGACCATGTGCTTCGAAGACGAATGCACTAACCACTATACAACAACGAACTAGTATGGGTTGCTACTAAAACTTAGTCGTTAGTAAAGCGTTTATTTTTTCTGCAATTCCGTCCCGTTCTATCTTCAAAGAATTTTCGGGGGCATTCGGTAGATCGGTGGCTAGAGACGAATCTTCATCTCTGAATTTCCGGAATGGGGTTTCGAATCTTACTGTAACCATGAATATCTGTGGATCTTTATAAAAAAACACGCTTCTACGGCAGCCAGTTTTTTTTGTCTCGAAGCTAGGAACATTACGCTATCAGCTCTCGTAAGAAGAATTTTCTTGTTCTTGTTACCGACACTAGCGACACTTATCTTACTGTCCGCCATATAGCGGACACAGCGGAAAATATCGGAAACACAAAAGTTCCCCCTATGAGAACGGATTGCAGAACAAGCCTCAAATTATTACCGCTACCATCATTCTGTCACTCTCATTATAGTTCACCATCGCTAGAAGGCTTGTCGCTGTGACCTCCTTTTGTCTCGATGAACCTATTTTGGGGAGTTGGGTTTGTATGGCAGCCCCGTGACCCCATTGTCCGATTTTAGCGATTCAAACATACAAACTGCCTGCAGCAAAAAGAAGCATTTGTGCAAAATTTCAGCTTCATAGCTTTTAAATTGGCCGAGTAAAACGCGTCGCAACAGACAGACGGAGAGGCGGACATCGCCCAATCGACTCCCCAAGTCATGCTGATCATATAAGTATACTTTTTATATAGTCGGAGATGCTTCCTTCAATGCGTCACAAACTTTATAACAAAGTTAATATGCCCTTTCACTCTATGATCGAAGTGTATAAAAAAGAGAGAAAAAATTATACAGTCAAGATATCGTGATGTGACTACGTGAGTTTTCTTTCAGTTAGTGGGTGTGTGTGTGTGCTGCGTTTTTGCAAAATAGCGGGAAATATCTTCATTGCGAAATGTGTCCCGTTCTCTCTTGCCGATCTATGCTAGGCGCGACGGAGTCACTGCTCGTAAACAACCAACTAGTCAAGAGCCCCTAAATGCAAATAAAATGAATAGTATTAAGCAGAAAACAAGCCTGCAAAACAGTTGCGTTGAAATCGTCGGAACACTCGTTTGAGTCTTTACAAATCTAAACTGGCCATCGGGGATCACGGCAATGGAGAATGTAGCAAAAAAGTAGGTTAAATACAACCCGGTCAAGCCAGCTTCACCTTAATAAAAAAATAAATAACAGGCGCGACAATCCAACATTGGATTAAGGCCGCAGTATGTGTTAGTGACATCCTATTTCCAAGATCTTATCTGCTTTTTGTTGAGGTAATGAGATCAGCATCACGCTCAGCAGTGTTATTTATCCCCATACTCGTTTATCATCTGAGTGAGATCATAGTCCGTCACAAGCTCGTGAATTTGAGAAACACCATGACCCACGGTGAGATTCGAACTCATGACCTTGTGCTTCACCTTACGACCATGTTAAATTGCCGTCCGGTTGATACGTCACTGAATCCCGGATTTCAAGTTGACTGCAAGGATGATAAATGCAGAAAGGTAAATACTGTGCAATATCAGTCACAAATTGATTCGCTTATGTATTTAGCAGTTTTGCGTCGAGCTGACATATTACACGCAGTTTCAGAGAAACACCGATCCTCACGTAGAACATAAAACAGCAGCCAAGCATGTGTCGACAACAATGGACTTGAGCATTATTTATTGGAAGTGTGGCGAAATAATAAAGGTATTTGCTGATGCGGATAGGGCCAATTACCAGTTAGATCGGAAGTTGTATATGTACTGGGTACGCATTTCTTTTAACTGGCAGTGCGTTTTCGTGAAATTCCATGTCCATGTTTTCAGCGCTGAGCTATTGCTCTCATGGGACACCAATTCGACATTAAATATCACCTGCACATGTAAACGGTTTGTACAGATGAGCAATTCAACAAGGAAGAGTGAATATATTTCGTGCAACAGCGTACGATTGCGTTATCATCGACAGAGGGAAAGTTCATGTCAATCGTCGCTGCAGGTCGAAAAACGATTTGGCTTGAACGACTGCAAAAGGAACTTCACTGGTTTTGGTTTAAAGAAATTTTGATTCATGAGCAACTATTTAATCGAAAATATGCATTTGGAATTTTGAATTGAATTTTATTTTGGATTGAGTGAAATTAAATAAGTTGTTCAAAGAGAATGTTATTATTGTGAACAATTGTATCTGAATGTTATTGCGAACCATCATGTAGTTATCAAAATGTTCTTTCTTTTCCCTTGAACACTCAACAGAACTACCACCAATCGTAGGAAAATCTCACACAAAAATTTGTAAAGTGAATCTAATATAGTCACAAGACGTACGTAGAAATGTTGGAATCAGAACGCTACGTGATAACCCTACCCTAGAAATAATTTATCGCACTTGGTGGATTTTCTTTATGAATATCAATCTTAAGCAGCCTAGTAAAATCACAAAACTTTATGTAGGAACGAATGGAATCGATTCACAGGGTAAAGGTCTGGCTAGAAAGTTCATACTACGTAATAACGCTGACCAACCTTTAGTCTTCCGAGACTGGAGGACAAGAGACCGCGACAATTGGAAGTAAACGATACAGACTGCAGAGAGCCAGAGGCCAGAGATCGGAATGCACACCGGTTTCACACCTTTCGGCACCGCTAAAAGAAGAAGAAAGCATCGGGCTGTTTGCGACAATTTTATGATTATTAGGCAGATGTGACAGTCTCGTATCCGAGACTCTCATATATTTTATCCAATAGATAAGCTTAACCTTAATCTTACCCTTGTGTGAAAAATCACACACACGCATTTTAATTTCAATTTTTCAACATGATTTTTCAAGCCGATACCCATACAACGTCTTGACTTTTCCTAAAACCTCGATTTAAAAAGAAAAACATTTCTTTTTTTTTTAATATTCAAAAACTTACGTTAAGTACCCTCATGTGTGAAAACACACATATGGGATTAACTGTATGTTTTGAATGAGTGAATTTTGTTGTTACCGTAATTATTGAAAATCTTTTAAAACATGCAGACTCATGCCCTGGACAAATTGTTGTAGACAACAGTAATCGTTTTTGTTCGTGTATGTTTCCAGGAAATGGGGTAGAAGCATATTCGCATTGGATATGCTCTATACAAAAAGCAATTAGCAGTCAGATTTAGGTGCAAGTGCAAAAGAGCAGTCAAGTGACGTTGTTTCTATTAGAAAGTGTAGTTTTTGTGTAGTGTTTTGACAAATCTTTCAGAAGTAAATCATGGCACGCCCAGTATTTTTAACAGATGAGGAAATTGAAGCCATAGTAATTGCTTCCGATGAAGATATGGATGACGATAGTGAATTTTCTGATGTTGGTGAAGATTTCCCGGAAGAATGTCTTCATCTAACTGACAGTGATTCCGAATTAGTGGAGAC
Organism: Microchrysa polita; assembly: GCA_949715475.1. Taxonomy (NCBI): domain Eukaryota; kingdom Metazoa; phylum Arthropoda; class Insecta; order Diptera; family Stratiomyidae; genus Microchrysa; species Microchrysa polita. The sequence continues at coordinate 112,649,627 of OX454416.1, read as the reverse complement.
CGATGAGGAAGAACCAATCGTGCTAAGTGAGAGTGCCGATCCCCTATTCGTTTCAAAAGACGGTACCGTTTGGCAATCAAATCCTTGCCAAAACCAGGATGGAAGATTGGGAACACAAAGCATAATAAACTTGAAACCGGGAACAACCAAATATGCGAAAAACTGCTTGCACAAGACTTGACTATGGTCGGTACAATGCGCAAAAATAAAAGGAGCATTCCACCCAAACTGCTTGAATGCAAAAAAGTACCATTATACTCGTCAGCATTTGCATTTACCAAAAGCACAACCTTAGTTTCATATGTCACAAGGAAGGACAAATGCGTTGTTCTGCGGAGCACCATGCATCATTCCAACGATGTCCACGAAGAAGGAAAAAAGTTGCCTGAAATTGTTTCATTTTACAACCAAACTAAAGGTTTGTTTTTATAACTATCAGTTTGAATATATTTTATTATTTATAAAATGATCTACAGGTGGAGTGGACACTGTCGATAAGATGCTGTCTTGCTACAGTTGCAAACGAAAAAGCAGCCGATGGCTGTATTCTCAAACATTGTAGACATATCAGCCCTGAATGCTTACATCATTTACAAGGACATCGTACCAAATTGGCAAGCTGACAAAAAAAAATATGCGGCGTGTGTTTTTGCGTGAACTGGGCATAGCCCTTGCCCAACCATATATGCACATAAGGAAAGGAACGCCAAGGATGAAATCAGCCGCCTTATTATACCCTATACCCATAAGATGGTATATAGGGTATATTGTTTTTGTTACGACGATTTATGTAACACCTCAAAGGAGCCACCGGAGGTATGGCAAAGTATATATATAAATGATCAGGGTCGGTCCCTGATTCGAATAAGCCATGTCCGTCTGTCTGTCTGTCTGTCTGTCTGTCTGTCTGTCCGTCCGTGTGTCTGTCAGTTCGCACGATAACTCCCGAAATAATGGAGCTAGCGTTTTGAAATTTCGGTCAGATGATTGCTTTGATAAAAGCTTGGATGGTATTGAAAATGGGCCATATTGGATCAAGGGTTCCCCTACCTCCCATACAAATGACCCCTCCGTGATAGTGTAATTCGGCCATATTTTTCGACAGAATGTCGCTAGGAACCTGAAATTTTCATCAATGCCTAATTGTGACATATGCTTGAAGTTAGTGGAAAGTGGAGAAGGTCTGCCTTCCCCTACCCCTACATCTCCTACAAAGCAATATTCCGCCATATCTTTTGATAGAATGTCCCGAAAAACTTGAAATTTATCGCAAATGATAGCTGCTGGATGCCATTATAAGATATTAAAGATGTGCGAGATTTAGCCCATCTACCCCTCCCCCCTTAAAAAAAATTAAATTGAATATTTTCGGTTTTACGCGCATTCTAGGTCTGTACATGGGTATAGGGTATACACTCATCGTGCTATTCGCACGATTAGAACTCGGTCTCGTTGCTTTCTGTTCTCACTAGAGAATGTACATCTGAAGCGACTTCGGCGTCAACTTCAAGAGGATCTCGTCAAATTTCTCGTGAAACCTCACCTGAAGGGTCTAGCAATACGCACAAGAGGAGTAAGACTGTTCCTCCAAATTTTAAAGGAAAAGCCAGGTGCCATATATGTTACTCCGAAAAGTTGGACACAAAAAATAACACGCATGAAACGATGTGCTGTTTCTGCAAAAAAGGAGTGTGCAAACGTACTCACAATAGAAATGTATGTATTGATTGCGTCGCAGAAAAAAATGAAATAATGTAATTACATTACCAATGATATAGCTATCTTTTCAATAAAAATAAATGTATTTCCCCCTATTTCTCTTTCAAAGTTTGTTAACACAATCTAATTGTACTACTACTGTAGTAGTACATAACTACAGCTTATCATGACATTGACAAACCGACCCTTAAAGTCAAATGTCAACAATATACTCTTCTCTCAACCGAAAGAATGTACTATTCACCATTCATCACATTTTTAACTAAGAAATTTCCCCCAATTACACTAAACTTCCATATGTGTGAAAATTCACACATGAGGGTACTTAACGTAAGTTTTTTCAGGGTAAGTTGAAGGTTAAAGTAATCAAATTATGAATAAATATGTACGAGTAACTGACGCCAAGAGTAGTACACCAGCTGCCATGAAAAAATCACGAATTTGTACAATTCAGCCAACAAAAGAAAAAAGTAATTGATCACACTCTCTCCTTTTCAGAGCTGTGTATGTCACAACTATTGAATAACGCGTGGACTAGTATCGAATAATGTGATTTTATGTAATGTATGTATGTTTGTAATTATTAATCAATTATTTCTATGCATTCAACTTAAGACTCAACTCAAATACAATCTTAATAATAATTAACAGTTAAAAAAATGGGATCACTTTCATTTCTCTTTCGTTTTCTTAAAATTAAACATTTTGGTTTCATGAAAAATAAATTATGTACACCTAATTGTTTCTTTTCCATTTTCTCTCTCTCTCTCTCTCTTTTCAGGACTCTCACGTATCGATGCTTAATTGAAATTAAAAATCTAATAAAATTGTAATTATTCATTATTTCGTTCAAAATCATTCTCGCGCTCTTGCAAACATATCAGTTTGTTAAATAGCTGTGTATTTTGTATTAAAAACGTATTGCCGTAGCCGTAACATTGTTTTTCTTTGCTTTTGTTTTTTTGTTGTTGTCATTTAAAAAAAAATATATTTCTGATTATTAGTGAAAGGCAAATAACAATATTATAAGATACATCATCTATGTAGTATAATTACTGATTTTTTTTTATAAATTCCAGTGTACGTTTCATCGTCAAAATTCAACTGGTAATTCAAATATTATTTTAAAAGCAAGAAAACTATATGTACGCTACTTTCAACTGATGTTTCAATAATAATTATATCATTTTCACATTATTCCGTTAGTTTAATTTCCCTCTCTCTTTCGTATTTGTTTCTACGACAAAATCATTGATAAATTCTACTATTTCTTTTTTTTTTATTTTCGTAGTTTTCTAAATTGTTTTTACTTTTTTTCTTACTTATAAAACTACTTGTTGTTGTAAAATATTGTCACTTTCGTGCAACACAAAAGCAACATACAAACACGCACTGTGTATCGTCCCGCGTGTCTTATTGTGGCGCGTGTGCTTCCATTTCAGTTAAGTTGCTGATTTTCTGATTGTATTATTATAGAAGCTATACACACACGAATAGTTACGATAATACGAGAGGGACGACGACGATCAACGACGGTGATATTTATTTTCGAATGGGGACGAAGTTTGAAATAGTATTGTTTTCATTCATTTCATATTTTTGGTTTTATTTGTGTTGACCAATTTGAAAAAAGACATATGTAAAAAAAAGATAAATATGTAATTAAAAATTCGTCGGATTTTTGTTTTATCAGAGGAAGTAGTGTGTGTGTGTGAATATATACCTTTTTCAAAACAAATTTCCGATATCTCAACACAAATTGACGATCCACCAAATGAAAACAACGCTCTCACGAATGAAATCAACGGTGTCACAAATGAAAAAAACGCTTTCACAAATGAAATCAACGATCTCAGAAATTAAATTAACGGTCTCACAAATGAAATCAACGGTCTCACAAATGAAACCAACACTATCACAACACAAATTAAGCTCTCTTGTGATTTTCTGCAAAAAAAGTTGTACGGAACATACCCCAATTCTTAACCCTTTAGCTGCCACATGCATTTGAAGATTTTTGAAAAAATCGTTCGTACAAATAAATAAATAAATACACGCTGGAATTTGAATGGCTAAAAAAATGTTGTCGTGGCCGTTCAAAATAGAAATTTTGTGACACAATAAACAAATTTGGAGAATATTTCTTATAAGAACTATTAGGTACCTGTCTGCACTTGTTTGTTGATAAGAAGTTAGTATAAGGTGACCAGACTCACGAAGGCCCAATGCTGCACACATTGCGGAATTCGGTTTTCAAGCAAAACTTCAATCATACTATTTCTCCTGTATTTCTTTCTTTTTTTATATATCTTCTGTAATTCAAATCTACGACAAATATTAAGGGCTCCATTACACAGTCATATTTCTATTATCATATGTATGTCACATGTTTAAATCTACTTGATTTCGTTTAGTGCATGCGGGAAAATTTGAACCGAATGAGTTGAATAGGCTTAAGGATATGACATACTCGTACATATGATAATAAAAATATGACTGTGTTTCCCGTCAGTTTAAATTGGCGGTTACATTTTGTAAGAAAAGATAAAATTTTAAAACCATATTTTAATAGGGGACAATTGAGAATGACCCTTGTTACATTTTAAAGATAAATGAACTCTTGCACGTGTTTAGCCTTTACCTCTTGATTATTTTCTACTTTTTAGGCAGTCAGTGCCTTTTCCACTGTCGAATTTCATTGTTCGGGACTGCAGTCTCAGCAGCATTGTGCAGATGATGATGACTCTTCCCTTCTCTCTAAGAATCCGAGACCCTGAGAGAGAAATCATGTAGCTATTTTTTTTTTTTTTTTGAAGTACGGAAATTCAGGCTCTCTAAGCCGCACACACACACACCATGGATTGCAATCCATGGATTTCACATGAATTATATTGAATTAAAATCCAAATCCGCCCGGTTATGGGCTCATTTTAGCTTATTTGTCAGAACGAAAATCCATTTTATGGATTGCAATCCCTGGATTGTCCATGTGTGTGCGGCCTAAGAGCCCAGATTCATATCCACATATTCGGATTGACCGTGCGTGTGCGACAGTAGTGCACAGATTTTTTTAAATGGTACAGCCAGTGGTAAAACACCACTGTCAAAGTGGTCAAAGTGTTGCGTAGTTACCGAAAACATAAAAGTGTGATTATCTGGCTTAATATCATACAGGAGTCAAACTTCACACCTTAAATCGTATCTTTCGACGTTTGTAACTTCTGAAGCTTCACAGCTAGAGCCTTGTTAAATTTTCACCAAATATGGACAGTTTGGTGCTCTACAAGTCTGCCAAATTTTATTTTCATTATTGGACTAATTTTGCGGACATTTTTTTTTGCAAGAGACAAAAGTGCGAATTAGGCAGCAGTAACTATTGAACGCGGATAGGTAGACCTTAAAATATGGCGCGGAAATGCGAGCGCCAAGTAGAGTAGCGTTACAAGTATGTTAAATTTCAGAACGATCGATCAAAGTGTGCCCAAGTTATCGAAAATGAAAGTGCCATTTATCTTAATAAAAACACCTTTAAAACAGACTAGGCTGATCACAGGTCTCATCGAGGAACTTATTTACGATTTTGTGTGTGGCATTGGGAATGCTGTACATTTACTAATGCTGTACGATAGGTCAAAATTCTGTACTGTACAAGAAAACGCTGTACGTCTGGTCAGCTTAAGTTAGTAAGATTTTACAGTATTGAGGTACAAGTGTTAACCATGAAATTCATATTGAGATTCTACCAACAAATTTTATTGTTAAAGTATAGAGCGTTATACCCGATCCAGACAAATCATAAAATTTCTTTGATTTTGATAGAACGAAATTAAAAAAAAATGGATTCGGATTCTTCTTATTCCTATGGCATATGAGGGAATTCACACATCCGAGAGGATTTATTAAAACCTGGATTTGATCACGATTGTATTTTGAATAATGTATGTAACTAAATTATACGGTGTGTTTTAAATTTAGTGACATACGATTCGATTTTGTATCCAGGATTTCGACTGTATATTAATCATAATCTATACCAGGATTTGTTGGTAGTATGTATGGCCTATTCTCCGTATTCGGGACTAATTCAATTAATTAAGCAACGTTTTCGAGTTGCTTTAGTACTAGTTAATGGTCCTAGGAGTTCTTGTTGCAGTATTTACATTTAGCAAACTTTCAAAATACGGACTATAAAGTGTGTAATGCAAGCTTTTTTTGCTGTACATTGATAATTATCCTCGATTGCATGATTTTGTTAACATATCCTTTTTATAATACTGACAATAATGTAAATAGCAGCAATTAATACAAAAATATCAATATTAATATTAAAGTGCTTAGCATCACTTGTAAAATCGTTATTTCGATTTGTTCGTTGTTTTGACTTCGTAGATCGGAATTTTGTGTTGAACAATGATTAATTTGAGTTGCGATAGTGTTGTTTTCATTTGTGAGACCGTTTCTTTCACTTGTGAGAGCATTGTTTTCATTGGTAAAAGCGTTGTTTTCATTTGTGAGACCGTTAATTTCATTGGAAAGACCGTTAATTTCATTGGAAAGACCGTTAATTTCATTGGAAAGACCGTTAATTTCATTTCTGAGATCGTTGATTTCATTTGTGAGAGCGTTCATTTGTGATACCGATAATTTCATTTAGTGGATCCTGAATTGGTGTTGAGATATCGGAAATTTGTCTTGAAAAGGGTATAATGATTTCAAAGGACTTTGTGATGGGGATGTATGTATACACATATGTATATATATATAAACTGTTTTCTCGTGTTCTTTTACATCACTTAAACCATATATTATAATAAATATCTACACAAACAGGGAAACTACAGTTGCGCTGATGAATCGGATCGCATTAATGGTGATAAAGGACTATGAACTTTTCGACCCCGCTCTATTTCGTAATGAACATCTAACGATACTCCTAGAAAAAAAAAAACAAACAAACAAGATGAAAAGAAGAAGAGATACACACTATACGATGAGCGAACATTGTATCTTTCCGAAATGAAGTGAAATCAAAGCATAAAAGCGCAACATACTACGAAAAGCACAACAGAGTGTACAGTAAATAAATAAAAGAAGAAGGAAATGTATATAGGAACAAAAGGAGGTGATATAGTGAATTATTTATTACTTTTCTTATCACTCGACGATCGTCTTATAGCTAGCTCCGTAGGTGCTTCGGGTATAAATACAGCGACTAGGATAGCACATACGACCATGAATGCTCCAAACACAAATGGTGGTCCCGGTGCCAGTTGGGCATAGTAGTCCGGATGTAGGGTTTCATTGCGACGTATTGCCGACGTATGGGCCAAACTATGATCGTCATTTAGGTCAACGTGAAACAGGTAGAATATCACACCAAACATGGCTGGTCCTAGGCCATTGCATAGACCTCGCATACCTGTCACCATACCCTGGACAACACCTGTAAATATAAAGAACAGAAAGAGTTTCAGTTTATTAAACAAATCATACATATGTAGTGTCAGCTAGACTAAGGGCCCCCAAGGGCTCCATTACACTACGTCATATTATCATATTTACGTTTTCATATCCTTAAGCCTACCCGTTTCATTGGTTTTAAATTTTTATACGTACACCAAATGAAATCGAGTAGCCTGGCTGGTCTAGCGGTTAGTGCGCGCACCTTCGGTGCACAGGGTCATGAGTTAGAATCTCACCGTGAACCATGGTGTTTTTCGAACTCACGAGCTTGTGACGGACTATGATCTCACTCAGATGTTAAACGAGTACCCATTTATGGGGATAAATAACACTGCTGAGCGTGATGCTGATCTCATTACCTCAACAAAAGATAAGATTTTGGAAATAGGTTGTCACTAAAACATCCTGCGGCCTTAGTCCAATGCTGGATTGTCGCGCCTGTTATTTTTTATTTTATTCAATCGTAAAAATTATACATCAGTTCAGACTAACGCCTGCTTCATCGATCAAAACACTGATTTCGCGGATATGTATACCTAACTGAGAACCTAAGAATTCGTGGGCAGTGAACGGTTTTTTAGGCTAAAAACTCATGTTTTTTGGGCGTTTCAATGAGATCAGAAAAAGTGCATCGAAAACAGGTTTGAGCGCAAGCAAAAGTGGAAAAATGTGCATGAAGAATATTTAAGAAACCAATAAAACCATAGCTCATTTTCATACTTTTTTAAGAAACTTATAAAACGGTGGTTACAAATTTGCTGGGAAATTTCGTGTTCAGTATCGCATCGATTTGCGCCTCAGGTTCGATTGTTAAAACCCTTTATGTAAGTAAGTCGTCCACAAACGTCCAAGAAGCGATCGGCATAGTGATTTTGCTGAGTCGGCTACGATATCCCGCCAGTCATTTTCCGGTTTTTCTAAATACCGACGTTCATTATCGCGCCATTTCAATATCCCGCAAAAAAAAAGTCCAGCTCTATTGAAATCCCATTTCAATAACCTGCTAATTCAAAATACCGCTTTTCAATATTTTATTTTTTAATATTCCATCATAGAAGGTAAGTATAATTTCAAAAATCGCGCGCGCGATATATTACCTTCTATGACGGAATAGTAAAAAGCGCCACCACATATACCGTTCTTCTTCTTCTCTGTACCGTAACCCCTTAGTGGGGTACTTCGAGTCAACGTTACAGTGCATGTAGAGGAGTGTATATAATTTTGCAAGCCGCCGCCGAGATTCGATTTCCGGACCTCTAGACCCTTAAGGCCTGAATAGACCTCGGGCGGAATGAAAATGAAATTTTTGTCCGCTGCGATTTTCTCAATGAAAATGCATGCTTACTGTTGTTGTTGTTGTAGTAGCGGCACAAATGGGGAAACATTCAGTAAAGTTGCACATTTATCATTCGAAGATGGTGGGCATTCCATCCTCGAGGTCAAGATTTAGGAAAAAAGCTGCTTCGATGGGTTGTGTCCATAACGCAAGTGGTGTGAGGTGCGTGGGAGCAGCTGAACAATCGAAAATATGGTCCACGTCATGTGGACTGGTTCCGCAGGCTGGGCAGGTGTTGGCGACTTCATTGTTTATTCGTGACAAATAGGAGTTTAGTCGCGGGCACCAGCCGGATCGAAGTTGAGCTAGGGTGGTACGAGTTGCTCTTGGTAGTGATTCTTCGTCTGGAGATATGGCAGGAGGTTTGATGCCAAGTACACGGTTGTTCGTGAGACTTTGAGTAGCTTTATGAACTTCAGATGTGTGTAAGTCTGCAATGACCGCCTTGTAGTCGGAGTCATCGAAAGGAACTTTTTTGTATCGCTGGACTTCACGCTCTTTGTCCCTGATTGAACGTCTGATACGACGTGGCGGTGGTGTTTTGTCCATGAGTGGGTTATTCGGGTGGTTTGTTCGATAACATCCGACTAAATATTGCTTAGTGAGAAGTTCATTATGGCTCCTTAAAGTCATTAATTTTGTCTCCTGGTGTAGATGATCTTGTGAAGACATCTTAACACAGCCGGTGATGGTGCGTAGTGCTGTGTTTTGGCAGGTTTGAATGTGGCTCCAGTTTGTCTTGCAGAGACCATTTGTCCACGTTGGTGCTGCGTAATTGACCAGGGGGCGACCAATCGCTTTATACGTAGCCAAGAGGGTTTCTTTGTCTGTGCCCCATGTACTTCCGGCAAGTGCTTTTAATATTTTATTCCTGCTCCTGAGTTTGGAACATATATTTTCAGCGTGGGTGTTGAATTTGCCGGAGTTGTCAAGCGTGACACCAAGGATTTTGGGAGTCCTGGTTGTTGGGATGATGTGGGTGTCAACGTAGATGGGCAGTTGTGTGTTGTATTCTTGGTTGAAGCTTGTGAATAATGTGGCGGAGGACTTGGGCGCAGATAGCTTCAGATTTTTACTGGCGAAGAAAGCGTTAAGAACCTGCAGGTATTCGTTGATTAGATCGCACATTTCGGGAATGTCGTTACCAGTTGCCATGATGGTGCAGTCGTCTGCGTATGAGATGATTTGTAATCCTGTTGGTGGTGTAGGTAATCCTGCCATGTAGAGGTTGAAAAGAGTGGGGGATAAGACTCCACCCTGGGGAACGCCTTGCTTGATTTTCCTGAGTTTAGACTTCCCGTTTCTAAACTCTGTGCAGGATTGACGACCGGCAAGGTAGTTAGCGATCCATTTATGGATGTACGGTGGTGTTGTATTGCGGAGATCTGTTAGCAATAGAGTGTGGTTGACAGTGTCAAATGCTTTTGACAGATCGAGAGCAACCAGGACGGTACGCTTGCATGGTTTCGGTTGGTTGAGTCCATTAAATATGTTGGACGTGATCGTATCGAGAGCGGTGGTGGTGCTATGCATTTTACGAAAACCATGTTGATGATTTGCAAGCTGTATGTGCTCTAAAAGTTTCGGCAATACAAGTGCTTCCAGTATTTTGGCCACAGGAGACAGGAGCGTTATCGGACGGTATGATTCAGCTAGAGTGTGGTCTTTACCTGGTTTGGGTATTGGGTTTATGCGGCCTTTCTTCCATAACTCAGGAATGATGAATGATTTTAACGATAGATTCATCGTGGCAGTGATATAATCAATGGCCGGTGAATCTAGATGTTTCAGCATGATCATAGCAATGCCGTCAGGGCCGAACGCTTTGGAATTGTTGGCATTTTTGATTGCAAGTCTTACTTGGTTTGAGGTAACTTGAAGGTGTTGATCGGTGGTACTATTACGGATAGCTCTTGTGATGGTGCGCTTGAGCTTATCTTTATCAGGATGTTCGACGAATTGCTGATTAAATTTGTGTGCGCATTTGTCGTCGTTATTATAGGACTTATCACCGAACTTAATGGCTACCTTACCTTTGGGTTTTGTGGGGTTAGATAACGCACGTACCGTTTTCCAAAGGTTGCTTACACCGGATTTTATGTGGCAGGATTTTAAATGCTTGTTCCATTGTTGTCTTCTGTGGTCATTTACTTGCTGGGTTATCACATTATTTAGGTCGCTGATACGAGGATCACTGGGGTCTATTGCTCTGAATTCATCCCTCATTTTTGCCAGTTCTACGGCACTTGATGGAAAATGTGGTCTCAAGATTGGTATGCGGCCGGAAGGAATGCGTCTATTAGCAGCATCTACGATAATCCGTCTCAGATTTTTTTCAGCGGTACGTACGTCGGTGGGAATTTGTAAGGCAGAAAACATTTCGTTGGTATAGGCTTGAAAGCCGATCCAGTCTGCTTTGCTGAAATTTGTGTACGTTTTCTTCTCAGTGTACGCGAATTGGGACGGTTTGTCGATCGTGAGGACTATTGGCAGGTGGTCTGACGAGAAGGTGATGAAAGGCTCCCATGTGGTGTTGTTGATGAGCCCGGGACTGGCAATAGATATATCAGGGGAGCTCCTGCATGATCCTGTAACGCGCGTTGGTGAGTCATCGTTCATGGGACAGAAATCGGAGTCATCTATTTGGCTAGCGATGAGGTTGCCTCTGGTGTCGTTGTCGAGATTCGAATGCCATAGATCGTGATGTGCATTGAAATCACCAAGTATTAAGCGGTATTGTCCAGTGAGTAGTGGAGAAATGTTGGCCTGAAAACCAGTGGGACAACTTGAGGCTGGTGGTATATAGATATTTAGAATATCTATATCAACATTTCCCGCTTTGATGGGAATCGCTTGGAGTTCGGTGGTGTTATCGGCGGCGGTGATGTCAATTTCTGAGTAAGCCAACGTGTTATGGATCAGGAAAGCTAAGCCTCCACCTGCGCCGGTGGGTCGGTCTTTTCGGATGATGTTGAAGCCTCCGTATGAGTTAAGCGTTGAGTCAGCTTTTAGCTTAGTTTCCTGAACCGCAGCGACTTTGATGTGATGTCTGTCCATGAAGTCAGTGAGCTCGATGACTTTGTGTTGAAGACCATTGCAGTTTATTTGGACAATCTTGGTGGTAGAGTAGTTCACAACTGGCTGTGGTGGTGCTGGTGTTAGGGTATGTCGTGGTGCATTGTGTTGGGTAGAAACTGTGGGGGTGACTGGTGATGGTTGTTGGCCCTGGTTATTGTGATGTTGGGAAGTCGATGAAGACTGCTGTCCACAGATTCTGCAGTTTGGTGCTAGAAAGGTGTTAATTGTGGTTGTTGAACGTAGGTCTGAATTGTTTAGCCCAGAACAATTCTTAAAGTGGCACCATTCTCTGCAGCACGAGCAACGCACTGAGGTTTGAACGTTGGAGTAGATCCTCTTACCACATACGCAGCATGTCCAAGGACCAGGATTAATTTCGATGCCGGCACGTAGTAGTAGAATTTGGAGCAACTGGGCCGGCTCGGGTTGCTCCATTAGTATAAAAAAGATGTTGTGTGCAACTTTCTTGTTTCCCCGAATGTGTCGAGGGGGGTTTGCGGCTCTTGGCCATGCATAATTGCATGGGTGGTTCCGGGACATAGACCCGGCCGCGATAGGAACCCATGCTTACTGTCGTGGAACATGATGGAAATGATGGGGAATTCCACATAAGCTACAATCCGAATATGGTTCCAAAATTTTTCTCGGCCATTTGATGTATTATTTTTCGATTCCCCGGTCATTAGATATTTTCCACGGTGAAATGACCGGGGTATCTGGGGGAGTCTGGCTGGTCGAGCGGTTAGTGCGCGCACCTTCGGTGCACAGGCTCATGAGTTCGAATATCACCGTGTTCCATTGTGTTTTTCGAACTCACGAGCTTGTGACAGACTATGATCTCACTCAGATGTTAAACGAGTACCCATTTATGGGGATAAATAACACTGCTGAGCGTGATGCTGATCTCATTACCTCAACAAAAAGCAGATAAGATCTTGGAAATAGGATGTCACTAACACATCCTGCGGCCTTAGTCCAATGTTGGATTGTCGCGCCTGTTATTTATTTAAGTTCTCCTCGCTAAGGTTACCAGAGGCTGCCGACAAGGGGGAGGATTTGGCCGACAGCCTTTTTGGAAGCTCAAGTCAAAGAGCTTCTTCATACTGCGTTAAAGTAGTAAGAGATAAATTCGACGAAATATTGCCAGACGTACTCAAATCGAAGCGGGAAGGCGACATTTTTTGTTGTGTTGTGGCTAGTGCGCACACCTTCGGTGCGCAGAGTCGTGGGTTCGAACCAATGAATAAGAAAATCTAAAAGGAAATGCAAATAACCGCAAAATACACTGGATATGCGACTTTTTTTCGGGACCAAAATATTTTCTATGGTAACTTGATCGAAGCTACAAGATGACATTTCTCATACGAATTTTATATGGAAAATTAATTGTAAACAAAATCATGCACATGCGCAGCTTGATGCTGTAACTTCGTAGTAGGGGCGTTGGAAAAATGGGGGCAATGAGTACGAAATTTCAAAATTAATAGGTGCTTAAAATTAATTAATCAACAACGTTCCTGTTGCATAACTTTATACCAATAGCATCACAATTTACACTATTGCAAAAAGTACATTTAAATGGGATTGCAAAGCGTTGCGTGGTATAAATTCGTTTAAATACAAAATTTTAAATACTGTGTATTCCAGTGCATTGTGGTTGAATACTCCAACCAATGAAAAAGCCAAAAAGTATTAAACCATACCAGCCCCAAACACTAAATTTCCTACGCCACTGCTAGCTATAAAAAAAAATCAAATTGTCCCCTTTATTTTCAGATATTTCGTTTCCATCTTTTTCTTCTTCATTGGTTCGAACGGCTTATGTGACGCACTACGATCTCACTCAGATGTTAAACGAGTAACGAGTACCCATTATGGGGATAAATAACATTGCTGAGCGTGCAGTTGATCTCAACACATCAACAAAAACGCACTTAAAATCTTGGAAATTGGATGTCACTAACACATCTGCGGCCTTAGTCGAATGTTGGACTGTCAGTTAGTCAGCGCCAGTTATTTTATATTGTCAGCATTATAGTTAGAAGGGACCCGGAAAAAGTAACTCTCACCTATCGCCTTAAAAATGCCAGCTCAGCACTAAAAATAGTACAAGAATGGTGTGATGAGAGCGAACTTCGAATCCCTTTCTACTAATTGAAAGTCAAGTTAAATGCCCTGGTGTCAACCTTGACAGCACACTCCTCTGGAAAAAAACATGTCAAAGCGGGGGGCGGCAGAAAAGATCACCAGAGCTCGTTGGATAGTATTGACAACATAGCTGCCCTTTGCCTAAATCGGAAGCATTGACAACAGCTTCCGATTTAGGCAAAGTACAGAGTATGGCGTGTCACATTACTACCCAAGCTGCACCCACAGATCATGTTTTTTTCCGATGGCTCAAAAACAAATAATGATACAAAAACTGACATGGTGGGTCCAGGACAGAGGATATATCTGGCCATGGGTTACCTTACCACGGTATTTTAGACAAAATCAACGCAATAGAAGCAATAGACAATATGTAATCTTACGGCTATCTTCTCTATAGGCAAGTGGCTATCAAGTCATTTTATTAACTGCACCGTTACTTTTTCAATAACAGAGTCAGGTCAGATGTGTATCTCGAGAGCTCAAGAAAAAAAGTTGACGCGCATAACCGCAGTATCCCACTTCTTCTTCACTTCTCTTTCTACTTGCATATAGTAAGGAGGCAAATCAAAGACCAATAACGACTTACATCGTCTGAGCATTGGGGCGACTTGCCTGGATTTAGGCAAACTAAAATATTCATAGCCGGGTAAGCCCATAAAAGATCGGCTGAGCGGAAGCGGAAGTCCGAATAATTTGTGGTTTTTCGTTTGCACAATAGGACTCAGACATGACACAAGCTTTCGGTTCTGCAAGAAGAAGAGACTTCAACATACGTCCTTTGTGAGTGTGATGCTTTAGCTCAACGCCACTGGATCCATCTCGAAGTGATGGTCTATAGATATACTGATTGACATTGTTTCCGCCCTTTGATTTAAGAAAACATAATCATCAAAAACCGCTACAACAGCAACATGCAGCTCAATGTGTTTGGGCGTCATTTTAAACTGAAAGCTGAAACTGAAAATTAAGTACTGAAGAGCGCGTTAACAAAGCATAGCAGTGGTGGTACGCCTCATACATATGGATCACTTGCCTCATGGCCTGCGTTCAGTAAAGGCTAAAATGTTACAAAACCTAAATGCTCCTACGAAAGCCGTTTCTTCGATGTAAATAATTCTAGAGCTACCCGCTATTACAACGGCGGCCAAGTGCAGCCAATGCACAATTTCCACTTATTTCAGTAAATTTTATTCAGAATGCATTTTTTGAATGCTGATGATGGCTTCTCCATAGTTGGAAGCCGAAATGCATTCTGAATAAAATTTACTGAAATAAGTGGAAATTGTGCGTTTTTTTTTAATTACGTTTTACCGGCTTATTTCAGATTCGAGAGTTGCGGTCTATAAGGATCAAAAACACTATCTTCCTTGAATATGTTCTACAATAACAACATCTAACAAAACTTGCTAAGAGCTCCAAAATTCGGTGGCTACGGCATCACAGTTGGCATACAAACATAAATGTAATACTGCATCTTCCACCCAATGGATCTTTTTTCCGCCAACTGGCAGCATTCAATGCTGTCAGGCAGAAAGAGTCCGGTCGCTGAAAAAGCAAAACCATATATAGCTACAGCATAATTTTAAGCTGTCACTACATGGGTAAATGTGAAATGCTAAATAACTTCACCATGTCCAAACTAAGCTATGAGAAGAACTTTGCTGGTAAAGTCCCCGTTAGGTGTCGGTGAATGAAGAATATGGTAATGACGGATTTTGACATAATATTTTTCGCAAATGGGTCAAAAATTGACTGTTTAAGTTTTTCTGTAATACACTAAAGATCTCTGAATGCTACCACCGTACAATCATATCACCATTTTCTAGACCACAACGGTTGCAATGCAATTATGAAGGACTGTCATGCAATTGGGAACTTACAAGACAACCAGAGCATCCTCATTTGCTTAGATCAAGGCGCTATCATGGCATTGAAATCAGTACCCGCATATATTGAACGATTTGAGAACACTTTAAGCAGCCTCGGAACACGGTAAATGACTTTAGGTACTCGGTATATGAAGAGGGGATCGAAATAAATGATGAGCGGGCCAAAATTATTCCCGGTTTCACCCTCGTTCTTAAAGTAGACATATTTTTTATATTTTTATTTTCTGCTAAAATTTTATTTTATTTTCTACTAAAAACGGCACATTTGGGTAGTCTGTAGGTTTTTGGAAAACAACACGAAAATCACGCTCAAGTAAATCAGAGTCCCTAACCGCTGAACAATTAAATGCCCAAAATTCTGCTTGCTTAACGATACAGATTTGTCCGAATCCATTGCATATAACTAACCGGCAACCAGCGATTATGCTGGACGTCGAAAATTACGCATGTCAGAGATTATGGTCTTCGCATTTAACTAGCTGGCAACCAGCGATTATGCAGGACGTCGAAAGTCAACATCAATCTGGGGACTGCGGAGAAAAAATTTTTGTTTAATTTGGGCAAATCAATTTTACGCTTATATGCAGTGAAAAAAAAAAGACGAAAACTTACATTTTAATAGTAATCGAATTTCCTACAATAAGGTAGATATGATTTTTCTTTGATTGCATATATGTAACTGTAAATGAGATTTTTTTAGACGGTTTCCACATGGGCTATCACCGGCATCCAAACCTACAGTCCACTTTCGGGACATCCTGTATGATTCAACCCTAGTGCCATTTGTGCTCCGGCCACACAGAGGGCAAGCTACTCGTATATAATAGTTTTGGCTTATTTTGAGTACTACACTGTGCATTCATTAACCGAATGAAATATACCTCGAATTTAGTAGTGCATATCTATGTATCACCACTCGAATAATCGTTCCATTAAATAAAAAAAAAACTACTCACCCTGCCGATCGGCATTTGAGTGTATTGACACAAATGCACTTATGGCTGGATACGTGATTGAACCTAACGATGCTAATACTCCGGCCGCCCACATCATCCTGAAAATAAAAATGCGGAAAGATTTTAAAATATTGGTTAAAGTGTACTTATGTATGCGATTCAATATATTATCTAAAAATATATACACAAAGACTTATATGAATGAAAAACATATTCTTACCATCTTTTACTGCCGAAGCCATACCACAACAATTGCATCATTTCGAATATTAAACCTATTATTATTGTACGTTTCGCACCAAGCACCCTGCAAAGAGACAGAAATGACATAATATAAAATCGAGCGATGCGATTAGTTTTCTTAAAGTCGTAAACGTGCTGGCGCTGTTGTACTTACTTCATTAAAAATCCTAAAATTAATTGTATGAGAATACTCAAGATTCCGACCACAGCTATAAAAATTGACACCTCAACGGATGTAAAATCCATTTTCAGCTTCAAGTAGACAAATATACAGGAATATTGACCAGCTTCTGGCAAGTAGGACAGTAATACTGTAACACATTGCATCAAAATCGTATGATCTGTACCGACTTTGCGCAGTGCCTATGAAGAAAATTCAAATAAATAAAATTGTGATGATTTCAATACAAACGTAATAAATTTTGCTGAATGAATGATTTTTTTACTTACAGCAAACGGATCCGCTTGCTCCCAACTGATCGGTGCTCCCCATGTACTTGGTCGTACTTTTTCTGGCAAGCTTTCCGGCACGGCCACTAAAATGAAGAAAACATCTAGGACGGCTATTGCTGTAGCTAATGCAACTACCAATGTGTCACTATACAGCTCCATTAAGTAAGCTCCAAGAGCTGGTGAAATCACCTAGAAAATTACAGACATTGACTATATTGTCCTAAATTCAATTGAGATTTATCAGACTTACCAAACTTGCGGCAAATGTAGCAGAAACCAAGCCATACGCTCTAGATCGATCCTCAATGGTTGTAACGTCAGCAACATATGCAAACACTACGGAAAATGTCACGGCAAATACACCACTAATCGAGATCATTGCAAAAAACCAAAATGTATTTATCGTCATAAGTGGAATGGGTGCACATGTGAAAAAGACGGTAATTAAAAGAAAAAATTTCCGTCCCCACACATCCGACAGGGCGCCTATGAGCGGTGCACTTAAAAATGAGAAGATACCCTTGATGCCCATCACCAAACCGTTCATGAGAAACGTGTGATCCGGAAACGTTTGATTGAGAACCTGGCGGAAGGAAAAGAGATACATTTAGATTTAAGCACATATCCTTGCTCTAGAATTAATAAAAACACAACAAATACTTACGGATATAACCGGCATGGTCAGCAAACCCCATGCGAAAAATTCTAAAAATATCACAACCAAGGCATGATAAACACTCGGCTCGCCAATTCCAGAACTCTGCAAATATAACAAATTTATAAAAACAAAAATTAGATAAATCAGTTTAAAACAAATTTATTTCAATACATAGGCAAAATAAAAGAAAACTTTTCGTCGCAAGATGATGTCCTTCATTTTATCGATACAATCGAGAAATGAGTCGCGAGGAGCTAGTAAGTACAATCATTAGTGAAACAAACAAATCTGTGTGATGTCATATTCAACGTCGTTTGACCTTTTGTAAACTCCCGAAAAATGTTCGGTGCGTGTGAATAACGACTGGTGATTGAAAGGTACTTGAACTTTATTTTATCGAAGCAATGGGACAGTCGTTAAGTATGCAAGAAAGGAAAAGGAATCATTATGTATGACGACTCCTACATACGTGTCTAAATTGTGTATGATTGGCGAAAAATGTAGCTTGACTCAGAAAGTTTGTAATAAAACTTTTTGTCAAAGAGAACAAAATGGACGTCAATCGATAGTAATTAATTATGTTGTAATTTGTTTGTCCCCAGGAATGGGGCTTATTAACGTGTAAAAATATTGAAGAAAATTTCATTTTGCTCTGGTGCCATCGGAAAAATGTTGGTTGCAGTGATTTGGTTAAGATTTGTGTGGAGATTCATTTGAAAACTTTACTGTTTCGACTGCTGCTATGTACAAAGGATCCATGCTTGTTTCACAATTAAAACTTCAATATGACCGAACCATTAGTGTTGCCAACCATAAAAACCATTAGACAAATAGCTTAGCTTCTCCATACTACCCGCTTGCATTTTATCATTTTATAGAGCGCTAAATTCTCTCCAATTTGAAGTGGCCAAACACTTCTCAGTGGGTTCTATACAAAATCCAAAAATACAAAATCCAAAAAGACAAAATCCAAAAAAAAAATAAAAAATCCACAAAGAAATTCACAAAGACAAAATCCATAAAGTCATAATTCACAAAGTCAAAATCCAAAAAAAAGGAATCCATAAATTCAAATTCCACACAGTCAAAATACATAAAATTCATATTCACAGTAGAAGCAAGAATTTACATCAGTTTGCTTATCACAATTTACTATTGAGAATATTTATGTATGTTATTACGTTAACTAGACAATTACCAAATCCCGGAGCATATGCGCTTTACCTGAAGACACGGAAAAGGATTCATCCGTAGCATATGTAAATACAATTTAGCCGATGACACGGAGAGGAATGCACCTGGACCATAAGCGCTTCAGGTAAAGACAGCTAAAGCGCATATGCTCCGGGTGCATCGTTCTCCATATGTCTCCAGGTAGAGCGCATATGCTCCGGGGTTTGGTAATTGTCTAGTTAAGCGAATTTTCTGAAAATCCATCTAAAACTGTAGGTTTTTTCTTAAAAGGTTCCTTGGAAAAATTCTGTGTTTTTTATAGCCAAAAAAATTTAATATTTAGTTCCCCCTGTTCTGCATGGAATGACTACATATTTTGAATCGTTTGTTTTTTTTTGTTTTGCTAAATTGGTGGTATTTAAGTATAAAACTAATATCCCAAGTGTCCGGACCAGATTTTTTGCTGATCATTGATCAAACGCTACAAATATACAGTAGAAAAATCTTAATCACCTTCCGGGAAACGAAAATTCCAATCTCACCATTACCGCCACCTCTGGTTTTTAACTTAAAAAAAACGCTGAACTTTCTCAAGCTCCGCCACTGGAAATTAACGTTTTGGACCAATTCATGATTATTTTTGTAAAAAAAAAAACAAAACCCGCGCTGACATCACCGAATCGGAGCCCACGCAATAAGCATTATGGCTCTCTTCATACAAAAATTTATGGATTTTGACTTTTTGGATTTTGTCTTTTTGAATTTTGTCTTTATGGATTATGACTTTTGGATTTTGACTTGTGGATTTTGTATAGAACCCTTCTCAGTAACTCACAATCCAAATCTCTCACACCCCCTCTTCTTAACCTTGAATCCCTTATATTTTGCCACCTTGGAAGCTGATAGAAATTCGACGGTTTATTCTTAATTTGCGTCATCATTTTCTTCCTCGTGTAGGTCAATCTCTGCTGAGTTCTCGCAGCTTTCAAAATTAAGAGTACCGCAGTCACCCTTTCTTGCAACAGGTTGCAGGAAACAATATGCAGAATCCGCATTTTGCATAGAGGTAATCGGACCCATGATGATGATTAATGACCAATGCTTGGCCCTAAAAGCACTTAATTGCCCCGAGTCATATATTAGACGCAGGGGAGTTCAACTTAAATTTCACGCGGACCACATTGTTAGTTTGAGAAGCGATGGCGGGCCAAACATTTCAATGAATGAGAAGATATTCTTTCAAGGTTTTTTTTTATTATTTGCAGAAACACTGTTGATTCACCGCTACTAGAACAACATATGGACCGATTGAGGTACACGTCAATTTTCAAATTTTAAAGTATTGATATTTGTAAAAGTCCCACCCAAATGAAAAATTGGTTGTATAAGGGGGAGCATTATTTTATAAAGACCACAGTATCCATGGCCACAGTGGGATTCGAACCCACGCTCCGCCAATTCCGAGATAGAGTGTCTCTTTCCGTTGAGCTACCGAATGCACATGACATTGTGAATGGCGGGTGGCGACCATTGCTGCTGACGGGTTTTTTTTTTGGAAAAAAAGTCGACTAGGTATGTCTTTTCTGTTCAGGATGTGTTTTGCGGAATGGAGAACGAAACAGATTTGTCTGTTTTGGATTATGATAAATATGAATTTCTTATCTTCGAAATAGAAGGTTTGTCGTAAAAGGTCGAGGTCAATACATACTAGGTTTAAGGGGGAGAGCAAAGCCCTCTATATTTCAAAACCCGGAACCAGAACACGCTCATACACTTTGACGGCAAATCATAGGCTTGAATAGTTGGAAAACGTATATTGCGGTAAACGCAAATCGGGTAGTGTCGCGGCAAACTTTACACGAAAAATATTGGTTCCCGGTTGATTTTTCCCGCGAAAAGTGCCATGTGTAGTGTAATGAAGTGTGTAAAATGTACACTCTAAAAAGTGAATTTAAATTTCCGCTGAAAATGCGGTAATTTCACACTTTTTCCCGCTTAAAATCACATATAGAGTGCATTTTTCAACAATTTCTGTGTAAAATAAGAAAATTACACCAAAATCGGTGTGAAATGTATTTTTACGCTACACTTCTGTATAATTCAGATTTTCTGGTGCATTTTTACAACGTTTATGCGTTTAATTCGGATTTGTGGTGTATTTTTAAAACGTGCAGTTGAAGTTTTACTCATTTTTTGTAGTGCTCTCCAGTTGTCATACTTCAATCAATCAACAAAGTTTCCTTCTATTATAAGAGTAAAAATTTCATAGAGTGTAGTGAAAGAATAAAATCCCGACAAAAAATGAATTTTCTACGTGTTTTCGCGATTTTTATTAAAGTAGACACGGTTTGTTTACATGCGCTGTGCTTATGTTAGAGCATCGTGCAACGTATAGACGACCTGTTCATAGGCTTGATTTGTGTGCATGTATTGTTGGTTCCCGGCTTTCTAATATAGGTGGCTTTGGGGGAGACGGTATCATTTTTCTGTTTTTCTTAATTATCTCAAAACCTGTAAATGTTACATCAAAATGCTCTGAGGCCATATCAAACTATATAATGAAGAAAATATAAAGATAGATTCACAGACAACAAAATGTGCAACCATTTACTATTTTATTCATAATGGCAGTTGCGTGGACATTTTTATACGTGGTGTCCGGAAACTGCCGCATAAGCGCACCGGATTATGATTCCTCATGTGGTTTCCAGCAAAAAAGTTGTACGGAACATACCCCCAATTCTTAACCCTTTAGCTGCCATAGGCATTTGAAAATGTTTGAAAAAATCATTTTCTTGCACGACTTCAACCCCAATATCTCCAAAACTATACTAGCTAGAATAGCGAAATTAGATTGCTCTCACAGCCAACAATTTAGCTAAAAATAAAACTTCTTCTTCCTTGCCTCGTTTTTTTATACCGCTCCATGGTTTCGCGTTGCTCGACCTGCAGTGTAGGCACATCGCCCGTTTTGGCGATAATATCTCAGCATATTTCTACAGGCAGCTCTATCTTGGATCGTGTCATCGCCGAGACCAATGCGTTGTTGTATAGTGCTATAACTAACCAAACTACAATCGGATAAGTGGTTTGCATTTTACAGAGCTTCAAACTCGAATTAATGTTTTTTGACGCATTTTTTTCTAAATCAATTTATTCCATTTTATTTTTTTTACGATTCTTTAAAAAATTGGTGCATGGTCTCCCGATCATATCTTTCTTACATAATTTTATTCTAACTCCATTTTCACGCAGTTGTAATGTCTTAAGAAGTGATCAGTAATACTTGTTTGATGGAAATCACGTGAGGAATCATTTTCTGGTGCGTTTATGCGGGAGTTTCCAGACATCCTGTATATGATCAGCATGACGGGGAGTCGATTGGGCGATGTCCGTCTGTTTGTTTTTCTGTTTGTTAGGGTACACTGGATATATGTCAGAACGAATGGAATCGGACCATGGCGTCATGGCGCTGCCATAGTAACCAACCCAAAATCCAAAGTTATGTCCTTCTAAGAACCAATCTTAACCAAACTTCAACAAGTATGTTCATAGTAAAGCCTTAAAACATATCCAGGAAAGATGGAATCGGAAGACGGCATAGGACTGCGGTACACAGAGAAAAAAATCGTTATAAAATCAAAAATAATAGCTATGATTCCAAAATTTTCAAATATGATTTGGCTCCATATACGTTTACGTTTAATTCAAAAATGTTTCATTTTGATTCAATAGTGGAAATATTAAAGTGATTCTTGTACTTTTAAAATGGCTGCATGTCAAATCAAAATTGAATATCACTTTATTTTCAAAGTGATTATTTTAAAAGTGTTTCACTTTAAATTTAAAAAGTTTTGATTGTAAGATTAAAAAAGTGAAAATATTTTTTCCTTTTTTTATTTTTTTTTTTTTATTTTTTTTTTTTATTCTTTTTTTTATTTATTTTTTTTTTATTTTTATTTTTACAATACAGTCTTGACTCGGTAATACGGATCTCCTTTAATGCGGATATCACGCTAATCCGGACCACTAAATATTTTCACTATGTATTCGATAGTCCGGATTTCGACAGGAATTTTGACTCTATAATCCGGATCTTTGAGATTTTCAGGGTGAAATGGTAGATTTGGTCTCGTACTTTTTTACGGAACTGTTTAGCAAATGACTAATTTCTAAGAAATAAAACATTTATCGACTTTTGTTCCGCTTTTTATTTGTTTGGATTGTTTTTCCTCAAAAAAATGTGATTGCGCTAATCCGGATGTTCCGATGATCCGGATTACCCCTTGCAATAATTGATCCGGATTATCGAGTCAATACTGTATTTTAAAAACTTTATTTTCTCACTTTGCTTCTACTGGGAATCGAACCGGGTACCTATCGTTTCGTAGTCCTACTTCCTACACCTAAGCTATCTGAGATTACTAGCACTGAACAAAATAGCGACGGGCTTATGTATAGGGTGGCCCACGAAAGATTTGCGTTTTAAAATCGCTATAAAAAAACAACGAGTATATATTTTTCAATTTTTTTTATTTTATTGGATAGCTTTAACATTGCGGTTTATGTATGAAACACCACTTCGTTCATATGGCTGCCTCGGCTGGCTTTACAGTAGCCCATTCGGTCGACCCAATTTTTAAGCACATTTTCGATGGTATGGCCCTCAATGGCCCTGATGGCGACTTCAATCTCGTGCTTTAGGTCGTCAATCGTCTCTGGGTGGTTGGCGTAACACTTATCCTTGACGGCACCCCACAAAAAATAGTCCAACGGGGTCAAATCGCAGCTGCGAGGCGGCCAGTTGACATCGCCGTTTCGGCTGATTATGCGATTTTCGAACGTACCGCGCAAAAGATCGATTGTGACGTTGGCTGTGTGGCACGTAGCGCCGTCCTGCTGGAACCATATGTCGTCTATGTCTTCCTCTTCCATTCGGGGAAAGAAAAAGTCTTCCAACATGCCGCGATAGCGGACACCATTAACGGTTACGCCGGATTTTCTGGACCCCAAATGCGACAGTTTTGCTTAGACTTAACCATTTCGTAAACCGCAAACCTTCTACTAAATATCTGACACATTGACAATGACATTCGAAATATCAAAGTCAAAATTATCGATAGTTCAAAAAGCAAACGTTAGATGGACCACCCTATACATGTGACAGACACAGCCTTCCAAATGAAACGATGTTTCAGTCAATTTTGAACAGATCATTAAAGTGAATCATATTAAATTTAATATAAGACTATTTGTTTTTAAAATGATTTATTGATGTATTCAAATTTTGTTTTTAATATGTTTCACTTCAAATTTAGGTGATAATTTTTTTCTCTGTGTAGAAATTATTAACACAAAATAAGCTTAAGTTTCATTCAAATTTCGACCGCACCTGAAATTAGCCTCGGTCTTGTTGATATTACATTTCACACTGTATAAGTTTTAAAAGAGTAAAGAGTAAAAAGAATTTGTGCTAATGCTGCCAATTATATGTTTATAATTTATACCAAAAATGAGCTTGCTCCGGTCAGGAACCCCTCCCACGCTCCTGTTTACATTACTCTAACAGAAGGCATGCCTGTAAATAGGTCACTAGTTCCAGCATGATATATGTTTAATTTCAAATAAATTTGTGCTCCCTGAGAAGCTTTGTAGATTATTCATTGTGTATTGTGTGGTGGTTTTCGATTCGAAAATGTGAATCTGATTATTATTATTGACGAATCGAAAACCACCCATCCCATTATAAAAAAAAAGCATAAAGTGGGTGAAATTGCTGAAATGTTCCATTTACGGATATTACTACATTTTTAAATAAATAGCATACATATTTACTGTTGACAATGCATTTTTGGCTTGGATTTTTTATACACACCTTTCACAAAAGTATCACGGAAGCGACACCCTCAACTCCCACTGTTGTTTTAAAACCACAAAGCCATGTTCATGCATATTACTATCAAAAACTCTTTTCTCGGCTAATAAATTTTTTTGTTAAACAGAAAACACTTCAGTGAATGCCATAATATTTTTTTTTTCATCCCTGAAATTCTTAAAAATCTTTTATTTAAACTAAAATTGCGAAATTTGTTAGCGCGCAGTATCTCATACCTTAATTTACAAAAAATGACCAATTTACGGTAGAACAGCAAATTATGAATAAACCAGTAAATAATATTAAACAAAATACTAGTCGCTATCAAATAACGCCAATTTTTTTTTAGAAAAATTGTACGATGCTGTAATCTAGAGGTCCAGAGATCGAATCTCGGCGTGGTCCAAAATTTCCGTACATGTGCGGATAGGAAATATATAGTGCTTGCAAGATTTTATACACTCCGAAATGATATGCAATGTAACGTTGACTCGAAATTGCCTATTAACGGCACATGGGGCTATACGGTACTGGGAAGAAGAAGTAGAAGAATAGTATGTGTAACGTGTTTTAAATTTACAACGTTGGGATATAAAGGGTTAAGGCTATTATAAAATATCATCGACAAATACGTACGAGTGACCTTTCAACCCGGTTTTCCGACACTTGTAGGGCACGCTTTAGTACGAAACATTTTACCTTAACGTGACGCTCAAATTAGTGTAACTTTTTAGTGCGTACAGCAACAATTTGGCATCAAAACTTTTCACTTTTTTGGATGTTTAAATCTAAACTGCATATTTATAAAAAAGTTTGTTTTTTCCACTACGGCCCCACTGTGCGACGTGCCTACACAGCAAGCCGAGCAACGCAACGCCATAAGGAGCAAGGAAGAAGCGATGGCCAAATCCGGTGATTACAACCCAATGAAAAGCCATTGCCGAATGTGATAAATATCCCTTACGAATAAAGTGCAGATGGGTGATGATTAGTTGGCGTCTAATTATACTCCGCATTTAGTGTGCTGCAGTGTGTGAAATGCACTGTCTGGGCTAGGCAATTATTTTGGACCTTAACGCTTTCATTGCATTAATTCTAATTGATTCCAGAATAAACAAAAAAAAATACATATTTTTATTGTTCAACGATTTGCAAATTAATTTATTTAATCAAATATTGCAATCTATATATGTATCTGAATGTGAATTCCATAACATTCACACCTAATTTATAACGTCACGACATTTCTCGCGTGTTACTTATTATTTCTAACTGCCACACAATTTCGTACAATTTCATTATCGTCGTTATCAAATCTAACTTTCGCCATAATTCTGAAATAATGTGCATACGTTTAAGGTACATTTTTATCTATTCCTATACGACAAACGTAATAAAAACTTTGGCCGAACAAGATTCTTTTTTTATCAGTTCACCTCACTGTGTGTTATCACACCAGCATGTTTGAATAACATTGTTCGCGCTAAGAGATATTCAAATAAAAATGCTTGGCAACTGGATTTTATTTGCCATGATGATAGATTCTGAATAGTAAGAGACAAAAAGACAACAACAACATAAAAGTAAATTTAATAATTTTAGATATTGTATAAATTACATAGTCATAGTTTGGCCTTTAATATGTATTCCCAACATTGGCCTCCACACTGCGGGTATACAGACAGATATTTCGTTGCAATTCGCCAAATATCAAAAGTTTTTGCTTGCCGCGGGACCTTGTCTTAATAATTCAACCGAATAAACTTGCTGGCTAGGTATCATGAATTGAAACTAGTATACTAGATACAAACAATGTAAATTTTTAGCTCCTCCATCACAACAACTTCGTTTGTTCTTTATCACTGATACAAATTTATATGGACATTTCCAATACATATAAATATGAATTAATAAAAATATTTATGAAAAGACAAAAGATCGCTACGCTTACGCAAAATTAATAATCTATATGGGAAAATCTTATCAAAAGATCGTGTGTCACACCATATTCCACCATCTGACGAATTATGATCGGTAGATTGAAATATGTAGTTTGCCGAAATAAAGTTTATGTATGCCAACACGGTGACAAATAACCAATCGATTGTTGTTATCAGTAAATAGGTGCCGATACACCTGTAACGAATTAATAAAGCTTTGATAAAAATTTTGTAATCAATCAGACAAGAGAATTCTTGTGATGTACTCGTATGTGCATATGTACATACGTAGATAATATGCGCTTCCTTCAGTTTAGTATGTGCATTTAGAGTATTTTGAAAAAAGAGCACAAATGAGTCTATACGCCTCGTTATTCTATGCATTGTGGGAAGCAAAAAATTACTGATGATACATAAACGATTTCGAATTGATTCATAAACGTTTTTGTTTTACTTTTTGCACGAACGGTTCTCATCTGACGCACAATCGTTTTTTAATTGACGCAATAGTCCATACATTTACGGGAAAACAGATTGCGAAATGGGCTGGAGAACTTTTATGTTGTTTCTTATTATTTTTTGGGTGCTGAACAGAAAAACACGAAAAAGAAACAGGAACAGGAAAAAGCACGGTCAAAACACAATCGAAATCGTGTTTAACTCAAAAACTGAACATATCTGCAAAGAAGTATTTTAGGTTAGAGAGTAAAGTGAACCCCCGATATTCGCAAAATCGCTTATTCGCGATTCATATTTTATGTCACTTCTTCAACATTCGTGTTGCTTATTCGCGTTTTCGTTGTAGTTAGAAAGCGGAAATTTGGAAAAAAAATACCTAATGTTCGTGTCCGTTATAAAATCATTAGTGCAGTCAAAATAGGATGATACGAGACATGTATGATGGAGCTACGACTAAGGTTCGATGCACAGCCGGTGAATCAGAAGAATTTCCGGTGAATGTCGGAGTACACCAGGGCAGTGTATTGAGTCCGTTGCTCTTCAATATCATCATGTGCTACTTATTAACACGTAACTCCCACGGCCTAGAAATATCTCTTCTTTTTGCCGATGATATAGTCCTCAGTAGCCCATACATCGTTGTGACATCCTGGAGGAGCATGGACTGAGGGTAAGTATAACAAAGACTGAGTTCTTATGCTGCCCATTCTCAGACCCATGCAGATGCACCGATACCAGAAATGTACGTCAAAGGAGAGCAGCTTAAGTCTTGTACCAAGTTCAAGTACCTTCGCTCGATGGTGAACAACGGAGCTACATGCGGTGATGACATCAAACGTCGCACAAAGGTTGGGTGGATGACGTGGCGAGAAAACTCAGGAGTTTTCTGCGATAAGAAAATACCACTGAAGCTGAAGTTGTACAAAACGGTTGTACGTCCCGCACTCATGTATGGATCAGAATGCTGGACCATGTATGAAGGTTACGCGAAACAAATGACAGCGACTGAAATGAAAATGTTACGCATGTCAGTTGGTGTAACCAAAAGGGACCACATCAAGAGTAGCTACATCCGAGGCAGCTTGTCCATAGACCAACCAATCACCGAAAAGCTCGAAGACCGACAAATGGATTGGTATTGCCAAGCTCAAAGGCGTCCGCCTGAGAACCCCGCAAAGAAAACGATATCAATGGAAGTTACACTCAGGGACGGATTTAGCCTCTATGGCGCCCCTGGGCAGTAACGAAATTGCCGCCCTCCGCCACTAGATAAGCTTGAAGGTAGTAGTTGTCGCTTACACAAAGAAAGGTAGGCAAAACGCTAGCGGGGAGTTTGTGAAAAATAGAAAATTTCGCATTTTTTACGAGTAGGCGTATTTTGTTTGCTTGAACATTTTTATGTTGCCTCCAAGCAAAACCACCGTAACTTCTAGCCCGGAGCTAGAATTTGTTTATGCGCTATTTTTCTCGTGACATACAATTTTGCATGAGTGCGTAGAGTTCAGTTGAGAAGAGTACATTGTGTATGTATTAGTGACAATGCTTGCATTAGCGAGAATATAGCGGCAATTGTTCGTTATGGCTATTATTTTGCATTAGTTAGAATGAGAGGCAATGTGCCGAGAGGCCAACTAACACATAAATAAATTCTAGTTCCGGGCTGTCAGTAACGATGGTTTTGCTTCCAAGGGACGTAGCCAAGGGAGGGGTCCAGGTGTTCCGTGCACCTCCCAAATTTATTTTAGGAATGGTTGAAATTCCAATGACAAAACAGCAAACTGCACAATTCTTATTACATTCGGCAGTTCACTTTCTTTAGAAATGCGTTCATATTTTCTAAATATCTTTTCAATCTCCGAGGTTTTTTTTATTGTTGATCGTTTTGGAAATAATTTGCCAATTAGCGCAACAAATAAAATTTCATCATATTTAATCCGAAAACTTCATACTGGAAAAACTCAAAACTAAAAAAGTTTAGGGTACATTTTGTTGTTGTCTGAAAAAGGTAATGAAAACCAATTGCGAAAGCACTCACTGATGTTATTCAGCAAAAATCATTCGGTGACTAAAACGGTCTATATTTTCCTGATTTCAACTAGTTTAATTTTATTTTTCCGATAGAATTTCCAGTTTTTCTCTGAACAAAAAATTTCAGAAAACGATTCTCACTATAGAATAAATTAATTTCTATAATTATGTCTGAGTTTTCAAAATGCATCTCATAATTTTAGACCAGTGAAAAGATTTAACAATCGGCCGCCCCTCAAATTCTGCTGCCCCGGGCAGGTTGCCCATATGGGAAATCCGGCCCTGGTTCCACTTGATGGACCCAAGGCCAGAGGCAGACCGAAGAACACCTGGATGTGTCAAATTAAAAAGCAACAACATCGCATTGGTCTCGGCGATGACACGATCCAAGATAGAGCTGCTGCCTGTAGAAATATGCTGAGATATTACCGCCAAAATGGGCGATGTGCCTACACCGCAGGTCGAGCAACGCGAAAACATGGAGCGGTATAAAGAACGAGGCAAGGGAGAAGAAGTCCCGTCAAAATATCCCAATTCAGGCCTCCAAATAGAAAAAAATAGAGTAAAGCTATTTTTGGTTGTTTTTGGATCAGTGGGCTCCCAGGAATCTAAAACTCATTTTGCTAGAAAAAATTTTGATCGGAAAGGTCCCAAAAAGGACGAAATATGATACTCTTTAATCCTTGGGCGGAGGTCGGCATGAGGGGTATCATATCAAAGGGGACGGCAAGTACGTTACATATTCGGTGTTTGTCTCCTGAATAAATGGAGCTTAAATAAAAATTATCGTGTTTTCCGTGTATCTTTCTAAAGCCATAGCTACGAGAATAATATTCAAGTTAACACTACTTTTCTCACTTTTCGGAGTATATTATAATAGCAGAAGATTCTACGATTGAATTAGCTAAAAAACAATTTGAACGGAAAGCTCTGAAAAAGGATATAAAAGGACACTAATTACAAACATTGATCGAACGTGGGCATGTGGGATGTCATATCAAAAAGGAAATCGAGTGCATTGCATATCCGGTGTTCGTTTCCTGTTTCAAGAAACCTAAATGGAATAATTCGGGCTTAAATGGAAAGTTACGGCTTTGGAAAGATACTGATACGGGAAACACGAACATTCTTAATTTAAGCCCAATTTTCTCCTTTGAGGGTCCTTGAAACAAGTAACAAACGCCGGAAATGGAATGTACTCGACGTCCTCTTTGATATGACACCCCGCATGCCCACGTTCGATCAAGGTCTGTAATTAGTGTCCTTTTATGTCCTTTTTCAATTTGTACTTTAGCAAATCTAATCCTAGGATCTTCAGCTATTACAGAAGAGTGAGAAAAATACTGAGAACTAGAATTATTCTCGTATTTATGGCACCACTATTTGACCTGCGCGGTTTGGTATCTGGCGCGAAGGGCTGGATCCAGACTTCATTTAGGATCACCAATCGGGAAGAAAAAATAACTTCATCGTCGCCTCATGCTCGAAAAGGTCATACGATTTAATTTCTTATCCTAGTAGTCGTGCCCGATATTTTGCATACATGCTCATATCGTACATCCGAAAGAAGAACGATGTAAATGTAAAAATTTTAATTTTTAAGTTAAGTATACCATCTTATGGGTGTAGGGCATATACTAATTTTCATTTCCAATCCAAAATGTCAAAATACCGTAAAAATGCCAACACGAAATATAATAAGCATACGTACAACAGGTGAATGAAATTTTAAACTGTAATTTCTGACAAATCAACAAATTTGCACTTGCGTGGTTCTTCTTCATATGATCAAATGATATGCCGTTGACGTCTCCCATTTGCCTCGATTCCATTCATTGATGATATTTCCCACTATCCATGGACATTGAATCCCGACATTCACGAATTCAATATTCGAGTGCCGCGATTTTTAGAGTCGCCATACAACTTATCCGATCGATTGTACAATCTGTCGATGGATTGCAATGAAAATATCTGCAGCACATATACTATAGAACTCATCGTACGATTTAAAATAACAGTCTCAAGATCCACACGACGCAACTTATTACAGCGAAAATAATATATTTTCCATCCATCGTTACTTTCAATGAAGAATGACCGCCACAGCCATAGCAAGAATGAGAATGACCACCGGTTTATGTGAAAAAATCAAAAACTGACAATGACATGATCGTCAATCAATCATTTGACTTTATTAGATTATACGAAAATTGTATAGAAATATCGTCAAATACACCATCCAATCCCTCTGACGATCAAAAATACATCGGAAGGTGTATGGCGACTGTAGAAGGCAAAAGTGGCATTCGATGGCTCAGTGGTAGAGATGTCACTCAATCTCTGAGTTGCCGGAGGTTCGAATCCCACTGCGACCATGCATGTTTGTGTTGTCCATCTCCTGATCCCTTATCCTAATTTCTCTTCCGCTAAGGGATGGGCGCTATGTCGTGCGACTTAAGTGCGTTGAAATGTAAAAAAGAACTAATAGTCAAAAATACTTGCTAGATAACAAGCCGATAATAAATAATCGATAGTTCTAATAGCGAATCGGAAATTCTCAACTTCGATAATAAATAACAGGCGCGACAGTCCAACATTGGACTAAGGCCGCAGATGCTTTAGTGACATCCAATTTCCAAGATCTTAACTGCTTTTTTGTTGAGGTCTTGAGATCAACAGCACGCTCAGCAATGATATTTATCCCTATAAATGGTTACTCGTTTAACATCTGAGTGAAATCCGTTTAAATAAATAAATAGTCCATCACATGGGTCGTGAGTTCGAAGAACATTATAAACTGAATTCGTTCACGGTGAGTTTCGAACCCTATGCACCGAAGGTGCGCACACTAACCACTACACCAGCCAGGCTCAGACAACTGCGATGCTGGCGGAAATTTGAATGATGAAGACATATTTCAAAAAGTCGAAGAAGAAATTAATCCGAATCAAGTCGCTAGATAAAAGCTAAAGCGAAGCTGAAAGCGGACACCACGAAATGCTAAAGGAGGCGATATTGGCATTTGAACTATGATCAGGAAAGGTGCTTGCAGGCGAAATTAACTTTGCTTATGAAAACGGTCCACTTTCTGTAAAGGATGCATTACACTCCCATAATAGTCAGGAGTGGACAAATGCGATGGAATTTGAACTTACGTCGCTCAACAAAAACCGAACGTGGAACATTGTATAGATAAGCCCAAAGAAGCAAATGTTCTTACCAACAAATGGGTGTTCCGTACAAAATATAACACCGACAGAACGGTTCTGAAACATAAAGCTCGATTGGTGGTAAGAGGGTGTCAGCAGAAGCCGGTAAGAAATTACACAGATACATTTCCACCTGTAGCACGTTATTCTACGATACAGCAAAGGAGCTGTCAAAATCCTTCGAGGTTAAAGACCAAGAAGAAGTCAAGTGTGCCGACATGGTTGCGGTCCATATCACAATGGATGATATAAGAGGAAATGTCACAATCAATCAACGCAGATACATCGAAACCATGTTGTCGAACTTTAGCATGTAATACAGTCACCACACTGATTAAAGTTGGTCAACGGCTGTTGAATCTGAGCCGGCTAAAGGTAAATCATATCGCGAGCTCTTTGGTTAGATACCTCAAGGGCAGCATTGACTTTCAATGCACTTATAGACGAACAGACAATTCTCTTTTTAGTTTCGTTGATTTTGATTGGGGCAGGGAAGACAACGAGCGAAAATGCACTGCAAATATTACTATTATGGAGGGCCTACACTGCCTGTCAAATCAAATGCCGCACCATAAGACAGGTCCGTCATAACTATAGCCTCACTTGAAAGTATTATTGCAAAAACAGATCACAGGGTAAAGATTGAGGAAAATAATAGAGAGTGAGAGATCCTTTACGAATGAAAAAATTCCTGAGGGATTGTTTTGTTCACGAAATCGGTTTTTTGCTTATTACCGAACCTGTTAGCATCGACAACCGCAGTGAGGTTAGCCATTTGTTGAGCACTTGCCGGATTTTCATTGATCTCAATAACAATCGCAGCGGACAAAAATTTCACTCTCAATAGCCCTATTCGACTGACTGGATCATTGATCCTGTCCAAGTCGAATGAAATCGGATCAAAATTTCCCAAATCGGTAACAGCTGACTATCGTGTCATCTGGCCCCAACGCGATATTCTAAATTATAAATTGCAATTGTAATTATGCACCGTGCGAGATACAATTAAAAGGATAAGTAGCAAGAAATATTAAAATGATTAACTCTGAATAAATTTACAAACCAAAAATACTGAATAAGAAAATGACATACGGGAAATTTTAGGGAAATTGTTCGCGAAGACATCTAGGGGATTAGTTTGGCAGATGATCCAAGTCATACCCTGGATCAACTTCCAGGATTATCATTTTGTATGGGATTTCCAATAAATCTGGAAATGATCCAGTGAGTCGAATAG
Source organism: Microchrysa polita (assembly GCA_949715475.1). Lineage (NCBI taxonomy): Eukaryota > Metazoa > Arthropoda > Insecta > Diptera > Stratiomyidae > Microchrysa > Microchrysa polita. The sequence continues at coordinate 112,615,757 of OX454416.1, read as the reverse complement.
GGCTAAAGTCAGTACTAGGCTTTAGACAAAACCTTTTAGGGAGTCAAAGGAGGATTATACCTGCAATTGAGAACCCCATAGCGAAACGTGAACCTCGGGAATGGCAGCGATTAGGGGCTTCAGTCTCTCCGATTTAAATTTTAATTGTGAGGAGAGCCTTGATTTTGCTATCGACGAAATATCTACATACATACATGTACTCGTATAACAAAATGCAATTTATACTGTTATTCACTCGAACAATATTCTGATCTACAGGAGTCGAGAAACTAGATACAGTGAATTTCGTTTATAACGACCTCGTTTATAACGACAATTCGGATATAACGACGTAAACTTTAATCCCCTTGATTTGCGCATTGTTTTTCATACAAATTGCGCCGGTTATAACGACTTCGGATATAAAGTCCGTTTCGGTTCTAAGGACTCATTTCTTGAAGAAATCCAGTTTATATTTCGGTTATAACGACCAATTTTTCAAGAATTTGTATTTTTTTGCATGGAATATTAGTTTGTAGGATTAAAATCACGCTATGCTTTTTGTTTGACTAAAAAAGCGCTAACAACAACAATATACCTTTAAATCGACCTGTTCAGACAAAGATTAACAAAGCATTTTTAATCCACGCGGACTAGTGTTTCCGAATCACACTTCTTTGATTCGTTGTGTATTTTTGCGATAGTTTTTTTTTTGTAATTTCTGTTTCATTGTCGTGTAATTTCTATACAAGTGCCGATTACCACGAAATTTAAGCCGAAACCTTTTAAGCAACATTCACAAGTGAAGATTAGCAATAGCTAAAGGCTAGATTCAGAAACTGCTCTGTTACTGTGAAACAGGAACAGATTGCAGTAAGAAATTTATCAATTCTAAACCTTAATAGACTATTTAAGCTACTACACTACCCCGTTTCTAAGTCAACACAATAATAATTAGAGAGTTTTAGAAAGCCGTGAAAATGCTAAAAACGTGAAATATAAATAATGGAAATATTTCTTTGTCGACGTATCCAAGGATGCCGTGAAAGGTGTGTTTCGCCTAATTTAAGCCAGAAGAACTCGATGCAATGTCAATTCATAACTTGATCATCACCTATTTCAATGCGTATAAAGCCGACTCGTACACCACCCCGTTTTTACGGCTTGCTAAAACTCTCTATTTACAACCAACAATCTACAACAAGAAAAACATGATAGTGAACTTGGATAAGATTTTAGAAGCGTTAATTTCAGCTCAAACTGCTCGCTTAGTTGGGGTGTTTGCCGACAATTTTGAAACTGTAAGCTCAATTGACGAGAATCGCTCGATTATTTCTGAACGTAGTGACTTCCTGGACGGCGAATAAAACTATTCCTTGATTAGCGTAAAAGTTTTGGGAAACTGATACATTTTCACAGATTGTATAGTGGATTTTACTAATCGTTTTTCTTATTAACAACTTTAAGCAAATGTGTTATGCTTGGTAAGCATGAACTATCTTACTATCTCTCCACGATTAACAGATAGGACCTGTTTAGATCCAGGCAAGCCTCATTTTTTCGGTATTGCTTCCTACGAGAATTATCCATAAAAGCTGAACGATTGCTGATAAAACAATTGTTTGATTGTAAAGTTGATAGACGAACTTTTCAAAAAAGTGTTCACTGTAATTCACTGTAAAGCCTATGTCGGGGACGGGGACAATCGCCAAAAACGTTCTGCGCTGTGGCACATTTTGTTAGAATGGAGAATAAATTTTAAGTGTTCAGGTTTGTATGATATGTGCATTTTTTGAAGTGTTCTTAGACAGTGTACTAATAATGGATTATTTTAATCAGGGATTTGGAGCGGAGCGGAGCGACCTTAATTTTCTGAGCGAAAGAGCGGAGCGTGGAGCGGTTTTTTGCAGGCTGGAGCGGAGCGATTTTTGCTTTGAAAGTCGCTCCACTCCGCTCCGCTCCGAAGTAAAAAATCAAAAAAAAAATCCGCGAAAAAAACATTAATTTTTAAAACATTAATTTTTCGACGAAATTTTTCATTTTATGGCATGATTTGATGATTTTGGACAATTTAAAGGCGAAGAATTCGTTGAGAGACTTGCAAAAGTTCAGATTATTGTGGAATTCATTGTGATAGAAGAGTCATAATCATCACTCTTCAGTATTAAGAAATTAAAGATCATCCATGACAGAAAGTCCTGTCCTGTAGTCGAAATGAAATTTAAAGTAGTTATTAAAAATAAATAACAGGCGCGACAATCCAGCATTGGACTAAGGCCACAGGATGTGTTAGTGACATCCTATTTCCAAGATCTTATCTGCTTTTTGTTGAGGTAATGAGATTAGCATCACGCTCAGCAGTCTTATTTATCCCCATAAACGGGTAGGTACTCGTTTAACATGTGAGTGAGATCATAGTCCGTCACAAGCTCGTGAGTTCGAAAAGCACCATGATCCACGGTGAGATTCGAACTCATGATCCTGTGCACCGAAGGTGCGCGCACTAACCGCTAGACCAGCCAGACTACTTTAAACTAAATTAGTTATTAGGTGCGTTTTATTGAATGGAGTACAGGACAGCGCAGCTTCCATAATAATTTTACACATCTCGTTCTATATGGGATGTCCGGAAACTATCGCATAAAGGAACCCAAGTATAATTCCTCGTGAAATTTCCAGCAAAAAGGAGTATAAGAAGGCCCGAATTATTAAATCTGCAGCTACCACATACATTTAAACAATTTTCAAAAATGTAATACTCATACTACCTACATATTTTCTTTCGTTCGTGGCCAACAATTTTTCCTAAGAATAAACCCAATAAAAATCAGATAAGCAGTTTAAGCTAAGCTGACCAGACGTACAGCATTTTGCTGTACAGTACAGCATTTTGACCTGGCGTACAGCATTGGGAAATGTACAGTAAAATGTACAGCATTCCCCATTCCACCCAATGAAACCTAATTCACTACATAATAAGCTCCTCAATGAGGCCTGCGATCAGTTATGTCTGCTTCTAAGATGTAAACTTTGACGCCTGTACCCTCTGCGGTTGACATTTAGCGAGTTATTCTCACTATTATGTTTGACAATGGTCCATTTTCGATAAGTCAGGAACCTTTCCAGATTTCTCTGAAATTTGGATACTTGTAAAGATTTGGCGCTAATATTTCCTCCAAATTGCACCTATCCGCAGCTACAGCTGCCCAAATCGAACTTCTGTATTTTCTGATCGGAACATATGTAACTTGGAAATTCTTGAGCAGAATTTTGAAATTTGACAAACTTATTAGGACACCGCACAGCCCATATTTGGTGAAAATTTAATGGCTCTATCTGCCAAGGTTCAGTAGTTACAGTCGTCGAAATATGAGATATTAATTTATTTCCCCTATGACAAAACTATGGGAAAATTAGCCACTCCATTCGATTCCTTTATCAACCTCTATAGGAAAATGCATACTAAAGAAAGGATTCGGCATGGGTTTTAAATTAAGTTTTTTTCCACATTCCCACAGAGCCCAGATCCCAGGGGACCGTCATGACATCACTAATGTAACTATGTATGGAGAAATGCGTACTCTCCTCCAGAAATATTGCGCACTGTCTGTCGTGCATTAGAGAATTCGCCAAAATTTTTGCGATGCAGGGCAGTTGCAAAATTGGATAAGGCGAAGTACAAGTGTAGCGAGCGGTGAGCCATAATAGAAGGCAATTCGTAAGATTTAGATCTCTGGCTCGTCTGTACATTCGCTCAGATCCTCTGGCCCTTGGCTTCACTCAGAACTCACACTGCTTGTCGCGCGTTTCATAATTCGCCAACATCCTTGCGATCAGCGCTGGTATAGAAAGTGGATAAGGCGAGGTGCAATCGAATGCATTACACAGATCCTATAGCTAGCTCTTCGCTCCGCTCAGACCTCGCTGTCTGTTGCGCTTTTCGGAATTCGACCACATTTTGCATTTTGCTGCTGGGAAATAGGATGAGGCAAGCAATAAGTGCGCCAAGGCGATTCGTAGGATTTCGCTCTGCTCAGACCTCGCTTTGCTCCGACCTCGCTCTGTCTGTCGCGCTATTCAGTATTCGCCAACAGTTTTGTGACGTCCAGCGAGCGATGAGTCGATGGAAGGCAATTGGTAAGATTTAGTTATCTGGCTTGTCCTTATATTTACTTAAATCCTTTGCCTCGCCCTTGGCTTCCTTCAGACCTTGCCATCTCTGTCACGCTTCTCAGAATTCGCCAATATTTTGAATGATAAAACGAGGTGCGAGCGGTGAACCAATGAATGGCAATTAGTGAAATTTAGACCTATGACTCGCTAATTACTTAGATCCTGTAGTTCGCCTTCGCTGCGCTCTGACCTCTCTCTGTCTGTCGTGCATTAGCGAATAAGCCAGCATTTTTGCGACATAGACCTCGGACCTGGAACCTGGATGGCCATGGATTTGCTTGAGAGCCAAACAACGCAAGAATGTGTACAGCATTGGCCCTTCGGGAGAATGGTCACTTTAGTTTAAGCTGTGTAAGAAGCTTCAAAGACAAAATTTTGTGATCTTAAATACATTAATAATATAATAATAAATTTCTTTTCCGGCGGAGGTTTTAGTGGTAGCTTTTTGTAAAATCTTTAAATGCTTTTGGTACCTACACTCTAAGACAATTTAGTTGAATTTTACACGCAAAATACTAGGAAACTAGTTTCCTATTTTTATAACCGTAAATTTACACAAAAGTCGGAACGCAGTATTTTACACATTTTGGTCGTAAGAAAATACGCATAGGAATTGTCTAATTTTAAGCAACAGTTTGTGTAAATTTGGCATTGTTTTGAAGTGGTTTCTAATCAATGGTGTGTTTTTACACATTTTGGACGAATTAATGCGTCTTTGGATGAGGTATCTATAGAGTAATTCTGTCGTTAATATACTACATTGAAGTGTGTAATTTTCAACTAGAATATGTATTATTCAATCTTTCATTTCCATAACCACAGGAAAGATGTAGATAAGTTCGAAGAAAATAACTTTTCAGGGCAGCTATTTTGAGGTTTACTTTCTACAAAATTGTGTGTTACACTTTTAGACGCAAACTGCGAATGCACGTTTTCTATATTCCTCAAAGTGGTTGGCCTGAAAAATTATCATTTTCGACTTACCTACTTTCCCTGTGGTCACCAATTTACTCCTGAAAAGTGTGAGAAACAAAAAATTTTCAATTTATCAATCTATTCCATGCAAATCTGAAAAGGAAAATGATAAGATATCTGAAAATTTATTTATTGAATAAAACGAAGCGATGTCCATTTTCAATATATTTTATTGTATCGCTATTTTTTGTTAAAAGTACTTATGCTAAATACATAATATATTATTACAACTAAACTTAACTCTACACTTTCTTCACCAATCACCAACTGAACTGTATCACTTCACACTCAAAATGGAAATGAGATACAATAGAAATTATTGCAAGTCTCTATAAATCAAGTAAAATATTACACACAAAATGCCTATAAAACTCTTAATTACACTATTCCTGCGTAAATTGAGTAAAAACCGACATCACTGTTAAAATTTACACACTTAACATCTAAAAATAATCATTATATAGGCATTTTGGGCAAATTTCTGTGTATTTTTACGTAGAAAGGTGAAAAATATTAGATTGCGCCATTTGAAAGGGTGTAAATACGCCACCAAAATAATTCCACGTCGAAAATTGTGTATTTGTAAAATATTAGTAAGTGTAAAATGGGTTTAAATTTACAATGCTGTTTTAGAGTGAAGGAGTTAAGAATTCGGGATATTCCCGGTACACCTATTTTGCTGGAAATGACATTAATAAATCATATTTCGGTGCGCTTATGCGATAGTTTAGTTTCCGGACACCCTGTCTAAAACAACTCAATTTTATGTTCAAATTTGTACGAAATTGGTGCTATTCTGTTCTGTACTTGATCGAATAAAACGCACCTATTAAGTCATATTCTATAATACGTGAGTAGATTTAAGCTGAATTGATGAATTCGCGCAAATAATAAATATTTACTAAGAGCAATGAAATTTTGTTGTATTTTTGTAATGGAGCGGAGCGACAAAATTTTAGTCGGAGCGGAGCGCTGGAGCGGAGCGCTGGAGCGGAGCGCTGGAGCGGAGCGCTGGAGCGGAGCGGTTTCAAATTGGTCGGAGCGGGAGCGGAGCGGAGCGAAAAAAAGTGTCGCTCCAAATCCCTGATTTTAATGTAGATGACTTTTTTGTTAAATCTTATCGTTGTGCTTTAATTGATGTAACATCGAATAAAATTCCATCAAGTCAACAAAAACTTATAGAACCTGAAATCTGGTCCTCTAATAGCAGAATTCAAAACATGTTTCCTGTTTGCATGATGTTTCCTCAAAGATCACCTACAACAGGGATTCCAAGAGAACCCTTCAACTGTGACTACCGTTACAAACTAGCAAAAATATTCCAGTTGCTAATTGCAATGTCTCTAAATGCCTAACAAAATGAGTTTTAACCAAATTAGGTGAGTAACTTCTGAGTTGAAAAAACAGAAAACTAAGTTAAAATTCCAGAAAAGGAAATTTTAACTCTACTCGAATAAATATTTGCATTAGAGTAAGAGTAGAGTGTGACTCTACCGACTACAAAACTTTCCGACTCAACTCATGTAATCCTCATTTAAAAAATGCAAAACATATTTTTGTTAGTCAGTAAAAAATACAAACATTTTTTTGTCACATTTGTCGGCTAGCTTTTCGTAAATTAGAATGGGTATAGACGCATTATTCACCAAGGCTGCAGATAAAAGCGAAGAATCAAACTTGTAAAAATGAAATCATTAAAAAAAAGAATCCTCTTTATTAGTTTCATGACGTAATAAACTTTCATTTGAAACTCCTCGAAACCTTATGAGTCATGACAAACTGAGGTAAATTAATTTTTTGGAACTCTACTGTACCAGAGAAAAAATTTCCGGATAGATAAACTATTTTTCTCAGATATTTCGCGTCTGGGCACTTTAATTCATATGTTGGGGACAAGGGAATTAATAATATGCTTTACAAAAACATAAATCGAGTTCAAGGGAATTATTCTTTTTTATAATCATTTTACTAGCTATAATATTCCAACTAAAAATTATACTGTCCGGATATAACGACCATTATTCCCAGGTCCCTTCGCCGTCGCTATAACCGAATTCTACTGTATATGTACATACATAAGTTACTGTCTCAAATCAATTGCCATTATTTGTCCAATAAAATCTGTTGCTACCAAAGATCCTACCAATAATTTATTATTCTCTCAGCAATTCAGAAGCTATTACTCAGTTTGTTGTCAACCAATTTTTATAAAGGCCAATTGGAAACAATGATGGAAATGATGATGGAAACATCATAGATAAACTAAATGATTGGTAGAAGCAGAAGGTTTTTTCTGCTAGGTTATTGCTCTCGACAGTATATGTGTAAATTATGCCCTGACGGATTTCATCATTCGTCTTCGTGTGTACTTAATATGTAAGATGAAAAAAATGTTCGTAGCATTTACCATATTGGAATTTTAAAATTGCAGACGACATACAAGTACAAGAGTATAACAAGTTCGTGACTAGATTTTTCTATTGCTATGCAAAACAAATGATAGACCCACGTGAATAGCAAATTTTCGCACTTGAATTTACATTATTTGTATTAAAAAATTTGAATTCAAAACTTGCAAACAAAATATACAAATTAGGCACCTTGCAATGTTCCATCATCCTTCGCATGTGCATCTGACAGCTATGCTTTGGCTTGATTTTTATAACTAACGAAAGTGACTGCTGACGATGATGATGTGTCTCTTTTGGCGTGTCGTTACTCTCCTCAGGCTTATGGGCCTCCGTGGCGGTCGATCCTGAGTATACATTTTGTGCCTTGTCGCGACAGCTATTGTCCACTAACGTCTTATCGTTGGACTCAACGCCAGCCGTGGCCAACGACACTCCAATCGAGGTGGTTGACGTCGCGGCCGATGTTGTTAAGGATATGTTGGGCAGGAGTAGGCTACTGTTTGCAGGAACCGGCGTACACGTGTCATCGTCATCGACATCGCAAATCTCCACACTATCGCAACAGCACTCGACTGTTGTATCACTATTACTACTTAAGGAACATTCTAACGAGTTGCGATTCTGCTCGTCGTCCACGTCTGAATTATTGGAATTGTGCGCCGGCAGCTCAGAACTTTTAAAATCCAAAATGGACGGCGAACTAGACATCATGTTAAAAAAGTTAATTGTCGTCTGCTACTTATAGGTACACATTTTTAATTGTATTTTTTAAAGGGTTTTCTATTATCAATACGATACGCACGTTTAACTTTTTTGCATAGACTTTTTTAAATATAAAATTTATAAGTATTTAGAGATTTAACAGGTGTAATAAAACTTTTATTTTGTTAAATATATTTTTATCTTTTCAACGTTATATACTCTAACCATAAAATAAAATATATATAGATTATTTGCTTTCGTTTATATGTGTATATTTAGAAGTAGAATTATTTTGAGTCTGTGTGTTTCCATTAGGAGAATTAATTCGACTTTAGTATAGAGTTCATGTAGCACACACAGTAAAGAGGAATTTAGGCAATTGGAACGAATCGTCGTCGTGTACAATGATGATGAAACAAACTAAACGAGCAACATTTTTTCCTTCCAGGGGAACTTATTCACTATCACAGCACTAAGATAATTGCAAAAATTATCATCCAACCAACCACAGGCCACTTAACCAGACCTTTTTTTAAATATTTGTGTCACTCGAACGCCTTGTATTATCCCATTGTTTCGTAATTTGTTTTGAGTTACTTTTTAAGGAAGTAGTTCACGAAGGATATTATAGGCACTTTATACAATACGACATTTTTTTAAAGATTTCCTTTTAATTTAATTAGATTATCGCGCAAGAGTCTTCATCATTCTATAAATGGAGAACAACACGCATTTTATGAACAACGAGTTATAAAAGCCAACAAGCAAATGCGATCTTTGTTTGCATTGTATCTATGACGGCGAAGATAAAAAAGATATGATAAAAGCATGTGTCGTCGTATGAGCATATCGCATCTTGAGAGTATCACATTTATTAACCGTATAAGATATTGTTGTAAAATTTTCTAGTCAATGCCATGATAATAAATTGATGAATGACGATGGTCAATCTGATTGTAAGAAATACGAATACAGCTGGTGGAGGCATGGAGCTCTAGGCTTTCTGTGAGATGCATACATAATACTGTGAAATGTATACTCGAATGCAAAGTAGTTTGGCGTTGACAAAAATGTATGAAAATCAACGTTGTAAAGTACTTCTCTAGGGTCAAAATATTGTCAATGTCGACGCTTATTTATTCAAGCCTACTGGATAATCTCACAGAGTTAATATTTACCAAAAAATTAATTTAGTGTGTTTCGCAATGTTTGGATAAAACCACAAAGTGTATACTATCTAAGCCCGTTGATAAGCGCAATCAATTTGATAAGGAAAAGTACAGTGGGAATAGGGAACAATTGTTTTTGGTTTTGGAATGTTATTTCCAAATCCTATATGAATTGATTCCTTCGGCCGAACAAAATGCCCTTATACAAAATTAATAAATGGACATTTAGAGATGGTAAAATCTCGTCGATCGGCATGCTAGGCGACTGTTTCATCAAATGGATCAGCGTGGCCCTTGGGTCGTCAAAAATAAAATAACCCTGTGTGAGTAGATCCTTAGTTTAAATTAAGCTGACCAGACGTACAGCATTTTGCTGTACCGTACAGCATTTGGACCTGCCATACAGCATTGGAAAATGTACAGCAAAATGTACAGCATTCCCTAAGCCACACAATGAATCCTGATCACTTCATGATAAGCTGCTCGGTCCCACCTAATCGCTTTCGGAAGTTACGGCTGCCAAATTGCAATTTTAAGCTTTCTAATTGAAAATTCTCCATAACTCTGAAATTCGTGAGCAAAAAATTTTAAAATTTAGAAAATTTGCAGAGCACCGTCCTGTTCATATTTGGTGATAATTGGCACTCTTGTAGAGCTACTTGGCTTCACTCCAAGTTTCAAGGTCCTGCCTATCCGTGTTCGGAAGTTACAACTGCAAAAACCACACTTTTGTGTTTTCTAATGGAGTTTTTAAATTTGGCAGACATGTAGAGCATCGCACTGTCCATATTTTTTTAATATTTTAAGGCTCTTTCAAGATTCAAAAGTTGCAGCCATCGATAGATCACAGAAATCTTAAATTTCTGAAATCTATTTTCAATATTATGTGTATAATGAATATTATTTCGAGTATTTTTCTTTGCTATACCTTTTGTGGTATGAGCACCAGTGGCGTAAAAACTTTTCAGAAGAGGGAGGGAGTCAGATTTTTTTTCAGGACAGAAAAAGTGCAATAAATGAACTTTAGAACCCCTAAAATCTAAAAAGAGGCCGTTGCTTCAAGGTTTTTAAATTGTTTCTATTCTGCTTGTTTAGCCAACATTCTGGATGAATATGTTTGGTACAGCAAGGAAGAACCGTGAATCGCCTAAAGATTTTAAGTAGGCATTATTGTATTCTGCGTACCTACCTACCTTGAAAGTATGTAGGCCTGTTCGGTGCTCAGATTTTAATATTGGATACCGGTTTTCTTCAGTAACCGGTACCAGTTGCGGCTCTTCAGGGAAGTAGGTGAAGAGCCCCTTCACTACAAAATATAATTGAAAATTTCCTCTAATACATACTATTATTTTAAAAATATTAAATAGTAGCTTCTAACAATAAACAACTCCTCAATAAATCATCAATGAAAAACCATAATCAAAATGTACATAAAATGCATATTTTGTATATCACAAACCGAAATTTTTCTACTTCAAATTCTGTGCCCTTGCACAGAAAAATTTCTCCTATCCATAGAATGATTAACAAGTGAAGAGGTAATCGTGTCACAGCGCCACCTCTTGGGTGAATTCAGATTGTAAGACGAAACCGAACGGGTAAACTTGCAAGACAAGAACCATCGTTCTTACAATCTGAAGTGCAGAATGCTTGTCTGCTGGCCACTACAAAAGCTCTCGCCGTCGGTTTGTTTGTGCTAAAAAACGTGCCTACACTGCAGGTCGAGCAACGCAAAACCATGGAGCGGTAAAAAGAACGAGGCAAGGAAGAAGAAAAAGAGTTATGCAAGTCAATCAAATGACAAAGATAGTATTTTGCCTTTGTAAAACAAAAGGTTTGAGAATATCATTTACATTATATTGATCCTTCACCTACTTTTGGAGCCACGAGCCGCCACTGCCCGGTACCCGGTGCACCGGCCCCTGTCCGTTTTTCAACCCTGTTGGTTATTTTGTACCGGGTTTTTTCAACCATGAGCGGGTTTCATTCAAGTTACCGTTTTTTTCAACCATGAGCCGCTTTTTTTTTACATGACCTGGTTTTTTCAACTATGAGCCGGTTTTTTCACACAGTGGTTTCCAACAGGTGGTCCGCGGACCGGAGGTGGTCCGCGAGAGAGTCGTAGGTGGTCCGCGGGGAGAATCTGGAGTCTACTTATGAAAAAGTTATAATTTCTCATGACTAATAAAAGTCACATGCTAAACACAAGCTCTCTTATTATAGGTCTAAAATTATGCGAAGGCGATGGGTACAGACATGCTTACATTTATTTCGAAATTAATCAAAATCAACATTCGAATACGTTTGCCAGAACTCTCGCTAATAATTGTCCGACTACGTCTTTAAAGAAATAGAAACCGAATCTGGATTTTTTCATAAATAATAATCTTAAATGAGGCTCATTTTTAACTTTATAGCTTTCTGAACAAGAAGGTGAATAACACTCTCAGATTAAAATTCAGCCTTATACTTTTTGTTTCATTCAATTTTGAAGTCTTATTTGAAGACATAATCGTAGCAGTAACTAACCATCTGAAACTCTCACTGCAAAAAATAATCAATCAGAGAAATCAGGAAAAATAATTCATGGAATACCGCAGCCAATGAAAACTAAGAGTCGCCATAGAAAATTTCCTTATTTTACTCAATGACCAGACTAAAATCCTACGGCCAAAGTAGGTTTACCTAAAATTGAATCAACACAAAGAATTGCTTTCATTATGAAATGGTGGTCCGCCGTGATCCATTTTCAAGCTAAGTGGTCCGCAGACATTTCTGAGTTGGGAAACACTGTTTTACATGAACCGGTTTTTTTTTCGACCATGAGCCGGTTAAATCAGGACCGGCCCTTGGTTGAAAAAAACCGGACAAAAAATCGGCTGTACTTCGAAATATTGGTACCGGTACTAATTGAACACTGGTCTTAAACCAATGTACCGGTGCTGAAAGTTCAATCCTGGAAAGTTGTGGGGTGAACTTAAAATTGAAGGTTTGTCTGCAACACCGAGCGCAAATGTTAGGAATTGTTCCCGCACTGGAGATAAATGTAGTAAAATAGGGAATTGTTCCCGCACTGGAGATAAATGTTGTAAAATAGGCCTCACTGAGTGATTTGTCTGCAGCTGCAGCATTATTGTATGTGCTGCAGAGCGAGGATGCAAGACGAAAAGACGAGAAGACGCTCCCTCTTAAGTATCAACAGAACCTTGCCATCCCAAGGTTTACCACATATTTCCGAGAATATCAGCTACTATTCCTTCTCAATTCTGTTTCGGCGTGAAAGCTGCAATCCGCAAGCATGTGTACAGCATTGGGACTTCAGAAGTCTGGTCAGCTTAGTTTAAATGCTTTGCTATAGGCAACTTTTCTATTAAAAACTAGGGGGCTTCGCCCCCTGCTCTCTTCGCTCGCCAACCCCCGGGGCCGAGGCTAATTTCGGGCGCGGCCGAAATTTGGATACCCTTCGCTTGAGCTAAAAGTTTTTTCGGGCGTACCTATGACTTGTATTTAATCCCCCTCCTCATTCTTTTTCTTCCGTCTTGACAAAAGTTTTGGGCTTGGTTGAAATAAATGGGCAAATAAAAATATTTACTCGGAAAATTTTATTGGGGTTGCCGGAGCATGACCCCACAGTACGATTCCATTCGTTTTGAACATTTTAGTTGCTTTGATAAAGACACATTAATTCAAGGTTTTGTGAAATTGGTGTAAAAAATGTTTCTTAGAAAAACCAAAATGGGGGGGGGGTTGGTTTGTATGGCAGCCCCATGACCCCATGGTCCGATTTGATTCAATCTTACATATGTTTTGTGTCATCAATAGAAATACATTTGTGTGAAATTTGGTTGAAATTGGTGCACAAATAAAAAAGTTTTTCTTGGAAGAACCTAATTTGGGGGGTTGGATTTGTATGGCAGCCCCATGACCCCATGGTCCGATTTTATCCATTCTTACATATATTTTGTGTCAACAATAGAAATACATTTGTGTGAAATTTGGTTGAAATTGGTGCCCAAATAAAAAAGTTTTTCTTAGAAGAACCTAATTTGGGGGGTTAAGTTTGTATCGCAGCCCCATGACCCCATGGCCCGATTTGATCCATTCTTGCATATATTTTGTGTTATCTATAGAAACACATTTGTGTGAAATTTGGTTGAAATTGGTGCACAAATCAAAAAGTTTTTCTTAGAAGAACCCAAATTGGGGAGCTAGGTTTGTATGGCAGCCCCATGATCCAATTTGGGTGAATCAAACATACAAACAACCTGCAACGATAAGAAGCACGTGTGCAAAATTTCAGCTTGCTAGCTTCAATACCTGCCGAGTAAAACGCGTCGCAACAGACAGACAGACAGACGGACATGCTCCAATCGACTCCCCAAGTCATGCTGATCATATATGTATACTTTTATTATGGTCGGGGATGCTTCCTTTAATGCGTTACAAACTTCATGACAAAGTTAATATACCCTTTCACTCTATTAGCGAAGGGTATAAAAATTAAACGTTCTCCTGTACTTATGCATATTGGTCTATAGTCTATCATCTAATAGTAGACTCTGTCAGAAATGCTGTTCTAGACGAGGATGAGGAGGTTATAAGACAGCACCATAGAACGGCGTTTTGGTCATAGAAGACTCCATATTTCCTACATGGAATGACTACTGCAGAAAAGTCATTATGACGATCCCTGTTTCTCTACACAGCATACTACATCCATACTTGGTGACCAAGTATGCTTTAACCCTTAATTGTGCGCATAGAGAAAGTCACATAAGTGGTCGCACGGAGTCTCTGGAGACCCCAACAAAATTTAGATTTCTTAGGGATTTTTTTTGTATGTCTAGACAAAAAATATCTACCTGACGAAGGCTCAATCTCTTCCTCTTCATCTTGTGGTGTTTCATATCCTATTTCGCTTTCTCTCAATATACTCAATTTCCAAAACTATGTTATCGGTCATCTGATTTCAAACCACCAATATCTTCCTCACTATCAGTGGCTTCTTCCACCCATTGTAGTATTTTCCCTTCCATTCTTATAAACTGAAAGCGGAATGAAATGATGCAATATGTATAAACCCAACTGTTGCAAATTCCAATTCCAGGTAAAAAACGATATACATTGTTTTACAAAATAATTAAAAAAGACAAAAACTTGCCTTTTCCAAAAAAGTCACGTAAGTGGTCCCATGGGGTCTAAAGAAAGGTCCCATGGGGTCTAAAGAAAATAATAGGTACAGCGTTACGCCTGCACTGGTGTAAAATGTGGCGGTGATTCAATTTATAATACGTTTAGATAAGTTGGAAAGCTAGCAGAGGTCGGGCACGTTTTGATCAGTTTAAGCACACAAATTTTAGCTTTAAAGTAGAGCTGACTCCATGCGACCAATTAAGGGTTAAAGCATTGTCAAATGCGTATTATTGCTCGATGGATGTAGAACAGTATTTTTGAGAGTGGCTACTCTCCTAACAGAAAATTCAACAGTATCCACGATCAAAACAGAAGCAGATGAGAAGTTACACTTACTAGTCAAATAGAGGCGGGACCCTCGCACGGGAGTATTAAGTCTGGAGAGTCATGCTCTAAACACCTTGAAGAACGAAATCGTCGAGCTTCAACATGCCAAGCATGTTGAGGCAAGCAGGGAGTACCCTTGCTGAGATAATGAATCAATGGTACTAGCCGGATATAAATGAAAATAAGGAATGTCGATTTACGAACGTTTAGAATTACGTGAATTACTCAAAAACGTTTGTAAACCAAAGTTTGTTCACTATTACATTTCTTTCATATCCCCCACGTACAAATTATCAATAAGGGATTCTCCGCGACGTAAATCTCTTCGTGTGAGTTGTGCCTAAACCTCTCCTCACATAGTGAGACTTTTTTTTTGAGACTCGAATATTCCAGTGGCTGTTATCCTTACACTCTCTAAACTACAGTATCGAGAACTCAAAATGCTCGGAGTATTCAGAGCCCAGAGCCATCGGCGCAGATTGCTCGATTCGGCTTTGCCTTTTGGGTCGTGGAGATTTTAATCTATACGTGTGTGTGCCTAAATCCGAATTGTGACCAGTCGCTAATAAATCACTTCCTATCAATACTATGTAATTATATTGTATGGATTTTTTTGCCACACCTTAAATCAAACTCGGATCTCCACGATAAATGTAAGAAGTAAACTAAGGATTTGCTGTTAAGAAAACAAGATTTTTTGAATACATATGTCTACAAATGCGTATCGGGAGCAAACATGTCGAGGACTCGTATAAAATTTGTAATGTCGCAATTTTCAGGGAGAAAAAATGCTGCTTAAAGTTCAGTTTCTTCTTCAGACAGAAAAATTTCTTCAATGTGGTATAAAGTCGACTGGAGCTGATTGCAGGCCTTTTCAAAGCCAATCTACGCTATTAAGATGAGTTTATGTCGCTAAGCCGAATAGGACAAGCCCTGGAGGATATCACCCCATTAGACGAAGGATACCCAAGATTTAACGTGGCGGTAGGCCTTTAACACACGGTCTTCTTATGACACGAATTGTACGATGCGCAATTGATGATTATGGAGCTGAAGGTCGAAAAGATTGTAACCCTATTCCAGGCTCAAAACGAGCTTGCGGTTGGAAACTTTTCTATATCCTCTGAATTGGCGAAGGTTTTCAGAGGAACATTGTAGAAGATTAATGACAACATTCAGTATGGATTTATCCAGGTGATCTCATTTTAGATAGTACCCCTAGACACCGTTGCGACAAGGCTGCAACATGATCCCAAAACGGAGCGACGGCACTGCACAACTGTGACAAAGTAAGGCTTCGTAGCAGCACATGCTTACTGTTCTTTGGCATCACGTTGCCACCATCCATCACGTGAGAGTCTAGGTCGTTGTCCACTCAATGCTGAATTTTTCCTGCATAGATTAGATACCAAAGAGCTATAGTCGGACGCATGACAAGAGAACAAAACCTTTTACGCTCAGGAGCTAATTTGTTCCTTCATCTTTCTCTATCGGAATTTGATAACAAAGGGTTTAACACCGGCAAAAAAAAAGTTTGCTGAGATACTATAGACGAGCGATAGATTAAACAATACGATAAAATAAAAAAGAAGATCGGATCAGTAAGGTTAGAGTCGGTTTGTATTATGTGAAGGATTTTACGAAATCACGCCCAATATACGCACTCCAATAAGGTGTAAGTGCCCTACGACAAGCAGCATTTGACATTCAAAAATGCTCTACTATACAATTCCCATTCTTCACGTAGTCGAGGACATTTTTCAAATAAGAAGTTTCATTTCATTTTTGACCTATTCAAAGTGCATATATGTCCACACAAAATGTGCATGCAAAATAACCACCTCTAACTTCAAGGTTTCCAAAATAGTTTACGAACACCTAAAAACATCTACCGCATTCTGCATTCCCTCGTCAGACTGTGATTATAGCGCAAATTATTGCCTGCAGTATTACAACCAATAAGCTCGGGCCAAAACATGACCATTTGTTCTGATTGAACCGGATTACATAACACCCGGACAATTTCGAGTCGAAATTGCCGCCCTCATAAAAACCTAAGGATCACCCACACTGCGCCTGATGCCTTCCGAGTTTTTGGGGAACTCGCATATACCAACTTGGATGGACATCCATTTAAGGTCGTTATGAGTGTTGACTCCACACCCGTAAATTCTTGCGCGTCCGAACCCTATTCTCAGCGTTGGTGTGACCTACAATATGATTATGAGGCTTAATTAAAGTGACAGTGAGACATAAAGTACACGACAAGGCTTGGTAATCCGTCGTGTTCTTTGCCGCTGTCAGCATAAAACCCGACATTGTTGTAAGTTTTATTTGTTTTGTTAAATTGTCAATAAAATGTATATAGTAGCCGCGAGTGGATGGATTATGCAAGTGTACGTGCACTCGTGAGAGCGCGAGCTTATATGCCATATATGCAGTACGGACGAACCATACGTACATCATATGACCGATGAAGATACGCTTTTTCAATTTATTTTAATTCCGTTCGAGCCACAACGGCCAGAATAATTTGCGCAATGAAAGCAATCGTGTAGAGAGGCATCATCACGTCAATTGAGCTGAAATCACACAAGTCAATTCAACAATGGGATCCATCTTGAGATCGAGATAGCGCGCTAAGGACATATCGTTTTCGAGGCCAATTGCCTGGCTAGTTTTGCAAATTACCCTGCACAATATACGAGCATATACAGCACATAAGGTATCATGACACGACCTGGAGATTAAAGCTCTCGTCTACAGGATATAGGGACAAAAATCGCATTTGCTTGTTCTGTACACCACACGGCTATATTGAATTCGCAAAGAGCCCATTAAAAAGCGCATCGTAGCATTGATTTTTCACACTGTATTGCGACGATCAAAATGTAAGGGAAAAACGCGAGGACTCTCGTTAAGGACCTTCAATCAATAGCAATCGATTGTATGAAGTCACAAAATCGCAGCACCGTTTTTGCATACTTTCACTCAAATGCGGGGGCGACTCTTTCATATACGCTCTCCTTAGATTCAAAATCACTTTTTTCCACGTATATTCACCACATCGAGAACCGAATTGACCGAGATTTTCGAGGACCGCAACAATTTCGTTTCGACACACACAACGACCGAAATAAACGCAAAGTTCGCGATCCAGATATAGTTTTCACTATCGTTTACTGGAAAACGCGATAAACGAAAGGAAAAACACACTTTAAACAGGAACACGACGCGAAAATTTATTTTCCACCCCTTTCGAGTGTGTTGAGCTAGTCGAGGCGGTCGATCGGTTTTGAAAAAGCGGTTAGGTCGTGTGTCTCGTGTGTGTGAATTGGGTTGTTTTCTTCGGTCGATGTCTTACACACGACTATACGAAAAATGTCTGCACAAGTATTTTCCACACATTACAAAATCATAACAACAATGTCAGTTGGTCAACGATTCAGCAGGGAGTGTGGGAGGAGCGGCGCGAGGTAGCGTCGGAGCTTATGGTACATTTTTCTATTGGATTGTGACGTGCGCTCTAAAGACGAATCTATCTGTTTGCTTGAAGCTTGAAATAGCACACAACACACAATGCCGTGCTACGTCACAAATTTGTGGATCTCGCTGTTCTAATCGCACACACTAGAATATACCATACCATGAGAAATGTAAGGACCTTCTCTTGTCTAACTCAACGGTGGAATGTATGGCATGGCAGCACTATAGTGGAATGCCGTCGTAAGCTAATTCTGTTGTGAATTTTGTTGGCAGGTGAGAAATTAGATTGGACAACAACCTGATACGATTTTCATTACAAGAAAATGCAAGGAAGTTCGGTTGGACTTGTGTGTGTTTATTTTGGTCAAAGTAGAAAAGCTCCGTGGTTGGCTCAGGCTTTGAATAAATATTTGCGCGCCACGGAAGAAATGTGGGCAGAAGGTACAGGATTTAGTAGTATGTATGTTCAAATATTTTCTTCGAGGCGTTAAAACGGAAGTTAATGAATCAATTTCATTTAAACATATTTTAAGATGAGCATGTACAATTTTAAGGGCCGGTTTCTCATACCCTCTTATCTAGTATCTGTCGGCTGATTAGTCTTATCGTATAGACAAGACGCACACTATTTTTAGAAAGCTTTAACATTATATCATATTGAATTATTGTTTATTTTGCATAGTTATGCCATATTTTGCTTGGTTACGCCTTCATTTGAAATTGAAAAAATCATTATACAATTTCATACAAAGGAGCAACGAAGCAAAATATGGCAAAACTATGCAAAATAAGCAAAAATTAAATTCATTAGAATATAAAAGCTTTCAAAAAATAGTGTGCGTCTTGTCTAAACGATAAGACTAACCCGCCAACAGGTACTACAGAAGAGTTATGAGAATTCGGACCATAATATAAAAGCTTTCTAAAAATTGTGTGTGTCTTGCGTATTCGATAAGACTAATCACTAAATAAGATGTACAAGAAACCGGCCCTTAATATGCTTCTTAAATAAATGAATGATAGTGGAATAGGATTGCAGACAAGAGGAAGACGATATGTAGGTATCTGTAGCCCTGTTTTTTTTATCAAAACGTGACCGTGGCTACCCTTGACATTTCAATGAAGTTTCAGCTTCTTTTTGGCTTATACACTCAGAGCCGAAAAACCGGACAATTTTTTCATTTTTTTCCTATTCTTACGAAAGGTTATAGCCCCCATGAACGGATATGTAGTCCTTTTCTCTGGGTTACCCTCCTTTCTGCTGGTACGGCATATCACACCACCTCCCACAACCTAAAAACAATGTCAACAATAGTGTCAACAGTTTTTGCTGAGAATTTTGCACTTGAGCCCCAAATTTGGATGTTGAGCAGGCTAGTGCAGTGAAAATTATTTCTAGTTTGTTTATTACCGAAAGTTAAGTTATAGCTATTTTGCCCTATTGATTGTTGGCACTGGAAAGGAACGGGCTTAGACACCGTCGTTCAATTTCGCCGATATTCTTTAACTTATCTAATTTCATTGTACGGATATACCTCCTGAATTCTGGGATCACCTGAGTGATGTTCATCACGTTCAACGGCTAATTTGAAGGGCAATCACGTTCCTAAAGTTTTGTTCAGCCTAAAGGTCGATCCACACTTCTCAGTCCTCAGTCACACTCACTGTCCATTTCCATACAAGTTAACAGATTGTCAGCCAATCAATTAACTGACAATCTGTCAACTCGTATGGAAAATGACTGTGACAGAGTAACTGATGACTGAAAATTGTGGATCGACCTTTATCCATATTTGTAGGAATAGGCAGTACGGAACCAGCATTTTAGAGGTGTTAAATAACCGTCAAATATTCTTGAACTTGAAATCCCATACAACTAAGGATTGTCGAATTATTTAAACGGGACAAAGAAAAGTTTTCCTGCCTTGAGCAGACCAGTAACATCATTCCCCAGACTATGATGAAATAATGGGTGGCCTGATATGCAACACGTCCCCCGTAAGGGGGAGGATAAAGGTTGATAGGCTCCGGCCGATTCCTATATCCTTTTCAGTTGTGGCATAACTGCGGACCCTTAGCTATGCAGGAGGAGCTTCATAGGGTGAGCGGCTCCGGCCAATTCCTATGTTTCTCTACGGGGCGTTACTTTCTCGCATTATCCGAGTAACCGCTGCGCCTGAGTGCTGTATTAACAACTTCAGCGTCTCAGGTTACTAAATGTAATAGGGTGACAAGAAACAAATAGTCAATCACCGAAGCAGCACCTCCATGATGGATCTCTTTCGTTTTACGAATACTATCATGGTTAAGCGATGGGCCGACAACCCATCCTTGGAAAAAATTCTACGTCAAGAAACCTGGAATGAAAGCCTCGGATTGGACGGATGCAACCCAACGACGACATCGCAAATGAACAACTGATTACTCTTTCGGAACCTGGAAGGTACGCTCCCTGAATAGGCCAGGGGCCTTAAGTGCCCTCTTGGATCAGGTCGAAAAATATAAGCTGAGCATTGTTGCACTCCAGGAAACAAAATGGCTTAGTAGCGAGATTGATGACCGAAATTCGTACACAATTTTCACAAGTGGAAAACCTTCGGGCCACAGGGAGTTTGGAGTGGCGTTCATTGTAAACAATCAACTTAAGCCGCATGTTATCGACTTCAAACCCATAAACGAGCGGCTGTGTGCGATTCGCATTAAAACCCGGTTCTTCAATATCTGGCTCATAAACGCGCATGCCCCCACCGAAGTCAGTGAAGACGCGGTTAAAGACGAGTTCTATCACCGCCTAGAAAATCTCTTCGATTCACTTCAATCAAACGATGTCAAATTGCTGCTAGGGGATTTTAACTCAAAAGTCGGAAACGAAAGTTGGCATAGGGGGATTACTGGAGGGTACAGCCTCCATGAAGACTGTAACGACAATGGCCAACGACTAATAGACTTCGCGACCAGCAGAAATATGGTCATTAGCTCTACCTGTTTTCCGCATCGTCGCATTCACAGGCAGACCTGGAGATCTCCAGATCAACATACCGTCAACCAAATTGACCACCTCCTTGTCTGCAAGAGATGGGCATCGAGCATGATGGATGTTCGGTCCTATCGTGGAGCAAATATTGACTCTGACCACTATATGGTGAAGGCGACTTATAGGTGCAGAATTTCTTCGGTGCATCATTCGAGATTCAACCCGGCAAAAATTTTTGCGGTTGACAAATTGTTGGATGATGCCACGGTGGTCACTTATACGACTGCCCTTGAAGAGAAGCTGACGCCCTTGCTAAATAGCATCAGCAACAAAGGCGCTCTTGAGATCTGGGATACACTCAAAGACACCATCAAAGGGGTCGCAGAGGAGGTTGTGGGATACAAAGCGCGGCGAGCCCGAAATGATTGGTTTGATGAAGAATGTCAAAATGCGGTAGATGCTAAAAACGAGGCATATCGCCAATGGACTGAACACGCAACTAGAGCAAAAAAAAAAAAACAAAATATGACGAGCTTCCACGATTTTCGAATAGGTTAATTAGGCGTAAGAAACGTAAGCATCTTGACGAGCAGTTGATGCAAATAAACCAAAGACTAGCTAGTAGGAACAGTAGACAAGCGTAGAAGCTAATTAATTCAATTAAAAGTGGATACCAACCCAGGACCAGCCTCTGTAAGGATAAGGATGGCAATATCATTAGCGACACCGATAGCGTTGATAAACGCTGGGCCTCACATTTTGAAGAGCTCCTCAATGTTCAACCGAACAACCCCACACAAGAAGCTCCGGAGCTGATGGCTGAAACAGGCCCTCCCGTTCAACCCCCAACAGTAGAAGAAGTTGATCTCGCCATGCAAGCACGAAAACATAATAAAGCCCCGGGCGCTGACGAGATTTCAGCTGAACTGCTGAAGCATGGTGAGGAGAGCCTTGTTAAGGCTATACACACACTTATCGTTAAAGTATGGAACGACGAAATAATCCCGGAAGATTGGCGTAAAAGTATCATTTGCCCAATCCACAAAAAAGGGGATAAGTTGAAATGTGAGAACTACAGAGGCATCTCAATTAATCCGTACGCAGAAGAAATCATTGGCGAGTACCAATGCGGCTTTAGACCTGGTCGTTCGACGACAGATCAGCTTTTTACAGTGAAGCTTTTACTCCAGAAGTGCTGGGAATACAACATCGACGTATACCAAATATTTGTTGACTTCAAGCAGGCATACGACAGTATCGATCGAAGCGTACTGTACAACATTCGTGAACGAGGTGAATGGCGCATCCGGTACAACCTTGAGTTGTATCAGCTGTATGCTGAGCTAAAGGTGTCGAATATCGTGAAATTGCAGCGATTGCAATGGGCGGGACATGCACAAAGGATGAACGACGATCGCATGCCCAAAAAGGTGGTGAACGCGCAACGAGTGGACGGAGCCAGATTGCGTGGACGACCGAGAGCCCGAGGGGAGCATTCTGTATGTGAGGACGCCCACCAGATGCTAGGCTTTCGGAACTGGAGGTCAAAGTCGCGTAACCGCGACAATTGGAGGCTTTCAATCCAGGCGGCCAAGGCCCGACGTCGGGCTATCGTGCCATAAAGAAGAAGAAGAAGAAGTATAGTGACTGAAACAGAGACTGGTCCTGACCTGATACCTATAGCGCTCTCTGATTCCTGGTCACTTTATCATTGTAAGAGCGATGCTTGGTAAACTAGTTTAGTCAGGACTGAGCAGGTTTTGGGGACCTTTGATAAAGGATTAAAGGATTTTTGATATGTATATGTCTCTTCTCTGGGGTCTGGTATACATTTTGTAATGTAGCTAACGAGCGTAACGTAGCGTAACGATGGAGCGACGATGAAGATCCAAAAGCCAAAAGTAGTAGATAGGGGTATTTTAAAAGGGAGAATGATGGAACCTGGATATAAGGAAAGTCTTGGGTCTGTAGTAACGGGAATCGTTTCTTAACCGTTTGGTGTTGATAGGCCCAATTTGGAACTTAGGAAATATAGATGTAATTTGAATCACATATTGAGTACACAGTGAGGCTTAATGGTTACATTAAAAATTAGATTTAAGAGTAAGATGAATGTTAGGGTTCGAGATAAAGATGGAGTAAAGGTTTAAAGTTAGGGCTAAGGTTAAAGTCAAAATGAAGTTTAGGGTAACGGATGGGGTTGAAGTTATTGTTAGGTCGCAGTTAAAGTTATTATTAGGGTTAAATGTAAGGATAGGGTTTGCGTTAAGGATAAGTTTGATATTTAGTTTAGGCTTAGGCCAAGGTTATGGTCTAAGTTAGGGTTAACATTAAGTTTAATGTGATGTACAAAGACACTAAGTTTTGCGAGGTTACAGGGACTACCAAGGCCATCACGGTTACCAAGGTTACTAAGGACTTCCAAAATCACCAAAGTTATCAAGTGTACTATGGTAACTAAGGTTACCAAGGCGACCAAGCTTACCAAGGGGAACAAAGTTACTAAGGTTACTAAAGAGACAAAGGTTAACAAGGGGTTTATCATTATTATAATTATTGTTTTCAAACAAATTCGTGACAATAGGGCAATGAATATAGTCTTCATCATTCATTGATATGTTAAGTCGATTTTGTAAATCGAAAACTGCATATATCAATCCTTTTTGCGGCTGACGACTTTTTCTTTGGCGGAAACCTTTTACATCACAGTTGTTTTTGTGAGATTTTTTATTTACATTGCAGGTGCTATGCTATCCAGAATTCTAGAATGTATCGCATTTTTGGAGAATATGTATAAGGGAATTTACCCTGCTTAAAAAATTGGTGGTCCGTGGCGACA
This sequence comes from Microchrysa polita, assembly GCA_949715475.1. Classification (NCBI taxonomy): domain Eukaryota; kingdom Metazoa; phylum Arthropoda; class Insecta; order Diptera; family Stratiomyidae; genus Microchrysa; species Microchrysa polita. Next base: position 112,591,529 of record OX454416.1, on the reverse strand, counting down.
TACTCGTATTGTTAGGCTAAGTGGTCTGCAGACATTTGTGAGTTGGGAGCCACTGGTCTAGACGGTCGGAGATGCTTCCCCCTGGGCGTTAAAAACTACATGACCAAGTTAATATGTATAGGTACCCTTTGCGAAGGGTATAAGAATGCACGTCTTGTTATGATTGTTCCAGCTAAGTAACACTACACTCAGAAAAATAATTAAAGGAAATATTAAACATAAAAATTTAATCTAAACGACAAAGATTTTGAAATTTTTTTAAATAAATATGAATTAAATTTAAAATTTTCACTTTCAATAATGATTCCTAAAAAAATAACAATTTAATTCATTTTAATTCTAAAAGATTACAACTTTATTTTCAAGTTATTTATTTTTTAAACAAGGAAGGAATTAAAAAAAAATATTCAGACAGAGCGAACTCAACTTTGTTTTCAAATGCAGTTTATTTCATTATACCCTTCGCTCATAGAGTGAAAGGGTATATTAACTTTGTCATGAAGTTTGTAACGTATTAAAGGAAGCATCTCCGACCATATAAAAAGTATACATATATGATCAGCATGACTTGGGGAGTCGATTGGAGCATGTCCGTCTGTCTGCCTGTCTGTTGCGACGCGTTTTACTCGGCGGGTATTGAAGCTAGCAAGCTGAAATTTTGCACACGTGCTTCTTAATGTTGCAGGCTGTTTGTATGTTTGATTCACCCAAATTGGATCACTGGGTCATGGGGCTGCCATACAAACCTAGCTCCCCAATTTGAGTTCTTCTAAGAAAAACTTTTTTATTTGTGTACCAATTTCAACCAAATTTCACACAAATGTGTTTCTATAGATAACACAAAATATATGCAAGAATGAATCAAATCGGACCTTGGGGTCATGGGGCTGCCATACAAACTTAACCCTCCAAATTAGGAGGTTATTTGTGCACCAATTTCAACGAAATTTCACACAAATGTATTTCTATTGTTGACACAAAACATATGTGAGAATAGATGAAATCGGACCATGGGGTCATGGGGCTGCCATACAAATCCAACCCCCCAAATGAGGTTCTTCTAAGAAAAACTTTTTTTATTTGTGCACCAATTTAAACCAAATTTCACACAAATGTATTTCTATTGATGACACAAAACATATGTAAGATTGAATCAAATCGGACCATGGGGTCATGGGGCTGCCATACAAACCAAACCCCCCATATTGGTTCTTCTAAGAAACATTTTTTTACACCAATTTCACAAAACCTTGAATTAATGTGTCTTTATCAAAGCAACTAAAAAGTTCAAAACGAATGGAACCGTACTGTGGGGTCATGCTCCGGCAACCCCAATAAAATTTTTCGAGTAAATATTTTTATTTGCCCACTTATTTCCACCAAACCCAAAACTTTTGTCGAGACGGAAGAAAAAGAATGAGGAGGGGGATTAAATACAAGTCATAGGTACGCCCGAAAAAACTTTTAGCCCAAGCGAAGGGTATCCAAATTTCGGCCGCGCCCGAAATTAGCCTCGGCCTCGGGGGTTGGCGAGCGAAGCGAGCAGGGGGCGAAGCCCCCTAGGTTTATATTCAAACACTTTTAAAGTTAATTCATTCTGATTTGACATATTTTAAGATTAAGTTAATTGTATTTATAGTTTCACTATAAAATTAGAGTAATCAATTTTCAATTGAAAATAAACGTATATGGCGTCAAATCATATTTGAAAATTATTGTTTCAATAATCAAGAGAGGTATTCAAAGAAGGCCAATCAGGGCATATGATACAACTCTCCTAAGATAATTTAGAGGACCTTTCCGGTATCTTCTAAGCAGGCCAGACACCTCATAGCGATCCCATTCGATTTTGAACGTGAATTTGGCGCTTGTAATGGACTTGGATAGAGGATTATTTTAACAATATTTAGGCAATTTTTTAGTTGGAACAACATGCCCTCTCAGTAAATAGATACATATGTACATACATACATTATTTAATAAATTTAAAAACATTTAAAATCCTGTACACATGCTCTGAGTGCACGAGCATGTTATTTCTAAATCTAAGAATTTCATACATAAAAAACTGCCCAAGCATTTGGCACGGTACAATTCAATAATATTTTATGTGCATTGTCTATTTTTATCGCGCGCACATATTATACCACCATCTACCACCCTTTTCAACATTGCATGAATCACAGGAAGTTAAAATTATATTCAGTGCATATCACGATAGCCAGAGCCACCTTGAATATTGTGCTATCGCGCAGCTTTACAATTTGCGATACCCATTCATGTTATGATGAGACAAGCACTTTCTAATCAGAGCAATAATATGATTAAAATAATTGTCATAAATTGGTAAATTGATACATCTATCTAAACAAGACATGTGTTGTGGCTAAATTTAGTTGTTATGATAAACTTATGCAGAGCAGTCCCGGAGGTAGTTTTGCTATATTCATATAAATTTCGATTTAGCGAAATTATTTGTAATTTGGATTAAATCTTATACGGGGACAACTCAACTTCTAATTCAAATAATTCCAAGTGTTAATAAATACTCTAGGGCTTAATTATTATTATCGATCTAAATGTATTTACACGAGAAATTACCAAGTAGAAAAATATGTATAATAGAAACACTAAATCAATATCTATATAATTTGATTGATTACTTTTATTCCTCATGCTAGAAGAAAAAATGTACAAACGTTTAACGTCGTCCTACCAGTCGCACAATGTGTATAATTATCGTGAAAAATTATCGCGTCAAGAACTACCGCAGTTAGTCTTGGGAAAAGAACATGTATGAACATTTATTATACTTTAATAGAAAAATCTATATCCATTTTCTGTTTTGTGTTAGTGGGCATCGGACTATATTAATAATTGATTTCCATTTGGCCTTCAATGTAGGTCTATATGTAATAATTATAATTAGAAAAAATCGGAAAGTAAAATTTTGGAGATAAATATTGTTCAAACAATACTAAAATTGTCGCTTGAAACCTAATTACTTTTTCGAGATTCCACGCGCAAATTTTTAAAACGAACTTTAATTTTTTCCCACTTTAATTTCAAATGTTTATGCCAGAGCATGTCTTACATCCCGTAAAGGGGAAGATTTAGGTTGAAAGGCTCCGGCCGATTCCTATATCTTTTTCAGTTCTGGCAAAACCCTTGGCTATGCAGGAGAAGCTTCATAGGCCTAATCGGCTTCGGCAATTTCCTATGTATCTCCATGGGGCGTTACTTTCCTGCATTATCCGAGTATAGTATGCCCCTGTGGTGAGGGAATAGGATTTCACCACAGTTTTCCTGGCTTGTCGTATAAGGCGACTAAAAGAATGGGACGTGTATGCCAGCAACTTGCGCGTCTGAAATTTTAATTATACTAACGAAACGTCTACTAGGCCTCGGAATAGGACTGACTACCGGTTAGGACTTTTGGCTATCGTACAATGACGAAGATTGGATTCATGAATGTTAGCACCCTTCTCGACAATGTTTCAAAAGGCCCACAAAACGCACGATTTCTGCAATGGGAGAGTGGATTCGAGCGGTACAAGCTAAACATCTAGGGGCTGAGCGAAATAGATGGTGGAACAGTGGGGAATATATTTCGCCAACACGTAACACGATGTTTTTGTACTCCGGAAAAGCTTCTGGTAGTGTCCGCGAATCCGGAGTTGGGTTACTTTTAACCAGATCGGCGCATAGCTGTCTGATTAGCTGGTAACTCGTTCCAGAGAGAATTGTGACCGCCAGGTTTCGGACAAGAATAAGAAATATTAGAATAATACAGTGCGCTCCACTACAAAACAGCTAAAGGCGACATTGTTATGGTAATGGGAGATTTGAATGCTAAGGTTGGTGCGGATAACGATGGACTGAGGCCCACGATGGGACGATAGCGGTGATAGGTTTGTAGATTTCTGTAACTTGCGTCGCCTCGTCATAGGAGGAACTATGTTCGAGCACAACATGTGCCATTAAATCAGCTGGACCTCTGTTGATGAGCACCAGACTGAGAATCAAATCGACCATTTTGCCATCAGCAGCAGATTCAGAAGTTGCCTTCTGGATGTTCATAGCAGGAGAGGCGCCGACGTGGGTATGGGTAGGGAAAGGGATCACCATTTGATGGTTGCTACTGTTCGATTGCGGATTGCAGCCGTGCATTCTCGCCGAGACAGTTCATCAAGACGCCGGCCGTAAGTTCGACACCGACAAGTTAAAAAATCCAGCTGTTGCACAACAATCCCGGTTAGTGACGTAAATGTACAATGGGATGCCATTAAAAATGCGTTTGTAGAAAGCGCTGAGACCCTTCTTGGCCCAAATCGGTCTTGTCGGCCAAACCCTTGGATGTCTGACGCATTACAGTAACGGATTGTCGAGCGGAAAGAGCTCAGTTCAAGTTTGCCATCGGCAAGAAACGACAATCATCTCGTCATTGAGCTCCTGTATCAAATCCAAGAAGTTCGGCGATGCGTACGTCGTGATAAAAGGACGTACACAAACTCTCTCCTTGCAACGGCGGAGGAACAGGCACGGAACAGGGACTTAAATACCGTATATAGTGTCATCAAGGAGTTCAAAGTTCAAACATCCCGTAAAGGATACCGATGGAAGACTACTTATCCATGAAGAAGACCAGATGTTGGAAAGAACACTTCGCTGCGGTTTTAAGGCGTATATCAAATGCCGAGGTTCCCACTCATGCGGATAACGTAGCTGTCCAACGAAACGTAAATATACGGTCAACTGCCCCAACCAAAAGCGAAATAATTAATGCAATTATTGCTCTAAAACGTGGTAAGGCTGCTGGGATCGACGATGCTTCTGTCGAACTCCACCAAGCAGCACCAGATCTTACAGCCGAGTTGCTACATCCACTAATTACAAGAGCGTGGGACGAGGAAACTTTTCCCACTGAGTGGAACGAAAGTTTGATAATAATCAAACTTCCGAACAAGGGCAGCTTGACAGAATGCAATAATTGGATGGTTACATGTGTGCTTCCGGTCGGTCGCCATAATAATGGGTAGAATAGTCTTGGATAGGATTAAGGTCCACTTAGAAAGCAAAATCGATGGCAGGCTGGATTTCGATCTGGGTTTTCCTGTGTCGACCACATTAACACCTTACTTATTGTAATCGAGCAATGCATCGAATTCAGATTTCCGTTGTATTTGCTCTTTGTTGACTTTGAGAAGGCTTTCGATAGTGTGAATCGAGACTGTATCTGGGCGGCCTTACGCAAGAGGGGTGTGCTAGAGAAAATAGTGGCTATTATTAGGTGCCAAATGTCGCGTACTCCACAAAGGTAAGGAGGACTTTGGAGTTCTTAGCGGGGTCAGGCAGGGTTGCATTCTCTCACCAATTCTATTTTTTATAGTGATTGGTGATGTACTCAATGCGGCTTTACCTGAGGAACGTCAGCACGCGGCATTATAATAATAATAATAATAATTGACTCTGAAGTCTCACCTCTGGGCTACGCTGATGCCTGATGCATTTGCCTGCGCTTGCATAAGATCATGGATCTGAGCGAAATGGCGATGGATCTCGAGAGGGAGGCAAATAGTGTCGGGCTGAAGATTAACACAAACAAGACCAAAATTCTTAGCCTGACTGGACAACCTGTACAACAGGTAGACGAATTTGTCTACTTAGAGAACATTGTTGTCGTGCTCTGTGGCCGTGATCGTTCGGTCGCCACTCTGTGAAATAAACACTCATAGAGAAACGATTTTCCAAACTCGGCACGACTCGTCGCAAGTTTATTATTCAGTAGAAGATGATAAGAAATATGCTTATCGTAGAATAATAAACTAACAATGCGACTAGGAAGTGGTATGGCTGACAACCGTATCACACTCCGAATTCAGTTGTCTTTGTAACGTTGATGACTACACACGGTACCATGCTCCACTAGGAGTTGCGGTAATGAAGAGAGAGAGAGAGAACATTGTTGCTGTTGATGGCGGTACGTATCAGGAAACCATTCGCCGCATTAACCAAGCAAAGTGTTCTTTCGGCATGTTGTCCAAACTCTGGCAAAGTTATCTCAGTGTTAACACCAAGCTGGGGCTGTTCCACTCCCTAATTCTTTCGGTGCTATTATATGGGAGCAGCACTTGGAAAGTTACCGCTGCCGTTACCAAGAAAATGCAATCTCTCGTAAATACGAGGGTGGTCTCGTCGTGACCGTGTTGGCCTTCTGCAGGTAGCCGATGTGGATCACACCTTGTGAATATCAGAAAACGCTGGCCATCACTTTTCCGGCCGATGGGACAGTCTTCGCCTTCTTCGGAGCACTTTCGCCGGGTGAAGTCCACTGTTTCGACTGTTCCTTGGTCTCTGGTGTGTATCAGTGTATCCAAGTTTCGTCGACTGTCACGAAACGACGCAGAAACTCCTTCGGATTGCGTTTAAACAGCGTCAAACACTGCTTTGAAGTGGTCTCACGGTTGGGCTTGTCGTCCAGAGTGAGCAAACGCGGCACCCATCGCGCCGATAGCTTTCTCATGCCCAAAACTTCATGCAGGATATGACCCACGCGATCTTTTGAAATGCCTACAGTCTCAGCTATCTCTTGCACTTTCAATCGGCGGTCTGCCAATACGAGATCGTGGAATTTCGTCACGTTATCCTGCGTGCTAACCGTTTTCAGGGCACCTGGACGTGGCTCATCAAAAACCGACGTGCGACCACGTTGAAACTCGTTAAACCAATTTTGACGGTCGTCACCGAAGGAGAAGAGTCACCGTACACAGCATCCAAACGCTCTTTGATTTCGCTGCGCGATTTCCCTTCCAAAAACAAGAATCGAATCACCGACCGATATTGCTCTTTTTCCATTTTTCTGAAATCGGCGGACATTCCAGTTTGCACACGCGGCCAAAGCAAAACTACGAGTCTTATCCGGCTGAAATTTTGACTGTTGCCGTCTAGAAGAATGTACTATACGATAGTAAATTGCTTTTGCGATACTGACACAATCAGGCGGGGAGGCTGGGCATTTATCAGACTACCCTCGTACTTGTCGAATATTAAGAATTGTTTGGCCCGAAAGAATTTAAATTGAAGATCTACATCGGCGCACAGGTCAAATACCTATCGACGAATTGACTCGCAGGCGAAAGTGGCAGTGGATTGGTCATACGTTGCGAAAGGGTGATAACTGCATTGCTGGTCGCGCTATGAGATGGAACCCTTCTCCCAAAGAGGCCGACAAAGGAGTCGTCCTAAAATCACGCAGCGCAGATCGGTGGATGGAGAGTGTACGTCATTAAGAAAGACCTGGAGTCAACTACCTATACAATACATGGCCAGAAACCGTACGCGATGGCGAGTAGGTGTAGTAGACGCGCTATGCTCCACAAGGGGTTAAGGCAACTTAGAATTCTAAGCTTGCTTCGGATAATCTGCTCGTCTTCCTAAGGGAGAAAGACATCGACATAGGGCTTGTTCAGGAGCCTTGGATTCACGATGAAACTATATAGGGACTCGTGGATAAGCAATACAATCTATTCTACAATATTATTAACCTATACCAAGCCAAGAACCTGCATTTTAACCAAGAAATGTATTAATGCCTTTCTTTGTCCTCACTTTAGTTCTTCCGATCTGACAGTTGTTAGAATGGAGGTTCAAGACATGGAAGAGCTTTATATCTCCTCTGCCTATATGGCCCCTTTAAAACCAGTACCACCGGAAGAGCTGGAGTTGCTGGTATCTTCCACGACTTCCAGGAATTCAACCCTACTAATAGGATGCGACGCTAACGCACGACACACATGATCGAGTAGTACCGAAATAATTGAAAGAGGTGAGTCGCTTTTTGATTTTATCCTAAATACTAACCTTAAGTGTGCACTACGGGAGACCATCCAACCTTCGTTTTTCCGTGTTGGGATAATTACGCGGGATGGGAAGAGGTCCTGGATCTAACGCTCCTTTCAAACAACGATAAATTAAAGATGGAACAGTGGAGAGTTTCAGAACTGAGATCCTTTTCGAACCATAACTGGATACTCTTTAACATTAATGTCTCCAGGGAGATGCCGCAACCTTACAGGAATACTAAGGCGAGAAACTGGAAGAAGTTCAGGCTGATTTGTAGAGCAAAACTGTCAACTGCGCCAAATCTCTGTTGTTGTTGTAGCGGCGCAAGAAAGCGGGGGGAGGGAACTTGTATCATCATTCATAAATCGTAGGCATCCTCTCCTCAAGGTCAAGACCTAAGAAGATCGCAACTTCGATGGGGTTCTCCCATAGTGCGATGGGTGTTAGATGCGTAGGTGGCACGCCTTGTTTTATCCTTCTTAGTTTAGATTTCCCATTTCTAAACTCGGTGCTGGATTGACGTCCGGCAAGGTAGTTTGCGATCCATTTGACTATATGCGGCGGTGTGGATGAATTGCGGAGATCCGTCAATAGGAGCGAGTGGTTCACCGTGTCAAACGTTTTCGACAGATCTAAAGCCACAAGAATGGTACGCTTAAACGGCTGGGGTTGCTGGTTGATACCATTTAGGACCTTAGACATGATTCGGTCTAGTGCAGTGGTGGTTCTGTGCATTTTTCTGGAGCCGTGTTGGTGGTTAGCGAGTTGAATATGCGTCGCAAGAGTCTTGCGAGTCAGCAATTCCAATATTTTTGCCACAGGGGATAGAAGCGTGATTGGTCGGTAGGATTCTCCTAAGGAGTGTGGTTTACCAGGTTTGGGTAACGGTATGATACGGCCTCTCTTCCAAATTTCTGGTATGATGAATGTTCGTAACGAAAGGTTCATCGTGGCAGTGATATACTCTAAGGCCGGTGTGTCGAGGTGTTTGAGCATGATCATTGCTATACCGTCTGGACCAAGTGCTTTTGAATTTTTGGCATTCTTTATGGCCATGGCAACAGTGATGTGGAGATGTTCATCTACCTTAGTGTTTCGGATGTCTCGCGTGATTTTGCGCTTGAGTTTATCCTTAGTTATCCGACGAATTGTTTGTTGAATAGGATTGCGCATTTCTTGTAGAGTTGCCGGTAGAGTTGCCAAACTCGATAAAAACCCTCCCTTGAGTTTTAGTGGTGTTTGATAGGTTTCTAACAGTGTTCCAGAGTTTGCTCACACCAGTGTCGGAATTAAGTTTTCTTAGATGTGAGTGTCATATGCCTCTCTTGTGGTCGTTGACCTGTTTGACTATTATGTCATTAAGGTCGTTAATCCGTGGGTCACTTGGGTCTGCACTTCTAAGATGATCCCTTGTTTTTGCCAATTTAGCCGCAGATGTTGGGAAGTTGGGCTTTAGGCTGGGAATGCGGCCTGCTGGAATGTATCTCTTAGCTGCAGTGAGAATAATCCGTCTGAGTTGTTTTTCAGCCATACGTACATCACTTGGGGCAGTGAGACTAGCAAAAGACCCGTTGGTGAACCTTTTAAAGCTGTCCCAGTCAGCTTTGTTGAAGTGGTTGTACGTCTTCTTGTCGTGTCGTGTGAGTATAATTGGCAGGTGATCAGATGATATTGTGAGGATTGGCACTCATGAGATGTCATTTATAAGTCCAGGGCTGGCGATGGAAATTTCAGGTGAACTTGTGCAGGATCCAGTGATACGGGTTGGTTTGTCGTCATTTAAAGGGCAGAAATCCGAATCATCCAGTTGGTCGGCGATGATGTTACCTATGGTGTCGTTTGGAGGTTGGAATGCCATAAATTGTGGTGGGCGTTGAAATCACCAAGTAGGAGGCGATATTGGCCGTTTAATAGGGGGCTGATATTGACTTTGTAACCGGTGTAGTCTGGCTGGTCTAGCGGTTAGTGCGCGCACCTTCGGTGCACAGGGTCATGAGTTCGAATCTCATCGTGGATCATGGTGTTTTTCGAACTCACGAGCTTGTGACGGACTATGATCTCACTCAGATGTTAAACGAGTACCCATTTATGGGGATAAATAACACTGCTGAGCGTGATGCTGATCTCATTACCTCAACAAAAAGCAGATAAGATCTTGGAAATAGGATGTCACTAACACATCCTGCGGCCTTAGTCCAATGCTGGATTGTCGCGCCTGTTATTTATTTTTTTAACCGATGGGACAGCTGGAGACAGGTGGAATATAGATGTTGTAGATTTCAATGTGATTTAACGATTATCGCTTGTTGCTCCATGGTGTTATCGGCGGAAGTGGTATCAACGACGCTGTATGGCAAATTGTTGTGAATGAGGAAAGCCAAACCTCCTCCTGCGTTTCTTTCACGATCTTGTCTGATGACGTTGTAGTTCCCATATGACCTGAGTGAGTGACAAAAGTTGAGTTTGGTTTCCTGTACTGCCGCAATCTGGATGTGGTGTCTGCCCATGAGCGCTGTTAGTTCGGCGATTTTATGCTGGAGTCCATTGCAGTTTAGTTGGACTATCTTCGTGCTGGTGTAATTTGCATCGAGGATACGTGGAGCTGGGGTCAAATTAGGTGGAGCGGGCCGTACAGCATTTGCCGGGGTAGAAGGTGATATTTGTTGGAAACTTTGGTTAGGCAGCTGGTGACTGGATGAGCTTTGCCTTCTGTTTCTACACCGGATCGCTGTGTATGATAGCGACCATTGATAGGTATTCATGAGTCCCGAGCAGTTCTTGAGGTGAACCCATTCTCCGCAGCATGTGCACTCAACTTACGATTGGACATTGGACCAAATTCTATTGGCGCATACCGAGCACATCCATGGACCTGGATTTGTCTCGATGCGATGCCGGCACGTATTAGTAGTATGAGGAGCAGCTGGACCGGCCAGAACTACTATCCAAACAAAAAAACGGTGATGAGATGATGATACGAAGTATCCGACCCCTTCTTGCGTCGAAGGGGGTTTTGGTTGCGACTCTTGGCCATGCCTGAGCATGGGTCGTTCCGGTACGTAGACCCGGTCGCAGTAGGAACGACCTAACCTTCATCAAATACAACAGTTCAACTTCACGGAGTTTGTGGTTTCAAAACGGCATCGCAACAACAAATTAGCTTCGTGAGATTTCGTAAGAGTTTTGATTTTCATAAACGGCATCAACATTTGAGCTGTGCTTGCGCTTTCCTTTGCAAACCGTCACGCCTCCTTAGGGGGCGGGCACACCCCAAAGTTTGTGAATCACTGATTTAGATAGACTCGCACAGCAGTTACAAATTTTCCATACAGCCAGAAAATCTTCTCCCAATGAGGTCTTATGAAATATTTTGCAAAGTGACCTTGTTTCGGCTTGTTTTACCGGCAGAAAGAAAAACAACTGAATTCAGTCTATTGAAAATTCAGGCGTTTACCAATAATAAAAATTCATTTTTATGGGTATCCTAAAAATGGAGCGACAGTCGGTCAAACTTTCCAATTATCAGATTTTCGGGAATGATTTTTCGAAACATCTCTATAGAGTGACGAATATGAGACTTCTATGGCGCGGAACAAAAGTCCCCGTCGATGCATACTCTCTCAAATGGCCAACGCTTGTAAATGTAAAAAAAACAGACTTTCGGGAATCTCTCTATAATGGTACTCTCAATTGGGCAATCTTTGGTATGTTGAAAATGGTTCCGAAACGTGAGTCTTTAGAATGGCGTTTAAACACCCTACTAAAATCTAGCTTATCTATTTGTACATTAGAGAACTTCTCCAGTAAGTCGATTGGAAAATGTTTCGCCTGTTTCACCGAGAGGGCACCTTTTACTAATAAATTTTATTTTATAGCTGGAAGCAGACATTTGCGACACATACTACGCGCGGCTTTCAATAGGCCTTATTAGCGCATGGTAATAAAATGTTTTAACAGATGATAAAAAATTTTATGTTGGCATGAATTGCCTTCTCTCCTCTTCCCCTGCCGGTCTATTGCATTAGATGTTGACTTTGAACAGTGTCAACAGATACTGGAGACATTTCAGATTCAATCTGCTCGCCATCATTGGATGCGTCGCGCAGATTATCGGAGCAATAAACAAATTAGATCATGTGCTAGCCATTCGCCATTCGCACTAACTGAAACGTGAGCTCAGTTCCCGTTCTCCGTCTAAGCATCAATTGATCAACTTAACATCCCACGACGACGAGCGGTTGGGGTGATGGTGGCGACATTACTTCACTGGCGAGCCATGCATGCACAATTAATGGGCAATTTTCTCGCTCGGTTGCTAGAACAGCGTGCACCCGACTGAAGGACTCCCATTGTAGTCGCTGCCTTCGTAATCTACATCAGCTCTTAAGGAATGTAATCATTTAACGATTAGGGGTGGGCCAGCGCGTAGACATAACGATTAGTCCGCGTTCCAGTTCCACCGCCCGCTTCAATCGATCCACATGTAATTAGCGCTGGCATGGGGCACATGTGTCGATAATTGGAGTCATTGCTTCCCTGCAAGGACATTGAAATCAGAGCCTATCGAACAGGCACACAACGGACTGGAAGGATTCCCTCACACACCGACCGGTGTGTGCCCGATGTGTTGTTATAGCTACCAGAGGTGTCAATCGAACCGAGTCCCGCCAAGGACTGTTGAATGACTCCTGTCGTCGTGCAACAGTTTGAATGCGACTTCTTATGGAATGCGTCAATTATGCCAACTATTCGCGCGATTTCGAGATTACAAGGCCAAACGCATGTTTACCAGTTTCAATGTAGTCTGAACGACAAGGCCAACTGACTGGATCGCGAGCGTTACGTACGAGCTGAAATGAACAATGCAATGCACTGGGGCTGGCCACTTACCGTGATGACGCCGTCCTTGATGGCATTTCGATTTCGCAGGACCATTCCGATGGGCTTCTTTATGTAGATTTTCGGCATTTTGTGTGGTTCGTTGTTCTGACTAGCTGGCTGGTTGTGAAGAGAGCTCTTCCCGCGACCGCAAATGTTTGCGTTGTCGGTCTGGGGGCCTCAAGCTGTGCGAGAGATCTCAAATCGCTCGCTCGGGGGGCTGCTTGGTGCTTCCCACCACGAACGTTGCAATCAGCTGTTGATGCACACTCAAAACGAATCACACGGCAATCACGGCGTTACAATTGCGTTGCTCCTCATTTTAATCGAATTCTTCGCATCGGTACACACCACACCGGACAGACAAATAAAACACGAACCGTCACGTCACCGTCACAATGAAATCACTGCGAGCGCAAAACAGCAAACGCACCACCACGTTCGATTTGACAATGAGAACGACGACGACGACACCACCAACCCAAATGCTTCTTCGAAGGACTTTCTGCGCGGCGCGCTTGCAAAGGCACAAGCAATGGAATTCGACACACACGAAAATTTCAAGTCTAGCGGGCAAAATCACTGGACGTTCGATTGGCCAACTTGGTTGGCACGCGTATCGGATTATCGGAGGCCACTTGTCGCGATTAATTTCTCGTTCGGTTCAAGCGAAACGCGGCATCAAAAGAAAAAAACGGGAGCGCTTTTTGACAGTCAACACCACTTCTGCTGGCCCATTACGTGTTTCAATTTTTCGGGATTCCCATTGGTTTGACAGTTGTTTGACAGAAAGTGGAATTGGTATCATTTTCATACAGCGGCGCATTATGAACAGCGGTGGCTAATTTAGCAGTTTCTAATTTAGTACAATTGTAGGAAAAAAACGTTACAAATTTTATCGTTGTCAACTTTCTTCTTCTTCCTTGCCTCGTTCTTTATACCGCTCCATGGTTTCGCGTTGCTCGACCTGCGGTGTAGGCACATCGCCCGTTTTGGCGGTAATATCTCAGCATATTTCTACAGGCAGCTCTATCTAGGATCGTGTCATCGCCGAGACCAATGCGTTGTTGTTGCTTTTTCATTTGACACATCCAGGTGTTCTTCGGTCTGCCTCTGGCCTTGGGTCCATCAAGTGGAACTTCCATTGATATCGCTTGTCCTTGTCCACTATGGATATTCATTTTTGTGTATTGGATCGTACTTTTTTATAGTTAAACGTTGTACGTGATAGACCCCAATTTTGCAGGTTACCCGAAAGCATATTATATGGGCTTTAAAATGCAGGTACCAAATAAGCAGAACATGAAGAAAATCCATAGAAAATCAACTAGAACATTTTGCCAGGATTAATCGATTCAGTTTAATCGATGAATGGGTGATAATCTAGAGTTTTCTCCTGCCCTAATTCCCTAAACCTACCCAGCCGCCACCTAAAACCTATTAATTAACCAGTACTAGCTAACCTACAAACTTATAATATATCCTTTCGTTAAGATCTTGCCGTAACAACTCTCCCTTACTAAAAGGAACTTCCCAAATCTCAACCTTTAATTCAAATAATGCATCTAAAATTCATATACATATTCAAATCCAGGAAACATAAATTTTTCAGGCCCTCCATTCCATGCTCATCAGCCAAACTTGTAGGTTCAACCGGACGCCTTGTTCGCCATGATGAAAGACCGAAAAGAATTTTGAGGCGTCGATGACACTTCCTCAACACGCGGTCGATAGGTAGAAATTCGACGGTTGAGTGGCGCAAATTGTACCGACATTTGCTTGCTCCGCGGGCCGTTTCATCCGAGCTAGGGACCTTCCCACTTCGGTATTAGCTTCGGAGAGATGCCCTTCTTACGTTGTGTATTATACAGCCAAACTACATTATCTCCTTCTTGAAACATTGTTCCCATTGCTCTGACGTCATATCGGGTTTTGTGCGTTCACTGGGTGGACAGTTTTATTTGCGTCCTCGTTCTTTCCTGAATATCTCTCAAGCTATCCCTCAGCTCCTCTAGATAATCTTCTCCGGTGGTTGGCTCGATTGACGGAGATCCGAACATGATGTCACTATGGGTAATTGGACCGGATAAAAAAAACGGTCAGCCGCACTCTGAACAATGACAAAGCTGGTTTTCGTGAGGGTTTCTCACTTAGCGTTCACATCAACATTCTCCGAATTATAATTGAACGCTGAATGGAGATGCCCGTTACATCTTATGTTCATATTGACTTCGAGAAACGGTTGACAGCGTTGACCGGGCTTTTATCTGGACAGCTTCAAGTAGGAGAGGCATACCAGAGAAACTTATTTCCATCATAAAGGAGTCCTATAACGGAGCCCAATGTCATGTCTTGCAAAAGGGCGAATTGTCTAGTTCTTTTGGCGTAAATAACGGAGTTAGATAAGGCTGTATTTTATCACCAATGCTGTTCCTAGTTACCATCAACGACGAAATATTTGACGCTCTAGGCGACCATTAGATGGAAATTATTTGATTACCTTCTGCACCTGGACTACGCCGACGATATTTGCCTTCTCTCAAACACATCAAATCTTCTGACTCAAATGACGGATGTTTTGCATCATGAAAGTCGAAGTGCTGTGCTGAAATGAATATCGCTAAGACTAAATACCTGAGCTTGACATCAGAAGGACAAAGCACGATTTATATTTCCGGACAACCGAGAAATGTTCTCACCTCGGAAGTGTAGTGACATCGGATGGCGGGGCTGTTGCCGATGTAGAGTCGCGCATAATTAAAGCTCGAGCACTATTTTTCAGTTTGACTCCTCTCTGGCCAAACCACAACATCCCATAGAAATACCCAACTCCGGATCTTCGAGAGCAATGTATAATCTGTGACCAGTAAAACATTACAACCAAACTGCAAACTTTCGTGAATCATTGCCTACGATGCCTAAGGTCATATCTACCGACGACTTCCTTGAAATTATTGGCAAAATAGGCATCACACACTTCGAAAGGATCTAAAAAACATTGCAAAACAGGCTCTAGATTGGAGTCCTCAGGGAACCGATGCAAACCGTCGTGTGGGATTACCCAAATATACATGGAGGTCTGTTGAGGCAGAGGGAAAATCTATATGCAAATTGTGGGACCAGCTAAAGGCGATGGCTGCTAATAGGGAGAGGTGGAAGACCCTATGCCCCACTAGGTATTAAAAGGAAGCAGAGAGAGAAAAAAATTCCTTCACCTTTTCTATCATCCGGTTATACCAACGGCCCACATCTGACTTTTCCACGGCTAATTCCACAACATCCGACTCAAGGGATTGACCTCGATAGTGCATCGGGCACTAGGTGCACTTTGCCCTTGCCATTACCGACCACAAAGTCGAACCGCTCACCTCGTTACCCGTCCGATCGGGTCCTTCAGATTGTTCAACTAGACCAGTGAGTGGCGATCTGTTTCCACGCTAAGCTTCATCCTCTATGTACGGTCTTACCTTCTTCACTGTCCAGGTTACCGCCAAACACTCCCTCTCGGTAGAGGAAGTGAAGTAATTCTTTTCGGCCTTAGATACATTACTTAGGTAACAGACCACTTTCTCGCCTTCGGGATGTCTAGAGACAGTACCGCACTCTAACCGACATTTAAAGCATCTGCTGGCTAGGAAGGGCAGACTGTAATCCGGACAAGAATAGGCGCGGTAGATAACTTCACTTTCGCTCGAGTAAACGCAAGATAAAATTCCTCGGTTCACTTAAACTACGAAAGCTCCGTAGTATAGTGCCAAATAAGCCTAAATAAAATAAACGGTTAGCGAAATATATAAACTATATTATAATTTCCTTAAAATTATGATAAAACAAATTATCATACAACTAAGATAAAAACTGGCCTAATCACTATCTTCGTCATCATCATCATCATCGTCGTCGTCGTGGTCCCCATCGTTGTCATCGTCCCCATCTTCATCATCATCCTCGTCGTCATCATCATCATTAGCTTCAACATAATTGCTCTCGTCTTCGTCTTCGCTATCATCCTCAGCGCCAGACAAATCAAAATCGCTATCATCCTCACTCTCATCATCGTCGTCCTCGCCTGCCTGAAGCAACGCCTTTTGCCAATCTTTTGCGACCTCCTTCTTCTTTGCCGGAGCCGCAACCGGTTCTGGCTTAACCTTTGCCGCAACCGGTTCTGACTTAACCTTTGCCGCCTTCGCAATAACCTTCTCCGCCTTCGCAGTCACCTTTTCCTCTTCCTTCTTCACCACGACGACCTCCTTCTTTTCCTTCTTATTCTTCTTGTTTTTACCGGCAGCTTCTTCCTCAACCTTCACCTTCTTCTCCTTCGGTTCATCGTCCGCTTCCACCGCTTCAGACTTCGTTCTCTTATTGCCCGCCTTCACGAGACGTCCATCACGGGAAATTTGGAATTTCGTGTCAGCCTCCTTGGTCTTTGCCTCGAGCTCGCGCAGTTTCTTCTCTTTCGGTCCGATAACGTTGGGCACGTTCTCTGGCGGTCGGCACATGCTAATGTACACCGGAACGGCTCTCAATTGTGGAATTGACGAGCGAACGTACAGGGTACGAATGTTGGCCAAACCGCCCGGGTATTCGGTTTTCAGTTGTTCCAGGATTTTGAGAATATTTTCAGACAATTGATCGACGCTCATTTTATCCGTACCGAACGGAATGGAGAGGACACTGCCTTTGCCGCCCTGTTTGTAGCATGTTTTCTTCAGGGCGTTGTTGACTTCACGCGACAAATCGTTGGTTTCCATGCGCACGGGAATGGGAAGGCGTTGCTGGAATTTCTAGAAGAAAAAAAAAGAGGAAGGGAAAATGTTAAATCACTCTTGATTCATGGTGAAATGAGTGCAAAAGATCAAAAAGATCAATAATACGAGCATTCAGTTGCTCAATGGGTAGAGACGACACTCTATCTCTGAATTGCGGGAGCCTGGGTTCGAAACTCACTGTGGCCGTGGATTTTTGTGTTTTCTTTATAAAAACGCTCCTACCGGCACCCGGTTCTACGATCTAAATCGTTCCGGAGCTACCCGTTATCGAATAGTGGCCAACGCCTCTAGATTCGAGAAATGCGGGTAGAAAGTGGTGTGGCTGACATCAGCAGACTTACCTTTCCCAAAAATCCAATCACATGAGAAATAATGGAGCCGTCACACAAGAAGCAGTCGTACGTGTTCCGCAACTTGAGCTTCATTTCGTAGTTGTTGTGCTCCTTCTTGAGCTGTGCGAACGGCATGACCGTCTTGATGCCGGTGATGCCTTTCTGACGCAGCAGATCCTCGTACTTGGCCTTGGACTCATCGTAATCGTGTTTCATGCCGCGCTTCAGATCGCGTACGATGAAGCAAATGTCGTCGTCGTCCGAGTAGAAGGAATGTGCCAAGTGCCTGAAAATACCGAAAACCAACAATTAGATCGAACAACTCACAATCCTTGAGGCATACTTACAATCGAACCATCCGCTTCGGGCAGCTGGGAATCTTGAAACAGTTCACGTTCAGCATATACTTGAAGTCGGTGAAAATTTGATTCTTCTTGCCCTGCGTCTCCTTCTTCGTGTAGCTGACGAGAGCGGCGATGGTCTTCTTCACATGATCCTTGCTCACGATTTTGTAAAAGTCCGGTTCGGTGAAATCCGGAGCGTTTTCCGAGTTGTTGGCCGCCTTGAGCTTCTTCTTGGACTTGTCCTTCTTGGCCACGATGAATTTCTGTGCGACTTCGTCTTCGCCGTCGCTTGATTTCGCCTCCTGTTTGTTGGGCTTGTTCTTGTTTTTCTTATTCTTTTTGTTGCCGTCCGGCTGCTGTTGCTGCTTTTTATTGCCGTCCGGCTGCTGTTGCTGCTTCTTATTGCCGCCCGGCTGCTGTTGCTGCTTCTTGTTGGCAGCCCCGGCCTGCGGGGCGTTTCCATTCAATTGTTTCGCCTTCTTTTCACCAGCAGCAGGTTTGGGTGCTTCCACCACAGGCTTGTTTTGTTTAGACTGCTTCTGAGGTCCCATGCCATTTTGTTGACCATTTTCTAGCTTGTTTAACGTAGCCAGTCCTTTCGCCGCCTTTTTCTCTTTCTTGGAAACACCCTTGGCGGGTGGCTGCGACTTTTCGGGTGTCGTGTCAACGTGGGCAGATTTCGCAGGCTTCTCCTGCTTTTGCTTATTCTTCTTACCCTGTCCCGGAAATTTGTTATTCTTCTCCTTCGGCTGGATGGCAACTAGATTCTTGACTTCCTCCAAATTAGCCTTTTTACCGCCTTTGGCGACTAAATTTGGTTTTGGTTGGCCTTTAACCTTATCCTTGGATTTTACGATGCCGCCTGACGGCTTGTTGGGCTGCGGTTTTTGCTTTTTGTCAGCCGATGGCTTGTTGGCCGGTGTGTTCTTGAGTTTTCCCATATTCACAGCGACGTTGTGGTTCACTTTTTGACTGAAAAACTTTTACACAAGACTGAAGAAGCGATCCCGGCAAACGGTGTGCACGCACGCTTTCAATCGAGAGAGATGTCAACGACACACGTGTTGATAGCAGTGGGCGACGAAATGGCCGACAATGACAGTTCTCTGTAGCGATTGTGGCCATCTGGCGGTGGGATTTTCGTTGATGGTACAGTTTTGTAGAAAATCGTTTTTTCTCATGGTTTTGTAATTTGTTGAGTAAATTGCAAAACCATATTTATACAAAGCCCGGAAGCAGAACACGTTCATATACATAAGCGCCAAATCATAGGCCTGTTCAGATCGAAAATTTACATTGCGGTAAAGGCAAATCGGGTTGGGTCGCGACAAACTTTACACGAAAAGTATTGGTTCCCGGTCGATTTTCGTCGCGAAAAGTGGAATGTGTCGTGAATTAAAGTGTCTAGAATGCAGTGAAAGAACAAAATCCCGACAAAAAGTGAATTTTCCACATGTTTTCGCGATTTTTATCAGAGCAGACACGGTTTTTTTACATGCGCTGTGCTTGTGTTAGTGCATCGTGCAACGTATATACGACATGTTCATAGGCTCGTTTTGTGTGCATGTATTGCTGCTTCCCGGCTTCTAGTGAAGGTGGTTTTGGTAAATTGTGATAAAAGCAAAGCCACCTTCACTAGAAGCCGGGAAGCAGCAATACATGCACACAAAACGAGCCTATGAACATGTCGTATATACGTTGCACGATGCACTAACACAAGCACAGCGCATGTAAAAAAAACCGTGTCTGCTCTGATAAAAATCGCGAAAACATGTGGAAAATTCACTTTTTGTCGGGATTTTGTTCTTTCACTGCATTCTAGACACTTTAATTCACGACACATTGCACTTTTCGCGACGAAAATCGACCGGGAACCAATACTTTGTGGAAAAGGTAGAGTATGCTTGTAACTGATTAGACGTGTTGAAGAAAGCGGCACAGTGTTTTTTGAAAGGCTGGCAAGTTAGCTGCGGTTGTTCAACAGCAACAGCAAAAAACATTTCAGCTATTTAAAATGCACTGCGCTGCTTTGGCAGCATTCAACGCATCTAATCTGTTTCCAGCATAACGGACTTCATTAAAAAACAAGCTAGAAAATTTAAAAATTAAGGAAATTTAGTGCAAAACAAAATGAAATGATCGCTAATCGACCGTTCACGACTAAAGAAAAAGCCGTGTATGTTGCAATTAATACTTGCGCCGCGATTCTGTCACTAACGAGGACAATCGAAACGCAATCTCGACTTGCCTGTGGAAGAGATTATATATACATACTCCTAAGCAGGGTTTACTATTTTCTAGTGAAGTTGCAGAGGTCACAGTACAATGCCATGTCGATGCCTATGGGACGAACGTGACCTCTTAGTCTCTTAGTGTAAAATCTCTTCGATGTTGCCTAAGCATTAATGGCGCAATCTGAGAAGCTCTTGTAATGCTTGAAATACATTAGACACGTGGAATGCTTCAAACAGATTACACGCATCAGCAGCAGCATCGGCAGAATTTCATAGCTGACAAATATGCTGAATGACAAGTTTTCTGCTCAACATTTATGTCATCAATGTAAAATGCATTGCGCTTGACCTTTCGCGATGCCGATGCTGATGCGCGTTATCTATTGCAAGCAGAATACTGCCGAAGAAAAGCAGCACAATGCATTTTAAATGGCTGACACGTTTGTTGCTGCTGTTCACCAGCAACAGCAAAAAACGTGTCTAATATGCTTCAAGCATTACTCGATAAATTCTGATATAAAGCCGAAATTACACATTTTTCATCGAAATCCTCATCAAGATTTGTAGCTCCTTTCTCAAAACGTGTAATGGACACGCCAAGCGCGGAGGGACGAAGCTGACTGTAAAGGTCCTGACACGAAGAAAGGCTTCCTCAATGAGACGGAGCGCGGCGGCATATGCTGGTTTTTCAGTCCCGGGATGAGAGTGGGTTTCGTCGCCTCGTTGTCCTTTGCCATACAAAAAAAAAACAAAAAATTGAACTCTCGTGCCTACGGAACTAGAAAATCATGATCGCGGACCAAATTAGCATCAGCCAATTCAGTCGCCAATTTTTAACGCTCTGGGGCCAAGATGGCATACCCGCCAAGATGGCATGCCCGCAAAATATAAAAATTAGAAATTCCAACCTTGAAGCTCGCGGTCCGAACGAAAAATGTGAGCACTTCGTCATCTCGCCAGCGCACTTAGGACCAGAAGCGGGAAATTTCGTAAAACTTAAAGTTTAGATTGTAATTATAATTTAAGGGCAAATCCGGAATTAGTGGGTAAACCCTGAGTTAAAGAAACGCAATCACACACAGTACGATTAGACAAGAACTATAGCTTATCGCTTTTTACAGTCATCCAGCCAGATGACGGTATCCTTCACGGGGGCTTTTTTGTCTCCTTCAAAAGCTTTCCAGCCATGTTCTCAATTACCGTCAAAATTGGCGTCGATACACCTCGGCATCCACATTAGCACGGGCACGAATGGGACAGTTCATATGCTGTGATGAAGAGTATGGCTTCATCCCATTCTGCAGAGTGATCTTCACCTTAATTGCACTGCATTTTCCTAATTCCCTAGATAATAGCTCTGGCAATTGCTGAACTGCCCATGTTGCAAAGCTATCATAAGCAGCTAAAGGGCCCAATAGACTCAGCAATTTATCGGCCAATCAAAGCTCATTTCTGTGGAGAAAGCACATTTTTTAGGTTCCACTACCGAAGTCGCAAGAGAAAATGAGCTTTTCCCATTGAATTTATTTGTTCTATAAATTCAATGGCTTTTCCACAGAAAATGTGCTTTCTCCACAGAAATGAGCTTTGATTGGCCGATAAATCGCTGAGTCTATGGGGCCCTTAAGATCGAGTGGCAGGCAGATCGCAGCAACCCCCATGATGTTGGAAAAGTGTTGGTCTGCGTGCCCTCCCCCTGACAAAGCGATCAGGATAATCTCAAGGAAATGTTTTGGGGGTGCTAGTCGTAATAATGAGAAAAAAATGTTTCTTGGTGCTAGTCGTAATAATGAGATCTCGACAAATCTCGCGTCTCTACGAATACAATGAAAACAGACAATTGGTGCGATTCTGAAACGCACCGGTCGCATATGTTCCGACAACATGTTGTCCAATCTGGTCCTCTAACTGCGATTTTACGAATAAGAAATCTCCAGATCTTTCCGTTTACATATTCCACATAGGCAGACAAGAATACCATCTACGAGGTTTACTGTCTAAGGGTCACCTAGCCTATGGCTTTATACCCCGGTCCTTGCGAAAGCGGTTTGGACCTCCAGCATATTTACTGACACGGATCTTGATGTCAGATGGGGATTTCTCCATCCGGTGAATGCATTCACCTTCAGGAATCCAACCCCGGGGCTGCATCACCAGCTCGATGTCTTGCTTAACAACCGACAGCCCCCTCGAGACCAACTCCAAGATGGGAAGGGACCATGGTCCCCTGGGCTCACCCATCCCCGAGGTACACTATTCGCTATAGACTTCTCTATAGCAGGTGTGATCCTCCTTCGGCCCCCTATTGGTTAAGCCTTACGTCGAATTCGGGCATGCACACCCCAGGCTCGTTGGACCTGTGACTACGCGTCTGTGCAGACAACGTAGCGCTGCTTTTCACATCCAGGCGGCCCCTTCAGTTTACTAGTCAGCAATGCGACTCAGGCAGTGTGGTCATCAATCCACAAACTAGCTAGATATAGGCGCGTAGGCATTTTCCACCAAGGCCGTTCTCCCTAGCTAGCCCCTTCTGGACTCGGGTCATGCGGAGCCGTCACCTCCGAAGCTCACACGACTTCCGTATGATGCACCCCCCCACCGGAGGACATCAAAATCGTGCTAGGCCTTTAGTGCTTCCCTCCCGCAAACTATGGGGGGAGGTAGGCACGCCAAGAGCCACCCGTACATAACTCAGGAGCACGGGACCGTTACCGCCCGAATGGTCTTTGTACAGATCCTCGCCATGGCGTATCAACTGTAACAGGGGCCCCCATGCGCTACTAGGTCCGTGGTGTCGTAACTCACCAAAGATCTCGGTCCAACTACAAACAGCCTTCCTTGACTGAGTGTCACATGGACACAAACCCCCCTGCGGGGACATAGGCAGACATATAGAAAACACCGAAAATTATTGCTGATCTGCAAAACCGCATTTATAGGATGAGAATGGACAACATGTTGTGGGAACATATGCGGCCGGTGCGTTTCAGAACCGCGCACCCAATGTTGGCCTTGATTGCTAGCAAAGACCCAACCCCATTGCGGCAAGCATGATTGAATGTGAATCCTGAGGTTGATGGTTGAAATACATTTCCCGCGTCAGCATCAGCATCGGCAGAGACATCGGCATCAGCAATTTCAATTTAGAACACACGCATTTGCCTTTGATGACCCACATTGGGTGAGGTTATAAAACACAACGTTCGCGCAACGTTACCTTTAATTTCAAATCAACCGGCCGTTACGGATCAGAAACTTCTCCTTACCAACAGATCCCCTAAGCGCTTAGGCGACCCAATGCACTACATTGGGTCGCTGCTGCTGTTGCTGCACTATATCGATTTCCAGCATTATGCTATTGTCGGTCAACAGCAAAAACAAAATGCATTGGGCTGCTTTCGTTCGCTGTTAGGCCGCCCACACACAGTCAATTGGAATCCATTTTTGGGTTCTGTCAAAATTGAAGAAAAAATGTGAATTTGACTGAACGAAGCATTAAAAAAATGAGTTCGGACGCTTTGTTTTTGTGCCTTATGCTGCATCGCATATGTGCGATATGCAAAGCCACCTATATCAGAAAGCCGGGAACCAACAACACATGCGCACAAATCAAGCCTCCCAAGCAACAATTCGTTTGCTTTGAAGAAGCACTTCACACTGTAGCAATCATATAGTACCACGAAATTCATTTATCGTGTGACATCGCTTCAAGTAATATTTTGATCCGATAAAACATCCTTAAAGTATTTTCCGGAAAGCTTCTGTCATCATTATTGAATAAATTCAAAGATTGTGGTATAAAACTTCGATTAAACTGTCTCCTAAAAAAGACACTCCTTTAAATACTCCACTCTTGTGTTTATTGGATGATACAGCACACACATGCAATAGTCTCTCTAAGTTAACTCACACATATGCATATAATCTTCTATAGCACAGTCGGTGTCATTTTTATAGTGTGACATTCGTATGGTCATCCAATAAATTGTTCAGCGTAGTTTTATAGAAGGATGGACTTTGTGATTTTTTTAAGAATTGACACTTATGAAGTGCTCTGGAATACCACGTTTCTTGAATTGAATTCATTGAAATAGTCAATGAAACCAACATTTCCTCACTCCTTGTTAACTTATGAATCAATTAAGATAATCTCAGTGCAGAAAATGTCTGCATTTTATTGATGAATGTGTGGATTTATTCAACTTCAACTGATTGACATATAAAGAAGAAGGTGCAATGGAGAAGGGCTCCATTACACAGTCATATTTCTATTATAATATCTATTATTAAATAGAAATATGATAATATATATGACCGTGTAATGGCATTTCATAATAGATATTATCATATGTACTATAAATAGAACCTATCATCATATCTAAACGTCAAAATAAAAATTCGTAACAATTCCGTGTTCTTCGTGTCTGGCGACCCAGGGCGTTCCCCAAGAGGCTTTTTCTACCTGTTCTTCTTTCTTAGAATCAAATAGAGAGTAATAAGCGACCCGAAAAACGCACAATTCGCCATTATTTGATGCATTTCCGCGACTAAAGGAATAGGCCAATCAAAGAAGACATTATAGAGAACATCGAAGGGGGTGACGATTTTTTTCTTCGGTATTTTGTTAGGAGTAGTTAGGAGGTACTAATTTTACTCGGAGCTGAGTGGTGCGCTAACGCGGGGAGGGGGGGGAGTTAAAGGTGCATTTTTTTGTGTTTTGGGCTATATCTCGAAAACGGTGAGTCGCAGAGAAAAAAGTTGTGAGTAAGCATTAAAACTTTGTAAATGTCCTATTTATTTGTCCGTACTTCCTAACGGTTCTTCCAAAATTGTTTATTAAAAGTCGAAAAATTTTAAACAACAAAGAACATCGTATACATAAACAATATCGGAAGAACCGTTAGGAGTTTTGTATATGTATGGGCAAATAAATAAGACATTTAGAAAGCTCCCCGCGTTAGCGCACCCCTCAGCTCCGAGTAAAGTTAGTAGCCTTACCTCCTGACTACTCCTAACAAAACACTGAAGAAAAAATCGTCCTCCTTCGGTGTTCTCTACACCCGCTTTTTATGCGTTCATTGCTTGGCCTAGAAAACAAATTTTGTATTTGACACTTGAATAAACAATAGATATTATGATATAAATATGATGTAGTGTAATATGTAAAAATTTGATTTTCCATGATAGATATGATCATATCTATTATAATAGATATTATAATATAAATATGACTGTGTAATGGAGCCCGAAGAGTCGATAAAGAAGTGTTGAGCACTTGTAGTATTTACGAGCAATGATAACTATATGTGAGGTTGGCCGAGTGGTTAGGGCAACGGACTGGCGTACGACAGTCGCTGGTTCGACGCTGGCTGCGGGAATTATTTTTTTTTCTTTTTTTTTCACGAGAAAATGACAGAAAATGATGACATAACACATGATGTATGTCTTTTTCAAAGCATAGTTCAGTGCTACAATAAGGTGCAATTGGACCAACAAACGGCGTTATTGGACTATTATTGAGTGTTTATACCCTGTAAAGTGCCCCTATTATCGTTAGAAGAAAATATTCTATGAAATATTACAGGGATGAAATTGTTACTTGGGCTATGAACATGTCGTATATACGTTGCACGATGCACTAACACAATCACAGCGCATGTAAAAAAACCGTGTCTGCTCTGATAAAAATCGCGAAAACACGTGGAAAACTCACTTTTTATCGGGATTTTTTTCTTTCACTGCATTATAGACACTTCAAATCACGACACATTGCACTTTTCGCGACGAAAATCGACCGGGAACCAATACTTTTCGTGTAAAGTTTGCCGCGACCCAACCCGATTTGCCCTTACCGCAATGTAAATTTTCGATCTGAACAGGCCTATGAATTGTTGTTTCAGTATATGACCGTGCTCTGCTTCCGGGCTTGTATGAAGGTGGCTTTGGCGATATATGTGATCATCATCGCCGATCGGGAAACCTCCGATGCATGCTTCCGCTGCTCCTAAGTGTATACAGTTTTCATTAAAATCGGGCACTCTGGTCGCCATTTCACACGAATCCTTACTGTCTTAAATGAAATTAGTTTGTCAGTCAATTTCTATAATCCGAAAATATGTTTTTAAATCCACTTCGCGCCATATTCATTTAAATTTGGCTGAATATCCACTTATTCAGCGCACACAACTTCCTCTGTCAACAAATTGTGGATGGTGGACTTTGCACTGACAGTTCACACAACAGTGCACTCTTCTTTCAAGTTTTTAGTTTTTCATGCCCTTAGCGGACGGCAGTTACGAGATGTCGGTGGTGCATTCAGGTTGTTTCGTTTCTCGCGTGTGTAGAATTTCTCGTTGCTAATAAGGGCGTTCGCGTTTGTCTGTCTGTTCTGATCAGAGTGGTGTGCATTCAAGTGCCATTTTGACCGCAATTAAGAGGTGCCCCTTTGTGTGTGTTTTTAAATTAAAATTTTGCTCAATTCGGGTCAATGACGATTTCGTGAAATTCATAACAAAACGAAACGTTCGGTGGTCAAAGACGTTTCGCCAGGTTCGCCCATCAGGTGCCAATTTCGTGTGTGTGAACTGTGAAGTGTGTGGGCACAGCAGCCCGAAGTCGCGAGTGTTGAATTGTTCAAAGTGAAAGCCTCGCCACAATTTGTGTGCAAAGCTGAAACAGATTTTCACCACATCCATTTTTGGAGCACCCGCAGCCAGCAGGAGGGTGGTTGGTTGGCGATTACAGAGAGTGCAGCGGCAGATATAAGTGGCTCCCGGATATAGGAGTCGATAGCGGTCATCGTTCATCATCAGAGCAACAGGCCAGCGCAGGCAAGTGAAGTTTCAGATTCTCAGCCTCGTCAATGGCCAGCCGAGTGGTATTTCGCATATTTCTGACAGCAGAGCGGGGTCGGTGCTCATGCACTGGCTTTCTGAACATTTTGCTGGTAGTAGCTAGGAAAGACCTTGGTGGGCAGTACGATAAAAATATAAGCCAGTGGCGAGACGGGGGCGCATTCCACATTGTGTACAGATATCTCTTGGCTTGTGGTTCTGGTTATTATTATCACGAGAAGCTTCTGCGGCATCGGAAGCTGTTCAAGAGCATCTCCCGGTACTGGTACTGGTGTTGCGGTTGACTTAATGCGCAGCAGCAAACAAAGGTTGACGTCGTCGTCTCTGCTGTTTTTGTGACACTTTTTTGCGGTAGTGTGGACATTTGTGGGATTCTTGCGGTCATTGGAGATGCCAGAGCACAGGAGAACAGCAGAACAGTAGGGGGCGGGCAGACAGAAACTGAATTTGCGGGTATGAATGGCTTGGCTCATTGATTACAAACTTTGGCGTGCAGATTGCCTCATCACTTCCCGATTGGAGATAATAGGTGTGTTTTTTTGGTTATCCCGTGCAGGTTTGGGTAACGAAACTCCATATAAAAAACATGCCAGCTGACCCACCTGTCATTTTTTTTATATGAAGTTTCGTTACCCAAACCTGCACGGGATAACCAAAAAAACAACCCAAGTGATTGAAGGGAAGTTTTGTTTATTTTCCGAGTACTGAGTTGATTTCAACAGGTTAGACAGCTCCGCGTAGAAGGGTGTTTACTTTTGCTGATAAGATTGCATTTCGTGTTGTTTGCTACGGCTAATCTTATCAGATAATCCGATAAATATTGCCCAAGATTTGTTGCGAAAAGTTGTTTTGGTTTCACTCCAGCTTCAGTATTTGAAAATCAATTCAAGCGAAAAATGCGTATTTGAGGAAAACAAACAGTTGCTACTACGTGTCGGCTGCATTACTATAGACGTGCTGGCGATACTACTTATATGTACTTACTTGGAAATGGGGTAACCCCGGCTAAATATGACCAAAAATCACGTTTTGGTTTAATTGAAGATTAAACGGTACGACGCTATCCGCATTGAGCCATATTTTACTCACAAAGTATACGATGCGACACGTTTACATAACTCAGTGGCTTTCTACCTTTGCAAATTCGTGTCCCTATTTGCAGGTCTGAAGGGTCTGACTTCCCCACTGAAAAATTTGTTGAGATCTCTTTCTTCTCCTTGCCTCGTTCTTTATATCGCTCCTTGGCGCTGCGTCGCTCAACCTGCGGTGTGGGCACATCGCCCGTTCTGGAGGTAATGTCTTAGCACATTTCTATAGGCAGCTCTATCTTGAATGGTGCCATCGCGAGACCAATGCATTGTTGTTGCTTTTTCATTTGACACAATCAGGTGTTCTTCGGTCTGCCTTCCATTGATATCGCTTTCTTCGCGGGGTTCTCAGGCGGACGCCTTTGAACATGGCAATACCAACCCATTTGTCGGTTTTCGAGCTTTTCTGTGATTAGTTGGTCTATGGACAAGCTGTTTCAAATGTAGCTACTTATGATGTGGTCCCTTTTGGTTACACCATCTGACATGCGTAACAGGGATAGCTACGTTTTCCCGAAAAACAAAATCCCGCCTGTTTAAAATCCCGCTTTTTCTGAAAATTCCCGTCCTACAAAATCCCGCCATTTCAATTTCCCGCCCATTAAAAATCCCGACTCTTCAAAATCCCGCCTTCTCAAAATCCCGCCATCTCAAAATCCCGCCATCTTAAAATCCCGCTATATCAAAATCCCGCTAATGTATAATAAAAAAAATCCCGTCAAAATCCCGTCAAAAAATTTATTTCAATTGTCGATAAATAAAATGTTCAGTTTTGTACAAATTTATTAATTCATGTTTATGAGCTGTAGGGTTTTTCATGATGATATGTTTTTCAGCAGATAATTTTGTTTGCACTCTCGCTTTGCAAATAAGTTTCTCTTGGCACAAACCCATCGAAATGTTTCCTTTTGTTTCCGTTCAAGATGGCAATGAAACCCGTCCACCACAGGATTGTCACCACCTTTATTATTTTTCACGACTTCGACATTAATATTTCCACTCATGATATCCTGTGAAAATAATAGTTATTTTCGTTTTTTCACATCTAATTGTAAAAACTCACTTTATAAGTATTTTAACTGCGATATTATGTTCAATCTTACTGATCACAGTTCACTGATAAGTAAATACTAACTAACTATCATTTACTGACAAATCTGCCTTGTTGCAAAAACATTTTAGCGGAAAATGTATAGTACCGTCATTAAAGGTAAGTATTCTTTCATAAATCGCGCGCGCGATTTATGAAAGAATACTTACCTTTTATGACGGGATATTAAAAAACGGGATTTTGAAAAGCGGGAATTCAAATTTCGGGATTTTGAAATGGCGGGATATTAAGTTGGCGGGCTTATGATTAGGCGGGATTTTAATCGAGCGGGATTTTAAAGTGGCGGGATATTAAAGTGGCGGGATTATGAAAGTCGGGATTTTGAAAAGCGGGAATTTTAACTTCGGGATATCGTACCTAACCCTGCGTAACATTTTCATTTCGGTCGCTGTTATTTCTTTCGCATAACCTTTATACATGGTCCAGCATTCAGATCCATACATGAGTGCAGGACATACAACCGTTTCGTACAATTTGCCCTTTAGCTTCATTGGCATTTTCTTATCGCAGAAAACTCCAGAGTTTTGTCGCCACGTCATCCACCCAACCTTTGTGCGATGTTTGATGTCATCATCGCATGTAGCTCCGTTGTTCACCATCGAGCCAAGGTACTTGAACTTGCGACAAGACTTAAGCTGCTCTCCTTTGAGGTATACATATCTGGTATCGGTGCATCTAAGTCTGAGAGCGGGCAGCATAAGAACTCAGTCTTTGTTATACTTACCCTCAGTCCATGCTCCTTCAGAATGTCACACCATTTTGTAAGTGCAGCTACTGAGGACTATATCATCGACAAAAAGAAGAGATATTTCTAGGCCGTCGGATATACGTGTTAATAAGTAGCACATGATGATGTTGAAGAGCAACGGACTCAATACACTGCCCTGGTGTACTCCGACATTCACCGGAAATTCCTCAGATTCACCGACTGTGCACCTTAGTCGTAGCTCCATCATCGTATCATCCTGACATTTGCCTCGGGGACATTAAGTGCTCTCAAGGCCAACCATATCAAATCACGATCAGATCTATCGAATTTTCAAATCGATGAGAACATAGCACAGGCACTTTCGTGCCGCTCTATATTTTTCGCATTGATTCTCATTCAACCGCACAATCTTTCTCAATCGGTTGCAGACAACTCGCTCGTAGATCTTCAGTGTACGAGGTGTTAACTTTATAGCCCTATACTTGTTGAGTTTGCGTGAGTCTCCCTTGTTCTTATAGAAAGGAAGAAGAAAACTTTCCCTGAAAGCATCAGGCATCGTTTGCCCACCTTTGATTTTGTTGAAGAGAGCTGTGAGCCAACTAAGCCCGACATTTTCCATTTTCAACCAAAATTACGCGGGGACTTTGTCCGGCCCGACTGCCTTTCCGCGTTTCATCTGATGCATTGCCTCCATCACCTCTTTCTCTGAGATATCTTCCATATTTGTGGTATTCGGCTCAACATCTTGAAAAGCTGCTCGAGGAAATCCTTCATTTAGAAGTTCGTCAAAATACTCTCGCATCCTGCTACAAATTGCCGTATCGTCAATCAGCAACATTCCTTGCGAGTCGTACGTACTTTGGCGCCTGTATCTCCCGAGCGTTCGGTCCTTCGGTCGCAGTCTGAGTTTCTAATTCTTGGTAGAATTTCTCAGCTGCCTTCGCCCTTACTTGAGCTACCAAGCGCTTTACGTTCTTCCGGCATTGCATATAATTTTCGCGAAGTTGAACCCGGTCGGCTTCACTGCTTGACTCACATTTCGTCCATGCCTTAAATGCGTTCGATTTGGCTTGCACTGCTTCCATAGTTTCGGTGTTCCACCACGATGTTTCTTTCTTCGTGTGGAGTGGACCTTTCGAAACGCCAAGTGCCTTTTGCGCCTCACCTACTGACATTTCAGCGGAACTATTCCACATTTGTGTTGGACTGTGCTCGGTGCAGTTGGTGTTGTTTTGAAACCACTCCGTCAATTTATCAATGAATGGAGTAACTACAGGTTCAAAGTTGTCGTTTGTGAGATTGTGCCACTTGATTTTTTCGACTGGCTTGGGAGTTCTTCTATTTCTTGCTCCTCCTACTTTCAAAATAAATTCTGACAGGAGCAAACGATGTTAGCTAACGACGGATTCACCCAAGATCACCTTGCAGTTCTTTACCCACCTTCTCATAAAATCGAAGCAGAGGTGGTAATCGATCTGCGCTTCGTGTTTCCTATTTCCGTGTCCACTATATGACAAGTTTATAGCACCTAGAGCTGCGAACAAAATGCCAAAAGTTCACATCGATACCAGAAGGCCCAATGCTGTACACATTGCGGAACTCGGGAAACCAATCATACTATTTCTCCTCCTCTTTCACGCCCATTGGGAGAAAACATAATATGTCACGAGGTTACCACCATGACACATGCCATTGATAAATCGGCACCCCTCCTTGTACCGTTTTATTTAAAAGCTTCGTCGTAATTTCTTTCTTTGCAATAGATAAACTGATACCTCTTTGGGCTGTGGTTTTTAAGCGGTTGGCCGCTTTCCTGGCACATCTACGGAGTGGAGTCCGAGAAGAACCTCCAGAGCCGTGGGATTATGGCTTATTCTGGTTGGTATTGTCACTTATTGGATTTGATGGACATATCGTTGAAAAAAAAAACTTTATTTGGAAACTCGTGCAGAGTCCTTTAGTATGCATAAAGGATGGAGTACAGTGATTCTATTGTTTTGTGAAATATTCAATTGCATCTTTCCACGACTGTAATTTCTGAATCTTGGCAACAACAGAAGCTTGAAATTGTAACCTTATATGAAAAGTGCGGTGCTCTATACAAGTCTGCAAAATTTCAAAATGTTCGAGTTATGTAAAATTTTCGATTAGAAAACACAAAAGAGAGATTTGGGCAGCTGTAACTTCCGAACATGGATAGGCTGGACCTTGAAATTTGGGGGAAATGTGAGCGTCAAGTAGCTCTACACACTACAAGTGTGTCACAATTCAGAAAGATCGGTCAAAGTGAAAATAAACCTTTTTTTAAATAAAAAAGTGCGATTATTTCGCTAAATATCGACCATACACGAGTCAATCTTTACACCATAAATCTTATCTTTTAACGGTTCCAACTTCTGAACTTTGACAGCTAGTGCCTTGAAATTCATCAAATATATGCAGTGCGTTGCCCCACAAGTTTGCCAAATTCCAAATTTATTGGACCAATTTTATGGGCAATTTTCGATTAGTAAAGACAAAAGAGCGATTTAGGCAGCTTTAACTGTCGAATGCGGATAGGTAAAACCTTAAAATATAGAGGAAATGTGAGCGCCAAGTAGCTCCACCCCAAAAAGTGTGTTACATTCCAGAACGATCGATCAGAGTTCCCGCGTTATCGAAAATCAACATTTGCCAAATGAAAGTACGATTATCTTGCTAAAATCACATTTAAAACAGACAAGACTGACTACAGGCTTCGCCGAGGAGGTTATTATGTAGTGATTTAGGTTTCTTTGTGTGGCATTGAGAATGTTGTACATTTTGCTGTACATTTACTAAGACAGGTCAAAATGCTGTAGTGTACAGCAAGATGCTGTACGTATGGTCAGCTTAACCTAAGGAAGTTAAGAGGGGCTAAACATATCAACTTACCGTTTTTGGGGAATATGACTATAACGGCAATGTTCTCTATAAAGTGTTATATGATGGATTTGTAGCTTATATAACGCCTAAATTAATGTAAAAAATTGCAGATCGATACGTACAGTCCTAAGGGCGCTATTAGGGCGTCAGCCATACAATAATGCCATTTTTGATAATTTGGTAAATATATTTATAACGGTAACGTGTGCGGGAAAGTGGTTTGCAATAAATTTGATTCTTCTATATATCCAAAAAGAATGCCGAAACACCCGATCTGTATATCTGCTGCCCAATGGGAGCTATATGTGGGGTCAAATTAAAAAACAGCGTTTCCCGGGAATTGACCTGTGTATAAGCATGAACTCGTAGTGTCCGCAAACTACGGCATAAACGCACCGGAAAATGATTTCATAAAAGAATCGTCCAAACATCTCACTTTGGCAAAAGTCGGAGAAAATTGAGATGAACAAATAATTTATTTTAGGGTTAAATCACATAAATTTTACTTTGAAGCTCAGTGAAAACCAAACCACTTATCCGATTTTAGTGCGGTAAGTTTTTTTGTTTAGGTAAAGTTGTTTGCAGTGAGAATCATCATCGCTACTCTTCCTAGTCTAGTTTTAGAGATACATATTAAGGTTTAAGTCATGTAAAAAAAATGATGTTTTCAAAAACTTTCAGGTGAACTTCTAACGTTATTCATCAAAAACCGTAGCTATCGACTCTCGTATAGATGGGGGGTCTTGTGTAGGGCCTCGAAACGAAAGTTTATGGAAAAATTCAGCTTTCCCCTAATTTTGCCGAAGCTTGCCCAAATTTTTGGGGTAATAAACAACGAAAAAAGTGTCATGTAAATGTGTGACTACGCGTTGTTACGTTACGACGTCGTCGCCGAAAGTGTGATGCAACTAGACGCGTAACTAGCCACCCTACCTACAGAAGTTAGTTGAATGCGCAAAATTATTAAGGTGATGACGCCATAAGCAACCAAAAAAGTTTTATGCAATTGGACTAGTCTGGTAAACTAAGTCTAACCATAGTAACCCATTGCAAGCGTTAGTCTAGAGTGGCTATGTACACACACAACCCATATGTGTTTGACTAAAAATTTATTTCATTACACCCCGCTGATTGTTTCGAATGTCAAAAAATGGTCGCATGAAATTGTTAACCCTTCTGTCCGCGCGTATGCCATTATGCATATTATGCCAGTGGTGTAGCTGAATCTTCTGAAGAGAAGTCAGTTGAATATTAGTATGAATATTACCGAATACCAAGCTACTTCTAGAAAACTCTCCTAATTTCCAATTTATTGATTTGATTCCCCCGAAAAATTTGCCAATAGTTCAAGTTCGGTAAACGACTACACTAATCAAAAAATTACACTTCATTTTGATGAGATTAATCCTTGACCTGTTTATAAGTTGTGGTTAAAGTTATTTTCATGCTGAAATGACCACCTAACTGGTATATTCATAATGCGATATGTTTCTTAAAAAACACATTGGTTATACTGGAACTGTATCCCAGTAACGGTTACTATAGATGTATTTGAAAGATATCAATCCATGAAAACAAACACATATAGACCATGTCATTTCCGCCTCCGTTGGAAATAGTCCTTTTATGTAGCGAAAATAAAATTATTGTTCTCTCAGACAAAGAGTATTTCGATATAAGCCCTTAACATTCAAATTTATTATCATTTATTGATCGCTTAACGAAAATATTCTGCAGGCTTATATTGTTTGGTCAGGTCTGAGAAGAACTATCCCTCTCAATATTTAGTCGCACCATCAATATATTTTATGATCGCAAAGGAAACTTCGAAACTATTTGCCAAAATTACTTTACTTCTTTTAGTTTTTGCTTAACTTTTCGCAGAGATGCGATTTTTCAATACTTCTCGCGATAAGCGTCGATAAATCTAAAGGAAATTTTTTCGCCATAGTGATAATGTGAGTGTCAGTTGCCCTGGCGGTCCTTTTATGGACTTTATCGTGCTTCCGGCTGGTTTTCTCCACTTCTCAATGAATTATGCACTAAATGATTGAGCAAGTAGTTTAACTACCATTTCAAAATTTTAGACTCCAAACGCCTTTCTTCAGGCCTAGTATCCGCTTTTCGTCCTATAAGTGTTTATTTTTGGTTTTAATTTAACGTTAGTTGCACACAAAAAGGAATAAAAAACAAATCCTTGTGAAAAGTCAGAACCTTTTGTGAAAAAAATGTGAAAAAGGATGGCGTACCTATTATTTTGTACAAGCTTATCATCCACTTCAAAGTTTACACCGACCGGTACTGACAAAATAGGGGAGGCCATCTTATTTTTCGGGTCCTTTGGCATTGTTATATCCTTGTTGTTATAATGATTATCATACATGAAGGGTGTACTTATTTGTTGTCCATATGTGTAGCTTATACTTCGCTGAACGTTTGATCGCGTTTGTGGCCACCTTTGACGAGATATTTCATAATTCGTCGGTAAAATTTGTATGCTCGAAATAGAACAATGCAGTAGTAGTAGTAGTAGAGAGCAGCACCATGCATTTTAAATGGATGACGACATGTTGGCAGCAGCATCCTGCTGCTGCTCAACAGCAACAGTAAAATTACTTCACCCATTTAATATACATGATGCTGCTTTCATCTGCTGTCTTGCTGTTTTTCGTTCAATTTCCAGCATTATTGATTGGTCTATCAATTCAGGAAAATAAATGAAAAAGGAATGGAAAATATTGTTGAAGGATTCCATATATATCTAATATTTTTCATCAAGATTGTAGTAGCAATGGTCTCTCTAGCCTAGATCTATGTGCCAACACAAGGGTTCATTATCACGTCGGCATTTTGAGAGAATAGTAAATATTTTAGTTGTCTCAAGTTTACCAAATGAAAAACCGTTGATTTTTTTTAATGTTTATGTAGAGGGTGTTTTTTTAAAGAATGATAGAACTTCAAATTAAAAAAAAAGACACAAAATATTAACTTTTAGTCATTTTTTTTTATTTGAATGATAAATGTATGACATTAACATTTAAAACGATTTCAGGCATATGGCCACCGCGGCTGTTCTTGACGAAGCGCATTTTTGACGTCCAATTCTGGACCACTTTTTCGAGTACTTCTGACCGTATGTCACCAATAACACGAACAA
This sequence comes from Microchrysa polita, assembly GCA_949715475.1. Taxonomy (NCBI): domain Eukaryota; kingdom Metazoa; phylum Arthropoda; class Insecta; order Diptera; family Stratiomyidae; genus Microchrysa; species Microchrysa polita. The sequence goes on along the minus strand of OX454416.1, from coordinate 112,555,307 downwards.
TGTTGGCCTCCAAGGCGTCAATGGTTTATCAGAATATACCTGTGATTTAACGTAACCCCACAGGAAATAACCGAGAGGTGTTCAATCGCACGTCCTTGAAGGCCAATTGACCGGCCCATTGCTTGAAATCAACTTATCATCAAATTTTGATTTTAATGATGGTTGATTTATTATTTTGAAGCGACTGTATAGCAAGAGTCACCTACTCTACTGTTGGGGGTAGAACGGGAGGGCCTGGTTCGGCTATCTGCTCAAGAGCTGGCTCTGCGGGGGATGTTGATGGTACATTCAAAATGCGAGGCCCATCGTTTGTTGACGCTTTCGATGTCGCTGATGATGTTACTATCTTTGTCCTTACATAGGCTTGTCCTGGGTTGATATCCGTTCTTGATATTATTTATAAGTTTGTACGCCTGTCTAATGTTCTTACTGGCTAATCTTTGGTTTATTTGCTCTAACTGCTCGTCAAAATGTTTGCGTTTCTTACGTTTAATTAACCTATTAGATACTCGCCGAAGTTCGTTGTATCTTTCTTTCTTGGCTCTGGATTCGCGTTGTGTGTATTGGCGATAGGCCTAATTTTTCGCCTCAATCGAGGCCCTGCATTCGTCGTCGAACCAGTCTGCTCGTCTACGCCGGCCTTTATATCCCACGACCTCTTCTGCTACTCCTTTGATGCTGTCTTTGAGCTCCCCCAGAACTCATGGATGCCTAAATTATTGATGTTATCAAGCATGGGCGACAGTTTTTCCTTAAGTGCTGTAGTATACGCAGCCGCCGTGGCATCATCAATCAAATTGTCAACCTCGAAGATCTTGGCAGGGTTGATTCTCGTTAGGTGCACCGAAGAGATTCTGCACCTGTAGGTCGTCTTCACCAAATAGTGATCGGTGTCGCAGTTGGCTCCTCGATAGGACCGAACATCTAAGACATTAGAAGCCCATCTCTTGCTTATCAGTACGTGGTCGATCTGGTTCACGGTGTATTCGTCGATGAGGGAAGCATGTAGAGCTTATGACCAGGTTTCTGCCGCTCGCGAAGTCGATAAGTCGCTGACTGTTGTTGTTGTTTTCGTCGTGGAGGCTATGACCTCCAGTAGTTCCCCTATGCCAGCTTTCGTTTCCGACTTTGGCGTAAAAGTCTCCTAGCAGCAGCTTGACGTCGTTTGATGGAAGTGAGTCGAAGAGTGTTTCTAGGTCGTTGTAGAATTCGTCCTTAATCGCGTCTTCTTTTACTTCTGTAGGGGCATGCGCATTAATGAGCCAGAGATTAGCGAAACGGGTCTTAATGCGGATCGCACATAGCCGCTCGTTGATGGGTTTGAAGCCGATAACGTGGTTCTTGAGCTGCTTATTCACGATGAAAGCTACTCCAAACTCCTTGTTGCCCTCCTTTTTACCACTCGTAAAAATAGTGTGCGAATTGAGGTCGTTAATCTCGCTTTTGAGCCATTTAGTTCCCTGGATTGCAACTATGCTCAGCTTGTATTGTTCTACCTGATCCAGGAGGGCCCTTAAGGCCCCCGGACCCCCGAAAGAGTAATCAGTTGTTCGTTTGCGGGGTCGTCGTTGTTTTGTATCCGTCCAATCCGAGGCTTTTGTTTCAGGTTTCTTGACTTGAAGTTTTTCTTAGGATGAGTTGTCGGCACATCGCTAAACCATGATAGGGTTTAATCGTTGAGTAAAGGCCATCATGGGCATGCCTCGAAGATGCTGCTTTAGTGGTTGAATTAAATGTTTTCTGTCACCTATGACATTAAGTAACCTGAGACGCTGCAGATGTTAATACAGCGCTCAGGCGCAGCGGTTACTCGGATAATGCGAAAAAGTAACGCCCCGTAGAGAGTCATAGGAATTGGCCGAAGCCGTTCTCCCTATGAAACTCCTCCTGCATAGCTAAGGGTCCGCAGTTATGCCACAACTGAAGAAGATATAGGAATTAGCCGGAGCCTTTCAACCTTTATCTTCCCCCTTACGGTACGGTAAACGTACATGTGCTACATGAAAAAAACAACGCATTGATCTCAGTAATGACACGATCTGTACGACATTTGGTATCTCATCTATACTGCCTTCTAAATGGGATTTTCTAACTACTTAGCATTTACATTAGCTACCAAATGGAGGTCGAAAACCAAACTTTATTTTTGAAGAATTATTCAATTTCACACAAAGCGTTAGCTGGCAAATGATTGAGTTGCCGTATTAAATATCAAAACAAGACGGCCAACCAAATGGCGGTCAGTTTGGACAGCAGCCAGTCTGGATGGAGCTTAATGGTTCACATCTGGTATTCACAATATATCGCTTTTAGCTAAGATTCAAACCAGTCGTGTTTAAAAAGTTTTCCGAAGAGCTATAATTAAATAATTGGCGATGCACAAAAAATTATTATCGCACAATCATGTAAAAACATAGCCGCCCCCACACAAACGGTTCCGGGTGTGATTTAAAGTAATATTAACAGGAAGTGTTTGTGTACACAATATCAATCTTAGCTAAGATTCAAACCAGGCTGGGTTTTACTTAATTACTCCTGCGTCTTTGCGTTTTCAAATTGCACAAACGCAAAAATCAATGCACAAACGATTTCCGATCGATTGATACCAAATTCATACTTATCCGACCATATTTTAAAAATGGCGGCTAACTTCACATTCGAAGTTTTCCGAAGTGCTATAATTAAATAATTAGCGATGTACAAACGAAAATTATTGTTGCACAATCATGCACAAACGTAGCCGCCCCCACACAAACGGTTTCCGAAGCGATTCGAAGAATTAGGCGGCCAACTTCACATGAGTCCTTTTACGACGCTGGAAAAGCGGAGGCACTATTCTTGACCCATGCCACAGGGCATTTTGCCTTTAAGCAAAATAAAATTGATTTTTTAAAGAACAAACATTTAGTCATAATACACATAAATACATATGGTATGGTGATGGTAGTTAGATATACAACTCCCAAAAGCAATGTGAGCATTCAATACCGGTACAGACCTGCACGGTCGAGCGTCATGGTGGTAGCCTTCACGGCAAATCAAAAATCTCCATAATTCTCCCGCTAAAAAAATCAAGTGGTCGTCTTGTGCACAGATAGACAACAGACACAAGACCAGATGAGTGTGTCTATCTGTACGAAACCACAACACTTTGGGAAAAAATACCAAAAATTGAGGAAAATGAGGGAAAAAAGTTTCGTCCCAATCGGGATTCGAACCTCCGAATACTACCTACTACAGACATGCACCGCAGTTGGTGTATAGAATGGAAAGATAAGCCAAGATTTTCACAATTAGTTAGATATGTATGTAATACATAAAAACTTTATGCAGACTGTATATTTAACACTGTCGAGGATGACAGGAATCGGTTTTACTAAAACGGGGGAATAACAAAACTATATACGAAAATAAATTGCCGCTATGAATCATCCTGTGATAAGGAACACAAGCCTGCCTATCAGTTCCGAGAAAATTCTTATCAATGTCATTGAACAAGCCAGCCATTCACGTCAGCCAGCAGTCGAGGAGCCTAGCCTATCTCACTTGTTATGGCTGCAATGGATTGCACTACTGCAATTCAAAATTTAAAAAAAAAAGATACTGTGGCGATGGATTGCCGCTGCATCGAGCTTGATCTAGAATGAATGGGCCTGTCTACACGTGAAACAAGAACAAGATGAAAACCGGCTTTTTTAGAAGAGATTCTTGAGGAGCAAGGCAAGGAAAAATTCAATTTTCATATAAAAACCGGTTTTGTTCTCGCGTTTTTGTTCCCCGTGTAGTTTCACTCATTGAGACAGGCCCAATAACATGCACTTAATCTCGTCCGCGTACTCGTATGTAAACGGGTTTTTTAGCCACTCAATTATGCATAATACACATACATGCATATATGGGTAGTGTGTACAACGAGTATTGTATTTCAAAGCAGTTTGTGACGAACCGGCCGAGATATTTCATTGTCCAAGAGTGTCGTCTACTATGTGACCATAAGTGGGTTATTTTTATGCAATAGTGCTCTATACGTCAAGGTAAGGTAGTCCAGAAATTGAAACTATAAAAACAAGGGCATCTACTGAAATTGAGCGGTGTCTAGTGATGGACAGTGAAAGTATGGGATTTGTGGAGCTCAGGATCAAAGAGAATTGACAGAAAAGGGTTACAGTCGATAACGCATAACTGCAAAACGCTTAAGTGCGAAAAACACAATTCTGCAAAACTTTTGAAAGCCCCATGATTTTTCACCTGGTTTTCATATAAAATTGTCTTGATAAGTGCAAAACGCAAAAGTGCAAATTTCGCTTAAGTGCAACGAAAATGTATGAAAGGTAATGCAAACGCACACGTAAACTGCAACGGATAAGTGCAAGTTACGAATTTCGATGTCGTGCATTCGTTTTGCACTTAAAAATACGGTTGTTTTTTTTTTTCTCCTGAATATTGATGCGATTTTTTTTATTGAAGGTGCTGTGTACTTAAGTGTTTCAAAATGCAGACCACTGTAAATTTAACAAGCAATTTAAAATTGAAACGCGCAAATACTAGTGCCTTTCGGCTGGATAAAAGATGCTACATACTATGAGTGGCAAATTTATTGACACAAGGAAACCCCAAAATAACTAAATCCGAACGAGTAACAAGAAAATAGAAGAAAACGTGGTCAATTATTATTGAAAATGAAATGAAAATTGGAATATTGTCAGTTTAAGCAGCTACTTTTGTTTTTAATTCTTTAGATTTCAGTATGCGGCGCCCAAATTTGATTATCATTGATGATGGCAATTCATTAACTTGAATTGGAAATGGGGGCCATTCCGACTCGATTTTGACATTGAATCAATTGCAATCTAATGAAAATTACGTTCTGATTTATTCAGGATTGCTTGCCTATTAAACTTAATTATTTTTTTGGCATTTCATAAAAAACATCTTGGAATATTTGTTAAATGTTCTATTTTCGTGGGGCTAATCAAACTTAAAACGGAATTTTATTGCATTACATTTTTTTAATAAATCACCAAAACTGAAATAAATTAAATTACTGAACCATCATAGTGGAAACTCCAATGATCTCGCTAAAAGTCTTTCTGATTTATTTCTATTGCAATCACACTATCCTGGCCTTTCGATACACAAAGGCGTATGTACTTTTTTGTTGTTGGTTAACCTTGTTTGTAAGAATTTTTTAATAATAATTTTCGATGCCTAATTTTAACATTGTTCTTCTTGCAACGGAACCGTTATTTATTTATATTTTCTTCTTTCACACTCCTGAAAATTATGTCCAATATGTGTTCTCCCTGTTACAGTTGTCGTTTTTTCAATTATGTGTAACGCTCGTATATTTTTTAACGTAAAAAGCAGAACAAATTCACTAAAAATCGTCGTTTGACAGTACAATGCTAGTAAAAAAGCAGGACACAAAGAAGGACAACCAGAAACACAAATGCCTCGGCGACGGTGCTCAATCGCCCAACTAACTGAATGTGGTTACCAACTGAAACGCTTTCAACAAAGGAACGAAATTCTAACTCCTCTCCACTATCCTACCTGGTAGTCCGTCGGTACCCAATTAAAGTTGATCTGATGCAAAGAGTTTAAATTTCTACAAAAGTGACATTTTCCATAAGGGAAGATGTCTAAGATCCAAATATTATGCTAAGTGTTCTAGCGGCAAAAACAATTTTTCTGGCACACATTTTCAATCTTTTACGATGTTTTAAAAGGCATCAGGTTCCTGCTTGCCACCAGACAAAGCCTCGCCATAGGCAAGCCTTTGCAGCAAAATCGGAATGCTAGAAAAAAGGCGAATGAAAATATGGGACTACAGGATTCCTTGTGACTTTTTTACAGATGAGGGATTTTTTGCATTTTAAATTCAATTTGCACTCCATCTTTGCACGGAAAAGTATCATTACACACATAACCGTAAGAACACCGCCCTTATAACCGATCGGTCGCTAAAACGATGGTCGCTATATCCATCAAACATTACACTGCAGGCGCTTTAAAAATCTTGAAACTCCGGAACTCCGTCGTTATAGCCGATACATCGTTATAATTGAAGCCGTTGTAAGGGATATCTACTGTATTTATCAAAAATGCACCAGGGCTTAGTACAGAGCAATTAGCGTTCGTGGTCACGTCTCGGTATATGAATCTGCGCTGAACATTATGTCCAAAATTTGTATGTATATAGCAACACTGCTTTAAGCTGTAATATTTGAAAGACAGATTTATTGACAGTATGGAAATAATGCCTCAGGATGCTTCAAAAGCAATAAATCCTTGCGATCCCCTCTCTTACGGACTTGGTCGCCTATCATCTTAGTGAATGAAGGCTCCTAAATTTAAGTGTAGTTTTTATTAAATTTATTCGTCATTTCATTACGCTGTTCGAAAACAGGACAAAGCTGGACAAAAGTAGGACTTTCGAGGTTTTGACAGGACGGCCGGTTATGGTCGAAAAAGCAGGACTGTCCTGCCAAAAATAGGACGGATACCATTAATTATGTGGCATCTCTAGTATTTATACTTTGGAATTAAAAGGCGACAAAAAGAATATATTCCATTGTGTCGATAAATTTACCACTTATAGTATGGGGAAACTAATCTAATTAAGCAAAACTGGGACGCTTGGAGCAATTATATTGAAAATGTTTGAAGCAGTGGCGTGCGGTCCATAGATGCGGTGGATGCGCCGCATCCCTACACGGAGAGAAATGAATCGTCAAAACAAACGGAAAATCACATTAAGCTGAACGATTTTTCGTTTAATATGGCGCCTAACGCAAAAACGTTTAATACAACAATAGTAGCGTGTTTGAATTAAACGCGTAAGAAATAAACGCTTTCGCATTTATATTGACCAGTTTCGCGTTTATTTTGAATCAGTGGTATATTCATTTTTAAACGTTTTTTTCGTTCACTTCGAACGTCTTCGCATTCAAACTGACGTTTGGTTCAAACGATTTAAATTGTCAATATGAACATTAAAACGTTACACTGAACCAAATGTTTTGTTTTATTTTTTTTTAAATAAAAAAAAAAGCTTCTGGAGTTCAGCATTGAATTTAGGCCGGTACAAGTTTTGCACACATTTCTTTTGCCTATAAACGCATAATAAAGCATAAAGCATCATAAACTGTACCTACCTAGCTGCAATGGGATTCGATCCCGGGATTCTATGATTTCAAGACCTACACCCTACCTACTACACCAACCAGACAATACGTGATGAAGGTTTCTAGACACACATAAAGTATTAGTCTATATGCATTTGTTTTGACTGCAAACGCGTTCGCATTGACTGGATTAAACGTTCAATGCTCGGTGTGGTCAAAATGACTATGCCAGTGTTCGTTTTAAACGGTCAAACATTGTTCGTTGCGAAGTAAGTGAATGGTAAAATGACTGCGTGTGCGTTTAAATCAAACGATAAATGCAATTAAAATGAGCATCAAATTTTTTTATTGAAATTGGTTTACGGAAACGGTCAAAATGATTGCTTTAGCATTTAAACTGAACGGAAACCCTTTCAATTGCTTATTGGTCAAATCGAACGTTATTTTTAAACGCACGAGTTTTTGCACGTTTAGGTAAATTCGTTTGAATCAAATGCTTTTCCTTTAAAAAAAACGGAATATACTTACAGTCGAACTTCCCTTAACGGACACTTCTAATAACCGGACATTTCTTATAAACGGACACTTTTATTTTCCCCAACGTTTTTTCACATATTTTGCTAGGAAAACACCTTCTGACAGCCGGACACTCTCATAACCGGACACGGACAGTACTTGCATACCCATCCTGAACAAGCGAGTCTCTAATAAACGGACAGTTCCAAGAAAAAAAAGCACAAATTCTTACATTGCAGAATTGTATTTAGGGCAAAGAGTCTTGCGATTACCAGAAAATGGATCTTACGCGTATTAGCAAGACCCGATGTACGGGAATTGTAAAATGATATATATATCAACGACTTTTATCGCTCGGTTGGTGCTCGCAACTTTTATAGAAATTGCATAAATTCAATTTATGCTGCGGCGTTTAATCGTGCAATTCTCTATTCTATTTAAATAAGTGTCAAACAATATTTTGCGAATTGAAGAAAAATTGAAGATCACATAACAATTCAGATGAAAAATAAGTGTGCTCGGTCTCAGAAAAAAATCGTTGGAAAAACGTGTGGAAACGACGAGACGAAACCTTTTATAAAAATAAAAGTTATTTTGAAAAAGTGGAAAGAGAGTGGGAATGAAATGACTAAAAAGTATACCCTAATCCGTCAAGACTACAAATTTTTATCGCGGTTTTTGAATATATTTTCAGATTGTAGTGAAAGTCAATTTTATAAAATGTTACACCTCCGTGAAATATTCTCATAAGCGGACACTTCCAATAAGCGGACAAAATCTCATTCCCCAATGGTGTCCGCTTATGGGAAGTTTCACTGTATATTGAACGGAATTGATTGAACGCGTCATTTAAACACGGTGCGCGTTTGAAATGAATGGGTGTTTTTCTCTCCGTGTATAAATTTTATCTCTGTAATGATTAGAAAAAGAACATTAGACAGGCGTACAAACTTATAAATAATGTTAAGAACGGATATCAACCCAGGACAAGCCTATGTAAGGACAAGGATGGTAACATCATCAGCGACATCGAAAGCGTCAACAAACGATGGGCCTCGCATTTTGAAGAGCTCCTCAATGCACCATCAACATCCCCCGCGGAGCCAGCTCTTGAGCAGTTAGCCGAACCAGGCCCTCCCGTTCTACCCCCAACAGTAGAGGAGGTGAGTCTTGCCATACAGTCGCTTCAAAATAATAAAGCGCCCGGCGCTGACGAGATCCCAGCAGAACTGCTGAAGCATGGTGGAACGTGCCTGACCAACGCTATACATGTGCTACTGCTGAAAATATGGAACGACGAGGAAATCCCCGAAGATTGGCGCAAAAGCATAATCTGCCCAATCCACAAAAAGGGTGACAAGCTGAAGTGTGAGAATTACAGGGGCATATCATTAGTTTGTACGGCCTATAAGATATTATCTAAAATTCTTGAAAAGAGAATTAATCCGTACGCAGAACGAATCATTGGCGAGTATCAAGGCGGCTTCAGACCTGGTCGATCAACGACCGATCAGCTTTTCACAGTGAAGCTACTACTCCAAAAGTGCTGGGAATATAACATCGACGTATACCAAATCTTTGTCGACTTCAAGCAGGCATACGACAGTATCGATCGAAGTGTACTGTACAACATTATGCTGAATTTTGGTATACCGGCAAAGTTAGTGCGACTCACAAGGATGACGATGACTAATACCGTCTCGCAGGTCAGAGTGCAGAATCGACTCACTGACCTATTTGAAACTCGTACTGGACTCAAGCAGGGCGACGGGCTGGCGCCGACGCTCTTCAACCTTGCTTTGGAGTATGTAATTCGAGCCATGAATATGGACAGCAGCGGAACGCTACTCATCAAGTCGACTCAATTAGTAGCGTACGCCGACGATATCAACATCATGTCTCGAAGGTTGGGTGATGCAGAAAGCCTTCTGCATAACCTCAATAACGCCGCAAAGGAAGTTGGACTACATATCAACGAAAGCAAAACAAAGGCCATGATGCAATCGAAAACAAGGACGCCAGCAAATCCAAGCATCACAGTGGGGGACCTTAATATCGAGTATGTAGACAACTTCAACTATCTGGGTTGTAACTTATCAAAGGACGCCAACGAAACCGACGAAATTAAGCGACGGATACAACTAGCCAATAAGACATATTTCTCGGTCCTCCCTATAATTAATTCGAAACTTGCGCACAGGAACACGAAGCTCCGCGTGTACAAAACGATCATCCGACCCGTGCTATGTTATGGCTGCGAAACATGGACCCTCACCCAAGCCTCCGAAATTTTGCTAGACCGATTCGAACGAAAGGTCCTTCGGCGAATTTTCGGGGCCGTTCGCGAGCGAGACCAATGGCGTATCCGGTACAACCATGAGTTGTATCAATTGTACGATGAGCTGGAAGTATCGAAAATCGTGAAGCTTCAACGTTTGCAATGGGCGGGGCATGTACAACGGATGGACGATAATCGCATGCCAAAGAAAGTGATGAACGCACAACGAATTGACGGAGCGAGGTTGCGTGGACGACCGAGAGCTCGCTGGGAGAACTCCGTAGGTGAAGACGCCCACCAGCTGCTGGGCTTCCGAAACTGGAGGACGAGGTCACGTAACCGCGACAATTGGAGGTCAACGATTCAGGCGGCCAAGGCCCGACGTCGGGCTATCGTGCCACATTGATGATGATGATAATGATTAGAAACATTTTCCTCTTTCTAAAATGTTTCAGCTTTTGCTTCCATAATTTACTGATTTTTTGTTTTCTATAAATCACAAAACAGCGAACATACATATGTATCTAAATTTTAAAGTAACCGATTTAAAAAATTGAATTCGATTTGAAAAATATTACTCTCAGTTTCAACAGGATTCACGGTTCTCGCATTTCAATTTGTAATTAATCTCAAGCAACAAAAACATCCCATGGATGCGTTAATCATTTTTCGACCATAGCGATTCCGATTCGCACTCAGAGAATGTTCAAGGTCATATGATACACTTTAGATAGCCGAGACACACTGGATTCATTTTGTTCTCACCAGAGCTTGCGCTTCCCGTCATTACGACTACGAGTATGTTGCGGGATGTTTGAATGATGATGTTTCTCACCTCATCAGAGTCACTTTAATTGATTTTTGTGCTATCGCTATGATTTGCGCAATGGACTATGGTGAATAGACGTGTTTTGTGAGAATTGTTTAATAGGGGATTCACTCTTCAAACAGGGGAACTACTATCTGAATTTGATTAACGCTTATACCATATTGTACTGTAATTTGAATAATGCAAGTGCATTCTAAGATGCATTTTGAATTTAGTGGCATACGATTCGATCTATAGGTAGTATCCACGGTTTTGACTGGATTAATTTTAATCTATTCCAGGATTTGTTTGTAGTCTGTCTGGCTATAACTGTATTTGAGATGAGTATAACAATTTTTATGAAATTATTTTATACACATGGACACAGGGTGGTATAGGAATATGTTTTTATGTTTTATGTATAGAACATTTTTTGTAAATATCCAAATATATATTATGGCATAGTATTAAGCCGCACTGAGGCAATATTGTTGTCACCCATTTAGAATGCATTGTGCTGCTTTCGTCGGCTGTAATGCTGCTTTAGTTATATTTCAAGCAAAACAGTCTTTCAATTGATTCAGTGTTTGTAAAATATTATTTATTAGATAGTATCTATATTAGGCCGCAACCATACTACATACATACATACGGGGTTTGCCAAACCGCGCGAATTGGGTACCCTTTCTGATTTTTTCAAACGCATCCCTATTGTTAAATGTCGATTTTTCTTGCTGCCGGAGACGATTGCACTTCCACCAGAGATGCCATCCGGAATTTACAGATTATGTATGTTGCTTGCCGGGCCAATACTAATCGTGTTAGCAGCATTATGCTCTTTAAAATAAATTTCAAGTTAGCGCCTATAGAACAGCAAAACATGAATAAGTCCAACACACTTGAGTGCAAAACTTGGATGATTGCACACAGTTTTCAATTTTCGTCCATTCAATGTGTTTTTCAATACATTTCAAAGCAGATAAGTGCCCAACATGCTTAAGAGCACGCAATTTTTTGGCAACATTATCAACATTTGCACACGATTCATGACGGACAAGTGCACATGTACATTGCAAAAATTTATTAGAGCAGACGTTTCCAACCATTGGACTATCTTAAGGTACGTGTTCGTAGAGACGACTCATGAGATGATCGCTCAGCGATCGTAGTTTTACATCCAATTCCGAGTCGTATTTGCATATTTTTTCAATGGTGGTGGTGGTGGTCAATTTATGGAAATGTAGAAGAAGGGGAAATCGAATCTACCGGATGATTTTTGTCTTCAATTAGGGAAATCTGAGAGTTAAAAATTGCTTTTTATGGGAGCAGCTTAAGGTTGGGATCGCACATTGTCTTGACGAAAAAAAAAATGTTTAGCAAAGTGACAATTTCTTTGTGATTGCAGCTTTCTTGCTATCAGTCTCAGTCAGTCCTTTGGTGATAACACGATCGCAGGACGCACCGCGAAAATAGTCGTTAGCTTCACTGAAAAAATCTTTTGCTTAAAACAAGAAAAAATACAATAAAAAACAGCCAAGGAAAATTTTTTCCTCATTTAAGATGTATTTTCTTGTTCCAAGAAAAGTTTTTCTGATTTAAGATGTTTTTTCTTGTTCCAAGAAAAGTTTTTGCTTAAAGTAAATAAATAAGCATTATTCTCAATTTTATACAATATTTTCTAACAAGAATACGAACAATCTTTCGCCAGGTCCACGGTTGTTCTAAAACGAAGTGCTCGATAGTTTTAAGTCCGTACTTTTCACTCTTTTTTTTTCGATTTTCCTTCGAAATTATAACGATTGCTTGCAAGATTTTCATTTAATTATCTTTTTGATATGTACCCTGTTTGAAAAACTAAAATTGTTTGCAAAAAACTTGTTAAACTGTGAGGTGGGAACAAGGTTTAAATGTAAAAATGGACTTAGCACTATCGTGCTCTAAGTTATCGATTTTGTTTTTCCTATAGAGAGACTAATTTTTTAATCAATGTTTTTGTAAATTTTTTTTTGTGTTTTTTAATTTTAAAATGTCCTTAATCAGTGTGAAGATTTTTGTGTTATTATTACTTAGCCTACGAGCACCAAAGCTTTGACGGCATTCAATATGGAATTTTTCGTGGAAACCCTATCATATTATGTACCATACTTCCAATTCTCATAAACTTTTACAACATACATAGTGGCATATTTAATAATGGTACCTGACCTGCATAAAACTCATGTAAAAGGGTGGACTGTGAATCCCAAAGTCAAACAGCATCTTTCACTTCTACTACTCGGAATTGCAAAATGAATTAAGAGAAAATAAAAAGGACACGTTGTCCCTCTTCCATATGTTTTGTTTCAAAAGCGGAAAGCACAGAAATAAACTGCACTTTAGTGAAAAATACATATGGACATGTAATGTACATGTACACGTACTCGTAAATGTACCTACAGCCTCTATCAACTTACAAGGAACATTTTCATTGTTTTGTTCCCACTATTGAAACGTCCACATGAGTCAGCTACAAATATAACATAAGAGTTCTCACATATGCGGGCGCATATGATACAAATAATAAATGCATACACGCAATGGACGAGGACAATACAATGCAATTCCACATTTTTTCTATCGTCTTTTTTTTTGTCACGCCGTGAGTCAAATCAATCTTAATAGCATAATCCGCTTTGCTTGTCCATCATACTTTCCGGGAATTGTGTTATCAGACCATACAATGCTAAAAATATCAATGTACGGGGGGACATCCCTATTTATTTAATCGATATGGATTTGTTACACAGTGTCACATGTATGTGATATCCATAGAGGAGAAAGTCGACACAAATTGCATAGTTAATTGTCCTTCGGAGTAATTAAAGGAATTTCTACTTGTAACTTATGTATAGTCTGGTTGGTGTTGTATAGTTAGTGCGCACACACCTTTGATGCACAGGGTCGTAGGTTCGAGTCTCACCGTAAACCAATTCAGTTTATGGTGTTTTTCGATCTTACTCAGATGTTAATCGAGTATCCATTTATGGGGATGAATAACACTGCTGAGTGTGATGCTGATCTCATGACCTCAACATAAAGCAGATAAGATCTTGGAAATAAGAGGTCACTAACACATCGCGATTGTAGCGCCTGTTAATTTTTTTGAATACCATAGTGAATTATAGTGAATTTGAATTTGATAATAATGAATAATAATAATCTGCGATAGAAATTATTATTTTCTTACTTAAATAATATAATGTTCATCTACGGAAGGAGCCTCATAACACGGTCATAATAAGAAGACACTTGAAAAGCTCAATCTAATTCCACTATTCTATTTTCTTTACCTGATGGGAAAAGATTTCTTTTGGTAGTCTAGAGTTGCAGCATGTTTTGTATATATATTTAAGTAAGTACATCGTACATAAATAATAATTGAAATCTCACGCCGGATCGCGTGAAATGTAGGCAAGAAGAATAACAGATTTAAGGTGTCAAAAAATATAATATGTATTTAAAGGTTCAACCTTAGTATTTTTTTACTGATATACAGTCATTGTCCTAAAACATAAAAAACCTTTCGTCAAAGAAGTTACGCCTTTCAACCTTAAATCGCCTTGTAGTGTTTTTCCAGACTCGTAAACATAATAAATGTTGTTCATTGTCGTCACAAGTTCTACCTGTAATTCTCATGTAATATTACGATGAGACCGAGTGTTCCTGTGTGCACTGTGCAGTAATCAATACAAATCGAGAACAATGGAAAGTATGTATGTATGTAATGATAGATTCAATGTTCCTTATTAGGATTTAAAAAAAAAATATGAAAATGTCACCTTGAAATCATGTAGAATGTTAATTCATGGACGCACGGACTCCGAACGATAGGTAGTAGAGCCTTAATTATCCGAACTAATGTTTATTTATTTAATTTCAAACGGACAAAATGTCCTTGGAAAACAATATTATACAGAATGATAATGGTAGACTTAAAACTAAACTAAACTATTACATTATAAATTCAATATTTATGTGTATGTACTAACATTAAAATGGTATTAAATTTAGAATTCAGTTTAACAAAGAATAAAATAGACAAATTCAGATGTTTCGAATTTCATTCTACTCAAATAAATCTAAAATAAATGTTTTTAACTGTTGGCGGTTTAAGTTAAAAATATCGAGGTGATTAGAAACTAAATTTCCAACAGATTTGAAACGTTCTACAGGTGAATTGGAAATGAATTTGGATCTATTAGTACCTAAATAAAACAGTTCTTGACGTCTTGTGTTTCTTGCTGGAATGTTTTAAGAAATGTCTTGCAGAATATCAGGCAAATCCAAAATTCCATTAACAATATTATATAAAAAATTGGCATCAAAATATAATCTACGAGTTACAAGAGAATTCATCTTTAATAAGGATAGGATAGCGGGGTAATCAATGTTCTCAAATGATAAATAAAGTTTTCTTGACACATGTCTTAAAAATAAATGCTGTACCTTTTCTATAGTGTGTGAATGAGTCTTATAGTATGGATTCCACAAAATGTAAAAAAGTATAAAGTTTTGATTGCATGAATGTTACGGAAATCGTTAGTATTTCTAATGACAAATCCCAGCATTCTACGAGCTTGATCCAAAATATAATTTATATGATGCGAAAAGTTCAAAGATGCATCGAAATAGATGCCAAGATCTTTGACTAAATTAACAGTGGTAAGAGGAACATTATTAATTGAGTATTCTGGGTTAGAACATGAGTTGCGACGATGGAAAATAATAAATTGACATTTTGTTAAATTAAGTTCAAAATTATTTTGGGTACAGTAAGTGCAAAACCTTTCCAAATTATGTTGTAGTATATTTATGTCATCGGGAGAGGCAACTGCTTTAAAAATTTTGCAATCGTCTGCAAACAGTAAAAATTCAACATTATTTAAGACTAAATTAATATCATTAATAAACAAAAGAAATAGAAGAGGTCCCAAGTGAGAACCTTGTGGAACTCCTGAACTAGGTGAAAAAGGTTTAGACAGATGGTTTTCTATATTAACTATAAGAGAACGATCTCCAATATAATCGCTGATCCAATTCAACAGGAGTCCACAAAAACCGAATTGCCTTAATTTTTTCACAAGAAGATTAAAATTGATTCTATCAAATGCTTTTACGAAATCTGTATATATTGAATGCACTTCTAATGAGTTTTTAAAAGAATTATAAATGAAATTAACGTAAGAAACAAGATTAGTTGCAGTTGACTTTTTGGCACAAAAACCATGTTGGTTGGGTATAATTAGTGGACGTACTAAAGGCGTAATATAATCTGTAATAATGCTCTCAAATAATTTCGGGATACACGAAAGAATGCATATTGGCCTGTAGTTTCTTATATTTTCCCGGTTACCTGTTTTGAAAATAGGAATAACGAAGCTCGATTTCCACTGCAAAGGGAACTGACCTGATTTTAACGAAAGATTGAAAAGGAATTGAAGAGGCTGTACTATACTTAACGCACAATTTTTAAGAAAAACTGGTGGAATTCCGTCGGGTCCTGGGCTCTTTGAGTCATCCAATTCAAGAAGTTTTTTCAAAAGAAAATCTGATTCGATTGATAATTCGGATAAACAAAAGGAATTGCTGAGCATTGGAGGATCTGTTGTACAATCATCTGTGGAATATACTTTGGAAAAGTGTTCAGCAAATAGGTTGCCGGCGTAGTTCAGATAACTGAAAGTTCCTTTCGTTTTTGTTGGAAATGTAAAAAAAGACCAAAAAAATGGCTAAAAAATTAGCACAGGGTCCCCAGGGTCTCCAGGGTTGCAAATCTGGATTTATATAGCCAGTAATACTCTAAAACAGATAAGCGCAAGAACGGTAGTATTCCATTTATTCCGAGGTTAATGTCAATTTTGACTGGCCTATGGAGGCTTTCCAGCACAACAAAATAGCAATATTTTAGTTAGTTTTAGTTTCCGAGGAAAGGAAAACAACATGTTCGATCATTTGATTTTTTTAAACAATTTTCTTAAGTTTTCAAATGTCCAAACTATAACAACGAGCCTTTGGAAAGTCTAAACCAACTACAGTGGACATCGTTTATAACGACAGGAAATTCCAAGGCCCTAAGAGGCTCGTGCGGTACAATTTTTGATTGATATAGCGACCATCGCTATAACGACCGATTTGTTATAACGACTGAATTTTTCCAAATCGTGAAACAAAATGAACAGATATAACGACGAACGCTCCACACAAGTCATTTGTTGTATGTGCATGCAAAGATAAAGTTCGAGTTAGAAATTAAATTCAGTGCGGAAGTTCACTCATACGTAAAAAAAAGTTAAACGAGACCGAGGCTAATTTCGGGCGCGCCCGAAATTTTGATACCCTTCGCTCCCCTCGGGCTAAAAGTCTTTTCGGGCGTACCTACGACTTGTATTTAACCCCCCTCCTCCATTCTTTTCCTTCTGTCTTCACAAAAGTTCCGTTGCGTCGGCAAAACAATATTTGTGTCGGGTTTGGTTAGAATAAGTGGACAAATAAAAAGATTTACTCAGAAAATTTTATTGGGGAATGCGGGAGCATGGCCCCATAGTACGATTCCATTTATTTTGACCTTTTCAGTTGCTTTGATAAAGGCACATTAACTCAAGGTTTTGTGAAATTGGTGTTCTTAGAAGAACCAAAATGGGGGTTGGGTTTGTATGGCTGCCCCATGACCCCATGGTCTACCTTGATCCATTCATACATATGTTTTGTGTCATTAATAGAAATATATCTGTGTGAAATTTGGTTGAAATTAGTGCACAAATAAAAAAGTTTTTCTTAGAAGAACCTAATTTTGGGGGTTGGGTTTGTATGGCAGCCCCATGGCCCCATTGTCCAATTTGATCCATTCTTACATATGTTTTGTGTAATCAATAGAAATGCATTTGTGTGAAATTTTTGGTTGAAATTGGTGCACAAATACAAAATTTTTTCTTAGAAGAACCTAATTTGGGGAGTTGTGTTTGTATGACAGTCCCATGGCCCCATTGTCCGATTTTACCGATTCAAACATACAAACTGCTTGCAGCAAAAAAAGCATTTGTCCAAAATTTCAGCTTCATAGCTTTTAAATTGGCCGAGTAAAACGCGTCGCAACAGACGGACAGACTAACATTGCCCAATCGACTCCCCAAATCATGCTGATCATATATGTATATGTACTTTTTATTTGGACGGAGTTGCTTCCTTCATTGCGTTACAAACCTCATGACAAAGTTAATATACCTTTTCACTCTATGAGCGAAGGGTATAAAAATGGTACGACATTACATCGCAATCGCACTCAACCTGAATGTTTTTAAAACGTCGTAAGAAATAGTAAATGCATGTTACGAAATTTTGTTTGCAATAAAACAATGAACACAGTAGAGGATTTGAGACAATTTGTTACAGGAGAGTGAAAAATTGCATGCCAGAAAATCGTGTCCGTTTTCATCAATAAACATCTTTTTCGGAATCTGCCTTAAACTTTATGTAGCGGATCCACATCAATTCGGTACCAACGAACGTCCAAGATAGGGGAGCAGTTATTATTCCATATTATTAGCGCCTTAAAATTAGTTTTCTGCAATTTGCTTTATGACAGGGACATATCGTGATACAAGATTCAACGACGTCCTAGTCGGTTTCTTGATTTACCAGCTCTGACTTTATTCTTTTAAGCCCTTGAAAGCATTTACAAAAATTAACTACGCACGTTGAGAAAAATTAAGGAGTGAACCGAAGAAGTTAAGTTTATCTGCTGTGAAAAGTGGACTGAAGTTGCCGAAAATGACTCCAAAAGTTTAATGATGAAAAGTGCAAAATTCTTTGGCACATTCTGAAACTTGAATTTGATTAACGATTGGTCTAAGAAAAGTCCTCGCAGGTGGGTTGGAAAAAAGACTACAAAACCACAATTTGGCAACTTTTCCATTTATGCCCTTATTGGTATTTATAATGTTCTCCTGTATTTCTTATTTCCGAAAAATAATTTAAGCGAAATTCAGAAGCAGCTATTCTGTTCATTTGTGTGTCACACAAGGACGTATATACCCTTGCCGGCATTTACATTTAAAAAGTGGACCACCGTGTAAGTTCGTGGTCTAAAACGGGTGTTGACTTTATATTACTATGATCGCTTATTACGACGACTGGACGCTATAAACAATATGATCGGATATAACGACGGTGGTCGTTATAAACGATATGAGCGGATATAACGACGATCGGCTATAACGACATAAAATAGTCGGTCCCTTCGATGTCGTTATAAACGATATCTACTGTAATAAGAATTTTGTCAACTTTAAAAATTTACTAGTTCAAGGGACGAAACGACGTTGATATTTGAAATCCAAGAGAGAACAGTTGAGGTGAAATGTTATGAAGTTGCCAATTCTTTATTAAGTGAATAGGGAGGTCAACAATCTAAGTTACACTATAGCAAAATAACCAATGCGGGACATGTATAGAAACAGAATGCACATTACTATAGACAAAAAAAATCGTTTTCCACTTGTTTTTATTATGTCGGGCCCACACTGTCCGCGGGGTTTGTCAAACCGTTTGTTGAATTTTCCCATCGCCTTGCTGACTACAACGTTGATCTTTTGTTATAAATTTGACAAACCCCGGACAGTGTGGTTGCGGCCTTAGGTCTATAAAACCGCTTTCAATCACCCTTGCATTGAATTTCGCTCGGTGATTAAGGTACGCTCGGGAACCACAAAGCAGATAGCTTGAAGCTCATGTGTACGAGTTAATGTGGAAAGGGTAAATTGAAAATTATTGCAGTTAAATAAACCGGATCTAAACCGAAAGATCCTAGATCCATCTTTACCTATGGAATTGCATCCCTTCACTACTTGTAAGAGGTAAAGTGGCAATAGCCTACTGACGGTAAATGTGCGAATCCGCCTCTGTGACAGCTTAAAAAAAATTGTGATGAAAAGTACAACAAATTGACATACTAATAAATACATACTATAAGGAAACCTTTTATTTTTCATGATTGTTTGATTTCTTGTAGGTTTCTTCTCATTTTTTTAATTAAACCCCTAACGTTTTCATATTACGGAAACACCCCGCTGTAAACTCCCGCCTTGTTCTTTATTTGCAGCGCCAAGTGTTCGAAGTTCGAAAGAAGAAGCTTTAATTCCGAGTGTAGAATATGCCTTTCAAGGACATGTTACAAACTAATACGAGCTTTCTAAGGTTGTCAAAATAAATACGAGCAAATGTTAGTCATTTTTAAATGCCGTATTGCTTCCTACAAAAATTGAACGATATTAATCTTCTTCTTCCTTGCCTCGTTCTTTATACCGCTCCATGGCTTCGCGTTGCTCGACCCGCGTTGTAGGCACATCGCCCGTTTTGGCGATAATATCCCAGCATATTTCTACAGGCAGCTCTATCTTGGATCGTGTCATCGCCGAGACCAATGCGTTGTTGTTGCTTTTTCATTTGACACATCCAGGTGTTCTTCGGTCTGCCTCTGGCCTTGGGTCCATCAAGTGGAACTTCCATTGATATTAATCAATATGTTTTAAAGGATCTTTGAAACTAAGAAACTCAATTATCGTTTCTTTTTTTATATAGAAAATTAAGAATCAAGTTACATCACTAAAAATATAATATAAGTTTTTACAATCTAAAGCTACAAGCTCGTACTTCATATTGTAATATGTCATAAGACAACTTACTCAATGATGTAAAAAATTATCAATTAGGTTTATAGCTTCAATTTGTTTCTATTAAAAGCATTAGAAATTACTACGCATTAAAGCTTATAACGATATTTCCTGTTTCAAAAAATGTCGCGCCTTGCGACTATTAATCGGATACTTTTTGTTTTAAGGAAATTCTTGAATTCGCCGCTAAGTGCTAACTTGACAGGGCTAGTTTATAAGGGAAGGAGGGGCGCGACAAATGTTTTGAAAGTGGGAATGTCTAAAACAGCCCGTGTGACAACTAACTGGACACATTTATAGTACATATTCGGGTGATTCTTAAAACACGAGTTTGCTAATATGATACTCAAATGCACTTAAGAGTAGTTTTTAAAGGGGGGGGGGGGGGGGTCGACAAATTTTTTTAAAGTGGCAAATCGGATACTTTTTGTTTTAAGGACATTCTTGAATTTGCCGCTACTACGGTGGTAATGCTAACTTGACAAGGGTTGTTTTAAGGGAAGGAGGGGCGCGGCAAATTTTTTTGAGGGTCCAGATATCTGATGTTACTCCTATAGCATTCAAATAGAAACAATTTGTGTCATGAATGACGATTCTTAGAACTTGAGTTTTTACGCTATAAACTCTGCATGGGGCTAAAAACGCACTTAGGGTAGATTTTAAGGGTGTAGAGGGGCGCGGAAAATTCGTCGCTACTAGGGTGGTAATGCTAACTTGACAGGAGTTGCTTTTAAGGGGAGGAGAGGAGCGGCAAATTTTTTGAGGGTGCAGACTGCAGATACCTTAAGTTACCCCTATAGCATTCAACTGAATAAATTTTGTTTTATGACGATATTTGACACTTGAGCTTTTACGCCATAAACTCTGTACGAGGCCAAAAGCGCACTTAGGGGTACTTTTTGAGGGTGTAGAGGGGCGCGGCAAATTTTGTAAAAGTGCAGATATCTTAGGTAACCCCTACAGCATGCAAGTGGATACAATCTGTTTCATTGCGATGCTTAAAACTTATGTTTCAAGGCTATAAACGCTCTTTGGGGCTAGAAAAACAGTTAGGGGTTGTTTTTAAGGGAAGGAGGGGCGCGGCAAATTAGTTGCTTTTGCCATTGAATCAGCGGAATTTAATGCACTATAGCGATCATCGAAATTTAAAAGTGGTAATGCTAACTTGACAGACATGAATATTTGCGTTGATGTGAACATTTTCATGATGTGAACATTTTCATACGACGAAGTGCACAATTTTGTTGCGGCTGTAAATTTTTCACGTATAAACCGCTACAGCGTCGTCGTCGTGAATCGTGCAAGAACAATGACTTTTTTCTTTTATTTTAAGAGCCTGTGTGGACTTTCATACCTTTCTTGAATTATTACTATATTTGGAGATAAATACACTCCCAATCAATAGGATAGTTCCACTTCTAAAATGGCTGTATCTCGGTAAGTGATAACGGTATTTTCTTAAAACATGGTGACAATATTTTCAGTATCCTGCTTGTTTTTGGGATAACATAAGGTCTCAAATCCGGAGTCCCGTTAGGATTTTCTTACGATAATTCTTATAAACAGTACAAATAGTGAAGTCAATAGGATAGTTCCAGTGGGAATAAAACATCAAATAACGGTACGAAAGGATAATTTTACTTCGAAAAATGTAGCTTGTATTAAGCAGAACTTTATTTAAGTAATTGAAGCTCAAAAAGTTAATCTGGGATAGAATTGTATAGGTTTTAACGGTAAATTAAATTAGTTTCACCCGAAGCTCCTCTAAACGTTATCACAAGATCTTGAGTGTACTTAAAATATCGTCTAACGGTATAGATCTTCCTTCTCATTCGTCCCT
The DNA here is from genome assembly GCA_949715475.1 of Microchrysa polita. Taxonomy (NCBI): domain Eukaryota; kingdom Metazoa; phylum Arthropoda; class Insecta; order Diptera; family Stratiomyidae; genus Microchrysa; species Microchrysa polita. The sequence goes on along the minus strand of OX454416.1, from coordinate 112,533,031 downwards.
ACACATTTTTGATGGTATTTAGATCTTGGAAGTATGGGAGGTCTTTCCAAAACCTTGATTAGTTGGTCTTGAAACCAATCTTTTATTAGTATTGCTTCATGATTGACGCCATTATCTTGTTAAAAACTCAAAGATGTTGCATGGAAGATGTCGGTAATTTGAAGAATTATATTACCCAGAATATTTTTGTAAGAATGGACGTTGGGAGTATCCCTAATTTCCACAAGCTCAATAGTTCCACACCGAGATAGTCAACCCCATACATCGTCATTTCTTATTCTAAGTGATGTGTCTACAAAATTAATTTCTTTTTGCTCAAATCGTGGAAATACTACCTAAATCCATCTGAACCGACGAGATTTAATCCTTTCCGTCAGTAAAAATAACGCGTTTGACCAATCCATACAGTGTCTATATTGGGGTTGAATATCTTAGTATGGAAGTATTGAGCTTTTTTTAAATTAGAGGTATTCAGAGTACCCAGGCTTTTAAAGATATTCTTCCTAGTGTGTTGCCTAAAACTTCCGACATTTTCCATGCCATTCGTATAAGATTTTAACAAGATAATGACATCAATCAAAACCAAGGTCATGATGCAATCAAAAACTAGAACGCCAGTAAATTCAAGCATCACAGTGGGGGACCTCAATATAGAGTATGTAGACAACTTCACTTACCTGGGTTGCAATTTGTCAAAAGACGCCAACGAAACAGATGAGATAAAGCGACGGATACAACTAGCTAATAAGTGTTATTTTGCGGTCCTCCAAATTATGAATTCGAAGCTGGTGCACAGGAAGACGAAGCTCCAAGTATATGAAACCATAATCCGACCTGTGCTATGCTATGGCTGCGAGGCATGGACCCTAACCCAAAACTCTGAACACCTGTTGGACACATTCGAGCGAAAGGTTCTCCGAAGAATCTTCGGGGCCGTTCGTGAACGAGGTGAATGGCGCATCCGGTACAACCTTGAGTTGTATCAGCTGTATGATGAGCTACAGGTGTCGAAGATCGTGAAATTGCAGCGACTGCAATGGGCGGGACATGTACAAAGGATGAACGACGATCGCATGCCCAAAAAGGTGATGAACGCGCAACGAGTGGACGGAGCCAGATTGCGTGGACGACCGAGAGCCCGATGGGAGCATTCTGTATGTGAGGACGCCCACCAGATGCTAGGCTTTCGGAACTGGAGGACAAGGTCGCGTGACCGCGACAATTGGAGGTCTTCAATCCAGGCGGCCAAGGCCCGACGTCGGGCTATCGTGCCATAAAGAAGAAGAATGACATCAATTATGATGCAACGCTGAAAAAAGGTTGATTTCAAGACCAACTAATCAAGGTTATGGAAATACCTTCATACTTCCTAGATCTAAATATCATCAAAAATGTGTGGGAATGAATGACAAGGAAGATCTATACCGTTAGACGATAGTTTAAGAACACTGAAGCTCTTTGGCGAACGTTGAAAGGTGCTTTGGACGAAATCAGCTTAATTTGCCGTTAAAACCTATACAATTCTATCCCGGATTAACTTTTTGAGCTCAAATTACTTAAATAAAGTTCTACTTATTACCAGCTACATTTTTCGAAGTAAAATTATCCTATCGTACCGTTATTTGATGTTTTATTTCCACTGGAACTATCCTATTGACTTCACCATTTGTACTGTTTTTAAGAATTCTCGTAAGAAAATCCTAACGGGACTCCGGATTTGAGACCTTCTATTATTTAAACAACAAGCAGGCTACTGAAAATATTGTCACCAAGTTTGAAGATAATACCGTTATCACTTACCGAGAAACAGCCATTTTTCAAGTGGAACTATCCTATTGATTGGGAGTGTAAGTTTGTACATAATTTTTAAAGCATCCTGTTTGACAAGAGTAGCAAAATTATATGTTCTTTAAATATTCTATTACTTTACGTTTACTTACATGGTGTAATTGTATCTAATATTTAAAACATTTGTTTTTTTCTTCCAGATGTCCTCATTAACCTCTTTATACGAGCATATACTGTATCGAATTTGGTAAGTTTATCTGAGTATATCTACAGGTTAGTTTGCATAAAAAAACTATTATTCTTTCTGTATGTATCCTTCGAAGCGTGTACATATACCCTGTATACTTTACCACCCAAAAGTCAGTCATGCTATTTCATTTTTTATTGAATGGGTACCTATCGAATACTCTGGATCCCCATTTTCGAATGGTCCATTTTCAATAGTTTCTAAGAAGTCGACCTACTGTTTATCAATTGAGCCAAATACTATAGGTCTAGCTTTTATCGTAAGTTTTAGGCGATTATAACTCTATGGATATCATGTAAATACAGACTGAACCACAATCAAACAGACAATTATGGCCTAGGCCAAAACCATATGTATAACAGGCCCTGAAGTAATGAAAACGTCACTCAAATCGGCTGCCAGTGGAATAGCGATTCCTTATTCCCAGAATTAGAAATAGAGGGTACCGAAATCGCCTTACAGAAAGCCAGCTGTGGTTACGAATACCTGAAACCCTGATGTTACTCTTATGGATATTTTTACTAGTTTTTAACAGAATCATTTAATTTTAACAACAAATATTGATGATGAAATGATGCTCAGTTCGCCAATCCCAAGGGGTGGCCATAAATGAGAGGGATACTTTTAGTTTCAGTTTTAGTCCAAAAAATATTTCTTTCATTTCAGAAGAATATATTACTTGAAGCATTTGGTTAAATTTCGATAACCCATTTACTAAGGTGTCCTTTATACGATGAGTATGAGATCCTTTGGCTAAGAAAAATAAAAGTATGCAGTATGGATGGTTTCAGCCTCCTCATCGACAAGATTTCGGTTGCTTCTGATCCGCTATTAGTTGCAATAACCAGATGTTTTCGTACAAATACAAATTTTTAATTCAATAACAGCGATACGCATCACCCAATATTTGCATCATTATCATTTATGATTATGGTAAAATGTTGCTCTCACACACCATTGCTGACGATAATATCCACTGATTGTTTTTTTTTCATAAACATTCAGATTTATTTATATGCATGACTGAAGGTGCAATTTAGCTGTAGGTTGCTAACCAATACTGTTATTAGTTGCTTTGAAAATATATTCATCAATCGATAGATGCATTGCCATATAATGTGCAAAAGAGAGCAGCAAAATTGCTGATTCCACCACTTCAGCTTCAAACAAAGACCATTATCGTCCAAAAGCTTCGTGCTCTAAAGCAAATTGAAATGTGGTGGATTGGTTGAACTGAATTGAGAATCAGCAATTTTATTGCATTGGACTATAGAATATACTGTAAAAGTACAGTCGGTTAGACTACAGAATACGCAAGAAAAAAAATGTCCATCTTGATAGAAGCTAAATATAGATATCGACAAATGATTGCTAATTTAAAGTATAGAATAGATATGTATGTATATGTTCAATATTCTTTTTAGCAAACTCATATCATATCAAATAGAAATCGCTGCCTAATTATATTTTTCCGCAAGTTTTGCAGAATTGTTGTGCTGGTTTCATGTTGAAGTATATGTGGTACAAAACACATAGCCTAGATTGATTTTCCACTAGACTAGCGAGTCAGTATAGTCACACATATGAGCTGTCTTGTCTTGCTGTATCTGTTTTTATTAGCACATATTGTACGGAAATTTCATAGAATTTTTCTTGAGTCATCTGTTTGACTTTATACCTTATTGCTTATTGTATATACAATTTGTGTTAATTAAATAGATATTTTAGTAAACAAGTTTACATTCTTCCATTCAACCGGCATTTCTATATGATTGTGTATGTAATACACATTGAAATGAATATCTTTTGAAAAATCAAATATCAAATAAAGATTGTGGTCCTGTAAAGCTCACAATCTTTCAACCATCCCATGTGATGCGAGGCATGATTGAAAAAATCTGTCTAGACATAATGACATCGAGAAACTTAATACTTAGAGTATCTATAGAATATTTGGCATGATTCTAATTTTTCTATTAAATATACACTACATATTTTTTACTAGATGATTTAACAGATGAATCACACATACGAGTACTCCTTTCTTGAATGATGCACAAACTAGAAGTCATACTGAGTTTCCGGTCTGGAAAAGATTGCGTGCAAAGCAGGCACAATAAATTTAGAGCAAATTCAAGTGTGGTCGCGTTTCATGAAATGAATCTCTTTGCAATTATGCCGATACAGTTGTGAGTTATTTCATGTCAATTCAGACATTAAAGAAGTTCCGATATTACTCGTAACTAAATTTATTGTGAATTATTTAACTGTAAATCAGTAACACACACTTTTTTAAGTCTTAGTTAAACTAAGGTGACCAGACTTCCGAAGACCCAATGCTGTACATATTGGGGAATTCGGTTTTCAGGCCGATTTGGAGAAACAATAATATCTCACGAGGCCATGATTCTTCTTTTCATATGTGATATCTTCGTGAAGACAACTGAGAATATTAGCTGATATTCTGGGAAATATGTGGTGAACCTTGGGACGGCAAGAATCTGTTGATACTAAACAGGGAACCCTAAAGTTCTCAATGTTCTCCTCAGTGGCGCAGGTAAGGGGGAGGGGGTTAAGGGGATTGATCCCCGTGGTCACACATATTTATACCCTTCGCTCATAAAGTGAAAGGGTATATTAACTTTGTCATGAAGTGTGTAACGCATTGAAGGAAGCATCTCCGACCATATAAAAAGTATACATATATGATCAGCATGACGAGATGAATCGATTGGGCGATGTCCGTCTGTCTGTCTGTCTGTCTGTCTGTCTGTCTGTCTGTCCGTCTGTCCGTCTGTCCGTCTGTCCGTCTGTTGCAGTGCGTTTTTCTCGGCCACTATAAAAGCTACGGTGCTGAAATTTTGCACACGTGCTTCTTATTGTTGCAGGCTGTTTGTATGTTTGATTCACCCAAATTGGATCACTGGGTCATGGGGCTGCCATACAAACCTAGCTCCCCAATTTGAGTTCTTCTAAGAAAAACTTTTTTATTTGTGTACCAATTTCAACCAAGTTTCACACAAATGTATTTCTATTGTTGACACGAAACATATGTAAGAATGGATAAAATCGGAGCATGGGGTCATGGGGCTGCCATACAAATCCAACCCTCCAAATTAGGTTCTTCTAAGAAAAACTTTTTTATTTGTGCACCAATTTCCACAAAATTACACACAAACGTGTTTCTCTTGATGACACAAAACATATCTAAGAATTTATCAAATCTGACCATGGGGTCATGGGGTGGCCATACAAACCCAACCCCCATTTTGGTTCTTCTAAGAAACATTTGTTGCACCAATTTCACAAAACCTTGAATTAATGTGTCTTTACCAAAGCAACAAAAAAGTTAAAAACGAATGGAATCGTACTGTGGGGTCATGCTCCCGCAACCCCAATAAAATTTCCGAGTAAATATTTTTATTTGCCCACTTATTTCAACCAAGCCCAAAACTTTTGTCAAGACGGAAGAAAAAGAATGAGGAGGGGGATTAAATACAAGTCATAGATACGCCCGAAAAAACTTTTAGCCCAAGCGAAGGGTATCCAAATTTCGGCCGCGCCCGAAATTAGCATCGGCCCCGGGGGTTGGCGAGCGAAGCGAGCAGGGTGCGAAGCCCCCTAGTTTTTATACTAAATTATATCAATTGAGTTCTTTGCTATTAATTGGGTACATTAACAATATTTACCGAAATGCCATCTGGAGTTAACACTTTTTATAGTACATATTATCAATTGCATAATGGTTTGATGCCTAGGCTAGCATTTTGACAGTTCATAGCATATACTAGCGTACATGAGTTTTCTTCAAGCATTGTTTTTCAGATAGTGTGCCACAGGAACAGATCAGGTGGAATTTACTAAGAAAATTTGGCATTTTAGCAAATATCAGTATTGTGAATATCTAGTGATGGAATAGGCTTCTAATTGAGCGGCATTACGGCACATGCAGGACTAATTTGCTTGAACAATGCTGCATCATACTACCCGATTTTTTTCGAATAAAATCACAACCATTCGCTCATACGCCGGACCATCTTTCGGTACTACTTCGCACAGGTGGTCTCAACGTATATTTATTTAAACGAAAGTCAATTTTTTCATTCCTCTGTGCTGAAAAAATAATCCTGACCACAGATCCACTACCACTTCGAACAGCTATCTACGCCGCTGGTTCTTCTTGACAAACAATTATCAGCAGGTGAAGCTCAAACGTATGTTTTAACATGAAAAGCCAAAACAAAAAAGAGTACTCGAAATAAGATAAAACGCATAAAATAAAAGATAGATTTCGGAAATTTAAGATTTCTGTAAGTTGGACAGTCGTGGCATCTGGCTTTTCGTGATGCCCGCAAAGTAACAACTGATTTAAAACCTTAGAAAACACAAATGTACGATTTTGGCAGCTGCAACTTCCGATTGCGGATAGGAAGGACCTTGAAAATTGAATGAAATATGCGACCAGTATTTCTGAAAGTGTGCATAATTTCAGAAATGTCGGTCGGTTCCGAATTATGGAAGATTAATGATTGGAAAACATAAAAGTGCGATTATATCGCTTGACAGCTAGATCCTTGAAATTTGTATCAAACATGAACAGTACGGTGCCCTACCAGTTATCTAAAATTCCAAAGTTTTTCGCTTACGAATCTCCGAGTGATGGACAATTTTCAATTAGAAAACTCAAAATTGCGATTTTGGCAGCCGTAAGTTCCGAGCGAAGATGGGTAGGACCGTGAAATTTAGAGAAAATGTGAGTACCAACTAGCTCTACAAGTGCGCCAAATCTCAGAAAGATCGGCAAGGGTTCCCGAGTTATCGAAAATGAAGGATTGCCGAAGATAAAACTGCGATTATCTCGCTAAATATCGATCGTACAGGGTACAGTATACTCCAAATTTACATCTTAAAAGCAGACAAGACTGATCATACAGACCTCATCGATGGCCTTATTATGTAGTGAATTACACTCTAAAAAGTGAATTTAAATTTCCGCTGAAAATGCGGTAATTTTACACTTTTTCCCGCTTATAATCACATATAGAGTGCATTTTTCAACAATTTCTGTGTAAAATAAGAAAATTACACCAAAATCGGTGTGAAATGTATTTTTACGCTACACTTCTGTATAATTCAGATTTTCTGGTGCATTTTTACAACGTTTATTGTGTTTAATTCCGATTTGTGGTGTATTTTTACAACGTGCATTTGAAGTTTTACTCATTTTTTGTAGCGTGCTCTCCAGTTGTCATACTTCGGCTGTACTTAGCACAGTGTAACACATTTTTCCGAAAATTCTCTGCATTTAGAACTCATGTGTACACGCTCTGTGGCTCACTTGTTTGAGTCGCACTCTACGATGCTATAGTAATCTAGAGGTCCCGAAATATAATCTCGGCGTGGTCCAAAATTTCCGTACATGTGCGGATAGGAAATATTTAGTGCTTGCAACATTACACTCCGAAATGATATGCAGGCTCAGTTACGGTACTGAGAAGAAGAACAAGTGTACAGATCGCACAAAAAAGACCATATTGCAACCTCCCATGCAGAAAAACTGATCTCTCTCTCTCTGAACTGAAATCTTTACAACGAAAAAAGAGTGAAACCGCATTATATTCCTATTATTACGGAGTGTTTTTACACATAGCACGGTGTAAATTTGCTAATATATTGGAGTACTTTTTTAAACATTTTTTATGTAAAATTACACTTGATTTGCAAATTTAGATTGCAGAGTAATTTCACTATTATAATAGAAGGAAACAAAGTTTCCTTCTATTATAAGAGTAAAAATTTAATAGAGTGTAGGCTTCATTGTGTGGGATGGAGAATGCTGTACATTTTGCTGCACATTTCCCAATGCTGTACGACAGATGAAAATGCTGTACTGTACAGCAAAATGCTGTACGTCTGATCAGCTTAAGTTAAACTGCATAATAGTGTCATTCATTAGTACCTACTAATTCATTTTTGATGTTATGAAGGAATGATTCCACAATTCTACCTTGATATTCATACACATACACACGACTCAAGCAAAGAGGACGTTATGAATGTATGCACATATGTATACAGGGTGTCCGGAAACTGCCGTATAAACGCACCGGATTGTGATTCCTCATGTGATTTGCAGCAAAAAAGTTGTACGGAACATATCCCCGATTCTTTACCCTTTAGCTGCCACGGGCATTTGAAGATTTTGAAAAAAAAAAACATTTTCTTGTACGACTTAAACCTCAATATCTCCAAAGCTAGACTTTCTAATATAACGAAATACGATGATTATTACAGCCAACAAATTTACCTTAAAAATTAAAATAACCACACTAAAATCGGATAGGGTTTTGGTTTTTACAGAGCTTCAAAGTCAAATTTTCGTGATTTTACCCAAAAACAATCTATTTTTCCATCTCAATTTTCTCCAGCTTCTGCGAAGGGGATTTGGTCGTACGATTCTTTTAAAAATTGGCGTATAGTCCTTACGATCATATCTTTCTTACATAATTTTATTCTAGCTTCATTATTTCTAACAGTTTTAATGCCTTAAGTGCAGACAACTAGGGCTAATTTTGGCTCGATTTTGACATAATATGAATAAGTTTTACCAAATTGCGGAACTTTAGGGGCAGTTTGAATTGAAATCCAGCTAAAATTAACCCTATTTTTCTACACTTAACGCATCAAAATCACAAAAATTTGACTTTGAAGCCCTGTGAAAACCAAACCTCTTATCCGATTTTGATGTCATCATCATCAATGTGGCACGATAGCCCGACGTCGGCCTTTGGCCACCTGAATCGTTGACCTCCAATTGTCGCGGTTACTGACCTTGTCCTCCAGTTTCTAAAGCCCAGCAGGTGGTGGGCGTCTTCACCTACGGAGTTCTTCCAGCGATTCCGATTTTAGTGTGGTTAGTTTTATTTTTTAGGTAAATTTGTTGGCTGTAATAATCATCTTATTTCGTTATTTTAGCTAGTCTAGTTTTGGAGATATTGAGGTTTAAGTCGTACCAGAAAATGTTTTTTTTTTCAAAAATCTTTAAATGCCTGTGGCAGCTGAAGGGTTAAGAATTGGGGGGTATGTTCCGTACAACTTTTTTGCTGGAAATCACATGAGGAATCACAATCCGGTGCGTTTATGCGGCAGCTTCCGCACACCCTGTATACAATTTATTTTCACTTATTTTTATCTAAATTAAATGATTTTCCGAAGATTGACTTCAAAATGCGCGGAGAAACAATAATAATAATTTACTGGTAAATGAGCGCTTTCCATATTGTATACCGACAGTGTGTTGGTGCTCATAGCATAACAAGTTCTTTGTCTTCATTCTCCTCAATTGTTTTGTAATTGTCAATTGAATTTTCTCGTCCATTGACTGGGAAAAAGAATGCATACGCGTGTGATTGCGATATATTTTACATTTATGTAATGTATGTATGTAGCACGTATTTTTCTATCTTTTTTCTTTCCTCTGTAGACAAATACAAATACACAATTGAATTTAGAAGCTTCGCCGCGGAATTTGGAGACGGCTTTGATAAAAAGCTATCGATATACATATGCTTATGTACATATGCATGTACAGTATGTATGTGAATAATAAAAAAGTGTGCGAGACTGATATATTATTTTTATTCTCTGTGTTGCTAGAGACGTCTCATCGGATGATCGCTCAGCGAGGTGAAATAGTCCACAAATAGTACGTATGTAAAGGTACATTTTTCACCCCAGCGGCTCTAGCGACAGCGACTCGCTCATTCCATATAAAGGTTTGTGTTCGTAGAGACGACTCATGGGATGATCGCTCAGCGATGGTATTTTAACATCCAATTCCGATCCCTATTTACATATTTTTTGAATGTGGCGATATTCCTTGCATCAACTATGGCCTAAAGGAACATATCGGTATAGGAAATATACGCATTAAATGCTAAGAACCGATAGTTGAAGTGCGATCGCTGAGCGATCATCCCATGAGTCGTCTCTACGAACACAAACCTTAAAGGTACGTTGTCCTCGACGCGGCCGCACGACAGCGACTTTCTCATTCCATATAAAAACTCGTTTCCCTCTCATTTTATAAGCGAGTTTTATATGGAATGAGCGAGTCGCCGTCGTGCAGTCGTGTCGAGGAAAATGTACCTTAAAGGTACGTTGTCCTCGACGCGGCCGCAGCGACTGCAGCGGCTCTAGAGCAAGTTTCCTACCCCAAGCAGCCGTCGCACAGTGAGGCCGTAGAGGAAAAAAATCAAAAAATTTATTTATCGCTTAGTAGACATTTTGAAGTTTTTTTCTACAAAAATTTTTGGACCGATATCTTTAACAGTAAGGAATCAGCGACAGTGTAGAGAATTGATTTTGCAGTCTAAGCACATTTTTCCATAATCAAATTTCAATGAAAACGCTGACTATAAATTCGCATAAAACGTTGTTTTATGATTTTATTTTCAATATTTAGGTTATAATAAATGTTAGCATAAAGTGATGCCCACACCGGCGCGTCAGCGAATATTCGCGGCGAATTTTTCCGCGGCGTCAAAATTGTAACACACTGCGTTGTATGGAGATGCCCACACCAACGCGAATATTCGCCAATTTTGCAGTATTTTTTCCGGTTCGAATATTTGCTACCTAATGTCATTTTTTATTCAAATAATTTATTTGACAGGTGCAGTGTAGTACAACTTGATGTTGGTGTACCCGAAAAAGATGTAGATTTGGAATGAGCATTTTGAATGTTTTATGGTATCAGTGGATGAGTAAAAGAAGTAAAATTTTTGGAAACATGAATTCCAAGGAAGGAAGGTTTTTACTCCTTGTTATTACATAAATCAATTGCCCTATTGTGGCAAGTTCGGCCGTCACACCCCGATCGTATCGCTCGGCCGAAGAATTGCAGAGATATTGGCGATTTTCCAAAGTGCATAGTACGAAGTTGATCGTGAAATTGCTGTGACCGACATCTAGGTTGACAACTAACAAAAGCATACATTTTGCGAGTTATTGTACTTATTTCGGTTACCCTTGTGAGCTGCACAGGAAAGATGCTCCGACGCCACCTTAGAAAATTTTGTTGCGAGTCCAGCGAAACCTTGATCGCTTCGCTGGATTCAAGGATTCCAAAGATATCGACGGTTTATCGAAGTAGTACGAAGCTGATTGTGAAATTGCTGTGGCCAACATCCAGGTTGACGGTTATCTCTGACCACCCTGTGCACTGACCGGAAAAAAGAGGATCCGATGACCCTTTCGGCAATTCTAGCGCCACCTCGGTCTTTCTGTCACACCAAAGGATTGCAGAGATATCGACGGATTTCCGCAAGGATACAAGGTCAATCGTTTCAGTCATGAGTAATATACGATAGGAAATGAGGATCCTGGTGGTTAGGTGCTTGCGTTTGCCCCTAAGTAGTTATGTACATACAAGCTTGAATATTCTATTGAATTGAATGTTTACTTTGCATAGTTACGCCATATTTTGCATGGTTACGCCATCGTAACGATTCTACTAAAAGTTATTATGCAATTTCATACGATGACGTAACCAAGCAGAATATGGCGTAACTAGAACCCCAGGCTACTTTTATGACCGATTTAGTTATGTCATGTTGGCTGTTTTAGACACGATTTTTGAATATCTACTGTAAAATATATTGGGTCCCTTTGAACCGGAGATAACCGTAGTTTTGATCCTATTGAACTAGTTTTTGGTGGAGAGTATAAAGGGACTCTGTCTTGACGTTCAGCCAAAATTTACCACCTCCCTTCCTCCTGGGAAGGAGCTATGGACGTGTCGACTTGAACAAGTTCTAGTGGGCGAATCAGGCGTGTCCTTGGTCGGAGCAATTCAATTTTTGGCAAACATCAACTTCATTTTGTTAAGAATATTTCCCTAAATTATGCTAGCTCAACAAGCATTTCTTGTAGAGTTACAGTAAAAAATGTACATGTCAAAAAATTATAATATCCCATTTTATTTTTTGGTCTAGGGTATAATTTATCAAAATAAGTCAATTGTATTATATGTCATTGCAAGGGTAATTTTGAGTTCATGTGTCCTCGAACCATTCTGCTGTAACTTTTACAGTTTTTCAAATAATTAAGAAAAACTGAAAAATAATCCCCTCTCCCATCTTAAAATCGAAATAACTTCAAAACGGCTGATCCTATCTAGGGATGTTGCTGATATCCGCACCGCAACTGCGGATAATCCGCATCAAATTTTACATCCGCATCCGCATCCTCATGTTGACATCCTCATCCGCATCCACAATCCGCATTTTTGGATGCGGATATGATGCGGATATCAATAAAAAACAAATTTCCGAATTGATAGCGATTGCAAGAAACCAAATCTAATGCATGAGACTAATATCTAATCTAATCGATTATTTCAAAAACGGTAAGAGATACAGAAAAATGGTCTGAGGACGAAAAAAACTACATCAAATTATTAGTTACCCAAGACAACTTTGTCTACAGATTATAAAATGAGTAGTACACTCTAAAAAATCAGGCGGTGTGAATCAAAATTTATCCAAATGAGGTTATTTTTTTTATACCTATGGGGTTAACTACACTTATTTAACTCTGTCCACAAGTATAAAATTTTTATCCATTAGGATAAAAAACTCAAAATAAAATTCATTTGGACAAATAATAAATTTTATCCGAAATTAAATCAGTTTTTGTTTATATGGTGTTTAAATTTACATAAAATGGAGTTAACTCCGCATGATGTGCCAGGTAATATATGGTGCAAATTACAAACGTCGTCTCGTATAGTCTGTGTGGTGTAGTAGGTAGGGCGTTAGTCTTCAAATCATAGGGTCGCGGGATCGAATCCCACTGTAGGCAGTTAATTTATTATGCATTTTAGAGCGTAAAGAGGTAAATGCTAGTTATACAAAACTCATTTATGAGTTAAATGTTCTGTAAAAATTGTGTTTTATTTTTATCCCAAAAATATCTAGAATTACTCCTTTTGGTGTAATTGGAAGTACTCTTTTGTGTTCATCCATTTGGATAAAACAATATTTTATCCAAACGGAGGGACCCTATTCGACCCAATTCGAAGTTGAATTCACACCGGATTTTTCTCTGTGTACGTAGAACAAACTGCTGATGGGTCACTTTGTATGGGAGATACCCTTAGTTTTTATCCAAATGAGCTGATTTTTGGTGGGTGGGGTGACTATGACCACCAATCGCAACAAACCAAAATTTAGCACTTTGCTCCAATTTTGGGGGGAGTTATGGACATGCTGTTTTGACAAATACAAATGGGGGAATAATGGGTGTTCTTGACCGGGGCGACTCAATGTTTACCTTAAAATGATCTTGAACTTATTGTGAATACGTATACAAAATTTTAACGGCTGAAATAGCATTCTTTAAAAAGTTATGAAGCTTATTTAAAAAAGGAATAGTATTTGATTTTCGGTATTAGTAAAATTCATTTCATTATTTTTTTAACTAATCCGCATTTGCAAATTTGATGACATCCGCATTCGCATCCGCAAATTTACATTTTCATTGATTCGCATCCGCATCCGCTAAACCACATCCGTTACACCCCTACCTATCGCTGCGTGAAATCAATTTTATTCGATTTAGAATGGCCAAAAACATTAAGATTTACCTGAATTGTTTCCGAAATTCGGGTTTTTCGCCCCACTCTGCATCGCCCGAAGCCCACAAAGAAGCAAGTGCACCACGTTCACCATTCGTGCATGCATTATGTACAACAAGAGTCCCGCTTTCTATATACATGCTGATTCGTATAACGGCCGAACGAATACGACCGTTGTGCGAAACAACTACCCTATCCCAAGCAGCCTTTGCCCGAAGCCTATACAAACAAGCGAGCGCACCCCGTTCACCACTTTTTTCATTTTCATTGCCAAGCGATTATCAACTAAAAACGAGTATTTATATGCAATGGGCGAGCCGCAGTCGCTAGAGCCGCTGGGGCCGTGCCGAGGAAAACGTACCTTAAAAATGAGTTTTTGTATGGAATGAACGAGTCGTTGTCGCAAGAGCCGCTGGGTAGTGCCGAGGAAAATGTAGAATGAGAGAAAAATGAGTTTTTATATGGAATGAACGAGTCGTTGTCGCAAGAGCCGTTGGGGTTGTGCCATAATAATAATTGAAAACTGTCTTACTAAATTAACCCTTATTGGAATGCATGAAGTTTGAACCCAATATTATAACTGACCTCTCCTTATGTAAAACGCGGCCACTGAACACGGCTTCAGCATTTACTTTCATGGAAAACCAACCGTTTCCCCAGAAAAGTGAATAAAAACACAAAATTTTTAATGCGTACCAAATATGGTGCACCATGCACTCGGAACCTTCTCCGAATTGAAAGACATTCTTTGATTCAAATTCAAATTATGTAAATACAAATGTTTAGCCAGTTTTCTTTTATTATTGGGTGTGATATTCCATAAAACAGTTTCTTTTATCATTTGGGAAAAGGTTGAGATTGCACTTTTTACATTCGAATATCGAGCGATTGTTGATGGATCGATCTGCACGACTTTCGTTTTGGCGTCCAGCAAGTCCTTCAATGACTGGAAGGTGATCAATCCCATCCTGGGGTGGTCGATGCTCTGGTTTCTGAAGAAAAGGGGAAATTGGGGCTTCCAGGCGTCCTCTTTTTTATTTTATTAGCCGTGTTCATATTGGTGCGAACATTCACTACCTCACAATGAATCGCTTTCCGTGTCATTGTCGATACAGCATTAGATATTTTGAAGAGAATCCATGCATTGACGATTGACCCACACCACAGATCTAGGAAATGGTAAAAAATTCGGATATACCACTTCCTACTTCTCAGTGCAATTTTCAAACGACCCATAGAAGAGTCCATTAGGTCTACACTACACCACGAATGTGTAGATTGTACTCTTTGATTATTATCTATGGGCAGGAAATAGTTATATAGCATTTTCAGGTCAAGTAAATAACTTTCCGAGTCAAATAGATAAATGTCCGAAACAAATAGGTAAATTTCCGAATCAACAAAACACGTTTGCAGATCAAATAGATAAATGTCCGAAACAAAAAAATGAATTCCTAAATGAAAAAAATTAATAAACAAATCATAAAAATAAATTTCCAAATCATAAAAATAAATGTCCAAACCAGAAAAATAAATGTACAATTCAAATAAAAAATTGTCCAAAACATAAAAATAAATTCACAAATCAAAAAAATGATTTTTTCCATCAAAAAACATATTTCACAAATCAAATAAACAATGCTTCGTATGAAGGAAACGATTTAAAAAGATAGTACTTTAATATAGTAAATAATGTGCTTTTATATATGAATTTCGTTGAGCATTGAAAAAATAATTAATTAATTATATGATAAAATGATATTTTGTATAACTTCCTCATAACTCAAGTCACACCAGCTGAGCTTTCTAAAATTTTTATTTTACATTAGAATCGAAGATAAAGGTGACCTCAGAATGATGGAGGTTCGGGAACATAACGGAATCTATACATTGACAGTGTCTTCGAGTCTGTAAGACCCAGTGTCGGTAGTTAAAAGTTAAAATTATTAGGTCTCGATTGAATTTGAATAAAAGCTCTAAATTAGAAGTGTTTTTATTTTTTTAACATGAAAACTTTTAGCTTTTTTATTGGCATGATCAATTAGATTCCGTTTCTTAAAAAATATTTCTATCACAATAGGTGAAGAATTCCAAGGGAGGCTGGTATTTCAAGGGAATAAATCCGAGCAAATAATCAGGGGAAAATGCGGGAGAGTCTGCACCCTAAGCAGACACATTGACACAGCTTTTCGTAACGGTGATCCGATTCAGACAGGAATCTGTTGAATTATACGAATTGTAGTGTTCAGCTGATGTCGTGTACCTTTACTAATAGAGAGTTTTAGCATGTTGTACTATCGTACACATTTCAACTTTAATCGACAGTCTCCGCTGTTTAATGTACGTAAAAAAAACTTACGCCTACTTGCAAGCAAAATTGTGGTATACTGTTTTTTTTTGCGCGCTACACAAGCAAATTTTTACTTTAAAATCTCATAGACTTCCACTTCCAACCGCCTGCTAGGGTCTCATAAATTTTATATATATTTAATTTTTCATATTAGAAGAACATTTTTAACTTTTGAAAAAATATTTATTTGATTTGGAAATGTATTTATTTGATTTACTTTTTTGGCATGTAAATATATTTATTCGATTTGGAAATTTATTTATTTGATTTGTAAATTTATTTTCCTGATTTGGACATTTATTTTTTTGATTTGGAAATTTATTTTTTTGTTTTGGCTATTTATTTTTTTCATTTAGAAGTTCATTTATTTCCTCTGGAAATGTATTTATTTCATCTGGAATCGTGTTTTGTTGATTCGGAAATTTATTTTTTTGATCCGGAAATGTATTTTGTTGATTCGGAAATTTATCTATTTGTCTCGGAGAGTTATTTACTTGACCTGGAAATGCTATACATTCATGGTTCTTTTTATCCCACCGTTTTACAGTCAAATCGCTTAAAGATTGTAAAGGCTTTACCGACATAAGTGGACAGGTTTAAAGGTTCGTTGTGCTCGACACGACTGCATCGGCTCTAGCGACAGCGACTCGCTCATTTCATATAAAAACTCATTTTTCTCTCATTCAAAAAACGAGTTTCTATATGAAATTAGCGAGTCGCTGTCGACAGAGCCGATGCAGTCGTGTCGAGCACAACGTACCTTAAGGAAGAGGATTCGAGTTTAATCCATAAAAAATATTTTCATAAAATTGTAAATAATTTGTCATTGGAAAAATAGTTTTCGCACATACATACATATGTGGATTCAACCCCAAATTAGAAGTGTTTAATTTTTTTTTTACAAGAGAACGTTTAGCTTTTATTTCTCATATATAGAATCAGTTATAGATTCCGTTTCTTAAAAAATATTTTTATCGCAATATGTGATGAATTCCAGGAGGAGGAGGAGAGAGGGTGGTAATTCAGGAGAATAAACCCGAGCAAATAATCACGGGAAAAATGCGGGAGAGACTGCACCCCAAGCAGAGCAGAGACCAACGACTGCTTCAACTTCCAGCTTCTGTTTACACGTCAAACAAGTCAAACGACTAGCTGAAGAGAATATCGTATCGTCTGGAGCGAAAAGTGTGACGACAAATTGGATCGTCTGGACGCGCCATTAGTTTTCATCCTATGGAACTAGTGTTTGGTGGAGAGTATAGTGGGATCTGTCTTGACGTTCAGACAGAATTCACCCCTTCTGCATCAATCGAAATTTTAGTTGGCGCTCTACAAATTTGCGCTTTCAGGTCAATCGTTTGTTTAAACAGGTGGTTCAATTTATTATGCAACTGTAGATATGACACACAACAGGCGTAAAACTATAGACCCTAGATTTGCGTATATGAGACGATCGTGTCATCGTAGGTACCATAGAATGCATTGTTTTGTTCAATTTATTCGTTTCGCTTTGATTAAATTTTTAAATTTAGTATACCTATACTCAAATTTTTTTATATAATTACACAGGTACCTTAATGATATATTTTTAATGTCCGCACAGGAACTGTTATTTATGCGACCATGCGACTATAACCGCATTGAAATGTCACATGACTCACTTTAACGGACTATGTCATGTCATACTGACAATATGTACGCGACGAAATTAATATCAGCAATTCAAATTCCCAAGCAATAATAAATTGCTACTATCACAGTCGAATCAAACATGCGACATAAACGACAAAGGCTTCAATTAATTTCACGCACACTCGCCATTTGATTGCTTTTACAAAAAATCTATATCAAATTCACGGTCAAGGATCATATTCTAATTTTCTATATTGAGTCCGAATGTGACAAGAATGTGCTGACATGTTTAAGGTCTCTTTCACACGGAGCATTGTGTGAGTTGATGATAATTATGTGTTTTATGCTGCTTTGATTGACATAGACTACGTACTAGGAAAATACGGGATGGGACACAATAACTTGACGTTTTTAAAAGAGTCATATAAAATCGGAAATTTATTATGCTTAACAAATTTCTATTTGCACTAAACCACTCACGACAGTTCCGGAATTTAAGTAATTTCCGAACAAATTTAACAGAAGTTATCCTTTATAGGACTTTTCAGAACAATAATTGTATCTTAAATATATGTACACGAAAATATTTTTCTTTGGCTGAATCTGTAAGTTTGAACTGTTTTTCTCATCATGATACTAAAAGTAGCTTAGAAAACGGAATTTTTAATTTCTACAACTAATACATGACACTCAAAATTCGAAGAAATCGTGAAGCACATTTTTCGAATGATATGAAGGTGGCCTTAATTTATATAATATTAATTGTTTGTACTTTAGATGATTGCTTCACATAGTTGTTCAGTCAAAGTTTTCGTGCTGGAAACTTGCCTGTCTATGCTTATGTCGAAAAGGTGACGAAATGTATTGCGACCTATTGACCTTTACCTGGTTAAGTTTGTTTTGACTATGTATCTTTTGTTGAGTTGAGTTTATTGGGACATTGTATCGTGAATATGGATTCAGCATGCATAGTATATGAGGTATAATTCCATATGATTAATAGCATGCGAGCAATATGGCCTTGATGTCCTTAATATTTGTGTATTGCATAACATATGTTTGTATACACAGAATAAGATAATAATCTGTCAGCAATTTCGATTGTTATAAATAAATTATCCATAACTAAATAAATTATTACGTTATAAATATCAACTAAACGACCGTTTACGAAAATGAGCATTCATAAAATCTTTCTTGAACCAGGGCCCAATTAAAGCTAAAGCTCAATTTACCAAAGCAATTTAATACTCTTGGGATTCTGAACGAATTTTTGTGTTTGTCTGTAAAAATTGCTTGTGTGTTTTTCAATTATAAAATTAATTATTTATCATTCGTAATAGTATCACGTTCGTACACAACAACACTCATTTAGAATTCTTTGCTTTTGGGAAAGAAATTCAGTCTTGTGGAAAATATTGAAACTTCAGGTGATTCTATAGCTATAGTGTAAACGGCGGATGCAAGTAATTGAGCTTGTACATAAATTTATTATGTACTGAAATAATACACAGAATATTCACGAATACATGTATACTTCACTGCTTTTGTCTGCAACCATTACACTACATTTAGCTGTATTGATGTCGACTCGGCGGTAATATTCATACGCTGACTAAGCTGTATTTAATGCAAATGATTGCGAAAATTATTGTTGCAGTGCGTATGAAAGAATACGTTTTATCAAACGCATTTGTGCAATAAACCTGAGGTACCATATATGTAGTACGAGTATATTAAAGTAACCTTATCGAGGAGGATTGATGTCAAAATAGAAACTTTCGCCTACTTTCGCATTATACCTATAAAAGAAATCGTTAGTGGCTTACATGCATTGATTCTTAACACAGCTGGATGCTTTTGGTCAGTTATCACAGCGTTAATATATCCATAAATAACATGGCAACGAAAAAAGTTAGTACTCCTTCCTAAACCGAAAATAATTTCTTTTCGAATCTGTTGGGTCCTAGGATCCTAAAAATCATTATCTTTGACCTGAAGTAGGCATGATGGGTATTATATAAAGGGGAACATCGAGTACATTACATTAATTTTCACGAACTATTGATACTAATTCACGAACTTAACACCAACTTTGATGTTATCGTTCTGTCCGAGACCCAAAATTCGAGTTATATTGTTGAATTTGAAAAAATACTACAAAGTTTTGAAATCCAAGGCTATCACACCCTTTTCACCAAACAGAACAGAAATAAAAACGATGGAGTTATAATATACGTCAGGAATACATTAGTTTTTACATACCATGAAATATCAAACGAATATTTAACTGGTATTCAAGTAAATATTAGTTTAAATAAAAATACGAAATTGTCGCTAATAGGAATATATAGATCCCCTTCCATTGATCCCAATAACTTCATCAACCATTTACCAAGCATAACCCCATTGACTTCTCAAAACTCCATAACCATACTAACAGGAGATATTAATATAAATTTACTGGAAAACTCCATCATCTCTAACGACTACCTCAACACCCTTGCTATGCTAGGGTATACTTCGCTTATCAATAAACCAACGCGCCAAAGTCAAACGTGTGCAACATGTATTGACCACATTTTCATTAAAGATAACCAGAATAGACCGTACACACCGATAATACTTAATACCTCCATAACTGATCACAAAACAATTTTACTAGCGATATCTATAGATCCCATAAGAACTCAAATTCCTAATTCGCTAAACACTAAAACAAAAACCAACTTTATCCTACTAAAAGAAAAATTGCAGAGTATTCAATGGTCCCAAATAATTACTCCATACGAGAATGCCGAGATCAGTACTAGAAAGTTTCATGACCAATTAAAAGTAGCGATCGAAGAAAGTCAAGAAACACACTCCATAAAAAGGAAATTCAAGCCACTAAAACCATGGATGACTGAGTCAATCATACATTCAATACGAAAACGAGACAAACTGAAGAGCAAGTTAGACCAGCAACCATTCAATACTAGCCTACTGAACTATTTTAAAAGGTATAGAAACAATCTATCAATGATCATCAAATCAGCCAAAAGGGCTTACGTTCAAGATTCAATTAATAGCAAAAACCCCACCCAACGTCTATGGCAAACCGTCAACGAAATGTCTGGAAGGAACCATGCTAACAAAACCGATTGGACTAAAATCATTAACCCAAACACAAATTCAGTGGTAAGTACAATTGAAGAGGCTGCTGAAGTAATGAACTGGACATTCACTAACATTGCTACCGGTATCGGAACGCATTCACAAACTCCTGAAATGTCAGAGCCTACCAATATCGTACAAGAATCAAGTTTTTATATTAGTCGAATTAGTTCTGAAGAAATTGAATCTAGAATTAACAATTTACGTAAGACTGCTCCGGGAATAGATAATATCAGTTCCGAAGTACTAAAGGCAATTAAGCGTGAAATTAAATCACCATTGGCTACACTCTTTAATAAATGCATAAGGTAAGGAACATTTCCATCGTTGCTGAAGGAAGCAGTTATAGCCCCAATTTACAAGAATGGCGAAAAAAACAACCCAACAAATTTTAGACCCATTGCTTTGCTCTCTGTTCTGTCTAAGCTATTCGAAAGATGTCTAAAAGACCGTCTGGAAAAATTTATTACTGAGAGCGCTATCCTATCTTCTAACCAATTTGGTTTCAGACCTGGAATGAGCACCGAAAATGCCATAATAGAACTTTGCGATTTCCTACACTCTCATTTAGAAAAGGACGAAAAACCTATTGCTGTTTTTATGGATTTGGCCAAAGCTTTTGATAGTATAGTATACCCCACCATCGTATGTCTTCTAAACTAGAACAAATAGGTATATGTGGCACTCCATTAAAGCTATTCATCAGCTACTTAAAGGGTCGAAAACAATGTGTGAAAATCGACAATGTATATAGCAGTTGGGCATATAATCTCCCTTACGGCCTCCCCCAAGGTACCGTACTTTCTCCAATCCTATACTTAATATACGCCAACAGCTTATGCAAATTGAACCTTGCGAAGAGCAAACTCATCGCTTTTGCAGATGACACAGTTTTATTTACATCTAGCAAGACTTGGTCGGAAACGTTTCTCTACGCCGAACAAGACTTACAAACAGTTAAGGCATGTCTCGATAGAAACTCTCTCCACTTGAATATTAATAAATCTAAAGCGATAACATTCTCGTTGACAAACTCTGCTCAACCAACGCAAACGATTTTGAAGCTACACGACCTTAACTGCAATGGTTTAGGGTCCCAACCATGTAATTGTCTCTCAATTAACTGTCAAGACAAGATCAAATATCTGGGAATAACTATCGATAAATTCCTAAAATGGAATGAACATATTGAAGAGTTGACTAAAAAATTACGTAAAATGTTATATGTATTTAAAGTTATACGATCCTCACTCACAAGTATGCAAATGAAACAAATCTATTTTGCGCTTGTACAGTCAGTTCTTCAATATGGAATTGCAGTATGGGGAGGTGCATACGATTGTCATTTAAGGATGTTACTAATATCTCAAAAACTCATTCTAAAAACCGCCTTTAATTTACCTTTACGATTTTCCTCAAATGAACTATTCGCGACAGTTAGTGTGCTCCACTTAAAACAACTTTATGTGAAAGCCGCGCTTTGCTACTTATCAAGAAACCTAAATTCAAACATAAATTTTATTTCTCACACCGTTAATACACGCCATAACAACAATAGACTATTTGTTCCTAATGTTAAAAAAAAACATATCCCAGAGGTATCGTTTTTTCACTGGTCCATATATGTTTAATCTTCTTCCACTTAATATTAGATCTGTTATTTTTGAAACACGTACTTTTAAAGTAAGAGTAAAATTTTGGCTTTTTAGTCTAAATGTTACTACTTTTTACAGTATATTTGAATTGCTATGAATTATAGAATTAGAACTTACTAACTTACTTTGAATTATTTTGTTGTTATGTTACGAGTATACTGATTAATTTAAAGTAAATCACTAAAATCACTTAGTTATATAATAATGTCTTAACTCAACTCTCACCTCGCACGAGCATTGCTCTTGAGGAGAGAAGCAAATAAAAACACATAGTTTACTAGAATTTGTATTAGATATAAGATGAATTTGCAATAAAATTGAAATTGAATTGAATTGAATTGAATATCCGGTGTTTTTTTCTGTAATTCGAGGATTCAGTGGCAATCGGGTGAGTCCTCCGGGAATATAAATCTGTATTGAGTAGTGTAGTGTATTGACGACGTCTCAGGAGCAATATTTGCTCGGCGATCATCCCGTTAGTCTTGACTAGTAACATAAACCTTAATTCAATTTTAGCGATTAGATAAACGTGGAATTTTTATGTATTGCCTAATATCATCCATCTAAGTATAGAAACTACTGAGTATGGGTCAATCTTAGAAA
This sequence comes from Microchrysa polita, assembly GCA_949715475.1. Lineage (NCBI taxonomy): Eukaryota > Metazoa > Arthropoda > Insecta > Diptera > Stratiomyidae > Microchrysa > Microchrysa polita. The sequence continues at coordinate 112,509,962 of OX454416.1, read as the reverse complement.
AAGCATAGTAACCCATGCCATGCGTTAGTCCAGAATGGCTATGTGATCACACAACCCATATGTGTTTGACTCCAAATTTATTACACTACACTCCACGAAATAATTCAAACGTCAAAATATGGTCGATGCAATTATTAACCCTTCTGTCGTCGCCTACGAGCTATTATGCCTAAGGTGTAGCTGAATTTTCTGTGAAATCAATCTTAATTTTTAAAGAGGTTTAATTTTGGATCTTGAAACAGTTTACATACTATGTCTTACGATGACGCGCCGTTTTTTCGTTTCTTTAGACATAGTTTACATTTCGCCGAACGTTTGATCGCATTTGTGGCCGTCGGTTCCTTTGAAATATATATGGAAAGGGTGGAAAATATTGTTGAACGATATTTTTCATCAAGATATAGTACCAATGGTCTGTCTGGATCTATACGCCAACAGAAGGGTTAAATATCAGGTTGGCATTTTAAGAGAGTAATAAATATTACGCGGATTTTATATTCTCAATTGTAAACAAAAAATTGACGTTTGCATAAAATTTTCACGCATACTATGAACTGCAATAGTGTGAAAACGGTGCCATTTTCCCAGCAAACAATTTTATCGTTTTTTTTTTCGAAAAATCACAAAAATGATACGAAAACGATATCATTCAAATGAAAAATTTATCGTAAACTTGTCTCCTCGACGAAAAATTGCTTAATCGTCATCAATATGACAGGAATGTGACTCCTATTAACGAAATATCGTCTTATTATTGCAAAGGTGATAAAATAGTAATTCATCACAACGAGAGAATTATGAAATTGTCAGAAAATAAAACGAGTAATCTATTCCCATAATTTGTAATCTTAGATAGCTCAGGTGTAGGACGTAGGACTACGAAACGATAGGTGATAGGTTCGATTCCCAGTAGAAGCAAAGAGTAAAAAATTTAAATTTAAAATAAGTTAAAAAAAAGTTATAGATAAAATAGAGAAAAAAATGGGAAAATAAAAAATAAATAAATTTTTTTCACTTTTTCTATGTATTAGTCTATTATCGCCAAATTATCATCCTGGCGAATTAATATCGGTCATTATTCCTTCCCGAAGGGAGTGACGACTTTAATCAGAATTCGATATAAAATTCGAGAAATGTTTTCGAGCAGGCGAATTGAATTCGTATCGCGGACGATAGAAATTGTTTGCTGGGTTTATTTTCTGATGGCCAATCTGGACTAACGCATGGCATGGGTTACTATGCTTTTTCTAAGGGGTCAATGTTTTATATATAATTGATATACATTATGTAAGTAGTCGTTGAATATACATGAATTGTAGTAGTCTTAATAAATATATATTAATATTATTGTCATTGAATAGATATGTTTGAATAATATAATAAAATATAAATATAAATATAAAACAAAAAAAAAAAAAAAAAAAAAAAAAAAAAAAAAAAAAATTGCAGAAAGATATGTAGGTATAAGTAAATCGTTTTTATTAAAAACGATTTACTTATACCTACATATCTTTCTGCAAGTCCATTTGATTTTGGATAGTAAGGACTACTAAAAGTGAAATGTGCACCAATATTCTGTGCATATTGCTTACATTCAAAGCAGTTGAATGGAGAATTATCAGCTACTATTTCTTTTGGATATCCATGAGTGGCAAATATATTTTTTAACCGACTTATTATTTCTTTACCACTTTTATTTTTTAGTTGATTACTATTCACGATGGCTTGAAATATTACCATTAAAAAATAAAAGTGGTAAAGAAATAATAAGTCGGTTAAAAAATATATTTGCCACTCATGGATATCCAAAAGAAATAGTAGCTGATAATTCTCCATTCAACTGCTTTGAATGTAAGCAATATGCACAGAATATTGGTGCACATTTCACTTTTAGTAGTCCTTACTATCCAAAATCAAATGGACTTGCAGAAAGATATGTAGGTATAAGTAAATCGTTTTTAATAAAAGCCCAAAATTCAAAATCGGATATAAATACTGTTTTATTAGAATACCGAAATTCACCACTTTCAGGAATGGGATACACACCATCTCAATTATTATTTAGTAGGAGATGTAGAACTTTGATACCAATACATGATAATTTACTTAAACCTAAGTTAAATGAAAATGTAATGGAAAAAATTTTAAATTTAAAAGAAAAGGTGAGGGTAAATTATGATAGAACATCAAAGCGGAGAGAAACATTTGAAAAGGGAGATGAAGTCTGGTTTCAGAAAACAGATAGAAAGTGGTACCCAGGTAAAATTATTGAAAAAGAATCAGCTCCTCGTTCTTATTTAATTCAACTATATGATGGCAGTGTTTACCGAAGAAACAAAATTAATTTAAGAAAAAGGAAATCTTTAAATTGAATATCATCGCAAAGCAACATCGAAACGATTTAAGTTTGTAACATTGTTGTAATAATTCAAGTTTATAATGCTGCTGTCATCGTACCAGTTAAAAAAAAAAAAAAAATAAAGGAGAGAAATGTTTTATATATAATTGATATACATTATGTAAGTAGTCGTTGAATATACATGAATTGTAGTAGTCTTAATAAATATATATTAATATTATTGTCATTGAATAGATATGTTTGAATAATATAATAAAATATAAATATAAATATAAAACAGTCAATATACACTGCGCGACAAATGCTTAGGTTCACACATATTTCCTTCCAGGAAACGGTAAAATAAAAGGTTACCGGTTCAAGAGATGTTATTTTCGAAACTATTCAATATCACAAAGAAAATGTATGGACTGAATCCCCACAGGACATTTTCCTTAAGTTACAGTAATTTATTTAATTAAAATTTTCAATTTCCAGTGCGACAATTGCTTAGGTTCAGGGACGATTTTACCGTTTTACATAATGTTTTCGCTGAAAAATATTTCAGAAAAGTATCAAAGAGGATAAATAGAAAAAACAAGCGCAGGTTTTGTTATTTAATAGTGTGTATTTCCGCCATTTTTATTTATAATTTCATGAAGCCTTCGAGGCAGGGAATCGTATAAAGAATGCAGCACGGATATCGGTATTTTAGACGAAGCTGTCTTAATTCCATGAATTAACTCTTCTCTAGGGTTGTACTGTTTACCACTACTGTACACCTCCCGAACAAGCCACCCCCAAATGTTTTCTAATATGTTTATGTCAGGGGAGTTGGGAACCAATTTAACAAAGTCAAATTTTTCTCCTTAATAAACGTTTTAACTACCCTCGCTGTATGATTTGGGACAAGATTATGTTGCAATATCCAAGGATCGCCTTCGTCCATGACATTTATCGTAGGGATTTCCTCTTCTAAGAGCGGTTTATAAGATGAACCCGTTTGGCGACCTCGTAGGATGACCAAGTCGATAGTTCCATGATATGATATGGCTCCCCATACCATAACAGAACCTATTCGGGAGTGATGGCGATCCTTTCTAATATCATGATAATATGTAGTAGGAGAACCCATATGGACTGTCCACACAAAACTGTTTTTCATCCGTAAATATTACTTGTCTCCATTGCAATGTCCAGTTCATAAATCTTGAGGCAAATTCGAGGCGCTGTAGGCAATGTTGCGGGGTTAAGGCTGTTTTTTCTTTAACCGTAAACGTTTTAAACAAGTAGAAGATCTAAGAACTCGTTGGATGGTCCTCACACTTGTTGATAACCCCAAATTCTCCCCAAGCTTACGCGCAGTAAGGGGCGAATTCGAGGCTTATCTTAAGAGACGTCGCCGTGATGCACCGGAAATCGTTTTTTTGCCTCCTGCGTATCATCGGCCATAATTTTCACTATCTCGTATAAAATTATTAACAACTTTCGAGCTCCGCTGAATCCGTATTGTCATTTTTGTCGGTTTGAATATCCTTCTTGCTTTAGTATGGAAATTGTCGCCTTTTCTTCGGCAGAAAGTTGATTTCCTTTTGACATTATCCACTATATGACCCCCAGAGTACAACGCGAAAAAAAAACTTTTTCCACAAACACTTCTCACCACGACTAGATAACCTATACAATTGTCGCAGTGGAAATTTCGATTTTCATTTTAAAAAAATCCCTTAGCTATGCGAGTTGCTTGATAGAATTGCAATATTTAATAAAATAACCGTTAATTAAGAAAGCATTGTTTAAAAAGTATTTCCGATCAGATTACATAGAAATTATATAATTTTAAAGTAAAATATCCATGAACCTAAGCATTTGTCGCGCAGTGTATATATGCAGCATAATTTCATAAAATAGATATGTAAATACTGGATTTATAATAGAGCAATAGCCGCTCAGCGATCATCGCATAAGTTGCGCCAAGTAACATAAACGTTCACACCACGCAACAATTCCAACTCTCTTCTCAAGCCGGAATGTATTGTGCTTGACATTTCGCGCTGCTGTTGTTACTGCCTTCATTCCATTTCCAGCCTAAAGGCCTGAATAGACCTCGGGCGGAATGAAAATGAAATTTTCGTCCGCTGCGATTATCTCAATGAAAATGCATGCTTACTGTCGTGGAACATGTCGGAAATGATGGGGAATTCCATAAGCTATACAATCCGAATATGGTTCCAACATCTTTCTCGGCTATTTTATGTATTATTTTTCGATTCCCCGGTCATTAGATATTTTCCACGGTGAAATGACCGGGGAATCGAAAAATAATACATAAAATGGCCGAGAAAAATTTTGGAACAATATTCGGATTGTAGCTTATGGAATTCCCCATCATTTCCGACATGTTACACGACAATAAGCATGCATTTTCATTGAGAAAATAGCAGCGGACAAAAATTTCATTTTTATTCCGCCCGATGTCTATCCAGACCTTAAGACAGAATTGAAGCAACTTTTTCTCAATGCTTCTAAAGTTGAGTTCTACAAGGCCCCGTAAAACTCAAGCTTCCCGAACCTGAAAGCTCACGCTCAGAAGATAATTGCAACCTTTGCTTCTTCCTACATTTGTGAACAGGTGTTCTCTCCCATGAAGCTTCGATAGAACAGCTCAAGGGGCCCTATAGGCTCAGCGATTAATTGGACAATCAAAGCTCACTTCTGTTGAAAAAGCACATTTTTTAGGTTGCACTACCGAATTTGCAAGAGAAAATGAGCTTTTTCCGCAGAAAATGTGCTTTCTCCACAGAAGTGAGCATTGGTTGTCCAACTAATCGCTGAGTCTATGGGCCCTCTTAGAAGCACCATAGACCCTCCGATCGATCGGCCAGATTTTTTGGTTGCGAGATAAATCGGAAGGTGTATGGGACCATCGGATTTTATGAGAAGGTGGGTAAAAGACTGCAAGATGATCTTGGGTGAATCTGTCGTTAGACAACATCGTTTGCTCCTGTCAGAATTTATTTTGAAAGTAGGAGGAGCAAGAAATAGAAGAACTCCCAAGCCTGTCGAAAAAATCAAGTGGCACAATCTCACAAACGACAACTTTGAACCTGTAGTAACTCCATTCATTGATAAAATGACGGAGTGGTTTCAAAACAACATAAACTGCACCGAGCACAGTCCAACACAAATGTGGAATAGTTTCGCTGAAATGTCAGTAGGTGAGGCGGAAAAGGCACTTGGAGTTTCGAAAGGTCCACTCCACACGAAGAAAGAAACATGGTGGTGGAACACCGAAACTAAGGAAGCAGTGCAAGCCAAATCGAACGCATTTAAGGCATGGACGAAATGTGAGTCAAGCAGTGAAGCCGAACGGGTTCAACTTCGCGAAAATTATATGCAATGCCGGAAGAAAGTAAAGCGCTTGGTAGCTCAAGCAAAGGCGAAGGCAGCTGAGAAATTCTACCAAGAATTAGAAACTCAGACTGCGACCGAAGGACCGTCTTTGCGCGAGAGACCTAAGCACGACGCCAGGATATTTAGGGTCGCAGCCCAAAGGAGAAGGAACGCTCGGGAAATACAGGCGCCAAAGTACGTGGAGGACTCGCAAGGAATGTTGCTGATTGACGATACGGCAATTTGTAACAGGATGCGAGAGTATTTTGACGAACTTCTAAATGAAGAATTTCCTCGGGCAGCTTTTCAAGATGTTGAGCCAAATACCACAAATATTGAAGATATCTCAGAGGAAGAGGTGATGGAGGCAATGCATCAGATGAAACGCGGAAAGGCAGTCGGCCCGGACAAAATCCCCGCGGAATTTTGGTTGAAAATGGAAAATGTCGGGCTTAGTTGGCTCACAGTTCTCTTCAACAAAATCAAAGGTGGGCAACCGATGCCTGATGCTTTCAGGGAAAGTTTTCTTCTTCCTTTCTATAAGAACAAGGGAGACTCACGCAAACTCAACAACTATAGGGCTATAAAGTTAACACCTCATACACTGAAGATCTACGAGCGAGTTGTCTGCAACCGATTGAGAAAGATTGTGCGGTTGAATGACAATCAATGCGGCTTTGTTGAAGGTCGATCTACAGTCGATGCGATTCAGTGCATTCGTATTGCGATGGAAAAGTATAGAGCAGCACGAAAGGACTTGTATTTTGTGTTCATCGATTTGGAGAAGGCATTCGATAGAGTACCTCGTGATCTGATATGGTTGGCCTTGAGAGCACTTAATGTCCCCGAGGCATACATCAGGATGATACGAGACATGTATGATGGAGCTACGACTAAGGTTAGATGCACAGCCGGTGAATCAGAAGAATTTCCGGTGAATGTCGGAGTACACCAGGGCAGTGTATTGAGTCCGTTGCTCTTCAACATCATCATGTGCTACTTATTAACACGTGTCTCCGACGGCCTAGAAATATCTCTTCTTTTTGCTGATGATATAGTCCTCAGTAGCCCAAACATTGTTGCCTTGCAAGCTGCGCTTACAAAATGGTGTGACATTCTGGAGGAGCATGGACTGAGGGTAAGTATAACAAAGACTGAGTTCTTATGCTGCCAATTCTCAGACCCAAATGCACCGATACCAGAAATGTACGTCAAAGGAGAGCAGCTTAAGTCTTGTACCAAGTTCAAGTACCTTGGCTCGATGGTGAACAGCGGAGCTACATGCGATGATGACATCAAACATCGCACAAAGGTTGGGTGGATGAGGTGGCGAGAAAACTCTGGAGTTTTCTGCGATAAGAAAATGCCACTGAAGCTAAAGGGCAAGTTGTACAAAACGGTTGTACGTCCCGCACTCATGTATGGATCAGAATGCTGGACCATGTATGAAGGTTACGCGAAAGAAATGACAGCGACTGAAATGAAAATGTTACGCATGTCAGTTGGTGTAACCAAAAGGGACCACATCAAGAGTAGCTACATCCGAGGCAGCTTGTCCATAGACCAACCAATCACCGAAAAGCTCGAAGACCGACGAATGGATTGGTATTGCCATGTTCAAAGGCGTCCGCCTGAGAACCCCGCAAAGAAAGCGATATCAATGGAAGTTCCACTTGATGGACCCAAGGCCAAAGGCAGACCAAAGAACACCTGGATGTGTCAAATGAAAAAGCAACAACAACGCATTGGTCTCGGCGATGACACGATCCAAGATAGAGCTGCCTGTAGAAATATGCTGAGAAATTATCGCCAAAACGGGCGATGTGCCTACACCGCAGGTCGAGCAACGCGGAACCATGGAGCGGTATAAAGAACGAGGCAAGGAAGAAGAAGTGTTGTTTGTTTGGTTGTTTTTTTTCGGTTTCATGTTTTAATCCCACGAGTAGCTAGGGAAGAAATTGTCCGCCGAAGCATTGCCCCGGTTTATTTCGATAAGGATATAGCTATCCTTGAAGATAACCCGGTATCCAAGGAGCTCTGTTAGTGATGATCATTTGCGCCCTGATCACCTTCCCTCGATGGGAAGGGGTTGCCTGACACCCCCGGGATTTAGGCATATCTAACACCGTGGAAGAAACAGTTTGATTACAGAGCCTGAGAACATCTGGTGTATACAGTGAGTTTGAGATTTCGATTCGCCAGCTCACTATGCTCCTAAATGCATACTCAGTTGCATAGTGAATCTGACCACCAATCATTATGCTCAAAAAAATTAGTTTTGCCCTTCTTTGACGAAATCCTGGCTACGCCCATGATCGTTGCAAAAATGAGATAAACAGAAAAACAAATTGATGCTTGACCTACTGAAGATTATAGGACGTATAATTGAACATATGGATAACGAATCTGACGCATTTCACATTCTTTTTTTTTTTAGTTTCATTTAATTTCGAATTTAATTTTTAAACCTGTTTTCCGAGACAACGCTTTCGTTTCGCTGTATTGTTTGACAAACAAACAAAAAAAACTTTTGTTTCGCCGACCTAGCATTTTAATGGAGGGTGGTGTTCACATTTTATAGCATTTAGACTTTGTCATCGTAGGCATAATGGAATTTATCGTCATGCATTCACTGTACTGTGTAATATGCTATGCTATGAGTAAAATAAACAATCGAATATCGAATCAGCACTATACATCTCATTTAAAGTATTTTTTTATGAATCCACCAAGCGTAGAACGGAAGTCATGATAGCCTTGGCTGTTTTCTTATCATGCTCACAGCTCACACGTTGCGAACAGGTCTCACAAACTCAAGTCCTCGTAATTTTAGAGATCTTTAACTTATCGGCTTCATTTGTTTGTTAAGAAAAAAATTACGTGTCGAAATGATGCACTCCGAATTCTCAAAATATAAATGTACCTAAAAAACTCTGCATAAGTCCGTACAAAGGCGCACTTCCAAGACGTCTGTGACTAATGTGATAAAACAAAGGTAATCCTCCCTAGAATTTTAATTAACAATTCATGTTCTTATTTTGAAAAGATATGGTTCCGGGTTGTGATTAAAAAAAATATCATTTCACAAGCTTGAATGTTGATTGTGATAGTTGGACTAAATTCATGTAAAGGTACATCTCATTAAATTTCTTCGCCAAACGCGATATCAGTCGTAGAGTGGCTTTGAATTATGCATCTTTTTCAAATGAAGATAAAAGTATTTAATTCTAGTTTTCCATGAATTTCGGATATGAAACACCGCAGGACGCAAGCATCATAGTCAAGAGCTAGTTAGCAATGTTTGTAGAACTGCATGGAAGTGCCTATCTTTTAAAAAATATTTTAAACCATATTTTATGAAAGATATGCTAGCTGCAATTCTGTAAGCTAGTAACTTTTTCCAAGGAAATATTCTTATCATTAAAATTTAAATTCACTACGGGGTTTTTTCAATTTTTTTTAAATTGCTTTAGATGCATGCAAGTGCAAAATTAATAAAACAAATCGTTAATGTTTTCCACACCATGCATGACTTCATCTCCTCAAAATATTGCAAAATTCCCCCAAACATTATTTTATTTGCTGAAAAGACATCAAACAGGAAGTACACAAATTTGACCGATAGTCCTAATTTTATCACTTGTTTGTTCGACAAGTACATTTGTTCTCCATATTTATTTATTTATCAACTTACAAACTTGCCATAGAGTTTTCACTATATCAACACATTCTAAAATTTCATTCGTTTCATTTCAGATAATAATTTTTTGTCGGGACATATGGAAGTCGCGAGCCCACGATATGGTACATTGAAAATCAACACAACTTGATACAACTATAAAGTTAGCCTGTTGGGCGCCTCTTGTGTACTGGCACCTCTACAATATAGGAACCTCATAATGAAAACATTTTATAGAAATTGTTTAATAGCCCTAAGTATATTTATTGTCATTGTTTGTGCGGACGAGCATGTTGATCTTGATGGGCCAAATATTTGTCGGCGATTGGAAAAGTAAGTAAAAATTAGTACACATCATGCATATTCGCAAGTACATAAATCTTTTCATATGTTTTTACTTGAAAATGATTGATTAATGATAAAATTATGATTTCTATTTTTAGTTATGATGTGGAAGTTGTAACAACTGAAAAAGAATCATATCAAGTGCGAGAGAATGTTTGGTGTTTGCGAGTACCGCCACGTTGTACTGCCTATAAGATAAAACAGCGAAACGTGAATAAGACGCAAATTTTGCATAAAACCAGACCCGTGAAAGAATGTTGTGGTAAAGTATATTTTTATTTATTTTTCTACTGAGTTTGTAGTTTGAAGAAAAAAGTACAATGATTGGGGGAGATTTATTTTATTACAGCGCGCAAATCTTAGTCATGCTTTTAATGCACATAATTATTATTTATTGTTGAGTTAGTTATTAAGTCGCTGTTTTTAGTACTAGTATTAAATACTCCCCCCCCCCACCAAAGGAGAAATTAGGTTCTAAGAAAATGATTGTCGTGACACCTGCTTTTAGCTGTTAGGGTTTCCAATAATATGAGGTTATTAACTTTGTAAGGATGAAGATAGAGATTGCTGTGCACACTATAAGGACGAAACCAAACTTGCCACCTAGACTTAAGTAACTCAGGTTCACCCACGCATCCGCGTATGGCCATTATCCAATGACCAATGAAGAAGGTTTGAAAAGATAAATGCTCTCTATTGGCAGGCATATTTCCTAATGAGAATCGAGTGTTGGTGCGGACTTCTTAAGTCGCTGTCAGTCACTGTCACTTCGCAAATATGATTCGCCGCTTGCATACCTATTGCTTCTATGGGAAGCCGTGACAGCTCGGGCTTGCGAGTTGCAAAGCTATTACTCCTCAAGCATTGAATTAGCAGCTCGTGGTGCATGAGTTATGAAAACACGTCTCGTCCGTCGTGTACCACCCATATAAGCCAATGGATTTTGATGTCTCGAGCTTGTGAGCCGTGCGTATGGAGCCTTCCCCTTCTGGTCATCAACGACTTTCATCATAACTGAGTCCCACGTGATTACTGGTACTTATTTTTAGTTTTTTTTTTAGAAATTTTTATTCAAAAAACCCTTATGAAATCGATTTTATCCGTCCGTGTGTTCACTAAACAACTCGCGAACGGTTCAACCGATCATTATGAAATTTGGTAGGAATGTATAGAACGCTAGCAGTCTTTGGCACGAATACCTCAGAAGTTGGTAGGTCTAACGCCTTTCATTCTGGAATGCGTTTATTTAGACAAATCCAAAAATATATTTAGAAGAAACATTTTATTTATATTGCGCATAATTCTTATATAAAAATATGTGTGCAAAATAATTCACTACGTATTAAAAATCTAAAAACCCTCGTATATTTAAGGCCCTCTGTACGTTCGCTAGTTTTTAGGTTTAGTTCGCAAATGTATTGGCGGTTAGCCTATTATCGTTAATTTCGTGCTAGCCAGTATTAGACATTCATGCATTGACATGCCTTGAAAAACCTGTTAATGCTCGAGGGCAAATTTCAACGCAAGTAAATTCAGTCTTCGAGTGGGTTCATCTTAGGTGTTCAGGCTTGAGCAGGTCGAGTTAGTATAGTTCATATTTTGCAGCCGATTGTAGGAATGCAGGGCGGCCTTGGGTTTCACCTAACCCATCTTCACCACCATAACCCCCTACACCCCCCAATTATATGATCTGGAATGCCACACCAAGTTTAACTCCTCCCCCACCCCCACCAGCAGTTTTCACTCCGTTGTATATATTACAGTTTAACTGCAATGGTATTCACTCAGCTGAGGAAAATCAAATTAGGAGTTCGACAGGGAGGAATACTCTCTTCCAATCTGTTTAACGTCTACATGTCTGGCCTTCCTACACTACCGGAAAGTGATTTCCTATGTCTGCCCAGGATCAGTAGACACAATTGATAGATACCAATGCGTGACCATAATCGCCCACTCTCAAAACAGTATCTTGTTGGTTGCTACCGCGAGAACCATCCCAACCACAATTGTCGCTAATACAAGCGACGACGGACAGCCAATAATAATAGAAAAAAACACGATTGACTGGCAAAGTATCTTTTATTGACATGCAATTTATAAACTAAAAGTGCTTATACAATATAAAAATTTTCACATAGAATTTGAGAACGAAATTTAATGCATATATTGAATTTCTTAGCGGATGCGCGTGCAGGGTCGAAGACATCCAAATAGAGCGCGTGTCGTCGACATCCTCCCAAGCCAACAAATGTAATATAATTTCTAAGAATAATAACCGTATAAAAAAAATAACATTAAAAAAAATATTTATGGTGATCTTGGGGATGCCCAATCGTCTGTATTATAAATTACTGCATTATTATTTTCGATTCTTATATCCTTCTTGACTCGTAAGTAACGAAAAATGAATCCAATTGTAATCAACGCTATAATTAATATTATTACTATTGAGGTTATTGAAATTGAGTTTTCTTTTACAAATGTTAGGACAACGTGATCATTAAAGTCTTGCTCAAAGGGCTGTACACTTTTATTTTCTAATTTTTCAAACTGGATTGGAATCATATTGAAATTTGTTTTCAAGTTGGATTTCAAAATTTGTGGAACCTTATATTTAAAACTAGACGAAACGGCAATACAATTATTATCTAGAAATAGAATTCCCCTATTATATAGTACAGGTTGTTCCTTCTTGTTACAAAATACTGTTACATTTCCCTTATAAACTAAGATATCGGGGGTGATTTGTCTTACAAAGGCTGGAGAGTCATGATTCTTCATTTCGCAATTATTTACTTCGATTTTACTTTTTATTATTATATCTTGCAAACATAAATTATCTTTAATTTCCAAAAATATGGGCGCATTGTAAATTGTTAAATTGTATTTTTCGATTTTTTCACTTTTGGTTTCCGAAAAATAAGTTAAATTTTTGTCATCTATAATCAATACTGGACTTAAGTTTATAATTTGATTGTGGTCATTTGGGACTGAAATAATATTGTACTTAAAATAGTTTTCCAATTTCAACAGCGGAACTGTGAAGTTAATCATGAGAATATCATTGGAAACATATAAAACAGGTTCATAAAAGTGAAATAATGTCGAGTCATCAACATCGGGCAGCCTTTCTTCCGTTTTTACTAATATTCTTTTTTGTAGTTCAATTTCTTCTCTTATATTTTCATTTATATAACTAGTTTCTTCAAATTTTTGTTTTAAGTAAATCAAATGATCTTGTATTGAATTAATAGTAAATAGAATTGACGTCTGATTGTTTAGATTATTCAAGGCGATTGTGTTGTTGTTTAAATACTTGGAAAGTTCTAACTCCCTATTCAGATTTTTAAGGACCATGTCGTGTAGTTTTTCCACTCCCTCGGTAATTGATGCAATTTTACTGTTTAATCGATTTATTTCCGCCTGCTGGTACAATCCATACCCGACCCCAGATGCAATACCTGCAATTGATAAGACACCCATGGCGAGGCCTCCAGCATTTCTTTTGGAAAATTTATTCTTTAATTTTTGGCCTTCTATTGATAATATGACGAAGAAATTTTCGCATTCATTGAATCTCATCTCTCTGCATTGGTGCTCGAGTAATTTTAATTCGGTATCCAAGGTAACCATGTCGGCTGTAAAATTAATATTTGTGTTTACGTTTAGAGTCCAAATATCACTTTTAACAAACACTTCCCCTAATTTTTGCATGTAGCATGAGCTATCATTTAGTGGGAGGTTTTTGAAGGCGGTAGTTCCAGGAACTAACATCAAAAGTGAAAACAAGGTTAAAATTGCTAAATTGGTTGTTGATCGTGTTGGATAAGCGGGTTTATTATCTTCTTCCCTGAGGATCTCGACTAATTTCGACACCGGTCTTATCAACATTTTGTCGCCAACCTTAAGCTCCACTACTCGGACAATTTCCTTTTTGTCTGGGAACGTTTTAATGATCTTGGCCAACGGCCATTGGCAGCATGGAGTGTTCTCTTGTTTAAGAATAACCACATCTCCAACTTTGAAATTTGGGGATCCCTTCAACCACTTATTAAATCTTTGCATTTGCGAGAGACACTCTTCCTTCCATCTATTCCAAAACTGCTGTTGCACCCATTGTATTAGAGTCCAACGTTTGCTAAGCGGAATATTTGCTGAATGTAACTTGTCTTCAGGTGGGAATAGAAGTTGTCTTTGTATTAAAAAATGAGCTGGTGTTAACACAAATGAATCTTCAAAGTTGTCATTAATGGAATGTAATGGCTTACTATTAAGCATCGCTTCAATATTGCAAACTAGAGTGTAAAATTCTTCATAAGTGAAATATTTAGGATTCGTTACCTTTTTTAAAACGTTCTTAAATGTTTGAATACTTCGTTCCCACAATCCACCAAAATTAGGACTATAAGGGGGATTGAACTTCCACTCTATTCCCATATTAGTTAATACACAAAGATTGGCCTTTCTCCATTCTTTAAGATTCATGTTCAGTATTTTGGATGCTCCTCGAAAATTTGTTCCATTATCGGAGAACAAAATTGATGGCTTACCCCTTCTAGCACAAAACCTTCTCAAAGTTGCTATAAAATTCTCTGAACTGATCTCGGTGCATATTTCAAAATGCACTGCCTTTGTGACCATACATATGAAAATGACAATCCAACAGTTAATTGGTTTGTCAAATCGTAATCTTGACGATTTAATTTGAAATGGTCCTGCTAAATCTACTCCAGTCGATCCAAACACTGGTGCAGGGGTAATGCGCTCCTTAGGAAGTTGTCCCATTTGAGGAGTATTCGTTTTTGCTTTAAGTCTTTTGCATTTAACACAATTAAAAATTATTGTTTTGATTAAGGATTTAATTCCAATTATCCAAAAGTTCACTCTTAAAAATCTCAACGTTAGGCTGTGTCCCCCATGTAGAGTTTGCTTGTGTGCGTAGTCAACAAGAAGGGTAGTTAGGTGGCTGTTTCTTTCTAGAATAACAGGGAATTTCTCCGAATAGCTAAGGTATTCCGAATTTTCTAACCTTCCTCCAACCCTTAGTAAGCCAGAACTGTCTAAAAAGGGGTTGAGTTTGAATATTGAACTAGACTTATTAACTAGCTCACCCTGATGTAATGATTTAAGCTCTGATCTAAAGCTAATTTTTTGTTGTAGTTTTAAAATAAGAGTTTCTGAGTCCTTCAGTTCCTTCACAGTCAATAACGACTTTTCTGTCTTTTGTTTCTTTCCAAACAGTCGGGCGGCTCTACACACGTAAGCCATAACACGGACTGCCTTAGACCAAGAGGAGAAACGACTTACTACTTCAGTTATAAACTCATTGACCGGTTCGTCCTGTGTGGCTGCACAAAGGCATTTGGATGTACTGTTAAGGGGTTGACTAAATTTTGGAACCTCCTCCTTTGTAAGCCAAGATGGACCATTTAGCCAAAAGTCTTTTCGATTAAATAGTTCAGAAGGTGTTAATCCTCTACTGCCCATATCACTTGGGTTCTGATTTGAGGATACATAATGTATTTGAGATACATCTAGGACTTTTAATATTTTATCTACTCGATTTTTTATAAACCTTTTATTCCCAGGTATTTTCATTTTCCTTACCCATCCTAAGCACACTTGGCTATCGGTAAAGGCATACACATTTTTAATGGATACTTCTTTCAATATTTCCTTAACGCTAGAAATTAATTCAGAAAGAAGGGTGAGACCTTCAAGCTCAGCTTTAGGAATGGAAATATTGTCGGGGGGTGTCACTTTCCCCTTGGCTGCCAAAAAGTTTATGATATAGCGACCTTCAATTTTTGTACGTAAGTACACAACTGCAGCTATGCCATCTTTGCTAGCATCTGAGAATCCAATTAAATCGCTGGAGCACTTTTTATTATTACCTAAAAATCTTTTAACTTGAATACTTCCGATTGTATTGATTTGGGAGTATACTTTCATTATAATGCTTTTTAAATTAGGCGAAATTTCCGTGTCCCAGTCACATTTAGTTAACCATATTCTTTGCATGATAATTCTTAAGTACATAACAAATGGTAGAATTATCCCTATCGGATCGAAAAACTCCGAGTTTTTCGCCAAAATGCCTCTTTTGGTGAATTTTTCAATTGGCAGTTTTGGTACCTTAACACCTAAGCAATCTGCTTGGGACCACCAATTAATTCCTATTAAGGAAACGCGATTAATTTCTCCTTCAACAAAATTAGTTAATTTATCGGTTGGATGAATATTCCGTAACACTTGGTCTGGTTCATTACTCCACCACTTTGTGAGGTGTAGATGACAGGATGACAGTGTATCACGAATATCTGTTGCAAGGGTTTGTGCTTCCTCAATTGAATGTGCCCCTGCAATAAGATCATCCATGAAAAATCTTTTTTCTATAGCTTCCCGAGACTGTGGAGTCGGTGCCAACTCAGCAACTTTTTTCATGGCATAGTTAGCATTAAATGGGGAGCTTGCTACTCCGTATGTAATTGTTAGTAGTTCATACTCCCTCACCGGGTCTCCTACCTTCGGACGCCATAGTATCCGCAGTTTATTTTGGTGTTCTGGAATCATCCTAAACTGTCTAAACATTTTTTCTACATCGCTGATAAATATGATAGGAAACTGTCTTGATTGCAAGATCATATCAAAAACATATGGGAGAAGATTTGGTCCAGTGTGAACCAAATCATTAAATGATAGCCCGTTACTGGTTGGAAACGAGCCATTAAAGACAATCCTTACTTTAGTAGTAATTTTATCGTCTTTAAAAATCGCATGGTATGGAATGTAATACACGGATCCGTCCCGTATTGCAGTATTATATTCATTCTCAACTACTCTCATGTGGCCTAAATGTTCATATTCTTTTAAAAATCTTTCAACTTGTTCTCTTTTGTTTTCATCATTCATAAATTTTTTCTCTTGTCCTATAAATATTTGTTTTACTCTATCAAATGAGTTTCCCAACTTTAGGCGGTCGTCTTTGAACAAGTACGGCACGAAAATTCTACCAGTGGCATCTCTGTAGAATTTACTATTAAAGTTAGTTATTGCTGCTTCGCTATCTGAAGTAATAGGATTATGGTCTGGTATTTCCCAGAATTTTCGAAGATTGGCCTCAACCTCTCTCACTTCCTCTGATTGGGTGATAAAAGAGGAAACTAGGGGGTCCGAATTTGTTATGATTCCACCAGAAACTAACCACCCCAATGATGATGGTTGCAACAAAAGATTTCGCATGTGGACCGAAGGAATGGAAACATCGATAATCTCTGAATAAATGTTTCCCCCTAGAAGCATTTGTATATTCTGGGGTTTTTTGAAGTATGGATCGGCTAAGTCATACCTCTTTAAGTCAACCATACTTTCTTCGTCGAGTGAAATATAGGGTAGATTTCTCGATACCCGTTTGACAATATATGCCTTGATTTGGAAGAAAGTATTGATGTCTTTCATTGATCGGAGTTTGATCATTACCATTGAATCAATTTTGTCAATGAGAGTACCACCCATGCCATACACTTCTACAGCCGCAGATACTTTTCGTAGACCAAGCTTTTGCACGAGCTCTTCTGTAACATAAGAACTTTGCGAGCATTGATCTAACAGTGCCCGACAGCTATATAATTTTTGCTGTTTATTTTCAGCATAGACAATAGCAGTGGGTAATATTACCTGAGTGTTCTGTGTAAACGTATTCATGCTGTTGGTCTGGTCGTTGCCCGACCTTACACAATCTGTTGCTTGCGTGAACACAGCAGCGCGAGGATCAAGTTTCAATGACCGCGGTTCTGAATTCGACTTAGCTTTGCTTTGCACGGGGTTGCTCTTGACCTTATCATCGTGTAATTCCGAGAGGTGATTTTCACCGCAAGTATTACATTTAATTTGATATCCATAATAACATGGCAAGATTTTTCCATTTTTTCTTGCCTTGTAAGAGTGTTTAGCACATTTTAGGCAAATATTATTGTTTTTTAACAAATTTGTTCTCGCCTTAGATTTCAGGAATTGGGAACAATTAAGAATCAAATGATCATTAGATTTGCAAAGTGTGCAATATTTTTTATTCGATTGACTAAAATTTGTGAATGTTTTCACGTTTTTTGCTGGGACTTGGGTAGATTTTACAGTACTCGATAGCTTTAGACTTTCAAACTTCAGAATTCTTGATTCCAGAAAGTTTTCTAGTTCAAGTACTGTGGGAATATTCTTTTTATTTTTTAGCGAATCTTCAAATTCCAATTTGGAACCTGAGTCCAATTTTCTGTAAATTATTGGGAATAGTAATGGATCCCAGTTGGAAATGTCGATCTCAGCCGATTTTAAATTTTGCAAAGTTTCTCGGAGACCGTCCAACATTTTTTTCAAGGAATTTACATCCCTCGGGATGCAATTTGGTAAATCTAGTAACTGAAACACATATGTTTCGACAAGTAATCTTTGATTTAAATAGCGATCATCAAGTAACTTCCAAGCCGCGTTGTAGCTACTTTCATCAAATGATAAGTGGGAGACTAGATCAAGTGCATCCCCCTCCAAATAAGTTCTTAAATGTACAAATTGTTGTACTGGCGAAAGTAACTGGTTATTCAGAATCTGAGTAACCAAGTTTTTAAAGGATTTGTACTTCCCTACATCTCCTCGAAATTTAGTAACGTCGAGGGGTTTAATCTTAATACGTGGCTCCCTGGCCATCTGGTTGGTGCTCAATGCGCTAACCAACTTATTAACTGCCTCTTCAAAAACGGACACTGAGTTAGGAGAGCTAGAACTTTTACTATCATGAGAAGTCTTTCCTTCCTCACTGGCAATTTCTAAATTAAAATCAATAAATTGAAGAGCTTTTGTATACAACGCTTGCGCCTCCTGAAATTTGTCATCAACAAAGTAGGTAATATTTTTGTCCTCAATTTGTTGAAGAAGCGCTTCATTATGGAGGAAAGAAATCCATAAAGTTTGGATATCGACCTTGTAGGCATTTAACCTTGCTTTCGTTCTAAGTGGGATGCCTAATTTCGTGGCATTAGAATAATGGCAATTAATTTTTTCGAAGATCTCCTTTTGAGATTTGATCAATGCCTCTGCCATTGTAATACAAGCCACCCTCGATATCGTATTGTAATAAAAATTTAATTATAATCACACCAGCACACCAGATTAAATATGAATTATATAAAAGATTTGTGCTTAATTAATTTTTTTTTTTACGATTTAAAATTTAAATTTAGAATCTGGATTTTTTTTTTTTTCAAATTTTACTTATCTTTTACTTTTGTTGTGCTATTGATTTCCACGTCGCTTCAGGATTCACAGGACCTCATCAGGATACAACTGGGATGGGTATTCAAAATTTATGCCGCTTCAGGATTTCAGCACGACACAAATGCAAACTACTTTCCAAATATACGCCGCTGAGAAATCGCAGGACCTCATCAGGATACAACTGGGATGGGTATTCAAAATTTATGCCGCTTCAGGATTTCAGCACGACACAAATGCAAACGACTTTCCAAATATACGCCGCTGAGAAATCGCAGGACCTCATCAGGATACAACTGGGATGGGTATTCAAAATTTATGCCGCTTCAGGATTTCAGCACGACACAAATGCAAACGACTTTCCAAATATACGCCGCTGAGAAAGTAGCACACAAAAATTGCGAATACACGCAAAACTATGGTCGGCGAATACACGCACAGTATACGAACAATACACGAAATTTGCGAATACACGCACAATACACCAACAATATATGATATTTGCGAATACACGCAGAGTATACGAACAATACACGAAATTTGCGAATACACGCACAGTATACGAACAATATATGATATTTGCGAATACACGCACAATAACCAAACTCGTCTCGAAGGCTCGACGGACCAAAAAATTGTCGCTAATACAAGCGACGACGGACAGCCAATAATAATAGAAAAAAACACGATTGACTGGCAAAGTATCTTTTATTGACATGCAATTTATAAACTAAAAGTGCTTATACAATATAAAAATTTTCACATAGAATTTGAGAACGAAATTTAATGCATATATTGAATTTCTTAGCGGATGCGCGTGCAGGGTCGAAGACATCCAAATAGAGCGCGTGTCGTCGACAACAATCTTATGGACCAAATTCCTCCACCAAAACATGTAAGGTGAGGTTTACGAGACCTAGAGAAAGAGGTCCAGGTATACAAGCGTGGCTCTTAGGGGCCGCTATTGCAGCGATTCACACTGAAGAAGTGAGTCGGTCTATTACGAGTTTAGGTAAGAATAGAGTCCTCTCAACGCTTCCACCATCATCTCGCCTCAGAAGATTAGGCTCCCGAGAGCCACCAGAGTGACTTCGGTCAGACTTATCTGTTCGCGCGCTGCAAAGCCGTGTCACACCTTTCTGCACCGCTAAAAGAAGAACAATTGTAAGCTCTATATATGTATGTCGAAACGAATGGAATCTAACCATGACGCCATGGGGCTGCCATAGAAACGAACCCCAAATCCAAAATTAGGTTCTTCTAAGAAACATTTTTTTCTTTGTAAACCAACTCTAATCAAACTCAACCGAAGTGTATTTCTATTATATGTTCCCTCAAAATATATCCAGGAATCGGTGGAATCAGAACACTACGTCGTATGGCTGTCATATAAACTAATCCCCCAAAAACTAAGAAAAGTTTTTTTCTTCATGAACCATTTTTAACGAAACTGTATCCAAGTGTGTTCCTAGTAAAGCCTCAAAACACATCCAGGAACAGATGGAATCGAAATACTACGTCATAGGGCTACAATAGAAGCACAAAATAAGCTTAGGTTATTGGCAGTTCCCTCCTCGACAAATAGTGTCTGTAACATCAAAAGCAGGCATAAGTATACAAACATATCAAAATGCCGGAATACGGATCGTCACCGGCTTCGCAAGATAAACTCCAGGAGACGAAAATTATGACCTTGAAAGGCCACAATAGAATCCTCATCCGGATGATATCGAACATACCACCCAAACAACTCTCACAAGACAAGGAACACCTTCTCCGCATCGCATTAGACTTTGAATACGTGAAAACGAAAGGGACAACCAGCAGTACTAAAAAGCAGGGATTTGGAGCGGAGCGGAGCGGAGCGGAGCGGAGCGACCTTAAATTTCGGAGCGAAAGAGCGGAGCGTGGAGCGGTTTTTGGCAGACTGGAGCGGAGCGATTTTTGCTTTGAAAGTCGCTCCGCTCCAAAGTAAAAAATCGAAAATATTCCGAGAAAAAAAAATGAATTTTTTCGACGAAATTTTTCATTTTATGGCACGATTTGGTGATTTTTGACGATTTAAAGGCGAAGAGTTTGTTGAGAGACTTACAAAATTTCGGAATATCGTGAAATTCATTATGATAAAATAGGTTTTGCATTTAGTCATAATCATCACTCTTCATTAATAAGAAATTCAAGATCATCCATGACAGAAAAGTCCTGTCCTGTACTCGATGAATGAACGCCCTTTTTAATTTAAATTAGTTATTAGGTGTGTTTTATTGAATGTAGAACAAGACAGTGCTATAACAATTTTACATATCTCGTTCTATACGGGATGTCCGGAAACTATCGCATATTTCCAGCAAAAAAAGAGTATAAAAAAGCCCGAATTATTAACTCTTCAGCTACCACAGACATTTAAAGATTTTTCAAAAATTTAATACTCATACTACCTACATATTTTCTTTCGGTCGTGGCCAACAATTTTTCCTAAGAATAAACCCATTAAAAATCGGATAAGCAGCTTAAGCTGTGAAAAAAAGCTTCAAAGATACAATTTTGTCATCTTACTTCATATAAATTTTTTCCCCGACGGAGGTCTTAGTGGTAACATTTTTGTAAAATCTTTAAATGCTTTTTGGCAGCTACGGAGTTAAGAATTCGGGATATTCCGGGTACACCTATTTTGCTGGAAATGATTAATAGTATCATATTTCGGCGCGCTTATGCGATAGTTTAGTTTGCGTCTAGAACAACTCAATTTTATGTTCAAATTTGTACGAAATTGTTCTGTACTTGATCGAATGAAACGCACCTATCAAGTCATTTTCTAGAATACTTGAGTAGATATAAGTTGAATTGATGAATTCGCGGAAAATAATAAATATTTACTAAGAACAATAAAGTTTTGTTGTATTTTTGTAATGGAGCGGAGCGGAGCGAAAAAAATTTAGTCGGAGCGGAGCGCTGGAGCGGAGCGGATTTATATTGGTCGGAGCGGGAGCGGAGCGGAGCGAAAAAAAGTGTCGCTCCAAATCCCTGCTAAAAAGCGGCAATGAATATCGAAGAGGTACATAGGGCTACACGAAATCTCTCCATCCAACCGTGTACTTGACCAACCTTCAGCCATCTCTCCTTAATCTTTTATCTGTTTCGAATAGATAACGAAATTGCTAATACCTGTTCAGCTTGCGGAGGTGGTGGTTGGTTGTACATCAACAACAGCTACTAGCAATTCAAGAGATTTTGTCTCTTCAATCGAGGGCTCTTTCTTGGTCGTTGTCATCCATGGGCCCATGGTGTTCAGTGAATACAATTGATTGCCAGAGCTTGTATTCCAGACGATAGGCGACACTCACTTTCATTTTTTTGTAGATCGTCTAACACTAAACCTGTTAAGATAATTTACTTGAAATGAATTTTTATCGTCAATCATAGTTGTTTGTTGGGTTTTAAATAATAAACAAACAGATTTAAATATATTCGGCTCGAAGGTTTAAATTCAATTGATTGTATATCCCGTATAGCCCTTAGAGAAAGCATAGCAACCCACTTCATGCGTTAGTCCAGAGTGGGCATCAGAAAATAAAAATGGCACCGTTTTCACACTATCGCAGTTCACACATCTAAACAAAAATTTAATTCAAATTTGTGTTTACAATTGAGAATATAATATCCGCGTAATATTTATTACTTTCTCAAAATGGCAACGTGATAATTAACCCTTTGGTTGGCACATAGACATAGACAGACCATTGGTACTATATCTTGATGAAAAACATTGTTCGACAATATTTTCCACCCCTTTCCATATGTATTTCAAACGAAATGACGACCACAAATGCGATCAAACGTTCGGCGAAATATAAACTACATATGTCTAAACAAACGAAAAAACGGCGTATCATCGTAAGACATAGTATGTATACTGTTTCTAGAACCAAAATTAGACCTATACAAAAAATAAGATTGATTTCACAGAAGATTCAGCTACACCTCAGGCGTAATAGCTCATAGGCGACAACAGAAGGGTTAAAATTTGCATCGCATTGACAATATTTTGACGTTTGAATTATTTCGTGGAGTGTAAATTTGGAGTCAAACACATCCTTACCAACGTCAAGAAGATCCAAAGAACGGGAAATAGATAAGAAAAATATATATTTACCTAACAATATTTCTAAGTCCAAATTAAAGCTCTAACTCAAATCCCACTTTACAACAAAACTATGGTCCCTCCAGCTCTAACTCTGCCCCTAACCTAAGCCTATCTCTAAAACTATGCCATCTTCCATGTCTAGTAAATCGAATAGTCTAATTAAAAATAAAAACGACAGTATAGCTGTATCAGCTTCGGTCCCAAAATCGTCTAAAGTAAAACTTTGCGACCCGGAGAAGCCGCCGGAAGCAGGCGAAAATTTAAAAGCTTCTAATTATAACAATTTTATTCGAGGTGATCCCCATGTGCCTTCTACAACCGGTTCAATACATATTCCTTGCGTTTCCACTAATAATCAAACCAGACCCACTTTTCTGGACCCGCTTACACCACCGGTGGTCAAACTAACCAAGAACTCAGTCGATGACCTAAATAGCAGATATTTACTGTCAAGGTTCAGGGAACATAAAATCTACGACAGCGTTCGTTTGTTCCTTGCATAAATGCATGATGCTCCCGATAGTACTTGCATTGATGGCAAAACTAAGACTAACCTGAAAGTCTTAATTCAACAAGAAGGTCTGCCTACTGATGTCACTTCGCTGCGTAGTTTTTTCAACAAATATCATGAAGGTCTCGGAATGTCCCACGATCAGGTAAAATGTGACCTCGAAACCTACCGATCCTTCGTAAGTTCCAAGCACATGTCCCGCTTGCAGAAAATTCGCGAAGACCATAGAAAGTATTATTCCTAATAAGATAATTGCCCAAAATATCCCCAGATTCATCTACCATAATTGCAGCGGAATAAGAGTTAAAGTTAACTCTCTTTTCCTCGATGCAAAATCATGCTTTTTCAACATCTTAATAATAACAGAAACTTGGTTAAATGATACATTTAAAAATGAAGAAATCCTTGATTCTGATTGGTCCATTTACAGATGTGATCGCAACTACACTATATCAGGTTGCTCAAGGGGAGGTGGGGTACTTATTGCTACACACAATTCTTTCCAGAGTGAGCTTATTGTAACCCATTCTTATACAACATTTGAACACATATTTGTGTATCGGAGTCTTTTACATTCCCCCCCGTTCTGTTCAAAACACTTTTAACGATGTATGTAAAATAATCACTTCCATCACTGCCTCACTACACGTTAACGACAAAATAATAGTGTTTGGAGATTTTAATCGTCCGAATATAAAGTTTGTAATTGACGAGAATGACAATCGACTTATCCCAGTCAATGTTATTGATGACTCAGATTTTAACCTCATCGATACATTTTACGGCAATGAATTGCAACAAGTAATTTCGACTTCTAACCAGAATGGAAACTGGTTAGATTTAATTTTCACTAACTCTTATGACGAAGTTGTGGTCAGTCCAACTACGGAGTCGGAAAATCTTTTCTCCAACACGCATCACCATTTTGCGATTACAGTTGAACTTTCACAAACAGCTGATATTTCTTTTACCCAAACCTACCAAAATAAAACAGTCTACGACTTTTTAAATGCAGACTATGATAGCATCTGTAACCATTTTGATTCCATAGACTGGGCAACTACTTTATCTAATTCTAACCTAGATGTCACTATATCTTCATTCTATAGCATAATTTTAAGGGTAATTAATATGTATGTTCCTAAAATTAGAAAACGCAACCCGCTTTCCGAACCCTGGCTCGATCGAAACTTCAGAAGCCTTAGAAACCAATGAAATAAACTCTACAAAATTATCAAAAATGATCCCAATGTGTGCCTTAACGTTAAGAAAAAGTATGATGAGCTTGCAAATGAGTTCTCCTTGAAATCCCGTGACGCATATGAAATGTATGTCAACATTATGGAAGAGAGAGTTATCGATGACCCGAAAAAATTCTTTAACTTTGTTAACATGAAACGTAAAACTGCTGGTTTCCCGTTTCCCATGTCCAGCTCCTCCGTTTCCTCTTCTTGCCCCCAAGAAATTTGCAACTTTTTCGCTGACCATTTTCAAAACAGTTTCTGCTCATTGGGAAACTCGAGTTCCTCATTGCCCCTGACTGACCATCACTCAATAAGTCTTATCAGCGAAATTACAATAACAATGGAGGAAATATCTAAAGCAATTGGAGAGCTAAGTGTAGACAAAGGACCTGGCCCCGACTTAATACGGCAGCGGGGACAAACGAATAGTCGACAATTATCAGGGCATAGCCATTCTATCGGTAATTCCTAAGCTATTTGAGAAATTGGTTTGCGATAAGCTGACCGTTGTCGCTGAACCTCTTCTTAATGAACAGCAACATGGTTTTCGAAAAGGCAGATCGACCACAACCAATCTAATAATCCTGGTATCAGAGGTCTTGTGTGAAATGGAAAAAGGGAATCAGATTGATGCAGTTTATACAGATTTCAGCAAAGCCTTTTATAGAGTGGATCACCTAATCCTAATTAAGAAATTACATAAATTCGGGGTAACTGGGTCTTTTCTTAGTTGGCTCCGCTCATATCTTCTTAATCGAAATCAATTTGTTAAACTCCAAGGTTATCTATCTAAAAATATATCTGTATCCTCTGGTGTACCACAAGGCAGTCATTTAGGTCCTCTACTCTTTAATATCTTCATTTCAGACCTATCTCATTTATTATCCGATGACCTAAAATTGTGCCACATAATTCAATCACATTCTGACGCTGCATTTCTTCAACTCAAGCTTAAATCCCTCGAGGAATGGTGCAATCAAAATTATTTATATCTCAATGTTAACAAGTGCCACATTGTATACCACATTAGTCCGACCCCTTCTTGAATATGCTTGTGTTGTTTGGAATCCGGTGTATGAAATTCATTGCAACAGATTTGAGTCGATTCAAAAACAATTTCTCCTCTTTGCTCTAAGAAATCTATATGATCCTGCCGATTTCCGTAATCTTCCCTCATACGAATACAGATTAGGTATTTTAAATTTAATGTCACTCTCTTCAAGAAGAACGCTTCTTAGTGCATGTTTTACTTTCGATGTATGTAATTAATGGTCCAGTTAATGTGGATTTTCTATCCAACAAAATAATTTTCAACGATCAAATTAGACGTACTAGACATACATCTCTCCTGAAGGAGTATCAACACCTAACCGTTTATGGCTACAATGAACTCATAAACAGATGCTGTCGTAATTTTAACTCTGTTAGTGTCCATTATTCCCAAGGTATTTCCAAACTTACATTTAAGCAAAATTTGGTTAAGTCCCTCACTATATCCTACTTTCCCTAGTTTTAAATAAAATGTAATTACTATTGTAAAACCTTGATTTGGTTAAATAAATAAATAAATATGTAGGTTGTGTGATCACAGAGCCACTGTGGACTAACGCATGGCATGGGTTGCTATGCTTTCTCTAAGGTCTAGCCATATCATACATAATACAAAGATAGATTAATAGTTTAATTAGAGAATGAAGCATTAAAGCTTTCAGAAAATGGTGTGCGTCTTGTCTATACGCTAAGACTAATCAGCCGATAAGATGTACGAGAAATTAGTCCTAAGACAAAGCAAATTAAGCGTAAATTTAACAGTAGTTTATTATTACGTTCATTAAAAAGCCAGCATTAAAGTTAGAAGGTACCAAAAAATGAAAGTCGCCTATTGCCTTACAGCTCCAGCTCAGGTTAAGGAGGCACATTTGTAGGCTTGTAAACCGTGGCAGAATAGAACTGGCCATTATGAACCACTTTACTGACAAATGACTTTACTTTACTGACAAAATTCAAATAAAATATATTTTCGTAGGATAAACTAATTTTTACTAATACCTTTTATTATCTCATCATAATTTACAGAGGGTTATGGAAGAAATACGGCCGGCGATCGATGCATACCTTTGTGCAATCAAACATGTTTGCATGGCGTCTGTTCGGCTCCCAATACGTGTAAATGTGAACCCGGTTTCGGTGGACCAGCCTGTGATATATGTAAGTATTTAAAAAAAATGCATTTTCCGTTTGCAGCACATTTTCTTCCTCGAGAGTTGCTTATGATTCACCTGCTAAAGAGTGTGGCACCTTTTTTTCCGTCTAGGGCATACTCACTTTACTCACCGAAGTCGCTGTAAAAATGTTAATAAGCTTTATGTACTTGAGTATCTAACAAAATTTGAGTATATTCGGCCACTTCTAACATTTCCTAAATTAAAAACAAAATAATAATAATAAAATGTAATTCAATTTGATATTTTAGTTGTAGTGAAAAGTTTCGAATTGTGCCATAATAATAGCACATTGTGATCTTGTAACCAGTTAACCTTTGAAGCATGTTTTGAACATTTTACGAGTACCAAGTCACAGTGTTATACAAATTAATTGAGTGAATCTGTGAAATTTGTTTGTGTCTAACTTAAAATGTGTAAAAACTAAAAGAAATGAATTGAATACGAACATCGTCGAATTTTTTTTTACCACGTCCTTTCTATTCCGCCAATAAAATGATTGTACGTTGCGTAGATAAGATGAAGTGCCTGATTAAGAATTGATCAAAAATCAAAACTGTTTTACATATTCAAATTCTGAAGAAAAAGTACAATTAGAGGAACATAAAATCATTAAGTTATTACATACTATTAAACAAATTTACTGCATGGGTTTTGGATGGGGATCATTTCTCTCTTGGTTCTACTCATCAAATTTTGCTTCGTTTTTCCTGTTTATTCATCATCTGCCATTTATAGCGAGGTAAAGCTTTAATCTAGGTCTTATTCGTATGGTAAAAATATTGAAAAAGTTATTTTGAAGTACAACAAATGTAACATTTTTAGGATTAGGCTAATAGGATAAATAATAAAATAATGGCTCAATTCAAAAGTGAAATGATTGGTTCAGAAAAGGTAAATATTTAGATTTTTCTGTGTTCTCATTTGGATAAAGCCGACTAATTTAAAGCGTGGGTGCAAACCTGACTTCGGCTAATTTTTGTACGTCCATATGTCTCGGTACTTTTTTACCGCGCTCATAGTATAAAATAATTTCTAAAAGAGTTGTTCAGTAGCCTCTGAACATTATTCCGTTTTTAATTATCCAAAAAACAATCGTCAAGACTAGCTGGTGTCAATCGAATGCGAAAAAATAAAATTTTCATATTCGAAATCTATAAAATTCTTTGTTTCTATGTGGTAATTATAAAAAAAAAATCTTTTATCCTATACGCTTCATATCACTTTAAGCTTTATCACTTTCAATATGTGTTTTAATACTAGTAATAGTGCGCTTTATGGTAAAAATTAAACCTAAATTACTACAACATGTTCTAATTGTGCACTATTAGTTCTTATGTTTTCCACTATCGGGATTTCATAGCTCTAAGTATTGTAATATTTTTTTTATTAGATTTTATTCCTATGCTAATTTTTGGTAAATCTTTCTGTATAGCATGTCCTGATGGTAGATGGGGACGCGACTGTTCAAAAACGTGTGATTGCTTTAATAATGCAACCTGTGATGCTTACACCGGAGCGTGTATATGTGCAAAAGGTTTTATTGGTGAACGTTGTCAGGATACATGTGCACCGGATCATTATGGTATGAAATGTTTAGAGGAGTGTCGTTGCGAGAATGGCGGATCATGTCATCATGTGTCCGGTGAATGTACATGTGCCGCTGGTTTTACGGGGCCATTGTAAGTACGGTGGATAGGTTGCGCTAAGGAAAAATACCCAATGAATTTCATATGATGAATGATGTGCAGATAGAGTTTTTGGATTTAGATTTCTTGATATGTATTTGCTTTGACTTTGATGTATCTATCTGCTTTAGTTCGTAATTTCTAAAAATTATTGCATTTTAAACATTTAATTTTGATTCAGGTCGCTAAAGCATCAACTACGCCTGTTTTTATCCTCGTCCTGTTCTATGTCAGTACTTGTAGCTCTCACCACTTTTTATTGAATGATGCAACTTTGCTATCAACTTGCCCTGTTTCCTTGTGGATTCCAATGATCGGCATTTTTAGTCTGTTGGATGGTCTTCAGAAAGTATGGCCAATTTATTGTCCTTGAATTTGAAAATTTTCTACATTTTATATGTAAATTCTTAATGACTAAATTTTCAGCATAAACCCAATAAATTCACCGAATAGAAAGTAGATTTTACGATTTCTTGTAGATTTTGGCTATTCTTTGTTTAGAAGCTGGCTTAAAAAGACCCAGCGTCATTTGTAAATGAATATGCATTTTTTCATTAATGTAGCAAATTAATTCATAGCGTACAGCAGGGGTGTCAAACTCAAAACCTGGCGCGGGACAAATAAGACTCTCCTCAGGTTTAGGTGGGCCGCAGAAGGAAAATTTAAAAAACTTTTATGTAATAGTATTACGAAATTCGATTACAAAATTAAAAAATTAAGACAAGAAGCGAAAACGTGAAAACATGATTGATCTTTAAGTAACCACAATTACATGATTTGCGACAAATTTTGGACAGAAGATAAAAAATGTTTGGCACCAGTCATCCGAGGTCGCCCAAAATGATATTTGGAGGCAAAATAGTCAGAATAAATTAATTTCAGCAGAAACGTGGTTAAGGGAGACAAAAAGTTGTTTGTGATATGGTTTTAAACAAACTCATGCACCAATACAGCTTGATAAGCAGGTCTAAAAATGAGGCAGTTGGGTCCTAATTATTATGATGGAATTTCACATCCAGGTGATTTAGTCACCAATTCCAAGATTTCCGTAGTTTTTAAAGCTTTGCCATTTTTTGTTTTTCAAATAAATCTCATTTCATGTTCGGTTAGAGCCAACCAATTTCTTATTAACTGCGTTTCGGGACAGAACAGTTTCATGAAGAGACTTAGTATTGTCTACAAAAAAGGTGAGCTGTCTTATAAAATCAAATAACCAGCCTCAAATTGTTGGTAGTATTTGGAAAAAAAATCTTGCATAAGCCACTGACGAGTTTTAGTAACTTTTGTAGACTTGAGTTCAACTTCTGAATTTGTTCACCTTACCAATTTCACTATTTTTATGTTGATACAGATTGTGCTGCTTTGACATGGCCGCGGGCCGCACAGAACCGCGAGAAGGGCCGCATGCGGCCCGCGGGCCGCGAGTTTGACACGTCTGGCGTACAGGAATCGACTAGGTTAAACACTCTTCATCTTTAGTACCGATTTGGAACCAAGTCAACCGAACTAAATAACATCAACGCAATCTCCATAGGATGATCATGATGTCTTCCTCTCATGTCAGCGGGTTACCATACTATGATGCCGAACGCCCAAATATAATTATTGTTTCCCTTTCTAGCCAAACAGTGACTTCTTCTTATTTTTGCGGCGCAGGAAGGGTTGCGCTGGGCATCCATTTGAATTCGTTTTATGGTTTCTTGTCCCTTGGTCTGTGATGTGAAGGGTTAAAAATGTTGCTGTTGCGATTTTGTTTTCCAACAGTTAAGGCGGAGATAAGTCAGTGGGCGCAGCGGGGTACTGAATCAAATAGCCTACATCACGAAGCGCTCATCATCGAAGGGGTCGCAATAGTACTCATGAACCGCATTTTCAAAATTTCGAAACCCAAGCTTGTCATGTTGTTGATGAGGATCTTGATTCATCAAATGGTTGTTAGAACGGTCCCTTCGGTAGCAATCAACAAGATAATAATTGAATAGCAGACGATTGTGATCACGAATTTTCATCATCGTTATTTCTTGATGCAAATGGTACTGGGAAGAAATTAATAGGCATCCAGTAACGATGCGCAGAGCAGGATTCTGTCAAACTTGAATATTTTCTCAGTTTGTATCACATACCGTATGCAGCCATACAGGTACTGCATATATCGCACAGCTAGAAGAACAGTGTCACAACTCAAAAAACGGCAAATTTGAGTTAGGTATGCTAGAGTGTGAATATTTATGGTATCTACATATACATACATGTGGCAGAGTGTAACAAGTCGCACTCCAAAACTGACCCCTAGAGGTCACCTTGTTGATATTCACTTCACAATTAAGAAAATAGTAATTAAAAGTATGTTTTTTGCTTCTCCTGAAAATTTGCATTTTTTGAGTTGTGACAGTGTTCTTCTAGGTGTGTGATATGGTCATCTTTGCCCCAGGAGCTACCAGCTAATGCCTTGAAGATATTTTTCCTACTGTGCATTTTATTGCAAATAGCCGTGGCATGATGTGCAAAAATCAAATGGTATCAAGGTAAATACAGTAGACTCCGATTATAGTCAACTGTAAGTGGGCAAGCAAAATCGATGACTATAGCCGGGTTCGCTTTTATCCGGGGCCCCGGTTATAATCAAAAAATATGTTTATATGTGGGGTCCCTTCTATAAACAAAATTCTTGCTTATATCCGTGTAGAACACCTTGCAAAAGTTATTAAATTGTCGCAGCTCATTTTTAATGCCGGGCCAAAAGTGTTTATGAGAGAACAATTCGTTTCATGCCTTTATATATCTTAAGAATAGCGGTGCTCTTAAAAGGTTTAGTTGCGTTCTTTTATGAGTTGAGTGAATGTTGACATGAAGGTCGAATCAATTTGACATCAAGGAAAACATAATTGCACTTGCGATTGGGCTGTTAGAAAAAGGTGGAACAGTTAACAGATTTTTTTTTTTACTAGTTACCCTACCCCAGTGCATAGAAACAGCTGCTTCCCGACAAGAGATTGGCTGTTTTTCGAGGTAAATTTTAGTTTGTGGGTTCCGTCGATTTTTCCTACTTAAAAATTCGAATAACTGGTGCTCCAATATTGTTTTCAAACAAAAGAAATTTGGGAAACGTTACTCCACTGCAGGCATGTCAAACCCGCGGCCGGGAAGAAGAAACACAAAGTGCATCAGCCCAAATACATAAAAATGGAAAATATGAAGTATGGAACTTAAGTACATATACAAATTTACTAGAACTCGTCAACAAGTCGGTGGGTTATACAAGCTTTAACTGTGTATTATAGAAATTTTCCTCAATGTTCTAAAAACAATTTTTGCTTAAGGCGGCCTTTTTTGAGCAGGGAAATATTAAGACCCTTCGTGAATTTGTTTTGTTCCGAAATTCGATTCAGAAAAAAATGGTTGTCTTTGCCGAACCTTATACTTATCTGCCACGATAGCAGCACAAAGGATCCCGGATCACCTTTTTGTCCGAACTTAATGCATGTTAGCGAAGCTATTTTGACTCCGAAGATAGTTTTAGACTACTTGGCTTCCGGATGCTGGTGCTACAATGTTTCGATCAGCTGGCCAAAATTTTGTGAAAATTAACTCAAAAATTGTGGTTACTGATCGATTAACTAAATTTTGGCATTTTGACTTCTTGTCTACATTTTTTAAAATTATTTGAAGAACATTTTCAAAATATTACATTTCTAAGGGATATAGTCCCCATGTCGCTATAGTTACAGTAGAGCGTCGATTATCCGAACTAATGTCGACAAGGGTGGTTCGGATAAACAAAAGTTCGGTTAATCGAGCTTCCATAGAAAAATTAGAAAATAGCCCAAATGTAAAATTAAGCGACAAACCGAAAACGTGTAAAACGACTAGAACTAAAAAAATAAATAAAAATAAATAGGTAATTAAGTGATGCAGATGAGTTTGCTTTCTTCATACCCTTCATTTGTCGTTTTACCACATGTCTTTCACAAGAAAAGAAGCTGAGTGACCGATTCGGTTAATCGAATGTTCGCATAATCGGCGTTCGGATAATAATCGACGCTCTACTATACTTTAATTTATAGTCATATTGAAAAAAGAAAAATATTCTGTGATTCATTTCTATTTCATGTCTATGGGCGTTTCGAAAATTTTATTCTGCGGCCCGCTCAAACCCAAAGACAGGGATATTTGGCCTATAGGTCTAGAATTGAGTTTGACACTCCTGCTCTACTGGATATTTGCCATAGTACGGATTTATGAATCTGTAGAGACTGTCGACGCGACTTTTCCTCTGATGAAAAAAAAGCAGACAAGACAGGAATTCCACTTTTATTGTGGAATTATCAACGAATACATTTCGAAAAATATAAAACAAAAATATAAAACATTTTGAACGTTACCACTTACTATTTACGGCTATTTCAGACAAATTTAAGAGATTGAATAATCGCCGGAATTTCCAAAAATACAAATACGAATTTGATGCTGAATTTCCAATTCCTATTTTTTCAAAATTTGATGGGAGTACAGCAATCAATTCTGAGCCCTATCTGCATATTTTTCTAATTTGGCCACATTCGTATGCCAAATATGCTGAGAAATTATCGCCAAAACGGGCGATGTGCCTACACCGCAGGTCGAGCAACGCGGAACCATGGAGCGGTATAAAGAACGAGGCAAGGAAGAAGAAGGCCACATTCGTAGTTCAGCGTCAAAAGTGTGCAAGTACTGCAACCTAAATTATTTATTTTTTTATTCGCCAAAGAACAGAGTAGCAAGTTTTAAACTAAAATTTCATGAAAATCAACATAATTCGTTTCTTTCAAACAGAAAAAAGTATGTGCAAACTTCCTTCCTTAACGACACTTGTTTGCCAATTGCTTATATCCGAGTTGTTTTCTACGGCAATATCATTTAATAATGTAATTTTTCGTTGAGTATAACCGGATTTTGCTTATCGCCGGATTGACTTTATCCGGGGTCAAATGTATGAAGCTTTATATGGAAAAATTTTCAGGGTCTTTCAGAATTGATTAAAAGCTTTTATCCGGGTTGCTTATAACCGGGGAGTACATTAACCAAGAATTTTCGGGTTATGCACAGTTGAAATGACGGACCCCAATCGTTCAATTAAAGTTCTTCCTCCAGGTGATGTGAAAAGTCGCTGTAGATCTATACTGTGAAAAAAACAAGATGCTCACTTACTAAAAATTCGTATAACCTGGAAGAGTTTTTACTAGATTGGACGCAAAATGGTTTTGTGGATTATGCCTCGTTAATTTCCGAAAAGGCTGTCAAATGATAAAGATTTATATCAATCCAAATTGGTGTACAATACCCGCGGTAGTCGATGGGAGGCATAAACATTTCGATGAATTATTATCCAACAGCGTGCCACGTATATTGCAAGGATATTCGAAGAAGCAACAACAATTTTGATTGTTATTATACCCTATACCCATAAGATGGTATAGGGTATATTGTTTTTGATACGACGATTTATGTAACACCTCAATGGAGCCACCGGAGGTATGGCAAAGTATATAAATTTCAATGATCAGGGTCGGTCCCTGATTCGAAAAAGCCATGTCCGTCTGTGTGTCTGTCAGTTCGTACGATAACTCCCGAAATATTGAAGCTAGCGTTTTGAAATTTTGGTCAGATGATTGTTTTGATAAAAGCTTGGCATTGAAAATGGGCCAAATCGGACCAAGGGTTCCTACCTCCCATACAAATGACCCCTCCTCGATAGTTTAATTCGGCCATATTTTTCGACAGAATATCGCTAGCGACCTGAAATTTTCATCAATGCCCAATTGTGACATACGCTTGAAGTTGGCGGAAAGTGGAGAAAGGCTGACTACCACTACCCCTACATCCCCTACAAAGTAATATTCCACCATATCTTTTGATAGGATGTCGAGAAAAACTTCAAATTTATAGCACATGATAGCTGCTGAATGCCGTTATAAGATATTAAAGATATGCGAGATTCGACCCATCTACCCATTCCCCCAAATAAAATTTAATTAAATATTTTCGGTTTTACGCGCATTCTAGGTCTGTACATGGTATAGGGTATACTCTCATCGTGCTATTCGCACGATTAGAACTGGGTGTCATTATTTTTTGTAACATTGAGCCATGGCATGTTTTCCTAGTTAGTTTTACACCAGCCTAATCGAGGCAGTTGTGGGCAATGTTGATTGGCGCAGGGTGTCGTATTCAAACACAACAAGACAATCTATCAAGGTTATTCACGGCCACGTGCCGATCATTGTGATGAGACACACTTAAAAATAAAATTGTTGAATAGTGTTTCGTCAGGGGGCATTTAATAGCAATCAGAGTATGTAATATTTACGTACATCTCGGGTAGTTAATTCACCTGCTAGCTCGATGCTAGAGTGTCCTCTCTTTTCGCGTAGGCCCATGTTAACCAAAGTTTTCAGTTTGTTGGTTACGGTCACCGTCCACCTGTCACCCCCAATGCTTTCTGGAGATCTAGAGTTTGGTGTTTCTGAAAATATACGTGTTAGACATTATGTTAAAGTTTCGCTACATGCGAAACCCTTACGCTTGATCAGATCAGTCGAACCTTTTTTTGATCCTGTCGAAAATTATTTTGGTTATCAGTTTGAGGGCTGATTTAAGAGCCTGGTTGTTTCCAGCTTGGATGGTACACCGGTATTAACTATGTTCATTTGCGGAATTATTAATGTTTTCAGTGGAGATGAGCCTAAGGGACCAATGTTGTTGTTAAGGATTTCCATTAAATGTTCTCTCTGTCAGTGCAGTTGTTTGTGTTTTACTAGGATGCTCATTCTCAGGAGTAAAAGATTTGCCACTGCTTCTCTTCCCTTCACGGCTAACGCAATTTATGTTATTGCGATCACGACTTACGCTTATCTACGCGCTTTTTTGAAGAGAACTATATTCGGTTTCGGTTTTTGTTGTCTGACTGTGCTGTGAGTAGCCGAGTTTAATTGCTCTTTAATTCTCTTTCGTGCAGTTATTAGAGTCTAGAGTCTACCAACAAATGTTTCGCTGCACAATATAAAGGCGTTCTTCGATGTTCCATCTATCATCAATTGAGGGAGTTTGGCAGTGGCCAAGGAAGAGCATTCCTAGAATACTCACACGCACTTTTATGTAACGGTAAATCTCGTGAGTGCTTTAAGGGCAGTTTGGATCAGTAAATTATTTTTTATTTGTGAAGCTATTTTTGTGGCAAATATCGCCGAATCCTAGCGGCCAATTTCAATAATATCCCCTGTCACAACGATTTTGGGGGCGGCTGGTTCACCCCTCTCCCACCAATCCCACCAGCATGAATTTAGGAAAATGCGCAGCATAACTACAGCCCTCCAATCAATTGTGAACCACACCAGTGAAGAGCTATTGATGTTTTTTACAAGGTCAATAATTTCATGTTGTTGACTAACATACCGAATTTGTATAATCCTGAATCAAAATGGATGTTCCTGTTTAACATTCAGTGGGCCGAGGCTTCCAGATTAAATCGAACTGATTACGCTGTATTCGCCACGGGGAAAGACAAAAATATATTTAGGTCACTCATAAGCATTTTTCCATCATGAGAATCTTGTCAGTTCTGCGTCTAAATCATCATTTCTACATTTCTTACTCCCTTGTCGAGAGATTATCAGATACCTTTAGCAGATTCATTAGGCCCTAATTGGTTGCTCTGAGATCACACAAATGTTATCTTAAAGGGGTATTTTCTTGTCTAGAGTTACTTCAATTCAAATTTATTTTATTCGTGATTAGGTACTATCCGATGGCTTGACCCTGGGTCGTTACCTCAACGAGGTAATTTTTACCAGTAGAAAATGTAAAAAGAGCAATCTCTTTGCTAGACACGACCTACTCCGATTTCTGTCTCTAAATTTCAAATCCGTTGATGTTCCCGATTGGTTTGAGTTCAACGGCAACCATATTTTAAAGTAGTTTGTGCAACTTAGTTGTTGGCTGAGTTCCCTCGTTAAGGATGTCGAGTTCGTTCAAAATAATTAATTCCAAAAGGCAGTACCTTTCTTTGAAATCCCATTACCACTGACCTTACAATGAAAGGTCGACCGGGGCTCCCCCGCTGGTAAATGCGAATCGCCGGGTAAATAAGCAAAGATTTTCGCATTACTTACGTTGTTTGACCAATCAAGCATACCGCCACAGTTTCCGGATTAGGGTAATGCTCAGGCCTCCCTCGATGGCACGGATTTAGGTGCATTTTTTAGGGGCATTTTACCAATGAATCATTATAGAAGTAGGCCCTGTTGTACAAATTTTGTCTTAAGCCAGTGTGCTGGATGCATACCGCATCTTGAACGCACGTGAACATTTTGTCATTTTGCTGTTTAATTGAACGTTCAATTTTAGTCGTATTCATTTATTATATTCAACTAGGATTAGGACCAAAACCTATCGAATCCGAGATCATATGAGTTTCATTGGGCGTTTTTTGATCCCGCATTCTCCTCATATATTAACCCTTAAAAACATTGAACCTATTAAAGATGCCAAGATAAATGCCC
The DNA here is from genome assembly GCA_949715475.1 of Microchrysa polita. Classification (NCBI taxonomy): domain Eukaryota; kingdom Metazoa; phylum Arthropoda; class Insecta; order Diptera; family Stratiomyidae; genus Microchrysa; species Microchrysa polita. The sequence continues at coordinate 112,472,597 of OX454416.1, read as the reverse complement.
GGACGGAAAGCACGGAGCCGAATGCAAGCAAGTTTGTCGTTGTCAAAACGACGGTAAATGTGACGCCATCAGCGGAGCATGCGAATGTCCAGCTGGCTGGATGGGATCCGTGTGCGCGAATCGATGTCCGGCCGGCAAGTACGGCCTCGGCTGCAATCAAACGTGCGAATGTCTGAACGGTGATTGCCATCATATAACCGGAGAGTGTGATTGTTTCCCCGGCTTCACCGGTGAACAATGTTTCGACTCATGTCCGTCCAACACATACGGAAAGAATTGTTCGAAAACATGTCAATGTAAGAACGATGCCAAATGCAATCCATCCACTGGAGCTTGCATTTGTGCGCCAGGATGGGAGGGTGTGCAGTGTGGCTTGCGTTCATGTCCGCCGAATAAGCACGGCGCCAATTGCTCCAAAACGTGTGAATGCGAAATGGAAAATGTCGAAATGTGTCATCCATGGAGCGGAGTGTGCCATTGCAAGCCCGGCTGGAGTAATGATCAATGCGATCGTCCATGCACTTTCCTCAAGTATGGCAAAAACTGCGAGTCAACATGCGAATGCAAGAACGGTGCTAAATGTAATCCAGTGTCGGGCGAGTGTATATGTGCCCCCGGCTACAGGGGCCTGACATGCGAAGATGTTTGCCCCGAAGGCACATACGGATTGGACTGCTCGCAAAAATGCGATTGTCAGAATGGTGCGAAATGTTCGGCTGAGACAGGACAGTGTTTCTGCACGCCCGGATGGAAGAGCTTTAAATGCGATCGACCCTGCGATGAGCAGCACTACGGAAAGGATTGCAAGGAGAAATGTCAATGCGTCAATGGGGGATGTCACACGCAAAATGGTAAACGAAGCACAAAACATCGAAGTTGTCTGTGTATGTTTGAAAACTCACCAGGAGCAATTGCTTGAATATTTTAGGTACGTGCGAATGCAGTGCGGGGTGGATTGGCGAAAAGTGTGATGAAAAATGTCCCGAAGGCATGTACGGTCATAATTGTACGCTAGAATGTGATTGTAACGTGGAGAATACGATCAGTTGCAATCACGTGGATGGTCGTTGCCTGTGCAAGAAAGAGTGGGGAGGTAAAAAATCTATTCACGTTCATTTCTTTGCCTTATGCTCCGAACTAACCAATCACTAAAATCTATCTCGCATTTTGACTAACCATATTAAAACAAATTTTTAAATCGTCTGTATACTCATCCGATTAACCCATGCATTCGTAGCGAAACCTCTAGAGGGGATCTATGGTAGATTAGATTTGAATTTTAGATGTAAACTTATTGGCAATCAGAATTAACCATTTTTCAATTCTAGGTGTTCACTGTGAAACGAAATGCAAGGCGGGCTACTATGGCAAACACTGCGACAAGATATGCACGTGTCTGAACAACTCGTCCTGTGACCCGCTGACTGGAGAATGCATTTGCTCAATTGGATGGATTGGCGATGATTGCAATGTTCCTTGCCCGGAAGGATATTACGGTGCAGGATGCAGGGAGAAGTGTCAGGAAATAACTCATGGTATGCTAATTTCATTCACTCCGTTTTTAATGTTTGTATTTAAAAATTGACTATTGCAGGCAATAATATGGCATGTGACCACGTAACGGGCGAATTTAAATGCGCTGCTGGATATACAGGGCCGCTTTGTGAAAACCCTTGTCCATACGGAAAATATGGGCCAGGATGTGAGCTAACTTGTCAATGCAGTCGAGGTGAATGTGCACATATAACTGGCGAATGTCAATGCCCGCCTGGCTGGACAGGTGACCGTTGCAACGAGGCATGTCAGGAAGGTTATTACGGTCATGGTTGTAGTCAAGTGTGCAGATGTCAAAATGGTGCCAAGTGCCGAAAGAATGATGGTCACTGTTTGTGTTCAGCTGGCAAGATGGGAGTACATTGTGAAGAAGGTGAGACACAACTCTCGTATCTACTTAATTTATGCATTTCAACGTACTTTTTGTTTTAAAAGCATTAAATTTGGTTTAACTAAAAAAATCATTTCAGTTTGTCCCGATGGCTTTTATGGCAATCACTGCCTTGAAGAATGCAATTGCAAGAGCAAAAATTTCGTATGTCATGCTGTGCATGGATGCTTGTGTCGGCAGGGATTCACTGGAGAAAATTGCGATGAGTCATTGACATTACCACGAGTCCAGACGGTGGATGACGGTAAGTTGTTTAAAATAAACCTCAACATTTGACCTACAACATTATTCGCTCCTCTTCTAGACACACACCAAGCTGGTTGGGGTCTGGGCATTGCCATTGTTGTGATATTCGTTCTCTTCATGCTTGGTGCCTACTGGTATCATCGACGACGTGTATCGAATCTGAAAACGGAAATGGCCCACGTTGCTTACATGGCCGATCCACAATCCTTGACCGATCGGCATAATTTCGATAACCCTGTGTATGGCATGCAAACGGGCACGGATAATACAAGACTTCTTAACAATCTGCGACCGAAAATGAATAATCTGGACCGGAGCTCGGGTATGTCTGACTACGATGATAACTCAAATGCCAGTGCACGAGGTAAGATACTCAATAATACCTACCTGCTGATTTTGTTACTAACGATTTAATAATCATTTTGTGGTGCAGCTGGAAGCTATTCGATCAATTTCAATTCGACTACATCGGAGAAGAATTACAATGCCGATTTGACTAATCCAAATGTGTACAATTGCATTGGAGAGGGTTCAAAGGAGGAGCACGTGTACGATGAAATCAAACATAAGGATGGCCTTAAAGATCCAGGTAAGGGGATTTGCGAAAGGATTTTCGTAGTTTCTAAGACTCTAAAATAATGTCAACAATTTGCATATAATTTCAATCAAACAAAAGGAATGGAATATCGTAGAAATATTTTCAAGGGTAAGCTTGAGTGTTTTATGGTTGTAGGTTTCATAATAAAATAAAGTTAACTGTGTTGCCAATATTAAATTAATATTTTGATTTGAGGATGCTTTTTATCCGGTTTTCACCTCGACCAATTTTAGCATCTTCTTCTTCTCAGTACCGTATAGCCCCATGTGGGCCATGGTGCGTTAACTCAGCCGTTTATAGGCAATTTCGAGTCAACGTTACATTGTATATCATTTTGGAGTAAATATAATGTTGCAGGCACTATAATTTCCTCTCCGCACATGTACGGAAATTGTGAACCACGTCAAGAATCGATCTCCGGACCGCTAGATTACTAGCATCATAGAGTGCGACTCAACCAAGTGATCCACAGAGCGTAGCATATTACAAGCAATACCTAAAACCGTTAAAATTAAATTTAAATTTTTGAAATAGTTGTAGCGATTCAAGAGATTTTTTTTCTCTTGAATCGAAGGGGGTCTTGGCAGCTCTTGGCCGTTTTAACAACGGGTGGCTCCAGGACGATTTACATCGAAGAACCGGCTGCCGTAGGAGCATTTTATGGACAACTCAAACATCCATGTGCCATAGTGGGATTCGAACCCACGCACCGGCAACTCAGAGAGAGTGACATCTCTGCCACTGAGCCACCGAATGCCCCTAATAGTCGTAAGCCCTTAAAACTAAATCAGTTGTCTATTTTGTAATTGCTCATGTGTGTCATCGTACGAACAAACTGCCCAAAACACATTTCGTGAATTCGGCTATTCTATGGGAAATTTCATTCCTTCGTTGCCTATAGCTATGCAATTTGATGCATTTCCAAAAGTTCCTAGGCAATCTAAAATACTTTTTTACACAAATTTCAAACAATCTGATTTAAAACTTCAAACAAACCTACACAAAAAAATAATAGGGAGAATGACATTAAAGAAACCACAAAGTCTATATTCAAACATGTTAGCTTAATTTTTATTGTTGACACGCAAAATAATCCTTTGTGAATCAAAATCATTTTGGGAGGTATTTGCATCCGCACTTTGTGCTGCCTTCAGGCCCTCATTGGATTACAGCATAAATTCTGGCAAGGTGTGAGGACTTACGCTGTTGCACAATTAGGCACAATTCAGGCAGTTTAAAAGCATCATATACCTTAAATCGAAATGCTACCTCCGCGATACACAAGAAATGATGTTACGTTTTGATTGCCCTCACTACTCTTGCCATGTTTTCTATTTACCCACTTCGTTATATCGGGGATTACAGTGTTGTGTCAACCTGTGGAAGCGGCATCCCGGCTTCCCTCCGATCTACAGAGTTATCAAATTGTCTCGTGTGCCTTGCCTTGTCCATGAGATGGTTGCTCGGGAGGTTTGTTTGATAATCTTCAACTAAATATTGCTTGGTTAGGAGTCCATTGTGACAAGGTCATAATTTGTTTCTCCTTCCGAACGCAGCCGGCGACAGTGCGTATTACTGTATCGTGTAACAAAACATCCCCTGGGTGGCGGAAGCGAGCGTGTAACGCCTCGAAGTTGCCGGCTTCACATAACCCGCGCGTCGAAGGGGACAGGTAGAGAGAAAAGTCAATGCGCCTATACCTATTGTAATGAAAGGACTTGGCCATCCGAAGATGCCTAAGGGACGGAGCCAATGCCTCTATAACCGTTCAGGTTAGGCATGTAGATAGGGCTCCTAGACGAGCGAGCGCTTGCTGTAGCTCAGTTTCGGGAGATAAGGACGGGGTTTGTGTCACTGGTTGCCCCTGTCCTTTTACAAATAAAAAGGGATATCGCATGCCTCCGATCACGATACAACACGAGGGTTAAAAATTGGGAAAGTATTGAAATGTGCAACTGATCAGCACAGGTGCCACCTTATTCACGCTTCGGAGACCCGGATGGCGACGGGATAGGATGCATATGCTAACGAAACGTCTACTAGGCCCCGGATTAGGACTGACTTACCGGCTACGACTTTCGGCTATCGTACAATGGCAAAGATAGGATTCTGGAATGTTCGCACCCTACTGTGCAAAGGTTCAGAAGCACCACAGAACGCATGATTTTTGCAATTTGAAGTGTGGATTCGAGCGGTACAAGCTAAATATCATGGGGCTGAGCGAAATTTGATGGTGGAACAGTGCGGAATATATTTCTCCAACACGTTACACGGTGTTATTGTACTCCGGAAAATATTCTGATAGTGCCCGCGAATGCGGAGTTGGACTTCTTTAGCTAGAGCGCCGAATAGCTGCCTGATTAGCTGGGAACGAGTTTCAGATAACGAGTTTCAGATAGAATTATGACCGCCAGGTTTCAGACAAGAATGAGAAATATTACAATAATACAGTGTTATGCTCCTACCGCACCTGACACCGTCGAAGCTAAGGACTCCTTTTACGAACAACTTAACACTGTCCAATGAGGAGATTTGAATGCAAAGGTTGGTGTTGATATCGATATACTGAGTCACGTGATTGGGACACACTGTCTGGGTAGGGATCACCATTTGATGGTTTGTTACTGTTCGATTGCGGATTGCAGCAGTGCAATGTTGCTGAGACTGTGGACAGTGCATCAAGGCGTCGACCGTAACTTCGACACCACCAAGCCAAATAATCCAGCTGTTGCACAACAATTTTGTAACCATCTTGGGCAGAAAACAGCTGAGATCATCAAACTCCCGGTCAGTGACTTAAATGTACACTGGAATGCCATTACAAATGCGTATGTAGCAAGTGCTGGGACCATCCTTGGCCCAAACTGGGCTTGTCGATCAAAGCCTTGGATGTCTGACGCAACATGGCAACGGATTGGCGAGCGAAAAGAGCTCAGGATGCGTTTCGTATCGGCAACAAACGACAATCGTCACGTGTCGTGGAGGTCCTGTATCGTTCAAAAGCCCAAGAAGTTCGGCGGGCGTACATATGTATATTCTCTTCCTGCAACGGCGGTGGAAGCTGCACGGAACACGGTCTTTAATACCGTATATCTTCTTCTTCTTCTTTATGGCACGATAGCCCGACGTCGGGCCTTGGCCGCCTGGATTGAAAACCTCCAATTGTCGCGGTCACGCGTGGGCGTCCTCACATACAGAATGCTCCCATCGGGCTCTCGGTCGTCCACGCAATCTGGCTCTGTCATAATTTGGAGGACCGCAAAGTAACACTTATTAGCTAGTTGTATCCGTCGCTTTATCTCATCTGTTTCGTTGGCGTCCTCTGACAAATTGCAACCCAGGTAAGTGAAGTTGTCTACATACCCTATATTGAGGTCCCCCACTGAGATGCTTGAATTTACTGGCGTTCTAGTTTTTGATTGCATCATGACCTTGTTTGGCGGCGTTATTGAGATTATGGCGGCGTTATTGAGATTATGCTGAAGGATTTCTGCATCCCCCAATCTTCGAGACATGATGTTGATGTCGTCGGCGTAGGCTACTAGTTGAGTCGATTTAATGAGTAGCGTTCCGCTGCTGTCCAAATTCATGGCTCGAATTACATACTCCAGAGCAAGGTTGAAGAGCGTCGGCGCCAGCCCGTCGCCTTGCTTGAGTCCTGTACGAGTTTCAAATAGGTCAGTGAGTCTGTTCTGAACTCTGACCTGCGAGACGGTATTAGTCATCGTCATCCTTATGAGTCGCACTAGCTTTGCCGGTATACCAAAATGCAGCAAAATGCTGTACAGTACGCTTCGATCGATACTGTCGTATGCCTGCTTGAAGTCGACAAATATTTGGTATACATCGATGTTGTATTCCCAGCACTTCTAGAGTAAAAGCTTCACTGTAAAAAGCTGATCTGTCGTCGAACGGCCAGGTCTAAAGCCGCCTTGGTACTCGCCAATGATTTCCTCTGCGTACGGATTAATTCTATTTTCTAGAATTTTAGATAAAATCTTATAAGTCGTACAAACTAATGAGATGCCTCTGTAGTTCTAATGAGATGCCTCTGTAGTTCAACTTATCCCTTTTTTTGTGGATTGGGCAAATTATACTTTTACGCCAATCTTCCGGGATTATTTCGTCGTTCCATACTTTAACGACAAGTGTGTGTGTATAGCCTTAACAAGGCTCTCCCCACCATGCTTCAGCAGTTCAGCTGGAATCTCGTCAGCGCCCGGGGCTTTATTACGTTTAAATGATTAGATGGCGAGATCAACTTCTTCTACTGTTGGGGGTTGAACGGGAGGGCCTGTTTCAGCCATCAGCTCCGGTTGAACATTGAGGAGCTCTTCAAAATGTGAGGCCCAGCATGCATACTCCAGCGAGTTGCGGCACACAGAGTGCATTTCGAGCCGGTTTCGAACTAGTATTACATGGCGCGCTGCAATTCTCATCAGATGCCTCTACGTATGCAGCGCGTCATGTAATACCAGGAGAGGCATTACCGGACTCAACCAGGCAAAGGTGAGGCCCAGCGTTTATCAACGCTATCGGTGTCGCTAATTACGAGTATATTGCCATCCTTATCCTTACAGGGGCTGGTCCTGGGTTGGTATCCACTTTTAATTGAATTAATCAGCTTGTACGCTTGTCTACTGTTCCTACTAGCTAGTCTTTGGTTTATTTGCATCAACTGCTCGTCAAGATGCTTACGTTTCTTACGCCTAATTAACCTATTCGAAAATCGTCGTCATATTCTGTTTTTTTTTTTGCTCTAGTTGCGCGTTCAGTCCATTGGCGATATGCCTCGTTTTTAGCATCTACCGCGTTTTAACATTCTTCATCAAACCATTCATTTCGGGCTTTGTATCCCACAACCTCCTCTGCGACCCCTTTGATGGTGTCTTTGAGTGTATCCCAGATCTGAAGGGCGCCTTTGTTCCTGATGTTATTTAGCAAGGGCACATCATCCAACAATTTGTCCAACCGCAAAAATGTTTGCCGGGTTGAACCTCGAATGATGCACCGAAGAAATTCTGCACCTATAAGTCGCCTTCACCATATAGTGGTCAGAGTCAATATTTGCTCCACGATAGGACCGAACATCCATTATGCTCGATGCCCATCTCTTGCAGACAAGGACGTGGTCAATTTGGTTGACGGTACGTTGATCTGGAGATCTCCAGGTCTGCCTGTGAATGCGACGTTGCGGAAAACAGGTAGAGCTAATGACCATATTTCTGCTGGTCGCGAAGTCTATTAGTCGTTGGCCATTGTCGTTACATTCTTCATGGAGGCTGTAACCTCCAGTAATCCCCCTATGCCAAACTTTCGTTTCCGACTTTGGCGTTTAATTCGCCAAGCAGCAATTTTACATCGTTTGATTGAAGTGAATCGAAGAGATTTTCCAGGCGGTGGTAGAACTCTTCTTTAACCGCGTCTTCACTGACTTCGGTGGGAGCATGCGCGTTTATGAGCCAGAGATTGAAAAACCAAGTTTTAATGCGAATTGCACACAGCCGCTCGTTTATGGGTTTGAAGTCTATAACATGCGGCTTAACTTGATTGCTTACAATAAACGCCACTCCAAACTCCCTGTGGCCCGAAGGTTTTCCACTTGTGAAAATTGTGTACGAATTTCGGTCGTCAATCTCGCTACTAAGCCAATTTGTTTCCTGGAGTGCAACTATGCTCAGCTTATATTTATCAACCTGATCCAAGAGGGTCTTTAAGGCCCCTGGCCTATTCAGGGAGCGTACATTCCATGTTCCGAAAGAGTAATCCGTTGTTCGTTTGCGAGGTCGTCGTTTGGTTGTATCCGTCCTATCCGAGGCTTTCGTTCCAGGTTTCTTAATGTCGCATTTTATTCGGAGCGACTCAATTTTCGGCAAAAATTATCTTTGACTTAACACAATTTCATGGCTTAACTTGCGTTCTTTCGAGATGTATGGAGCTTTTAAAAAGGGATTATGTAACTCCCATAATGTCGTTAAGTTTACTTTCTTATGATCACGTACATAATTTCATTTTATATTCTCTACTTCTAGACGAATACGATCATTTGGACTACTCCCGCCCCGGCAGTTCTTTCAAACCGCACTACCATCAAATGAACGACCTCAAAGTTAACATCAATTCGGACGAAGACAAAACCAGTTCTCTGTTCAAGCCCAAAAATATTGAAGTGAAAGAGGAGAACAGCAACAGTTCAGGATGTTCGGACAATTCAAACGAAGAGGCACCATTCACCAAGCACACCAAGGAAAATTCGAATAATTAAAAACAAAAATAGCACACTAGAAATATATAACAAGAATCCTGTTAATTTCGCGCTTTAAAAGAAGGGAAAGCCTCATGAAAGCTTTTAGGCAAGCTTTCCAAAGATGCGTTTGCTACGTATTTTACTAAATTGAAAAGAAAAGTGTTTAACATGTTTTTATTTTTTTAACTGCGCATTTTTTTAATTTTAGTTTTAAGGTAATCACTAAGGCAAAAGTAATTTTATTTGTTTTGTTAGTTCGTGTTGAATGGGAAATCCGTTCACTGTTCAGCAGTACGTAACAATAAACTATAAATTATATTATTCTATTTTATAAGTCGAGCAAGATATTTTAAAACGAATTTGAATTGCTCAATTTGTGTGAAAGCTATGTCATATACAATATTGTATGTTTCTACTGTAATTTGTGATTGTTCATTTACTCTGATGATATACGCAAAAGTTAATACATAATGATGACTATTGTGTTAAGAAACATTTTTAAGATATAAAAAAAAGTATACATTTATTTTTACATTTGGCATCAACATAAAATATTCAAAAATTATATAAAATGATTTACATTTAGTATTAAACATTGAAAAATAGTAAAATCAATGCAAATATGTTTAACATTAGAGCGTATACAGCAAAGCTAACACGTTGCTGTAAATGATTGAAAAATAACAAAAAAATCAAATATTATCCCAAGAGTCGCCTAATCAAACAGAAAAACTAGTAACTCTTTTATTTACATTAGACATCATTTCAAGAAAAGCTACTTCAGCTCAATTTGACAATCCATGCTCGTAATACTTCAGGTCCCGGTTGACTATTCTTGAATTTCATAAAATATCTATACGTATTGCTCAAGGTTTCAACCACTTTTTAAACGAACACGCACCGTTTTTGAAATGTTTCATTGAATTTGTAATGTTGAACATAAATTCGAGAAAAGGCCATATTAAAATGTAAAATGTTTTCGACGCGCATCAATTAGGCAAAATGGAAAAAAATACAAAAATTGTTCATGTCCGATGAAATCACTGTGATTACAAGTAAGCGAAATTGTGCATAAAATGAGGAATAAATTAATTAAAAAAAATTGTCAAATTACAAATATGAAACTGAGGCAATAAGGAGAAATTATCCCATTTTAAAATGTAATTGTATACAAACATAAGTATTTTATTATTTTTTAATAAATATAAATAAAAAAAAGTTTTTAAACGATAAATACGATTTCATCATTATTACAATTGAATCGTTCGTGGATGAGGTGGCGAGAAAACTCTGGAGTTTTCTGCGATAAGAAAATGCCACTGAAGCTAAAGGGCAAGTTGTACAAAACGGTTGTACGTCCCGCACTCATGTATGGATCAGAATGCTGGACCATGTATGAAGGTTACGCGAAAGAAATGACAGCGACTGAAATGAAAATGTTACGCATGTCAGTTGGTGTAACCAAGAGGGACCACATCAAGAGTAGCTACATCCGAGGCAGCTTGTCCATAGACCAAAAAATCACCGAAAAGCTCGAAGACCGACGAATGGATTGGTATTGCCATGTTCAAAGGCGTCCGCCTGAGAACCCCGCAAAGAGAGCGATATCAATGGAAGTTCCACTTGATGGACCCAAGGCCAGAGGCAGACCGAAGAACACCTGGATGTGTCAAATGAAAAAGCAACAACAACGCATTGGTCTCGGCGATGACACGATCCAAGATAGAGCTGCCTGTAGAAATATGCTGAGAAATTATCGCCAAAACGGGCGATGTGCCTACACCGCAGGTCGAGCAACGCGGAACCATGGAGCGGTATAAAGAACGAGGCAAGGAAGAAGAAGACAATTGAATCGTTCATTTCACAAACTAGGACCAGGTTCCCAAAAGCCCAATGCTGTACACATTGTGGAATTAGGTTTTCAGTCAAACCCTCAATCATACTACCCCCCCCCCCTTTCACACCGATTTGGAGAAAGCATAATATGTCACGAGGCTACCACCATGATGCATGTCATAAAACGATCACTTGAAAACACAATACTGCCCATATCTCCGTCAATTTTGATCCTAGAGCAGTCAAATTTGGCCTAAAAATGTTGCTGCACTTTAAACGGCTGTAATTCGGAAACGGTGATAGCTAGGACCCTGGTTGTTTCACCAAAATGTAGCTCTAAATACGCTCTACTTCGACTTTTTCAAAATCCATTTTCGAAAATTTTCACTTGAAAACACAAAACTGCCCATATCTCCGTCAATTTTGATCCTAGAGCAGTCAAATTTGGCCTAAAAATGTTGCTGAACTTTAAACGCCTGTAACTCGGAAACGGCGATAGCTAGGACCCTGGTTGTTTCACCAAATTGTAGCTCTAAATACGCTCTACATCGACTTTTTCAAAATCCATTTTCGAAAATTTTCACTTGAAAACACAAAATCGCCCATATCACCGTCAATTTTGATCCTAGAGCAGTCAAATTTGGCCTAAAAATGTTGCTGAACTTTAAACGCCTGTAACTCGGAAACGGTGATAGCTAGGACCCTGGTTGTTTCACCAAATTGTAGCTCTAAATACGCTCTACATCGACTTTTTCAAAATCCATTTTCGAAAATTTTCACTAGAAAACACAAAACTGCCCATATCTCCGTCAATTTTGATCCTAGAGCAGTCAAATTTGGCCTAAAAATGTTGCCGAACTTTAGTCGGCTGTAACTCGGAAACGGTGATAGCTAGGACCCTGGTTGTTTCACCAAAATGTAGCTCTAAATACGCTCTACTTCGACTTTTTCAAAATCCATTTTCGAAAGTTTTCACTTGAAAACACAAAACTGCACATATCTCCGTCAATTTTGATCCTAGAGCAGTCAAATTTGGCCTAAAAATGTTGCTGAACCTTACACGCCTGTAACTCGGAAACGGTGATAGCTAGGACCCTGGTTGTTTCACCAAATTGTAGCTCTAAATACGCTCTACATCGACTTTTTCAAAAACCATTTTCGAAAATTTTCACATGAAAACACAAAATCGCCCATATCTCCGTCAATTTTGATCCTAGAGCAGTCAAATTTGGCCTAAAAATGTTGCCGAACTTTAGTCGGTTGTAACTCGGAAACGGTGATAGCTAGGACCCTGGTTGTTTCACCAAATTGTAGCTCTAAATACGCTCTACATCGACTTTTTCAAAATCCATTTTCGAAAATTTTCACTTGAAAACACAATACTGCCCATATCTCCGTCAATTTTGATCCTAGAGCAGTCAAATTTGGCCTAAAAATGTTGCCGAACTTTAGTCAGCGGTAACTCGGAAACGGTGATAGCTAGGACCCTGGTTGTTTCACCAAATTGTAGCTCTAAATACGCTCTACATCGACTTTTTCAAAATCCATTTTCGAAAATTTGTACTTGAAAACACAAAATCGCCCATATCTCCGTCAATTTTGATCCTAGAGCAGTCAAATTTGGCCTAAAAATGTTGCTGCACTTTAAACGGCTGTAACTCGGAAACGGTGATAGCTAGGACCCTGGTTGTTTCACCAAATTGTAGCTCTAAATACGCTCTACAGCAGTCAAATTTGGCCTAAAAATGTTGCCGAACTTTAGTCGGTTGTAACTCGGAAACGGTGATAGCTAGGACCCTGGTTGTTTCACCAAATTGTAGCTCTAAATACGCTCTACATCGACTTTTTCAAAATCCATTTTCGAAAATTTTCACTTGAAAACACAAAATCGCCCATATCTCCGTCAATTTTGATCCTAGAGCAGTCAAATTTGGCCTAAAAATGTTGCTGCACTTTAAACGGATGTAACTCGGAAACGGTGATAGCTAGGACCCTGGTTGTTTCACCAAATTGTAGCTCTAAATACGCTCTACATCGACTTTTTCAAAATCCATTTTCGAAAATTTTTACTTGAAAACACAAAATCGCCCATATCTCCGTCAATTTTGATCCTAGAGCAGTCAAATTTGGCCTAAAAATGTTGCTGCACTTTAAACGGCTGTAACTCGGAAACGGTGATAGCTAGGACCCTGGTTGTTTCACCAAATTGTAGCTCTAAATACGCTCTACATCGACTTTTTCAAAATCCATTTTCGAAAATTTTCACTTGAAAACACAAAATCGCCCATATCTCCGTCAATTTTGATCCTAGAGCAGTCAAATTTGGCCTAAAAATGTTGCCGAACTTTAGTCGGTTGTAACTCGGAAACGGTGATAGCTAGGACCCTGGTTGTTTCACCAAATTGTAGCTCTAAATACGCTCTACATCGACTTTTTCAAAATCCATTTTCGAAAATTTTCAATTGAAAACACAAAATCGCCCATATCTCCGTCAATTTTGATCCTAGAGCAGTCAAATTTGGCCTAAAAATGTTGCCGAACTTTAGTCGGTTGTAACTCGGAAACGGTGATAGCTAGGACCCTGGTTGTTTCACCAAATTGTAGCTCTAAATACGCTCTACATCGACTTTTTCAAAATCCATTTTCGAAAATTTTCACTTGAAAACACAAAATCGCCCATATCTCCGTCAATTTTGATCCTAGAGCAGTCAAATTTGGCCTAAAAATGTTGCCGAACTTTAGTCGGTTGTAACTCGGAAACGGTGATAGCTAGGACCCTGGTTGTTTCACCAAATTGTAGCTCTAAATACGCTCTACATCGACTTTTTCAAAATCCATTTTCGAAAATTTTCACTTGAAAACACAAAATCGCCCATATCTCCGTCAATTTTGATCCTAGAGCAGGCAAATTTGGCCTAAAAATGTTGCTGCACTTTAAACGGCTGTAACTCGGAAACGGTGATAGCTAGGACCCTGGTTGTTTCACCAAATTGTAGCTCTAAATACGATCTACATCGACTTTTTCAAAATCCATTTTCGAAAATTTGTACTTGAAAACACAAAATCGCTCATATCTCTGTCAATTTTGATCCTAGAGCAGTCAAATTTGGCCTAAAAATGTTGCCGAACTTTAGTCGGCTGTAACTCGGAAACGGTGATAGCTAGAACCCTGGTTGTTTCACCAAATTGTAGCTCTAAATACGCTCTACATCGACTTTTTCAAAATCCATTTTCGAAAATTTTCACTTGAAAACACAAAATCGCCCATATCTCCGTCAATTTTGATCCTAGAGCAGTCAAATTTGGCCTAAAAATGTTGCCGAACTTTAGTCGGTTGTAACTCGGAAACGGTGATAGCTAGGACCCTGGTTGTTTCACCAAATTGTAGCTCTAAATACGCTCTACATCGACTTTTTCAAAATCCATTTTCGACAATTTTCACTTGAAAACACAAAATCGCCCATATCTCCGTCAATTTTGATCCTAGAGCAGTCAAATTTGGCCTAAAAATGTTGCTGCACTTTAAACGGCTGTAACTCGGAAACGGTGATAGCTAGGACCCTGGTTGTTTCACCAAATTGTAGCTCTAAATACGCTCTACATCGACTTTTTCAAAATCCATTTTCGAAAATCTTCACTTGAAAACACAAAATCGCCCATATCTCCGTCAATTTTGATCCTAGAGCAGTCAAATTTGGCCTAAAAATGTTGCCGAACTTTAGTCGGTTGTAACTCGGAAACGGTGATAGCTAGGACCCTGGTTGTTTCACCAAATTGTAGCTCTAAATACGCTCTACATCGACTTTTTCAAAATCCATTTTCGAAAATTTTCACTTGAAAACACAAAATCGCCCATATCTCCGTCAATTTTGATCCTAGAGCAGTCAAATTTGGCCTAAAAATGTTGCTGCACTTTAAACGGCTGTAACTCGGAAACGGTGATAGCTAGGACCCTGGTTGTTTCACCAAATTGTAGCTCTAAATACGCTCTACATCGACTTTTTCAAAATCCATTTTCGAAAATGTGTACTTGAAAACACAAAATCGCTCATATCTCCGTCAATTTTGATCCTAGAGCAGTCAAATTTGGCCTAAAAATGTTGCTGCACTTTAAACGGCTGTAACTCGGAAACGGTGATAGCTAGGACCCTGGTTGTTTCACCAAATTGTAGCTCTAAATACGCTCTACATCGACTTTTTCAAAATCCATTTTCGAAAATTTTCACTTGAAAACACAAAATCGCCCATATCTCCGTCAATTTTGATCCTAGAGCAGTCAAATTTGGCCTAAAAATGTTGCCGAACTTTAGTCGGTTGTAACTCGGAAACGGTGATAGCTAGGACCCTGGTTGTTTCACCAAATTGTAGCTCTAAATACGCTCTACATCGACTTTTTCAAAATCCAATTTCGAAAATTTTCACTTGAAAACACAAAATCGCCCATATCTCCGTCAATTTTGATCCTAGAGCAGTCAAATTTGGCCTAAAAATGTTGCCGAACTTTAGTCGGTTGTAACTCGGAAACGGTGATAGCTAGGACCCTGGTTGTTTCATTTTCGAAAATTTTCACTTGAAAACACAAAATCGCCCATATCTCCGTCAATTTTGATCCTAGAGCAGTCAAATTTGGCCTAAAAATGTGGCTGCACTTTAAACGGCTGTAACTCGGAAACGGTGATAGCTAGGACCCTGGTTGTTTCACCAAATTGTAGCTCTAAATACGCTCTACATCGACTTTTTCAAAATCCATTTTCGAAAATTTGTACTTGAAAACACAAAATCGCCCATATCTCCGTCAATTTTGATCCTAGAGCAGTCAAATTTGGCCTAAAAATGTTGCTGCACTTTAAACGGCTGTAACTCGGAAACGGTGATAGCTAGGACCCTGGTTGTTTCACCAAATTGTAGCTCTAAATACGCTCTACATCGACTTTTTCAAAATCCATTTTCGAAAATTTGTACTTGAAAACACAAAATCGCTCATATCTCCGTCAATTTTGATCCTAGAGCAGTCAAATTTGGCCTAAAAATGTTGCTGCACTTTAAACGGCTGTAACTCGGAAACGGTGATAGCTAGGACCCTGGTTGTTTCACCAAATTGTAGCTCTAAATACGCTCTACATCGACTTTTTCAAAATCCATTTTCGAAAATTTTCACTTGAAAACACAAAATCGCCCATATCTCCGTCAATTTTGATCCTAGAGCAGTCAAATTTGGCCTAAAAATGTTGCTGCACTTTAAACGGCTGTAACTCGGAAACGGTGATAGCTAGGACCCTGGTTGTTTCACCAAATTGTAGCTCTAAATACGCTCTACATCGACTTTTTCAAAATCCATTTTCGAAAATCTTCACTTGAAAACACAAAATCGCCCATATCTCCGTCAATTTTGATCCTAGAGCAGTCAAATTTGGCCTAAAAATGTTGCCGAACTTTAGTCGGTTGTAACTCGGAAACGGTGATAGCTAGGACCCTGGTTGTTTCACCAAATTGTAGCTCTAAATACGCTCTACATCGACTTTTCAAAATCCATTTTCGAAAATTTTCACTTGAAAACACAAAATCGCTCATATCTCCGTCAATTTTGATCCTAGAGCAGTCAAATTTGGCCTAAAAATGTTGCCGAACTTTAGTCGGTTGTAACTCGGAAACGGTGATAGCTAGGACCCTGGTTGTTTCACCAAATTGTAGCTCTAAATACGCTCTACATCGACTTTTCAAAATCCATTTTCGAAAATTTGTACTTGAAAACACAAAATCGCTCATATCTCCGTCAATTTTGATCCTAGAGCAGTCAAATTTGGCCTAAAAATGTTGCCGAACTCTAGTCGGTTGTAACTCGGAAACGGTGATAGCTAGGACCCTGGTTGTTTCACCAAATTGTAGCTCTAAATACGCTCTACATCGACTTTTCAAAATCCATTTTCGAAAATTTTCACTTGAAAACACAAAATCGCTCATATCTCCGTCAATTTTGATCCTAGAGCAGTCAAATTTGGCCTAAAAATGTTGCTGCACTTTAAACGGCTGTAACTCGGAAACGGTGATAGCTAGGACCCTGGTTGTTTCACCAAATTGTAGCTCTAAATACGCTCTACATCGACTTTTTCAAAATCCATTTTCGAAAATTTGTACTTGAAAACACAAAATCGCTCATATCTCCGTCAATTTTGATCCTAGAGCAGTCAAATTTGGCCTAAAAATGTTGCTGCACTTTAAACGGCTGTAACTCGGAAACGGTGATAGCTAGGACCCTGGTTGTTTCACCAAATTGTAGCTCTAAATACGCTCTACATCGACTTTTTCAAAATCCATTTTCGAAAATTTGTACTTGAAAACACGAAATCGCTCATATCTCCGTCAATTTTGATCCTAGAGCAGTCAAATTTGGCCTAAAAATGTTGCTGCACTTTAAACGGCTGTAACTCGGAAACGGTGATAGCTAGGACCCTGGTTGTTTCACCAAATTGTAGCTCTAAATACGCTCTACATCGACTTTTTCAAAATCCATTTTCGAAAATTTGTACTTGAAAACACAAAATCGCTCATATCTCCGTCAATTTTGATCCTAGAGCAGTCAAATTTGGCCTAAAAATGTTGCTGCACTTTAAACGGCTGTAACTCGGAAACGGTGATAGCTAGGACCCTGGTTGTTTCACCAAATTGTAGCTCTAAATACGCTCTACATCGACTTTTTCAAAATCCATTTTCGAAAATTTTCACTTGAAAACACAAAATCGCCCATATCTCCGTCAATTTTGATCCTAGAGCAGTCAAATTTGGCCTAAAAATGTTGCTGCACTTTAAACGGCTGTAACTCGGAAACGGTGATAGCTAGGACCCTGGTTGTTTCACCAAATTGTAGCTCTAAATACGCTCTACATCGACTTTTTCAAAATCCATTTTCGAAAATCTTCACTTGAAAACACAAAATCGCCCATATCTCCGTCAATTTTGATCCTAGAGCAGTCAAATTTGGCCTAAAAATGTTGCCGAACTTTAGTCGGTTGTAACTCGGAAACGGTGATAGCTAGGACCCTGGTTGTTTCACCAAATTGTAGCTCTAAATACGCTCTACATCGACTTTTCAAAATCCATTTTCGAAAATTTTCACTTGAAAACACAAAATCGCTCATATCTCCGTCAATTTTGATCCTAGAGCAGTCAAATTTGGCCTAAAAATGTTGCCGAACTTTAGTCGGTTGTAACTCGGAAACGGTGATAGCTAGGACCCTGGTTGTTTCACCAAATTGTAGCTCTAAATACGCTCTACATCGACTTTTCAAAATCCATTTTCGAAAATTTGTACTTGAAAACACAAAATCGCTCATATCTCCGTCAATTTTGATCCTAGAGCAGTCAAATTTGGCCTAAAAATGTTGCCGAACTCTAGTCGGTTGTAACTCGGAAACGGTGATAGCTAGGACCCTGGTTGTTTCACCAAATTGTAGCTCTAAATACGCTCTACATCGACTTTTCAAAATCCATTTTCGAAAATTTTCACTTGAAAACACAAAATCGCTCATATCTCCGTCAATTTTGATCCTAGAGCAGTCAAATTTGGCCTAAAAATGTTGCCGAACTTTAGTCGGTTGTAACTCGGAAACGGTGATAGCTAGGACCCTGGTTGTTTCACCAAATTGTAGCTCTAAATACGCTCTACATCGACTTTTTCAAAATCCATTTTCGAAAATTTTCACTTGAAAACACAAAATCGCCCATATCTCCGTCAATTTTGATCCTAGAGCAGTCAAATTTGGCCTAAAAATGTTGCCGAACTTTAGTCGGTTGTAACTCGGAAACGGTGATAGCTAGGACCCTGGTTGTTTCACCAAATTGTAGCTCTAAATACGCTCTACATCGACTTTTTCAAAATCCATTTTCGAAAATTTGTACTTGAAAACACAAAATCGCTCATATCTCCGTCAATTTTGATCCTAGAGCAGTCAAATTTGGCCTAAAAATGTTGCCGAACTTTAGTCGGTTGTAACTCGGAAACGGTGATAGCTAGGACCCTGGTTGTTTCACCAAATTGTAGCTCTAAATACGCTCTACATCGACTTTTTCAAAATCCATTTTCGAAAATTTTCACTTGAAAACACAAAATCGCCCATATCTCCGTCAATTTTGATCCTAGAGCAGTCAAATTTGGCCTAAAAATGTTGCCGAACTTTAGTCGGTTGTAACTCGGAAACGGTGATAGCTAGGACCCTGGTTGTTTCACCAAATTGTAGCTCTAAATACGCTCTACATCGACTTTTTCAAAATCCATTTTCGAAAATTTTCACTTGAAAACACAAAATCGCCCATATCTCCGTCAATTTTGATCCTAGAGCAGTCAAATTTGGCCTAAAAATGTTGCCGAACTTTAGTCGGTTGTAACTCGGAAACGGTGATAGCTAGGACCCTGGTTGTTTCACCAAATTGTAGCTCTAAATGCGCTCTACATCGACTTTTTCAAAATCCATTTTCGAAAATTTTCACTTGAAAACACAAAATCGCCCATATCTCCGTCAATTTTGATCCTAGAGCAGTCAAATTTGGCCTAAAAATGTTGCTGCATTTTAAACGGCTGTAACTCGGAAACGGTGATAGCTAGGACCCTGGTTGTTTCACCAAATTGTAGCTCTAAATACGATCTACATCGACTTTTTCAAAATCCATTTTCGAAAATTTGTACTTGAAAACACAAAATCGCTCATATCTCCGTCAATTTTGATCCTAGAGCAGTCAAATTTGGCCTAAAAATGTTGCCGAACTTTAGTCGGCTGTAACTCGGAAACGGTGATAGCTAGAACCCTGGTTGTTTCACCAAATTGTAGCTCTAAATACGCTCTACATCGACTTTTTCAAAATCCATTTTCGAAAATTTTCACTTGAAAACACAAAATCGCCCATATCTCCGTCAATTTTGATCCTAGAGCAGTCAAATTTGGCCTAAAAATGTTGCCGAACTTTAGTCGGTTGTAACTCGGAAACGGTGATAGCTAGGACCCTGGTTGTTTCACCAAATTGTAGCTCTAAATACGCTCTACATCGACTTTTTCAAAATCCATTTTCGAAAATTTTCACTTGAAAACACAAAATCGCCCATATCTCCGTCAATTTTGATCCTAGAGCAGTCAAATTTGGCCTAAAAATGTTGCCGAACTTTAAATACGCTCTACATCGACTTTTTCAAAATCCATTTTCGAAAATTTTCACTTGAAAACACAAAATCGCCCATATCTCCGTCAATTTTGATCCTAGAGCAGTCAAATTTGGCCTAAAAATGTTGCCGAACTTTAGTCGGTTGTAACTCGGAAACGGTGATAGCTAGGACCCTGGTTGTTTCACCAAATTGTAGCTCTAAATACGCTCTACATCGACTTTTTCAAAATCCATTTTCGAAAATTTTCACTTGAAAACACAAAATCGCCCATATCTCCGTCAATTTTGATCCTAGAGCAGTCAAATTTGGCCTAAAAATGTTGCCGAACTTTAGTCGGTTGTAACTCGGAAACGGTGATAGCTAGGACCCTGGTTGTTTCACCAAATTGTAGCTCTAAATGCGCTCTACATCGACTTTTTCAAAATCCATTTTCGAAAATTTTCACTTGAAAACACAAAATCGCCCATATCTCCGTCAATTTTGATCCTAGAGCAGTCAAATTTGGCCTAAAAATGTTGCTGCATTTAAAACGGCTGTAACTCGGAAACGGTGATAGCTAGGACCCTGGTTGTTTCACCAAATTGTAGCTCTAAATACGATCTACATCGACTTTTTCAAAATCCATTTTCGAAAATTTGTACTTGAAAACACAAAATCGCTCATATCTCCGTCAATTTTGATCCTAGAGCAGTCAAATTTGGCCTAAAAATGTTGCCGAACTTTAGTCGGCTGTAACTCGGAAACGGTGATAGCTAGAACCCTGGTTGTTTCACCAAATTGTAGCTCTAAATACGCTCTACATCGACTTTTTCAAAATCCATTTTCGAAAATTTTCACTTGAAAACACAAAATCGCCCATATCTCCGTCAATTTTGATCCTAGAGCAGTCAAATTTGGCCTAAAAATGTTGCCGAACTTTAGTCGGTTGTAACTCGGAAACGGTGATAGCTAGGACCCTGGTTGTTTCACCAAATTGTAGCTCTAAATACGCTCTACATCGACTTTTTCAAAATCCATTTTCGAAAATTTGTACTTGAAAACACTAAATCGCTCATATCTCCGTCAATTTTGATCCTAGAGCAGTCAAATTTGGCCTAAAAATGTTGCCGAACTTTAGTCGGTTGTAACTCGGAAACGGTGATAGCTAGGACCCTGGTTGTTTCACCAAATTGTAGCTCTAAATACGCTCTACATCGACTTTTTCAAAATCCATTTTCGAAAATTTTCACTTGAAAACACAAAATCGCCCATATCTCCGTCAATTTTGATCCTAGAGCAGTCAAATTTGGCCTAAAAATGTTGCTGCACTTTAAACGGCTGTAACTCGGAAACGGTGATAGCTAGGACCCTGGTTGTTTCACCAAATTGTAGCTCTAAATACGCTCTACATCGACTTTTTCAAAATCCATTTTCGAAAATTTGTACTTGAAAACACAAAATCGCTCATATCTCCGTCAATTTTGATCCTAGAGCAGTCAAATTTGGCCTAAAAATGTTGCTGCACTTTAAACGGCTGTAACTCGGAAACGGTGATAGCTAGGACCCTGGTTGTTTCACCAAATTGTAGCTCTAAATACGCTCTACATCGACTTTTTCAAAATCCATTTTCGAAAATCTTCACTTGAAAACACAAAATCGCCCATATCTCCGTCAATTTTGATCCTAGAGCAGTCAAATTTGGCCTAAAAATGTTGCCGAACTTTAGTCGGTTGTAACTCGGAAACGGTGATAGCTAGGACCCTGGTTGTTTCACCAAATTGTAGCTCTAAATACGCTCTACATCGACTTTTTCAAAATCCATTTTCGAAAATTTTCACTTGAAAACACAAAATCGCCCATATCTCCGTCAATTTTGATCCTAGAGCAGTCAAATTTGGCCTAAAAATGTTGCCGAACTTTAAATACGCTCTACATCGACTTTTTCAAAATCCATTTTCGAAAATTTTCACTTGAAAACACAAAATCGCCCATATCTCCGTCAATTTTGATCCTAGAGCAGTCAAATTTGGCCTAAAAATGTTGCCGAACTTTAGTCGGTTGTAACTCGGAAACGGTGATAGCTAGGACCCTGGTTGTTTCACCAAATTGTAGCTCTAAATACGCTCTACATCGACTTTTTCAAAATCCATTTTCGAAAATTTTCACTTGAAAACACAAAATCGCCCATATCTCCGTCAATTTTGATCCTAGAGCAGTCAAATTTGGCCTAAAAATGTTGCCGAACTTTAAATACGCTCTACATCGACTTTTTCAAAATCCATTTTCGAAAATTTTCACTTGAAAACACAAAATCGCCCATATCTCCGTCAATTTTGATCCTAGAGCAGTCAAATTTGGCCTAAAAATGTTGCCGAACTTTAGTCGGTTGTAACTCGGAAACGGTGATAGCTAGGACCCTGGTTGTTTCACCAAATTGTAGCTCTAAATACGCTCTACATCGACTTTTTCAAAATCCATTTTCGAAAATTTTCACTTGAAAACACAAAATCGCCCATATCTCCGTCAATTTTGATCCTAGAGCAGTCAAATTTGGCCTAAAAATGTTGCCGAACTTTAAATACGCTCTACATCGACTTTTTCAAAATCCATTTTCGAAAATTTTCACTTGAAAACACAAAATCGCCCATATCTCCGTCAATTTTGATCCTAGAGCAGTCAAATTTGGCCTAAAAATGTTGCCGAACTTTAGTCGGTTGTAACTCGGAAACGGTGATAGCTAGGACCCTGGTTGTTTCACCAAATTGTAGCTCTAAATACGCTCTACATCGACTTTTTCAAAATCCATTTTCGAAAATTTTCACTTGAAAACACAAAATCGCCCATATCTCCGTCAATTTTGATCCTAGAGCAGTCAAATTTGGCCTAAAAATGTTGCCGAACTTTAAATACGCTCTACATCGACTTTTTCAAAATCCATTTTCGAAAATTTTCACTTGAAAACACAAAATCGCCCATATCTCCGTCAATTTTGATCCTAGAGCAGTCAAATTTGGCATAAAAATGTTGCCGAACTTTAGTCGGTTGTAACTCGGAAACGGTGATAGCTAGGACCCTGGTTGTTTCACCAAATTGTAGCTCTAAATACGCTCTACATCGACTTTTTCAAAATCCATTTTCGAAAATTTTCACTTGAAAACACAAAATCGCCCATATCTCCGTCAATTTTGATCCTAGAGCAGTCAAATTTGGCCTAAAAATGTTGCCGAACTTTAAATACGCTCTACATCGACTTTTTCAAAATCCATTTTCGAAAATTTTCACTTGAAAACACAAAATCGCCCATATCTCCGTCAATTTTGATCCTAGAGCAGTCAAATTTGGCCTAAAAATGTTGCCGAACTTTAGTCGGTTGTAACTCGGAAACGGTGATAGCTAGGACCCTGGTTGTTTCACCAAATTGTAGCTCTAAATACGCTCTACATCGACTTTTTCAAAATCCATTTTCGAAAATTTTCACTTGAAAACACAAAATCGCCCATATCTCCGTCAATTTTGATCCTAGAGCAGTCAAATTTGGCCTAAAAATGTTGCTGCACTTTAAACGGCTGTAACTCGGAAACGGTGATAGCTAGGACCCTGGTTGTTTCACCAAATTGTAGCTCTAAATACGCTCTACATCGACTTTTTCAAAATCCATTTTCGAAAATTTGTACTTGAAAACACAAAATCGCTCATATCTCCGTCAATTTTGATCCTAGAGCAGTCAAATTTGGCCTAAAAATGTTGCTGCACTTTAAACGGCTGTAACTCGGAAACGGTGATAGCTAGGACCCTGGTTGTTTCACCAAATTGTAGCTCTAAATACGCTCTACATCGACTTTTTCAAAATCCATTTTCGAAAATCTTCACTTGAAAACACAAAATCGCCCATATCTCCGTCAATTTTGATCCTAGAGCAGTCAAATTTGGCCTAAAAATGTTGCCGAACTTTAGTCGGTTGTAACTCGGAAACGGTGATAGCTAGGACCCTGGTTGTTTCACCAAATTGTAGCTCTAAATACGCTCTACATCGACTTTTTCAAAATCCATTTTCGAAAATTTTCACTTGAAAACACAAAATCGCCCATATCTCCGTCAATTTTGATCCTAGAGCAGTCAAATTTGGCCTAAAAATGTTGCCGAACTTTAAATACGCTCTACATCGACTTTTTCAAAATCCATTTTCGAAAATTTTCACTTGAAAACACAAAATCGCCCATATCTCCGTCAATTTTGATCCTAGAGCAGTCAAATTTGGCATAAAAATGTTGCCGAACTTTAGTCGGTTGTAACTCGGAAACGGTGATAGCTAGGACCCTGGTTGTTTCACCAAATTGTAGCTCTAAATACGCTCTACATCGACTTTTTCAAAATCCATTTTCGAAAATTTTCACTTGAAAACACAAAATCGCCCATATCTCCGTCAATTTTGATCCTAGAGCAGTCAAATTTGGCCTAAAAATGTTGCCGAACTTTAAATACGCTCTACATCGACTTTTTCAAAATCCATTTTCGAAAATTTTCACTTGAAAACACAAAATCGCCCATATCTCCGTCAATTTTGATCCTAGAGCAGTCAAATTTGGCCTAAAAATGTTGCCGAACTTTAGTCGGTTGTAACTCGGAAACGGTGATAGCTAGGACCCTGGTTGTTTCACCAAATTGTAGCTCTAAATACGCTCTACATCGACTTTTTCAAAATCCATTTTCGAAAATTTTCACTTGAAAACACAAAATCGCCCATATCTCCGTCAATTTTGATCCTAGAGCAGTCAAATTTGGCCTAAAAATGTTGCCGAACTTTAAATACGCTCTACATCGACTTTTTCAAAATCCATTTTCGAAAATTTTCACTTGAAAACACAAAATCGCCCATATCTCCGTCAATTTTGATCCTAGAGCAGTCAAATTTGGCCTAAAAATGTTGCCGAACTTTAGTCGGTTGTAACTCGGAAACGGTGATAGCTAGGACCCTGGTTGTTTCACCAAATTGTAGCTCTAAATACGCTCTACATCGACTTTTTCAAAATCCATTTTCGAAAATTTTCACTTGAAAACACAAAATCGCCCATATCTCCGTCAATTTTGATCCTAGAGCAGTCAAATTTGGCCTAAAAATGTTGCCGAACTTTAGTCGGTTGTAACTCGGAAACGGTGATAGCTAGGACCCTGGTTGTTTCACCAAATTGTAGCTCTAAATACGCTCTACATCGACTTTTCAAAATCCATTTTCGAAAATTTTCACTTGAAAACACAAAATCGCCCATATCTCCGTCAATTTTGATCCTAGAGCAGTCAAATTTGGCCTAAAAATGTTGCCGAACTTTAGTCGGTTGTAACTCGGAAACGGTGATAGCTAGGACCCTGGTTGTTTCACCAAATACGCTCTACATCGACTTTTTCAAAATCCATTTTCGAAAATTTTCACTTGAAAACACAAAATCGCCCATATCTCCGTCAATTTTGATCCTAGAGCAGTCAAATTTGGCCTAAAAATGTTGCTGCACTTTAAACGGCTGTAACTCGGAAACGGTGATAGCTAGGACCCTGGTTGTTTCACCAAATTGTAGCTCTAAATACGCTCTACATCGACTTTTTCAAAATCCATTTTCGAAAATTTTTACTTGAAAACACAAAATCGCCCATATCTCCGTCAATTTTGATCCTAGAGCAGTCAAATTTGGCCTAAAAATGTTGCCGAACTTTAGTCGGTTGTAACTCGGAAACGGTGATAGCTAGGACCCTGGTTGTTTCACCAAATTGTAGCTCTAAATACGCTCTACATCGACTTTTCAAAATCCATTTTCGAAAATTTTCACTTGAAAACACAAAATCGCCCATATCTCCGTCAATTTTGATCCTAGAGCAGTCAAATTTGGCCTAAAAATGTTGCTGCACTTTAAACGGCTGTAACTCGGAAACGGTGATAGCTAGGACCCTGGTTGTTTCACCAAATTGTAGCTCTAAATACGCTCTACATCGACTTTTTCAAAATCCATTTTCGAAAATTTTCACTTGAAAACACAAAATCGCCCATATCTCCGTCAATTTTGATCCTAGAGCAGTCAAATTTGGCCTAAAAATGTTGCCGAACTTTAGTCGGTTGTAACTCGGAAACGGTGATAGCTAGGACCCTGGTTGTTTCACCAAATTGTAGCTCTAAATACGCTCTACATCGACTTTTCAAAATCCATTTTCGAAAATTTTCACTTGAAAACACAAAATCGCCCATATCTCCGTCAATTTTGATCCTAGAGCAGTCAAATTTGGCCTAAAAATGTTGCTGCACTTTAAACGGCTGTAACTCGGAAACGGTGATAGCTAGGACCCTGGTTGTTTCACCAAATTGTAGCTCTAAATACGCTCTACATCGACTTTTTCAAAATCCATTTTCGAAAATTTTCACTTGAAAACACAAAATCGCCCATATCTCCGTCAATTTTGATCCTAGAGCAGTCAAATTTGGCCTAAAAATGTTGCCGAACTTTAGTCGGTTGTAACTCGGAAACGGTGATAGCTAGGACCCTGGTTGTTTCACCAAATTGTAGCTCTAAATACGCTCTACATCGACTTTTCAAAATCCATTTTCGAAAATTTTCACTTGAAAACACAAAATCGCCCATATCTCCGTCAATTTTGATCCTAGAGCAGTCAAATTTGGCCTAAAAATGTTGCCGAACTTTAGTCGGTTGTAACTCGGAAACGGTGATAGCTAGGACCCTGGTTGTTTCACCAAATACGCTCTACAACGACTTTTTCAAAATCCATTTTCGAAAATTTTCACTTGAAAACACAAAATCGCCCATATCTCCGTCAATTTTGATCCTAGAGCAGTCAAATTTGGCCTAAAAATGTTGCTGCACTTTAAACGGCTGTAACTCGGAAACGGTGATAGCTAGGACCCTGGTTGTTTCACCAAATTGTAGCTCTAAATACGCTCTACATCGACTTTTTCAAAATCCATTTTCGAAAATTTTTACTTGAAAACACAAAATCGCCCATATCTCCGTCAATTTTGATCCTAGAGCAGTCAAATTTGGCCTAAAAATGTTGCCGAACTTTAGTCGGTTGTAACTCGGAAACGGTGATAGCTAGGACCCTGGTTGTTTCACCAAATTGTAGCTCTAAATACGCTCTACATCGACTTTTCAAAATCCATTTTCGAAAATTTTCACTTGAAAACACAAAATCGCCCATATCTCCGTCAATTTTGATCCTAGAGCAGTCAAATTTGGCCTAAAAATGTTGCTGCACTTTAAACGGCTGTAACTCGGAAACGGTGATAGCTAGGACCCTGGTTGTTTCACCAAATTGTAGCTCTAAATACGCTCTACATCGACTTTTTCAAAATCCATTTTCGAAAATTTTCACTTGAAAACACAAAATCGCCCATATCTCCGTCAATTTTGATCCTAGAGCAGTCAAATTTGGCCTAAAAATGTTGCCGAACTTTAGTCGGTTGTAACTCGGAAACGGTGATAGCTAGGACCCTGGTTGTTTCACCAAATTGTAGCTCTAAATACGCTCTACATCGACTTTTCAAAATCCATTTTCGAAAATTTTCACTTGAAAACACAAAATCGCCCATATCTCCGTCAATTTTGATCCTAGAGCAGTCAAATTTGGCCTAAAAATGTTGCTGCACTTTAAACGGCTGTAACTCGGAAACGGTGATAGCTAGGACCCTGGTTGTTTCACCAAATTGTAGCTCTAAATACGCTCTACATCGACTTTTTCAAAATCCATTTTCGAAAATTTTCACTTGAAAACACAAAATCGCCCATATCTCCGTCAATTTTGATCCTAGAGCAGTCAAATTTGGCCTAAAAATGTTGCCGAACTTTAGTCGGTTGTAACTCGGAAACGGTGATAGCTAGGACCCTGGTTGTTTCACCAAATTGTAGCTCTAAATACGCTCTACATCGACTTTTCAAAATCCATTTTCGAAAATTTTCACTTGAAAACACAAAATCGCCCATATCTCCGTCAATTTTGATCCTAGAGCAGTCAAATTTGGCCTAAAAATGTTGCTGCACTTTAAACGGCTGTAACTCGGAAACGGTGATAGCTAGGACCCTGGTTGTTTCACCAAATTGTAGCTCTAAATACGCTCTACATCGACTTTTTCAAAATCCATTTTCGAAAATTTTCACTTGAAAACACAAAATCGCCCATATCTCCGTCAATTTTGATCCTAGAGCAGTCAAATTTGGCCTAAAAATGTTGCTGCACTTTAAACGGCTGTAACTCGGAAACGGTGATAGCTAGGACCCTGGTTGTTTCACCAAATTGTAGCTCTAAATACGCTCTACATCGACTTTTTCAAAATCCATTTTCGAAAATTTTCACTTGAAAACACAAAATCGCCCATATCTCCGTCAATTTTGATCCTAGAGCAGTCAAATTTGGCCTAAAAATGTTGCCGAACTTTAGTCGGTTGTAACTCGGAAACGGTGATAGCTAGGACCCTGGTTGTTTCACCAAATTGTAGCTCTAAATACGCTCTACATCGACTTTTTCAAAATCCATTTTCGAAAATTTTCACTTGAAAACACAAAATCGCCCATATCTCCGTCAATTTTGATCCTAGAGCAGTCAAATTTGGCCTAAAAATGTTGCCGAACTTTAGTCGGTTGTAACTCGGAAACGGTGATAGCTAGGACCCTGGTTGTTTCACCAAATTGTAGCTCTAAATACGCTCTACATCGACTTTTTCAAAATCCATTTTCGAAAATTTTCACTTGAAAACACAAAATCGCCCATATCTCCGTCAATTTTGATCCTAGAGCAGTCAAATTTGGCCTAAAAATGTTGCTGCACTTTAAACGGCTGTAACTCGGAAACGGTGATAGCTAGGACCCTGGTTGTTTCACCAAATTGTAGCTCTAAATACGCTCTACATCGACTTTTTCAAAATCCATTTTCGAAAATTTTCACTTGAAAACACAAAATCGCCCATATCTCCGTCAATTTTGATCCTAGAGCAGTCAAATTTGGCCTAAAAATGTTGCCGAACTTTAGTCGGTTGTAACTCGGAAACGGTGATAGCTAGGACCCTGGTTGTTTCACCAAATTGTAGCTCTAAATACGCTCTACATCGACTTTTTCAAAATCCATTTTCGAAAATTTTCACTTGAAAACACAAAATCGCCCATATCTCCGTCAATTTTGATCCTAGAGCAGTCAAATTTGGCCTAAAAATGTTGCTGCACTTTAAACGGCTGTAACTCGGAAACGGTGATAGCTAGGACCCTGGTTGTTTCACCAAATTGTATCTCTAAATACGCTCTACATCGACTTTTTCAAAATCCATTTTCGAAAATTTTCACTTGATAACACAAAATCGCCCATATCTCCGTCAATTTTGATCCTAGAGCAGTCAAATTTGGCCTAAAAATGTTGCTGCACTTTAAACGGCTGTAACTCGGAAACGGTGATAGCTAGGACCCTGGTTGTTTCACCAAATTGTAGCTCTAAATACGCTCTACATCGACTTTTTCAAAATCCATTTTCGAAAATTTTCACTTGAAAACACAAAATCGCCCATATCTCCGTCAATTTTGATCCTAGAGCAGTCAAATTTGGCCTAAAAATGTTGCTGCACTTTAAACGGCTGTAACTCGGAAACGGTGATAGCTAGGACCCTGGTTGTTTCACCAAATTGTAGCTCTAAATACGCTCTACATCGACTTTTTCAAAATCCATTTTCGAAAATTTTCACTTGAAAACACAAAATCGCCCATATCTCTGTCAATTTTGATCCTAGAGCAGTCAAATTTGGCCTAAAAATGTTGCTGCACTTTAAACGGCTGTAACTCGGAAACGGTGATAGCTAGGACCCTGGTTGTTTCACCAAATTGTAGCTCTAAATACGCTCTACATCGACTTATTCAAAATCCATTTTCGAAAATTTTCACTTGAAAACACAAAATCGCCCATATCTCCGTCAATTTTGATCCTAGAGCAGTCAAATTTGGCCTAAAAATGTTGCCGAACTTTAGTCGGTTGTAACTCGGAAACGGTGATAGCTAGGACCCTGGTTGTTTCACCAAATTGTAGCTCTAAATACGCTCTACATCGACTTTTTCAAAATCCATTTTCGAAAATTTTCACTTGAAAACACAAAATCGCCCATATCTCCGTCAATTTTGATCCTAGAGCAGTCAAATTTGGCCTAAAAATGTTGCTGCACTTTAAACGGCTGTAACTCGGAAACGGTGATAGCTAGGACCCTGGTTGTTTCACCAAATTGTAGCTCTAAATACGCTCTACATCGACTTTTTCAAAATCCATTTTCGAAAATTTTCACTTGAAAACACAAAATCGCCCATATCTCCGTCAATTTTGATCCTAGAGCAGTCAAATTTGGCCTAAAAATGTTGCTGCACTTTAAACGGCTGTAACTCGGAAACGGTGATAGCTAGGACCCTGGTTGTTTCACCAAATTGTAGCTCTAAATACGCTCTACATCGACTTTTTCAAAATCCATTTTCGAAAATGTTTACTTGAAAACACAAAATCGCCCATATCTCCGTCAATTTTGATCCTAGAGCAGTCAAATTTGGCCTAAAAATGTTGCCGAACTTTAGTCGGTTGTAACTCGGAAACGGTGATAGCTAGGACCCTGGTTGTTTCACCAAATTGTAGCTCTAAATACGCTCTACATCGACTTATTCAAAATCCATTTTCGAAAATTTTCACTTGAAAACACAAAATCGCCCATATCTCCGTCAATTTTGATCCTAGAGCAGTCAAATTTGGCCTAAAAATGTTGCCGAACTTTAGTCGGTTGTAACTCGGAAACGGTGATAGCTAGGACCCTGGTTGTTTCACCAAATTGTAGCTCTAAATACGCTCTACATCGACTTTTTCAAAATCCATTTTCGAAAATTTTCACTTGAAAACACAAAATCGCCCATATCTCCGTCAATTTTGATCCTAGAGCAGTCAAATTTGGCCTAAAAATGTTGCCGAACTTTAGTCGGTTGTAACTCGGAAACGGTGATAGCTAGGACCCTGGTTGTTTCACCAAATTGTAGCTCTAAATACGCTCTACATCGACTTTTTCAAAATCCATTTTCGAAAATTTTCACTTGAAAACACAAAATCGCCCATATCTCCGTCAATTTTGATCCTAGAGCAGTCAAATTTGGCCTAAAAATGTTGCTGCACTTTAAACGGCTGTAACTCGGAAACGGTGATAGCTAGGACCCTGGTTGTTTCACCAAATTGTAGCTCTAAATACGCTCTACATCGACTTATTCAAAATCCATTTTCGAAAATTTTCACTTGAAAACACAAAATCGCCCATATCTCCGTCAATTTTGATCCTAGAGCAGTCAAATTTGGCCTAAAAATGTTGCCGAACTCGGAAACGGTGATAGCTAGGACCCTGGTTGTTTCACCAAATTGTAGCTCTAAATACGCTCTACATCGACTTTTTCAAAATCCATTTTCGAAAATTTTCACTTGAAAACACAAAATCGCCCATATCTCCGTCAATTTTGATTCTAGAGCAGTCAAATTTGGCCTAAAAATGTTGCTGCACTTTAAACGGCTGTAACTCGGAAACGGTGATAGCTAGGACCCTGGTTGTTTCACCAAATTGTAGCTCTAAATACGCTCTACATCGACTTTTTCAAAATCCATTTTCGAAAATTTTCACTTGAAAACACAAAATCGCCCATATCTCCGTCAATTTTGATCCTAGAGCAGTCAAATTTGGCCTAAAAATGTTGCTGCACTTTAAACGGCTGTAACTCGGAAACGGTGATAGCTAGGACCCTGGTTGTTTCACCAAATTGTAGCTCTAAATACGCTCTACATCGACTTTTTCAAAATCCATTTTCGAAAATTTTCACTTGAAAACACAAAATCGCCCATATCTCCGTCAATTTTGATCCTAGAGCAGTCAAATTTGGCCTAAAAATGTTGCTGCACTTTAAACGGCTGTAACTCGGAAACGGTGATAGCTAGGGCCCTGGTTGTTTCACCAAATTGTAGCTCTAAATACGCTCTACATCGACTTTTTCAAAATCCATTTTCGAAAATTTTCACTTGAAAACACAAAATCGCCCATATCTCCGTCAATTTTGATCCTAGAGCAGTCAAATTTGGCCTAAAAATGTTGCTGCACTTTAAACGGCTGTAACTCGGAAACGGTGATAGCTAGGACCCTGGTTGTTTCACCAAATTGTAGCTCTAAATACGCTCTACATCGACTTATTCAAAATCCATTTTCGAAAATTTTCACTTGAAAACACAAAATCGCCCATATCTCCGTCAATTTTGATCCTAGAGCAGTCAAATTTGGCCTAAAAATGTTGCCGAACTCGGAAACGGTGATAGCTAGGACCCTGGTTGTTTCACCAAATTGTAGCTCTAAATACGCTCTACATCGACTTTTTCAAAATCCATTTTCGAAAATTTTCACTTGAAAACACAAAATCGCCCATATCTCCGTCAATTTTGATTCTAGAGCAGTCAAATTTGGCCTAAAAATGTTGCTGCACTTTAAACGGCTGTAACTCGGAAACGGTGATAGCTAGGACCCTGGTTGTTTCACCAAATTGTAGCTCTAAATACGCTCTACATCGACTTTTTCAAAATCCATTTTCGAAAATGTTTACTTGAAACACAAAATCGCCCATATCTCCGTCAATTTTGATCCTAGAGCAGTCAAATTTGGCCTAAAAATGTTGCCGAACTTTAGTCGGTTGTAACTCGGAAACGGTGATAGCTAGGACCCTGGTTGTTTCACCAAATTGTAGCTCTAAATACGCTCTACATCGACTTATTCAAAATCCATTTTCGAAAATTTTCACTTGAAAACACAAAATCGCCCATATCTCCGTCAATTTTGATCCTAGAGCAGTCAAATTTGGCCTAAAAATGTTGCCGAACTTTAGTCGGTTGTAACTCGGAAACGGTGATAGCTAGGACCCTGGTTGTTTCACCAAATTGTAGCTCTAAATACGCTCTACATCGACTTTTTCAAAATCCATTTTCGAAAATTTTCACTTGAAAACACAAAATCGCCCATATCTCCGTCAATTTTGATCCTAGAGCAGTCAAATTTGGCCTAAAAATGTTGCTGCACTTTAAACGGCTGTAACTCGGAAACGGTGATAGCTAGGACCCTGGTTGTTTCACCAAATTGTAGCTCTAAATACGCTCTACATCGACTTTTTCAAAATCCATTTTCGAAAATTTTCACTTGAAAACACAAAATCGCTCGGAAACGGTGATAGCTAGGACCCTGGTTGTTTCACCAAATTGTAGCTCTAAATACGCTCTACATCGACTTTTTCAAAATCCATTTTCGAAAATGTTTACTTGAAACACAAAATCGCCCATATCTCCGTCAATTTTGATCCTAGAGCAGTCAAATTTGGCCTAAAAATGTTGCCGAACTTTAGTCGGTTGTAACTCGGAAACGGTGATAGCTAGGACCCTGGTTGTTTCACCAAATTGTAGCTCTAAATACGCTCTACATCGACTTATTCAAAATCCATTTTCGAAAATTTTCACTTGAAAACACAAAATCGCCCATATCTCCGTCAATTTTGATCCTAGAGCAGTCAAATTTGGCCTAAAAATGTTGCCGAACTTTAGTCGGTTGTAACTCGGAAACGGTGATAGCTAGGACCCTGGTTGTTTCACCAAATTGTAGCTCTAAATACGCTCTACATCGACTTTTTCAAAATCCATTTTCGAAAATTTTCACTTGAAAACACAAAATCGCCCATATCTCCGTCAATTTTGATCCTAGAGCAGTCAAATTTGGCCTAAAAATGTTGCTGCACTTTAAACGGCTGTAACTCGGAAACGGTGATAGCTAGGACCCTGGTTGTTTCACCAAATTGTAGCTCTAAATACGCTCTACATCGACTTTTTCAAAATCCATTTTCGAAAATTTTCACTTGAAAACACAAAACTGCCCATATCTCCGTCAATTTTGATCCTAGAGCAGTCAAATGTTGCTGCACTTTAAACGGCTGTAACTCGGAAACGGTGATAGCTAGGACCCTGGTTGTTTCACCAAATTGTAGCTCTAAATACGCTCTACATCGACTTTTTCAAAAATCCATTTTCGAAAATTTTCACTTGAAAACACAAAATCGCCCATATCTCCGTCAATTTTGATCCTAGAGCAGTCAAATTTGGCCTAAAAATGTTGCTGCACTTTAAACGGCTGTAACTCGGAAACGGTGATAGCTAGGACCCTGGTTGTTTCACCAAAATGTAGCTCTAAATGCGCTCTACATGGACTTTTTCAAAATCTTCGAATCCGATATTCTGGGAAATATGAGATGTGCCTTGGGAAAATCAGGTTCTGTTGACACTAAACATGACCCGTAAAGGAGCCCTAAATTTCGCAGTGTCCTCATTGATAAAACATCATCAGCATAGAAGAACAAATGTATGTTTTAACACGCAACATGCAAGGGCCTGGCGTAGCCAGGATCTCGTTTAGGGGAAAAACAAAAATTTGTTCAACACAATGAGCCTCGAATTTTCTTAACGGGTCGGGGTAGGTCGTGCTCCGTGGCCGTGATCGGCAGGTGGTGGAAAAACAGCTCTCTTCGTAACTACTTATTTAAACGCTTCGTTTTGTTTTGTTTATTACAATAGGTAAACTTAAGGTGACCAGACTCCCGAAGGCCCAATGCTGTACACATTGCGGAATTCGGATTTCAGACAATCATACTACATATTTCGGCGTCGACTGTATGTCACGAGGCACCATGATGAATGCCATAAAACGACCCCATATTCTCCTTTCTTTCATAAGTGATATCATCCTAAACAGCAGGGTTCTGTTGATACTAAACAGGATCGAGAAAAGAGCCCTCAATTTCGCAGTGTTCTCATTGACAAAACATCATTAGCATGTGAAGTGCAAAATTTATGTTTTAAGACGCAAAGCTATAACCAGCAAGCGTGGAAGTAGCGCAGGATCTCGTTTAGAAGGGGAAAACCCAACTTTTTTTAACACAATGAGCCAATTGTCGGTTCCATTTTGTTAAAAAAAGATGTAAGACATTTTAAAACCATATTTTAAGAAAGGATAATTCATAATCCAATTTGTTCCAATTCGGATACGATTTCAACTTTTTAGACAGTCGATACTCATTGATTTTTCAACTTTTGAATTTCAGTGCTCGAAACTGCAGTCTTACCAGCATTATACGGATGATGGTTCTTTCCCCTGTCTCTGACTATCCGTGATCCTGAGACAAAATCATGACGCTGTTTATTTGAAGTACAAATATTACCCCTCCTTGTACCTGCATATTTAAAAGTTTCGTTTCGTTTATTCTCTCTTGATTACCGTAACTCCTAGTGGAGTATGGAGCGTTGATGACTACCGTGTGTAGTCATCAACGTTACAAAGACAATTGAATTCGGAGTGTGGTAAGGTTGTCAGTCATACCACTTCCTAGTCGCATTGTTAGTTTATTATTCTACGATAAGAATATTTCTTATCATCTTCTTCTGAATAATAAACTTGCGACGAGTCGTGCCGAGTTTGGAAACTCGTTTCTCTATGAGTGTCGCATTTCACAGAGTGGCGACCGAACGATCACAACCACAGAGCACGACGTTTCGTTTACTACAACACATAAACTGATACCTCATTGGCTAGAGAATTCTTAAGTTGATGGCGATCCTCTGGGGATTTAGCGCCAATTTATTTGGATTTGGTGTACATATTGGGGAAATCCTTGCAGAGTCCTTTAGTTTGCTTTTTCTTTTTCCTAAAGAGGTTGATATAGTGATTCATCAGTGATTTTTCCATCGTTTTCTGAAAAAGTAAAATCGCATTTTTACACGGCTGTTATTTCTAAACCTCTTCAGCTCTAGATGCTTGTAATTTCTACCTAATATGGGCAGTGCGGTGCTCTGGCTGTCAAATTTCAAAATTTTCTGCTCAAAAATTTCCGAATTATGGACATGCGTTCGGAACTTCAATGGAAACAATCGAAAGATTCGATTGAACTCCCGAACGTGAATAGGAAGGACCTTGAAATTTGGAGGAAATGTGAGCGGTGAGCGGCAAGTGTGAGCTAGAGCCTTTTTCACCAAATTTCGAATTTATTTTACAAATTTTATTGAGAATTTTCGATTAGACAAGACCAAAGGGCAATTGGGGGAGCTGAATTTGTCGAACGCGGATAGGAAGGACCCTAAATTATAGAGGAATGTAAGTAAATGTAAGCGTACGGTAGATCTACAAATGTGTTAAATTTTAGAACGATCGATGATACATCAAAGAGTTCCTAAATTATCGAAAATGAACGTTTGCCACATGAAAGTGCGATTATCTTGCTAAAAACACCTTCAACAGACAGGCCTAACCCAGAAGCTTATTATGTACCGATTTAAGTGTTTTGGTGTGGCATTGGGAATGCTGTACATTTTGCTGTACATTAACTAATGCTGTACGACAGGTCGAAATGCTGTACGTCTGGTCAGCTTAGGTAAACTGATACTTCGCTGGGCAGAGAATTATTAAGCGGTTGGCGGTTTTCCTGGTACATTTACGGAGTGGATTCCAAGGAGAACCTCCAAAGCCATGGAAGTGTGGCATATTCCGGTCGCGATTTTTCTGGAACATCTACGGAGTGGAGTCCCAGGAGAACCTCCAGAGCGATGGAAGTGTGGCATATCCCGGTGGCGATATTTTTGGTTGTTAAATGTTGCATAGCACGTTTTTATTCATATCAAATTAGCAACTCCGAAGGTATAGACCTGCTAACATAAAGCTTTATCATACGGACGTAAGAATTCTTTGCAGGTTTGCTCAAATCGAGCTGTTTAGTTAAGTATATAGCAAAGCACGGTTTTATTCATACCACCTAATGTCTTGAAGCCTGTTCATAACGGCGTGAAGCCTACTCACAAATGATTCTGAAGCTATACGAAAATAGCGCTAAAGGCAATCTCAGATATTGTCGTTATCTGCCCTGTTTTTGGCAGGACAGTCCTGCTTTTCGATACTGTGCTGCCATCGGCTCGAATGCCCTGCTTATGTCCGGCTTTTTGGATTTTATATTAAAATTCAATAATTTCTACCGCAGCCCTATGACGTGTTCGGATTCCATCTGTTCCTGGATAGGAGTTGAGGCTTTACTAGTATGAAATTTTACCTGGATGAAATTTAGTTGGTTCATAGAGGAAAAAAAGTTTTCCATTGAAGAACCTAATTTTGTTGGGTTAGCTTATATGACGGCCCTATTACGTAGTTTTGCGATTCAATCCGTTCCTAGATATGTTTTGAGGCTTCACTAGAACACATTGGCACATTTGGTTAACCTTCTTCCGGGCTAGCCCCATTTTGTAACATAACTGACTATGCATTCCTCCATGGTTATATTAGTGATGTCATGTCCCCTGTCCCTGACCCCTGGGATCTAAGCGCCATTTTATTCGATTTTATGGTCATATTATGGGAAAAAAACTTTATCTTTGAAGAGTCCTTTAGTATGCATTTTCGTGTAAAGGTTGATAAAGTAATCGGATGGAGGACAGTGATTTGACCATCGTTTTGTGAAAAATTATCATTTTTTAATCCACGGCTGTAACTTATGAACCTTGGCAGCTATAGAGGCTTCACATTTTTACCTAATATGAGCAGTGCGGTGTTCTATACAAATTTCAAAATTTTCCGCTCCGAGTTATGAACAATTTTCGATTAGAAAACACAAAAGTACCTTGCAATTTGGAGAAAATGTGTGCGCCATGTAGCTCTACAAACTACAAGTGTGAGTGGCAATTCGGTAAAATCGGTCAAAACCAAAGTGATCCCAAGTTGTCGAAAAGGAACGATTTACATAACATAACATAAATGCGCGGTTATCTTGCTAAATATCGATCGTACATGAGTCAAACTTTACTACACCTTAAATTGAATCTATCGACGGTTGTAACTTCTGAACCTTGAGAGCTAGAGCATTGAAAATTTCACCAAATATGGGCAGTGCGGTGCTCCACAAGTTTGCCATTTCAAATTTATTGGAAAAGCTTTATGGACAATTTTCGATAAGAAAAGGCAAAAGTACAATTTGGGCAGCTGTAACTGTCGAACGCGGATAGGTATGACTTTAAAATATGGAGGAAATGTGTTGCAAGTAGCTCTCTCTCTTTATTACCGTAACTCCTAATGGAGCATGGTGCGTTGATGAGTGATACGGTTGTCAGCCATACCACTTCCTAGTCGCATTGTTAGTTTATTATTCTATGATAAGAATATTTCTTATCATCTTTTCTCTGAATAATAAACTTGCGACGAGACGTGCCGAGTTTGGAAACTCGTTTCTCTATGAGTGTCTATTTCACAGAGTGGCGACCGAACGATCACGGCCACAGAGCACGACAAAGTAGCTCTACAAGTGCGTTAAATTTAAGAAAGATCGACTACCCGAGTTATCAAAAATGAACGTTTGCCAAATGAAACTGCGATTATCTTGTTAAAAAAAAAACACTGTTAAAACAGACAAGACTAATCACAGTCCTTACCGAGGTGCTTTTTAGGTTTCATTGTGTGGCTTTGGGATTCGGATTGCTGTACATTTCGCTGTACATTTACTAATGCTGTACGACAGGTCAAAATGCTGTATTGTACAGCGAAATGCTGTACGTCAGCTTACGTTCGTCCACATTTTTCAAAATTGAGTTACAGCCATTACAAAAAATTTATCTTGAGAACCTACACATTTTGATAAAAAAAGCAAATGAAAATTGTTGACCGGAAGCTGTTTACCGCTAATTAAGTTTAAGGATGATGAAATTTATAGGAATTGTGTGCAGCACTATGCGCTACATCGGATTTCTGATCCCCGTTCCAATGGCGTAACGTTTTCCCGATTTTCGAAATTATAATGGGGGCCCCAAAGGTTTGATTTTTTAACAAGGAAATAATGACATAAACCGCATTCAAAGGCGTACAAATGAGCAAGAGCAGCGAACATTTTCTGTTTTATCAATATATAAATTTGAAAGATACATTCGATATTCAAAGAGGAAGGACGTGTAGACCAATCCGCTGGAACCAGTTGACTGAAATCTGGGTATTCGTTCAAGGAATACAGAAAGAAATATACGAAAAACAAGTCTTTATTATTTTTGCTCATTATAAATTTTTTTGCGTATTTCAATGTTTTCTGATATTCAGGGTTAGGACCAATTCGGCAGGAAAATTTTCCAAACATCCTCAAAGACGTTCAAGAAATAAAAACAAAAATATGCGAAAACAGAACTCATTGTGAATTGTTGGCTTATTTCAATGGTTATACTACCATTCCGGTCGAAGCCTTGTGTAGACCCATAAGGTGGGGTCAACTTACTGAAGTCCTGTAATTCGCTCAAGAAAGACAGAAAGAAGTATAAGAAAAAGAATTGTCTTGCGCCCATTTGTGAATTTTTCATATGTTTCCATAGTTGTCCTGCTACTTTGGATAGAGACCAGTCCTGTGGAAGAAATTTACTTTTTTATATATCGATTCCAAAAGTTTTAATTGTTTGAGATACGAATTTAAAGCCTATTAAACTATTTATCAGTAAATTCAAGAAAAGTGGCCAAAAAAATGCCGCATCGAGGAGATCCTAGATCCTTATCTGAGGATCATATCAGATAAACCACATGTAGAGCTCTGACGATCCTGACCAAAACTACCACCATTCGTTGGCGTATCCATGCCCAAGGCGAAATAAATCGACTGGAATAAAATTCATGGTAAACTAAAAATGAGTCATTTAGAGGAAACTGCGAATTAGTTATCTGGACAGAAGGCTTTGTAGGCAAACATTTGTTTGTTAAAACAAAAAACTTTCTGACTTCGACTTTATTGAGCGGTCTTTCGGTCAATAAATCCACAATTATCCTTTTGTCAACGTTTTGAACATATTGTCCTTAATGCAGCAGTCACTTTCCCTTCAAGATTCAAACACTCGACGAACTGGATCACAATGGCTGAATTCTACACAAGAGCCTTCAAGAGGCGCACTCCTCCTAGGTCCTAGC
Organism: Microchrysa polita; assembly: GCA_949715475.1. Classification (NCBI taxonomy): domain Eukaryota; kingdom Metazoa; phylum Arthropoda; class Insecta; order Diptera; family Stratiomyidae; genus Microchrysa; species Microchrysa polita. Next base: position 112,432,569 of record OX454416.1, on the reverse strand, counting down.
AAGTTTAGAGATTCAACTTCTCTTCAATATTCTTGTGACCCAAACCTGGACAAAAAACTGATATTCACACAAATTCCCACTCAACAAGCTTGGGAGACAATTTGCTGTTAATTGATTGCAAGTTTAGTCCAAAAAGTTGCGGCTTTCCGGCATTCAACTTCAAGCTTCTCCGTACACAAAAATAGTAGTTTTACAATGTTTTGTCTATATCTTAGACTTTACGGCTGACTAGCGTTTTTTTTGTTGTACAATCGGAATTTTTTTTACCGATACCTTGTTATCGCTCTTTTTGTGAAAGTCATCGAAAATCGTAACTTGTCATGCAAAATCATAATTTGCAACCCTCCTGTCCTGATGACTTATCCAAGATTTGATTTCAGTTTATGTTTTCGGGTCTGAGGGCCTCTGTGGCCATGTGTTCCAATGAACACATGGAACACCGTACGTTACGCCACTGCACCGTTCTATCCAAAATTTCCGAAAAATCAACATTTGCCCTTGGCACCCATTTGCGATTTGGTTGGTCATGGGATATTATTGTAGTAGCGCAAGCGCTAGGAAATAGAAATACATTAGACCTGTCTTTCAGGTCAAGTCTTAGGAAAAATTATGCTTCGAATGGGTTTCCCATAGCGCAAGAGGTACAATTTGCGTTGCTGCATCAGGAGAATCAAATATATGGTCCACGCCACGGTATGTGGGCCGGCTACGCAAGCAAGTATGTGCTTGCGATGATGTTATCTATCCGAGATACGATTTCAGACTTACCTATACCATCCGGAATGTAATTTTCGAGATGTTGAGCCGAATACCACAAATATTGAAGATATCTCAGAGGAAGAGGTGATGGAGGCGATGCATCAGATGAAACGCGGAAAGGCAGTCGGACCGGACAAAATCCCCGCTGAATTTTGGTTGAAAATGGAAAATGTCGCGCTTAGTTGGCTCACAGTTCTCTTCAACAAAATCAAAGGTGGGCAACCGATGACTGATGCTTTTAGGGAAAGTTTTCTTCTTCCTTTCTATAAGAACAAGGGAGACTCACGCAAACTCAACAACTATAGGGCTATAAAGTTAACACCTCATACACTGAAGATCTACGAGCGAGTTGTCTGCAACCGATTGAGAAAGATTGTGCGGTTGAATGACAATCAATGCGGCTTTGTTGAAGGTCGATCTACAGTCGATGCGATTCAGTGCATTCGTATTGCGATGGAAAAGTATAGAGCAGCACGAAAGGACTTGCACTTTGTGTTCATCGATTTGGAAAAGGCATTCGATAGAGTACCTCGTGATCTGATATGGTTGGCCGTGAGAGCTGCACTTACAAAATGGTGTGACATTCTGGAGGAGCATGGACTGAGAGTAAGTATAACAAAGACTTTCTTATGCTGCCCATTCTCAGATCCAGATGCACCGATACCAGATATGTACGTCAAAGGAGAGCAGCTTAAGTCTTGTACCAAGTTCAAGTACCTTAGCTCGATGGTGAACAACGGATCTACATGCGATGATGACATCAAACATCGCACAAAGGTTGGGTGGATGACGTGGCGAGAAAACTCTGGAGTTTTCTGCGATAAGAAAATGCCACTGAAGAAGCTGAAGGGCAAGTTGTACAAAACGGTTGTACGTCCCGCACTCATGTATGGATCAGAATGTTGGACCATGTATGAAGGTTACGCGAAACAAATGACAGCGACTGAAATGAAAATGTTACGCATGTCAGATGGTGTAACCAAAAGGGACCACATCAAGAGTAGCTACATCCGAGGCAGCTTGTCCATAGACCAACCAATCACCGAAAAGCTCGAAGACCGACAAATGGATTGGTATTGCCATGTTAAAAGGCGTCCGCCTGAGAACCCCGCAATGAAATCGATATCAATGGAAGTTCCACTTGATGGACCCAAGGCTAGAGGCAGACCGAAGAACACCTGGATGGGTCAAATGAAAAAGCAACAACAACGCATTGGTTTCGGCGATGACACGATCCAAGATAGAGCTGCATGTAGAAATATGCTGGGATATTATCGCCAAAACGGGCGATGTGCCTACACCGCGGGGCGAGCAACGCGAAGCCATGGAGCGGTATAAAGAACGAGGCAAGGAAAAGGAAGAAATCAATTCAGGGATAACCATTATCAAATTAACAGCTGGTTGCAACAATGCCGCTCAAAGCGCCGGTTTTAAAGGGAGATGAGACAGAGCATCGAACATCGATGTTGCGAGTCGAGTGGCTTTTTGTAGGGTTTTAGAACGTCAACACTGGAGTGTCCCCAAAATTGAAATTTTGTACATTTTCAATTAAAATGTATGAATGTCAAAATTATCACTTTGCTTGTACAAATTCTGGGAAAACGATATCCAAAAAATTTTGATCGGAAAAACAAAATTTTCTAACAAGCTAACGATTTTCTTAGTGGTGCAGTCCTGCGATCGTGTTATCACTAAAGGCGTGTTCAGACTATATGGCAACCTACCATATATTTGCTTCCATACGTATGGCAGGGTGTTCACACTGACTGCCACATATGGCAGTTTTTGGTATGGCAGCTTCGTTACCAGTTACAAATGAAACATAGCAAATATGGCGGGCGCTCACACTATATGGCGAGTTTTATGGAACTTTTTGCATGGTGCCATACGAACGGCAAACGTTGGTCTCTTTTAAGATGTCGATGCAAGCAGCCATTGCCGTTGCTGTTGTGGTGAAGGTGATTTCCACTTGACAGAATAACTTTTTGATGTGCCTTGGCCCCTTTTATGGGATCTATCTTTTGCAGAATAAGTTCTGAATTGAACTCGAAGGTTATCCCATTTGGCTTTGCAGTCGGCAGCCAATCTGTTTAAATTGATGCCAATATCTTCGAATGTCGACTTTCGTTTCCGAGTATTCTTATAATATTTGCTGGATGGATCCCAAAGATGTGGCCTCCTTCAACAGAGTGAATCAGTAGATTCGTATCGGAGTTATCCCATTCTTTCTCGGTCTTCGACACCCTTTCTTCGCTTGCAATCTAAATAAAAGCTTAGAACGAGACCGAGGCTACTTTCGGCGGCCGAAATTCGAATACCCGTCACATTTGAATGAAACTTAAGCTTATGTGTTAACAATTTCTACCGCAGCCCTATGACGTGTTCCGATTCCATCTGTTCCTAGATGTGTTGAGGCTAGTCCAGGATGAATTGGATGAATTTTGGTTAAGATTCAAAAAGAAAAAAAGTTTATTTTACGTGAACCATATATTTGGGGGTTGGTTTGTATGACAGTCCTATTGTATGATGTTCCGTTTCCATCCATTCCTAGATATGTTTTAAGGCTTTACTAGGAACACATTTGTGTGAGGTTTGGTTAAGGTCGGATTTCAAAGGAAAAGTTTTTCTTAGCAGAACTTAATTTTCAGAGGTTGGTTTGTATGGCAGCCCTATGAGGTAATGCATCGATTTCATCGGTTTCTGTATATACTTTGACGCTTTACTAGGAACACATTTGGGTGAAGTTTGGTTGAGATTGGTACATAAAGAAAAAAGTTTTTCCTAGAAGAACCTAATTCTCAAGGGTTCGTTTGTATGGCAGCCCTATGACCCCATGGCCCGATTTCATTCATTCCGACATAAACAAAATACAAACTTGTATACAAAATTTCAGCCCGATAGCTTGAAAACTGAGGGACTAGTTTGCGTTGCAACAGACGGACAGACAGACGGACATCGCTCAATGGGTATGTCCACACATGTGCGCTTTCGTCTTCCCTATCGTCTTCAAGCTCCGTATCCACTTTCAACATTGAACATGTCATTGATTGCGTCAATTGAACAGAAGAGATCAATGTCTCATTCTATCCAGATCTGTTCATTATTTATCGTTAAATATGTGTCACGGCTTTGGTCAGGACGGGCAAATTATAAATTCTTTCATGAATTGTATGAATAGATGATGGGTTGTTAATATTTAACAATGGCAATTACGTTCAAGAATGAATGCGTTTCTTCAATAGCGCATACATCTCAAGTTTCAATTGTCAAAATGATGAAGACGAACGAAAATTGAAACTGTCTAGACAGGCACAATCGATTTCTCTCGTCACACTGATCAATAATATATATACTTTTTATAGTGGGAGATGCTTCCTTCTGTGCGTTGCTAACTTCATGACAAAGTTAATATACCCTTTCATATAGTGACGGGTATACAAATTGAAATTTGAAAAAGTAAGCTTACCCTTCGTCAGCCATTTTGCGTGCAATGCGTAGTAGAGATTAAGTGTATACAAATACGAACGAACTCATCAGTCACGTATGCAATGTATATATATTCCCACACATTATTTTATTATAATATATTTACGAATTCTTCTGAGTGTACATACAACCACAATTTAGTGAGCTGCGATATTATAGTCAAATCAGAACTGATTTACTGAACAACGAAAATTAATAAATTGGCATAAAGTACTGTAAATTCTGAACAGAATGTGATAAACCCACGAAAAACAAGTGCCAGATGCTTTTCATATGATGGACATGCTTATCATATGAAATCATATGGCAGAGTGTTGCCAGGTATCTGGCAACAGGTGTTCACACTGTATGGTAACTTCTATATGGCACGATATGGTATGCAGTTACCATACGATTTTTTTTTCCGTATGGCAGAGCGTATGGAGAGTGTTCACACGGGTATGGCAATCATATGGCAGCAAATATATGGTAGGTTGCCATATTCATATAGTCTGGACACGCCTTTAAAGAAGGAGACTGACTTAGACTGATAACATGAACAGAGAAACTGCCACCTAAAATAGACCCCCTTCGAACACCAATTACACTGCAGTGCCCTGGCATTCATCACTCATCAGTCACGTATGCAATGTATATATATTCCCACACATTATTTTATTATAATATATTTACGAATTCTTCTGAGTGTACATACAACCACAATTTAGTGAGCTGCGATATTATAGTCAAATCAGAACTGATTTACTGAACAACGAAAATTAATAAATTGGCATAAAGTACTGTAAATTCTGAACAGAATGTGATAAACCCACGAAAAACAAGTGCCAGATGCTTTTCATATGATGGACATGCTTATCATATGAAATCATATGGCAGAGTGTTGCCAGGTATCTATCTGGCAACAGGTGTTCACACTGTATGGTAACTTCTATATGGCACGATATGGTATGCAGTTACCATACGATTTTTTTTTCCGTATGGCAGAGCGTATGGAGAGTGTTCACACGGGTATGGCAATCATATGGCAGCAAATATATGGTAGGTTGCCATATTCATATAGTCTGGACACGCCTTTAAAGAAGGAGACTGACTTAGACTGATAACATGAACAGAGAAACTGCCACCTAAAATAGACCCCCTTCGAACACCAATTACACTGCAGTGCCCTGGCATTCATACCAATTCGTTGGTTGCAAAAAATAAAAATCCATACCCGTGGTGGGCCAGGATTGGTTTCAACACCGGCGCATATTAGAAGGCGAAAGAACATATAAATCAATTCCGCATATACGCAAACACTTTGTGTGTGGCCATTTGACAAAAAAAACGAATGTGGTTCACCCCGAAGAGGCTGAAAGTGACGTGAGGCAATAGTTGCCAGTATTCAATTGGATTTTTCTTGCCCGGCTTGTTGCGTTGGTCTGTCGTCCAATTTGTCGAGAATTTTTCAGTTATCTCTGCTGGCAGGTCAACTTCCTGTAATTCGCCAAATGATACTTGTCGCTACCCAGGGCCGTGGAGAGAAAATCCGGGCCCGGACAATGATTCCGGGCCCACCTCTCCCGTATGATACAAAATGATGAATCGAAGAAAATTTTTATTTGACATATCGGCCCTTAAACAAATTGTACAGTGGAATCTCTATAATCCGGCCTCTAATCCGGAACACCTCATAATCCGGCTTCCTGATTGAATCGGCTGTCTCAGTAATCCGGCAGTTTTCTAATCGGGAGCCTCTATAGTCTATAGATATTTGAAGAATGTTTTAAAGCGGTCTTCGGCACATTCAGGTGCATTTTGAGATTTAATTTCTGAGCTAAAATTATGGGTTTTTAGAAAAATACGAATTGTAGAAAAATAATAAAAAACTGATACCGGATAAGCCACTTGCCAAAAAAACTGACAGAAACTGAATTCAATCCTGAAGCATTTTTACAAACTAAACTCACAAAAAACGGGATTGACTGGATAGTTCAACACTTGTGTGTGTGTGTGTGTGATTTTTTTTATCAAGTATATTTTGAAGATGATTCGGTAGTTGATTAGCCAACTTTAACGAACTAAAGAAGCCAAAATCTTTCTAAAATAAGGTTCGTTCGTTTTATGTGCATTTTTGGGTAACGAAACTTCATAGAAAAGCGACTGCTTAGAGCAGGTATGTCAAACTCGAGGCCCACCTCGCCACGTCGGAAAACACAATGTGTATCAGCATAAATGTGTAAAATAAAATATAAAATATCGTCAAGAAGTCAGTGTCTCATGCAAGCTTAAACTATGCATTTTAGAATCCTTCCTGATTTGTCCCGAAATTCGGTCAGAAAAAAGTTGTTAGCTTTGCCGAACCTTATAGTTATCTGCCACGGTTGCATTATAATTCGAGTGCGCATATTTCAGATTATGAGACAAGGACATCTGGGATTGAAATTTATTTGAAATCAAGACCGAGCCTTTAAAGACCCAGAAATTTTGTATTTCATGGGAAATCACCTGGATATGAAATTTCCTAAACATAACAATTTAAGCCCGTTACCCGATTTTTTACCCTTAAGTTTACTCAGATGCATGTCTTTGTTTCACATCACATCAGACACAAATTTTTGTCAATTTTTAATCAACTTTATGTCGTCCTGTCAATTTTGGTTGTTTTGAACAACCTGAATGTTTCTAGACGACCGGCGATCTGTTCTGATTAGCTGTCCACAATTTGGTGGAAATTAATTTACAATTAGTGGCTATTGATCCATTCGAGTTTTAATTTCTTTCTTAAGTTTTAAAATTTGTTGAAGAATATTTTTAAAAGATAGCATTTATAAAGGATATAGTCCCGATGTCATTAATTACTCTGATGTGTATTCATGTTTTAAAAGAATCTTTCTGTTATTTAGTTTGGAAAAAAATGTTTCTATAGGCATTTGACACCCTTGGTTTAGCTTAGAGGGTGCACTTTCTAGTATTAAGTTTCGTTACTAAAATCTGCCCGTGATGAAAAAAAAAGACTTTTAATTTAGTGGTCGTGACCGTTACACAAGATACGCATAAAACGATACTGGTAGCCTAGTAGTCTTCTACCATTTAGTTCTGTCAAGAAAAAAATTGAAGAATTATTGATTCCCTTGTGGCAACGAAAGTATTTAGAAAACTCCTATTCTATTGGTGAAGTAAGATGCCAACCTACATCTTAGAAAAAGCATAGTAACCCATGCCATGCGTTAGTCCAGAATTGCTATGTGATCACACAACCCATGGTTAGTTAGGTTAGGTTAGGTTCAGGGGCCGCTAGGTCTGCACCCAGCGCACTTAGACCAGAATTTGGTCCATTGTGATACCACCGAGAGAACAACCCATATGTGTTCGACTCCAAATTTATTACACTACACTCCACGAAATAATTCAAACGTCAAAATATTGTCGATGCAATTATTAACCCTTCTGTCGTCGCCTACGAGCTATTATGTCTAAGGTGTAGCTGAATTTTCTGTGAAATCAATCTTAATTTTTGAAGAGGTTTAATTTTGGATCTTGAAACAGTTTACATACTATGTCTTACGATGATGCGCCGTTTTTTCGTTTCTTTAGACATAGTTTACATTTCGCCGAACGTTTGATCGCATTTGTGGCCGTCGGTTCCTTTGAAATATATATGGAAAGGGTGGAAAATATTGTTGAACGATATTTTTCATCAAGATATAGTACCAATGGTCTGTCTGGATCTATACGCCAACAGAAGGGTTAAATATCACGTTGGCATTTTAAGAGAGTAATAAATATTACGCAGATTTTATATTCTCAATTGTAAACAAAAAATTGACGTTTGAATAAAATTTTCACGCATACTATGAACTGCAATAGTGTGAAAACGGTGCCATTTTTATTTTCTGATGGCCATTCTGGACTAACGCATGGCATGGATTACTATGCTTTTTCTAAGACCTACATATACTATTCGAACTTTGATATCAAGAAAGCCTTGAATTTTTCGGCAGTCATTCTCGATAGGGTAGGATCAGGATAGGATCGTACATAAATATTATTTTTAATTCGATTTGAAGACTATACGGGTGATATTGGCTCAAGAGTTCATTTTACAAATGAATAATAAAGGCTGCACTACGCGCAAAATAGAAAGTGTATAATGCAATAAACTAGGCAAATTTATTTCTGTGCATTTGTGTGCGGTATGTATGTCAAAGCCAATTCGCTACGCTTATTTTTTTCTCTGGATGAAGATTTTTGAAACTAAACAGCTGTGGTTTAATATGTACCTCAACCTTTACAAAGGTTTTAGAAAACAAGTCGGATACAGTTCACAGTTTAAATAAATGGGGAGCTTAAATCTGTAATTTAGCACACTCGCAGTGGCCCATACTGTTGGTCGTTACTCTATAAAATTAGCTTTCGAAATGCACACCGCTACGAATTTACAAAATGTCTTCTTTTCCTATTTTACTTATTTCGTAAGCAATTCGCGGTTTTCTCTAGAACAGACTTGTTTTTTTGTTACCGAGTTGGCGAGTACTGATAGATAGATACATATATTGAAATTAAGATTCAATAAATTTAAGTGATCAACATCCGGGTGTTGGTACCTTGAAAACAATTTCATTAGCAGCAGTAGTACGTACACAAAATAATAATCGCCCGGAAAAGTCCTTCTAGTCGCTGTACAAGGCTTCTATTTTTACTTCGAACACAAATTTTTTGAATAACGTTATACGCTACTGGATGAAGAAGTCGAAATTCCTTAATTGTTTATGTATAAAATCATGCATGCACTTTCGAAAGGCGAGGGCAGATTGAATTTAGAAATTTAGTATCGAAACGATAATGTTGATTGAATATGAGGATTCGGGCCCCTAGTCCTAAAAATTCAAAAATTGACTAGGGACCCCAAGTCTAATACATATGTTATGTTATGTTATGTATTGTTGTTAAAACGCTAGAAACAGTACCTATAAGGTTTCTTAGTTCAGGACCTCAAAATAGCATTTTAAATGTAAAAAAAACGCTGAAGCACAACTTTTGTGTCAAAATCTTGGCCCCTTTTGAAACCCCGGGCCCGGGGGGAATCACCCAGTTCCCCCCACCCTCTCTACAGGCCTGTCGCTACCACCTGAATGAATTTCATTTGCATCTCGCTCGTTTCGGTTGCTATCGAGTCACGCGAACACTTAACATATTATGGTAAGTACGACCAATGTAAATGTTTGGGACTTTGCTCAGTGTTCAGTGAAAGCTGGTTACTCACTCTTACTAAATTATTTTTTTTCGGAAAATTAAACGCACACACACACACAGACTAGGACAATAACACAAAGAAATAATCTAAAGATTGAAGAAATAAAATATATATATATTTTTTAATGTTTTTTTCTCTACACATAATGTTCTTAATTTTGCATTAGGTATTACATATTTATAATTTATACATGTTCACTTCTGATCTCAGTTTCACTTATGCACATACCACACACAGTGTATCCCATTCAGATTTCATTTATAATAGTTTTTTTTTACATACAGACATAAACAATATTTTTTTTTAATTTACCTTTTTTTTGTTTTGTTGTTGCATGGCTTCATTTGTGTAATTTTGTTTTAATCTTTTGCAACAATTATGCCATTTACTTATTAGAATTGATGATTTTCTAGTAAATTTCTATATGAATTAGATACTGATTTATTAAATATTGTGTATGTTTCGACGTTTTACTATACGAACAGAGGATGAGATATTGAACTCAGGGGACATTTTTCAGGTGATTTGCTTTTCAATTCGATTTGATTTGGTCAATAATTCAATTAAATATTAATATTCTTGCAAGGATGATGCGGACAGGATGGGATTTTGGGAGGACACGGATTCAGCTAATTTTTTATAATTTAAAACATACATTTATATAATATTAATTTATCTGCATCGTTATCAGATTTCATCACTTAATCACAATTGTTGAGAATTTTTTTTACACAAAGTAGTACATAATTTCTAAAAATTTGTTTTAAGTTTCTACACCATTTAGATTTTTTTGTTTTTGCCTGATTTTAGTTTTTTGCTTCTTTTTTTTTTGTGTGTATATATATATAATAATATCTTACGCAATAGATATAATGTTAAGTTCTAATTCTAGAGTCGTTTCCAATGTATATATGTACTATTTACAGGTTGCGATCAATTTTCAATCGTTTTCTTTCGGTTTTGTGTGATCATGTTGTGCTTGGCGTGCACTGCGCGTAGTCCTTTTGCAGGATTCTACTATTAGTACCAACACCATTGTATGAATAGTTTAGTTTTGCGTTTCGTTTCTTTTTTTAGTCAAAAAGCGCTGCCAGTATGTCATCTTGATTGGGATTATTGCTCGAGCCACTTGATGGTGGTGTATTGAGGTCCGGTGGGTCCAAATAGGTGAGGATTTCCATTGGATCGACAACGCCGTCTAAGTTTAACTGGAAGTAGAGAAAAGGATTGATATGAATAAAATTGTATTTATATTTTGTATGAATTGTTATATGAACACAAAGCTTCAGTTATTTGAGTAAATATAAATAAAAAAGAAGCGCAGCAGTAGATGAGTCTTAAACGATTTACTAAGAATGGAGAATAAAAAGTTGAGTTCGTTTCGTACGAATATAGGTACTAACATCTTTTTTTTTGCGGTGTCGAATGTAGTTCTGGAGGGCAAGAAAGCCGTCTTAGAAGCGTGGCCTCCGAATGCGCATGCATTAAATGGTTTTCGTATCGAATGGTGATGCGCGAACCATTTCGCATGCGCTATAGGTGTCTTGGATTCCATAACTAAGCTGACCAGACGTACAGCATTTTACTGTACAGTACAGTATTTGGACCTGTCGTACAGTATTAGTAAATGTACAGCAAAATGTACAGTAAAATGTTCAGCATTCCCAATGCCATACAAAACCGATCTTTCTGAATTGGAACACTTATAGTTTGTAGAGCTAATTGGAGCTGACATTGTCCATCCGCGTTCGGGAGTTACAGCTGCCCAAATCGCATATTTGTGTTTCTAATCGAAAAATGTCATTAGCTCAAAAATTGTGAGTGGAACATTTTGAGATTAGTTAGAATTTTATACAGCACTGCACTGTGCAAGGTTTTTTGTTCAAGAATGTGTAGCTGCTAAGATCCAGAAGTTACGGCGGTGGATAGATACGATTTCAATTTTTCACAAAACGATGGGGAAATCACTGTACTCCATCCGATTCCCCTATCAACCATTATAAGAAAATGCATTCTACAGGACTCTGACAGGATTTCAAAATAAAGTTTTTTTTTGCCAGAATATATCCATCAAATCCAATAAGAGCCCAGGATCATCACTAATATATCCATGGAGGGGTGACATGTATGTCATCTTGATTGGTATTATTGCTCGAGAGCATACTCTCTCCCTGAAACATCGCAGCCAAGATAAGCCATCGTTTCACTGCTCTGGAGATTCTCCACGGACTCCACTCCGTCGATGTGCCAGGAAAGCCGACAACCGCTTAAATATTTTCTGTCCATCTTTGCAATAAACGAAACGAAGTTTTTAAATAAGTAGGTATAAAGGGAGGGGTGCTTGAACACCTCAACCCCCTGGCCTTTTATCACGGTTTTTTTTTAACTTTTGTACCATCTAAAAAAAATCCCTGTACTAAGATGTTAGAGAGCGTGAAAATGCGGATTTGACTCCTAGCACGACAAAAAATATCCGTACTTCAAATAAACAACCACATGATTTATTTTTCGGGGTCTCAGATAGTCAGAGACATGCAAAGAGTTATCATCATCCGCACAAGGCTCCTGAGACTGTAGTCTCGAACACTGAAATTCAAAAATTAAAAAAGCACTGAGTATCGACTGTCTAAAAAATCGTAGGCGAATTGGATATAATTAGGTAAAGGCTAAACACGTGCAAGAGGTCATTTATCGTTAAATCGTAACAAATGTCCTTCTCAATTGTCCTTTCTTGAAATAGTGTTTCAAAAAGTGTAACATCTTTTCTAACAAAATGGGACCGCCAATTTAAACTGAAATCTTAATTTTTGTCGTAGATTCGACTTACATACCTACCCCAACTCCCCACGAAAATTCCGGGCCCATGGTCTTAAAAATGAAAAAATGTTGCACTTGCCCTTCTAAACGAGATTCTGGCTACGCTGTCCTTACTTTTGATAGCTCTGCGTGCTAAAACTTACATTTTGTATACATGCATAACAGAACCTTGCTTTCTCAAGTTTCACCACCAGAAATAGTATGGTTGAGGGTTAGTCTGAAAACCGAATTCCGCAACGTGTACAGCATTGGGCGTTCGGGAGTCTGGTGGCGTTTGGGTGCAACAAGTGTTCCCGTGATGGGTGTATGTAGACTCCCATCGAATATGCGAGTTACCGTCTCTAGTTGTGGGTACATAAGAGGTAAGAGCAGGTTACCACATCTTCCGAGTCTGGTAGCTGGGCTGGCTATAAATTTCGGATAGGAGAGAAAGGCTATCTATGGGCTAATTTTTTAGCCATACGGTGCAAAAATCCATGTATGGAGGTCAACAATGACAATGTTTATTCTTTGGTGGAAAATGGAACTCAGTGCTACAAAACGAAATGTGTGTCACTTGCTGGGAAAGCAACAGGAAACTCTTGGAAAATTGGAGAAAGAAGCGTTAAGCCGCTTCAGCTCTGCAGGACAGCTTATTTTGCTGCATCGTAGCCTGCAGATACTGCGAGTGACAGCTTTTGTGAAGTGGACGATAAGCTTGTGATAGTAGGAAAATTTCAGGGTTGGATGAAATTAACCGAGAGATGTGTACTATGCTTAACAGTATTTGGAGAAGTTCTGGAAAAGATTATTTTTCGGAGGTCAGAGAATTGCCATTAAGGTCAAATATCCGACAGATAGTATGATTTTAGAGCTGGAAGATATACCAAGGATGCGTGGGTTTTAGTCAAAAGGGCCATGTGCCGAGATAATTTGTGGCATGCAAAAATTGCTCTCTAGGAATTTTATATACCGCGTACAGAGTTTCCTTTTGTCAGTGGTGTGCGTGATCTCCCAATCAAATTGAAGGAAGTTCTCGTTGTGGGATTGATAAGAAAGGAATCGCATTAATGGGTAGAGTACATGAGTGGGGGTCCCAGATGGTGTCAGAGTCCCAGTCGGCGCTCGATTGGCTCTGTGATAAAGTTTAAAGAACGTTCAGGAACCACGAAACTGACACGGAAAAGTACAAAGGGTAAATGGAAAAAAATTATAGGTAAATAGAATATAGTTGCTCCGTGGCATGTGTCACGAATAGTACTCGTACCACCGCTTTTTCCGGCGTGTCGTAGAAGACAACTGGACAAGAGGAATGAAAACGCTTACAGTGAAAAAAAAAGAAAGTTCATAAATTTACTTCTTTCCACAAAACACAGCAAAGGAATGGAAGGCCAAATCGAAATTTACAAAGATATAAGCACTTCCCCGCTGAACACCACTTCTGCTATGCAGCTGAGTGATCCCGGAGCGAACTTAGTTCGCGCCAGACCTCGTCGGTTTCCGGGAGCGAGCAATATAAGGCAGTCCAACTATATTGTGGAGAAGCTGAGGGTGGCATGCAAGGTGGAATGTCGCGTTTCCATGACGTCAAAGAATGAGGACATTGAGGATATCATGAAGCGGAGAAGGATATACTATACATGCGTGCAAGACGAGAAGTGGCGAAATACCCATATCGACAGAGCCCGGTCTCTCCATTCCAAAAAGTTCCCATTGTCGTACTATGGAATCACAAATCAAAGAAACGGAGTTGGTATTATTTTGGCATCGTCTTTACTTGGCAGAATAGTAAGTGTCGCGAAGAGAAGTGATCGTTTGATCATCATCAAACTGGTTATCTGCGGAAGGATCTGGAACGTAATACGTAATAAGTGCCTACGCTCCCAAAGTGGGACTTCCACCAGAAGACTAAGCGGCATTTTGGAACGACGTTGACACCCTGATTCAAACGATTCCAGATACCGAATTGGTTGCTTGGGAGGAATTCTAAATGGCCATGTGCCTGAGTCAAATTATGATTATGGGGATGGCTATGTTGCAAAGGGTCGCCCTTCAACGGCTAGAAATGACGAAGGTGAAGGTATTCACGGTCTGGTCATCCTATATACATGGTTTGTGAAAAACTATACACATCTGATCACCTACAGTAGTGAACACGGAAATAGGAAACACGAGACGCAGATCGATTACCATCTATGCTTAGATTTTATGAGACGGGTGGTGGGTAAAGGACTGCAAGGTGATCTTGGGTGTATCTTTGGTTAGCCAACACCGATTGCTCCTGTCTGAATTTATTTTGAAAGTAAGAGGACCAAGAAATAGAAAAACTGCCAAGCCAGTCGAAAAAATCAAGTGGCACAATCACACGAGCGAAAACTTTGAACCTGTAGTAGCTCCAATCATTGTTAAAATGACCAACTACACCGAGCACAGTCCAACATCGAACCTTCATGGCTCTTGCTAACAACCTCTACAACAACAACAGCACAGTCCAACATAAATGTGGAATAATTTCACTGAAATGTGAGTAGGTGAAACGGAAAAGGCAATTGGAGTTTCAAAGGGTCTACTTCAAATGAAGAATGAAACATAATGGTGGATACGGCAATCTGTAGCAGGATACGAGACTATCTTGCCGAACTTCTAAATGAAGAATTTCCTCGAACAGCTTTTCAGGCTGTTGAGCCGAATACTACAAATATCTTTGATATCTCATGGAGGCAATGCATCAGATAAAACGCGAAAGGCAGTTGGACCTGATAAAATACCCGCGGAATTTTCGTTGAAAATGGAAAATGTCGGGCTTAGTTGGCTCACATGTCTCTTCAATAAAATCAAGGGTGGGCAAACGATGCCTGAAGCTTTTAGGGGAAGTTTTCTTTCTTCCTTTCTATAAGAACAAGGGAGACTCACGCAAACTCAACAACTATAGGGCTATAAAGTTAACACCTCATACACTGAAGATCTACGAGCGAGTTGTCTGCAACCGATTGAGAAAGATTGTGCGGTTGAATGAAAACCAATGCGGCTTTGTTGAAGGTCGATGCGATTCAGTGCATTCGTATTGCGATGGAAAAGTATAGAGCAGCACGAAAGGACTTGCACTTTGTATTCATCGATTTGGAAAACGCATTCGATAGGGTACCTCGAGGTCTGATATGTTTGGCCTTGAGAGCACTTAATGTCCCTGAGGCATACGTCAGGATGACACGAGACATGTATGATGGAGCTACGACTAAGGCTAGATGCCGGTGAATCAGAAGAATTTCCGGTGAATGTCGGAGTACACCAGGGCAGTGTATTGAGTTCGTTGCTCTTCAACATCATCATGTGCTACTTATTAACACGTATCTTCGACGGCCTAGAATAATCTCTTCTTTTTGCCGATGATGTAGTCAGTAGTGTAAACATCGTTTCCTTGCAAGCTGCACTTACAAAATGGTGTGACATTCTGGAGGAGCATGGACTGAGGGTAAGTATAACAAAGACTGAGTTCTTATGCTGCCCATTCTCAGACCCAGATGCACCGATACCAGATATGTACGTCAAAGGAGAGCAGCTTAAGTCTTGTCCCAAGTTCAATATATTTAAAAAACAGTCGGTGCAAACAAGCCAACGGAACTGGGAAACCCAAGTTCAAGTATCTTGGCTCGATGGTAAGCAAAGGAGCTATCTACATGCGGTGATGATATCAAACATCGTACAAAGGTTGGGTGGATGAAGTGGCGAGAAAATTCTGGAGTTTTCTGCGATAAGACAATGCCACTGATGCTAAAGGGCAAGTTGTACAAAACGGTTGTACGTCCCGCACTCATGTATGGATCAGAATGCTAGACCATGTATGAAGGTTACGCGAAAGAAATGAAAATGTTACGCATGTCAGTTGGTGTAACCAAAAGGGACCACATCAAAAGTAGCTACATCCGAGAACGAGGCAAGGAAGAAGAAGATAGACTAGAGTTGGCTTGCCAAGTTCTAGAGTTACTGCCGGATACTAAAAAAAAAAACTTTCTAGTGAGATGACAAACTTGTTATATACCATTTGGTATTTTGAGGCATTCTGTTCTAATTCGATGATTTATAGTTAATCCAGGGCACCGCAGATCCATCCACTTCCAATAAGGAGCGCTGTCCATTTGACCAACACTACCAAATAGCTCGGGACAATTATATATTGCCATTGGTTCAGTCAATAAGTTGCTGAAAACAATAACGTCGAAGAAAAAAATCTGCTGAATTAGTTAATACTTAAGCGTTGTGCTGAAAAGTTGATCAGTGGTGAAGCTATCGGTAGAATAGCTCAGTTGAAGGAATTGAGTAAGCCACTGAAAGCGCATTTGACTCCAACAGGAGTGCAACACATGCAGCAAGCTAACATCAACTCAAAACCGATACTAGAGCGTCCAAACACGTTGAGCATTTTCTTTAACAAACGAAGTTACAAGGGCAAACGGATGCAATAGCGAACGATGATGTTTCACAGGTCGTAACTCAAAGTTGCTTTGGAAAAAACATTATTGAAACAATCATATTGAATTGGATGCATCAGCAACGATGGCAGAGATTAACCACTTGTAGACAAGCTTGTACGATCTACATAGGCAAGCCAAAATGGTACTCAGTTATAAACGTAGCACGTAGGGGCGTGAACCCGAAGGGTTTCGCAGCACTGAAGTCAGTGGGCCTATTGTGCTATCGCCCTAGTCGCAGATGTGCAGGACTACGCCTGACGATCAAGGTTGATCGTGCTGAGAAACGAGTTGAGGTCGTTAATAGATGTCGAAGCTATGTCGTCCGTATCTGGAAAGGCCACTCCGAGGTGTGACCATCGACGCTGGGCCAGTGCATCGCACTCGCATAATACGTGGAAAGAGGTTTCGTCATCTTCTTCACAGAATCGACAGCTCGCATCTTGCACAATTCTTATTGTGCGTAAATGTGATCTCAGGCAGGAGTGGCCTGTGAGAATGCCACATATGATGCTTAGTACCTACTTTAAGTGGAATAAGTGCCAACTTCACCAAGAAGACGAAAATTATGGATTTTGGGATGGGATTTTTATGGATTATGTAAGCAGACTATGCCTGGGAGAGGGTATGACTACCTAGCACTAGATAGCACAAAAGTTGAGGGACATCCCAAAATAAGTGTGGAGGGCACCATTATGGAATTAAGATTCGAAGACATGCAAGCAATCACGTGAAATTCAGTAACGAAAGGTATTACTATGACCAGCGACCATCTGGAAATCACTGAGAAACGGACCCCCTGTGTTACAGTCCAAAGCATCTGAAATCGATTTGACTAGAGGCAAGTGTCTATGGTATACACGGTCTTAAGTATTACATTCAAAATTCAATTTATACTTACACTCAAATCGGTTTCCGTCTCTCCATCCAACATGAGATCCGCATCCAAATCACTCTCCGACAAATTGATTAGGCTGTCATTCAACGAACTGAAGATTTGTTGTTGCGGATTCAGCAGTGCAGTGTTTGGCGATTTATCATTTTTGCTAGCACCAGTGCCGGCCGTTGACGCAGGTATCGTGTTCGACGATTTGTTCGGGGTCATTGGTTGTCCACTCATCGGTGATCCGTTTTGCGGGGAATTATGGCAACTGTTCGGGTTCAAAGCGCTACTATTGTTACCGCTCCCCGTTACCGTCGAGCCACTTGTGTTGGGGCAATCATTGTGTATGGAAGAGACACTTGGCGGGCCGCCAGGCGTTAGGGGATGACCGGTGGATGCACCGCCCGGTGTATGGGGTGTATGCGGAGTGTGGGGCATCTGCAAAGATGAAATGTATGCATATTGGTAAGATATCGCATTTTTTCTTCTTAAAAATAACTAAAATCATGAAAAATAAACATAAGAGAAAAGTTTTGCCAGCGTCTTGTATTTCCTAAATAGCCTAGCGCTAGGCACTTATCTGGAAAGTGGATAATCATATAGGACAACCACTTTTGAAGCGATTGTCTACCGATTTTCCATTTTTGACATTAGATAATTAAAAAACGTACCTGATCGCTCAATGATTTCTCCATGGCATTCAGCGAGTCCAAAGAATTCACAGATTCGTTCATATGATTGAGGGAATCACCGCCACCTCCATTGTTGTCTCCCTGCCCACTAAATCCATCATAGGAAGAATGACCGCCATTGTTATTGTAACTGTAAACAAGACGCAAATTTTAATTATTTCATATTTAAAAGTCAAAAGAATTCTGGCATCTAGCTATAGATTTTACACTTACCCTGGTCGCATCATACTTCCAGCGGCTATTGAATTCATATCGTGCGACATGTACGGGCTCATTGCTTGTGTATTATCCCATGTTGGAAGAGTTGTCGATCCCGGCGACATGACCTTTGACATGATTTTGGAATTGTTGCTACTACCTCCACCACCACCGCCGCCACCGCCACCGCTCACACAACCACCCGTTGGATCATCTTCGGTTTTTATGTTGGGACCTGCACCATTCGGCCTCACTGCTTTCCAATTGGCCGCCGCATCGATTGTCACCTCCTCAACGTCCGTCGTCGAAAGTGTATTCAATATGGCCCACATATACTGATCAATTTCAATCGCTTCGGTCACAGCAGGTTTACTGAAATGATACATGGAAATTTGGAGTTTATAAGTTGGTCCATTGTTGATTTATTAGTATAGACTTTTCGCACTTGGGTGTGGTAAATTTAGTTCAAGATTTTTATCTCTTGAATTCAAAAGGGTTTAAGGAGCTCTTTATTGTTGTAATACTGGTAGCTACGGGACGATTTACATCGAAGAACCGACTGCCGTAGGAGCATTTTTATAAAGACAACACAAAAATTCATGCTGATGGTGGAATTATAATGGAAGCAGCAACAGCAGCAGCGCGAAATGTCAAGCACAATGCATTTAAATTGGTGACAAAAATGCCGAACAACATTTTTGCTGTTCAGCATATTTGTCAGCCATGCAATGATGCTGCTTTTGCTGTTGCAGCATCCATTCTATTTCCGGCATGACAGTGGAACTCGAACAAACGCACGATTCAGAGGTAGACCGTCTTCTCTACTCACTGAGCTACCGAATGCTCCAAACTACACCCTTAAGGTCGATCCACAATTTGCAGTCATCTTTCACAGTCACACCCATTTTCCATATCAGTCAATCAATTAACTGATAATCTGTCAACTTGTTTGGAAAATGACTGTGACTGAAAGCTGAACCACATCGATCGATTTCGTTCTTTAACTGTCGTCAATCAAAACTTCACAATAAACTTATTCATAGACTTTTCACAATGAACTTACTTGCATTCAGGACATCGCCAGCTGCCCCGTTCACAATTCAGCAATAAATAACTTTCCAAATCGAAACACTGAATATGTTTGCAATCGTGTCCGCGTGCCGGCAATCGTATTCGATTCTTTGTGATTGGACATTTGAGGGAAACCTTTTCGAATGGCTGATCCGTCGGTGCATCACCACCGGATGCGGGCGGTGTTGCACCAGCCACCACACCCATACGCATGGCCAACGTTCGTTTGATTTTCACAACACTATGCTCCACCGAGAGTAAATTCTTACGATGTAAACTTTGCAGGACTTGTCGTACCGATGGCCGATGGACTAGTTGTAACACGAAGAGATGAGACTGGAATGGAATGGAGCTTGTCAGTCAACATTAAATTTTCCAGAAAGATAACTGTACTTACGCAACAACACGCACTAACTGTAATTTGTATTGTGTTGCGACCCGGCTGGCACACATGTTTTAGGTAGAGAGGGCGATGGGCGTTTTTGTCCGTTCGCTCGATAACGAGAGGCGTTGCATTCGCTGATACTTGTACGGTATTTGGCCAATTGGTGTACATGAGCCGATCTTCATGGTGGAAGCACTTAAGCTGTAGCTCTAGGTCAGGTCTGTAGAAGAGGAGATTGTTGGTTATAGCTGAATTACAGACGGGAGGGAAGAAAGTTCTTACCTTGTCATCAGTGTGCTATATACAGTAGGTTTCAATTGAAATACGTGATTGCTAACTGCGAGGTTGTGTTCCAAACGGAACGGCGCTAGGATTATGCCGTCCCTTACAGGAAATGTAAGCCGTAGATCATCGTCTTCTAGAAAAAGAGAGAAATTTTAGGTAATAACCCAATTGAATGACTAAAACCAGAAAGAAAGAAAGTTAAACTTACTGTGCATAGGAAGAGGTTTCACATCAGGATTTGGACTAACATATGGCATTGATGAAGCGGGCGTTAACGGAGGCGTAGGATTTCCAGGAACCGGACTATGCTGATAGTTCATTCGACCATCTTGTTGAAATCTGAAATGTGAGAACAAATGATGAATTAGGAATTATCCACTAAATCCCAATCCGCATGTACATACCCCGCAACATTTTGATAGCTCGCCGTTCCCGCTACACCCGAATATCCGTTGCCCGTATAACCGGAACATGTCATACCCGGATACGGTGGCGTGTTTTGTCTCTGCTGGGGCATCATATGCGGTCCGCTTCGACCGTACGGATTGACAGGGCCACCGCGATTATAACCCGGTTGCATAGGAACTGGTACACCATTTGCTTGATGATGATGATGATGGTGCGACATTTGCATTGCACCCGGCGGAACATTTTGTGCGTTCTGATTCATAGGATACATTCCACCAACGACACCAACGCCTCCAGCACCGACACCACCACCGCCACCTCCTCCTCTCTTTTGTGCCGCATGCATTTGTGGATTCGGATAGGGCGATACACGTCGCGCCGGATAGCCACCGTTCGCCATACCTTGCATTTTCATCATTGGATTCATGCCGGCTGCAGCACCGTTCATTTGATGATTCATTGAGTTCATTGGACCCATACCCATGCTCATGCTTTGCATTTGATTCATGGGGTTCATCTGGAAAATAAAGAGAGAGAGGGATCATTGACAAGGATCGGGTAAACAAAGGACGTTCTTTCTTACATGATGCTGATGCCTTGATCCATTGTACGCCATACCATTCATGGGACCCATTTGACCCATTGAGTTCATGCCACCCATTGCATTCATTCCCGCCATGCCGTTCATATTATTCATATTGGGCATCATGCCATTGCCACCCATCATATTCATGCCGTTTCCGTATTGATGGTGGGACTGGTTGCCGATACTAGTTCCGCCGTGCATGGCCATATTGGACATCTGAAAAATAAAAGTTAAAAAAGGTTACAAAGTGTGCATAGAAATTAAACTGAGAATTTGTGTAATAATTTTAGGAAGATACTGGAAACAAGTGGGTCTTTTCACCAACATCGTTAAAAGAAAGGACAAGGAAGAATCTCCAGCGACTTGTCTGAGAAACATCCCAAAATATCATTTTTTTAAATGTTTTCTATGTTTATTCACAGAACCTCAATTTCGCCCAAAATAGCCCTAATCAGTGAATAATTAAAATTTTCGCAATTTTCCTAATCCCTACATTACCTGTGCACTATAACCCATTCCATCCATGGCTTGTTGCTGTGGACCAGTTGCAGCTACCATATTTCCACCGATTGGATGATTTTGTAGATATCCTCCTCCAGCTCCTCCTGCACCACTGCCAGCACCAACTCCAGCACCTAAATGCACTCCACCACTACCAACATTGTCTGCAGCAACACCACCAACACTATTCGAGCCTGCGGCATAGGTAAATTCCGAGTTTGGTCCAAAGGAATTCTTCAAATTGCTTAAACTGTCATTGTTGTTGTTGCCATAATTGTTGTTACCACCACCAGCACCGTAAGCATGGCTATAGCCGTAATTTTGTTGATTGAACGATTGTTGATGATGATGCTGCTGTTGTTGTTGCTGATGCAGTTGTTGTTGTTGCTGTTGCTGTTGGTGGTGATAATGGATGTCAGCTGAAGAGTAGGCCCCGGATGGTGATGACTGGCCCCCTAAGGCTGGAGCCCTTGAGGAGCCCCCCTGGGCATTCATTCCGCCAACATTTCTAGATGGACAAGGAAGAGAGAAGGAAAAAATGTGGTTAGGCGTCTAAAGCATAAGTGTATGCAAATTTAATAAATGTACGAGTACTTCACACAACGAATGGAAATGTTAGGAGAAGGATAGTGCAAGAATATTGTTGGAAGAGCCTGGAACGAAGTGGTGCTCTAGTCATAAGTCATTCCAGTATATTTTTAAAGCATTTAGACAATATACGATTTCCTAATTTTTTCTAAAAAAAAAAAGACATCCTGAAAAGGATGTGGACCCTTAAGAAGATAAAAGGATTTTCACAAGAATATGCATGACAACCTTGACATTAAAAAAAGCAAACAAAATATCGCTGCCCCCATCCCGATTGGAATTGTAAACGCTTCGACCAGAGGCAGTTTTTCAGCGGTTCCACTTCATTCACAATAGCGCTTCTACTAAAGCAGTTTTGAAACGCTTACCAGTCTGGAAACGATTTCAGGGAAAACGTGACAGTTACAAATTTCCCGTCACAAAAGACCGCGAAATGGCTTCTTCGAAGGTGTAATGGTCTTGTCGGAAGCCTCTCTTTCTCAACGGACGAACACCTTACTCCCACTCATTTGACGTTAATGTATTACTTTCCAGTATCTAGGTTAAGGAGGCGGCTCTCTTCTACCTTTAAGAGTGACTGCTCCCGAAGGGTGGGAAGTCCATCTGCTCATGAGACTGCAACGTTATGTATTACAGAGAATTACCTAACCTTCTGGGGAAGATTCTACAGGGAAACGCAACGAGTAACCCAGTCTCTCTTCTCCATGATTTTCCCCAATGGACTGTGGTGGCTCCTGACAAGTATGCCCCTTTGGACGACGAAATTTGAATTGAATGAATGAATTTGCCAGATTGCGATAAGCCGTACATAGGATAAGCGATGCGGCTATAGCAGTTTGGTGAAATGCAAATGAATATGCAAGAGAAACGAACGTTGGCAAAAGGAACAAGAAGAACCCCGAGATGCTGAAGTCGATGGTAGCGAGACACTTGTTTGAGACAGGACACAAATGTATGTAGGGCGATCCGGAAATAATCCATAGAGCGGCGAAAAAGAGCTCTTTTTGTTTGATATTTCAAACTAAACTCACAGAAGGAAATGGACACATCCATTGTTGCTTCAGAATTTCTAGAAACTAGACTTCCTAGAAACGATCAAGGTCAGAAATGATTGAATTTTCACAAATTAAGGCACAATTTAGGTCGCTTGATTTTGTAACATACGAAATTATCGTGGGACCTAGGAGTAGGGAATAATTCACGCGGAGATTTAGCTGGCGGAGACAAAACGACCCCGCGATGCAGATATTGCGTGGAAAAAACTAATGGTCGACATAGACTATGCGATTAAATGAACAATCAAAGCTCATTTCTGTGGGGAAAGCTCATTTTTTTAGGTTCCACTACCAATCTCGCTAGAGAAAATGAGCTTTCTCCACACAAAATGTGCTTTCTCCACAGAAATGTCGAGAGTCGGTATACATTATCCAATCGATTGAGTAATCAAAGCTCATTTCTGGGGAGAAAGCTAATTTTTTTAGGTTCCACTTTCGAATTCGCTAAAGAAAATGAGCTTTCTCCACAGAAATGAGCTTTGATTGTTCAATCGATTGGATAATGTATGCCGACTCTATGTCGACCTTAAGAGGAGTTAGGATCTTTTGGTAATAGTAAACTGCTTAAAGTGATTGAAATAAGCTTTTAGCTTTGCTTACAGATAAAGAATGCGGTTACAATATATTGCGATTTTTTTGAGAATCGCGAATTTCGAGAAAAGCATTCGGCTTTGACAAATTTGGAGAAGACATAAAAGGAAGACTGAATTGAACCGTTTTGTCGAAAACGGATGTAGGTTTTCTTACCCGGACTCGCAAAAAAAACAGTGAGGATAGCACCCAGAATTTCAGATTGTCCCATAGCCGTTAGAATTTATTAAAAAAAAATATTTTCTGTATCATAAAATAGGCATTTGACTTTACAAACGCAAAATTTTAAATATTTTTTTTTTGTATTAAAAACGTCTTTATGCTTGAACCATTTTTTTTCTTTTCTCAATTCTTAACCCTTCAGCGGCCACGGCATTTGAAGATTTTTGAAAAAAAAAACATTTTATTCGACGACTTAACCTAACACCTTAGACCAGACTTGTCAAACTCGCGGCCCACCTCGCAGCTCTGTGCGGCCCGCGGCCATGTCGAAGCAGCACAATCTGTATCAACACCACAAAAAATGTGAAATTGGTAAGGTGAACATATTCAGCCGTTGAATTCAAGTCTACAAAAATTACTAAAACTCATCAGTGGCTTATGCAAGATTATTTTAAAAATGGTTCTCCAAATACTATTAACAATTTGCTGCTGGGTATTTGGTTTTATAACAACCATCTTTTTTGTACAGGACAATACTAAGCCTCTTCATAAAACTGTTCTGTCCCGAAATGCAGTTAATAAAAAATTGGTTGGCTTTACCGAACATGAATTGAGATTTATGTATTTAGAAAAATGACAAAGCTTTAAAAAATATGGAAATCTTGGAATTGGTGGCTAAATCACCTGAATGTCAAATTCCAACATAATAATATAGCCCAAATGCCTGATTTTTAGACCTATACTTATCAATTTGTATTGGTGCATGAGTTTGTTTAAAACCATATAACAAACAACTGTTTGTCTCTTTTAGTCACCTTTCTGCTGAAATTAATTTAATCTGTTATTTTGGGCGACCTGGATGACCGGTGCTACAATTTTTTATTATCTATCCAAAATGTGGCGCAAATCATGTAATTAACAAAAAGTGGAGTGACACCCCTGCCTTAGACAGACGACAAAAGATAAACAAAAGGTACGTTTTATTGAGTTTATCCCGTGCAGGTTTGGGTAGAACTTCATATAAAAAAAATGACACTTACCCAGGTAAAGTTAACCTGTGCAACTACCCTACACGGGATAGAGCTCAAATGTAGATGGCGGACGCATAGGGGAAATATGAGGGAATTTGTTTTTTCAAACCAAATGTGAGAGTTTTTCTAATCACGAGAAAAGATTTTGCAAAGAAATAATCATCTTTTGTGACAAAATCCACCGCATCTAGAAAATAAGCCGACGAAAGCGAGTAAAAGATGCACAAAAACTGTCAAATGTCAGCTGTTTGGTCTTAACCGGGATGTTACCCGCGATCGTTTTTTTCGAGTCAGATTTACCCTCGATGCGAAAAAAACGTCGCTAAAATGAACTCCTGATTATGTTTAACTAATTCGTCTGTCATGTGCTAATTCAGTTGAAGCAGAATATTCGTGCAGGACCAACTGCGAAGAAAGTGTAAAAGTGAACAGTTAAAGTAAATTTCATTTTTCGTTTTTCATTTTCCATTTTTTTTCATTTTTAATTTTTAATTTTTCATTTCATTTTTCATTTTTCATCAGCTTGCGTACAAGTCCGCAACTCAGTGGGACATTTTCATGTTTCTATTTTAGTTTATCTCTCTTATCTTATTAAGTTGAACCCAAGTTGAACTCAAGTTGAACGTAAATTGTACCCAAGCCCAACCTCTGTTGAACCTTGAATGGCACCCAACACTCATAGGGTACCACCTAGCCCAACTTCCGTTGAACCTTGAATGGCACTCACAGGGTACTTCTTTTGTGGAGCAGTTCTGGCCGGCCCAGCTGCTCCTCATTCTGCTAATACGTGCCGGCGCGGCATCGAGACGAATCCTGGTCCATAATGTCCTGTAATGCCAAAAACGTAACGCTTTTTCGTTGCAATTTTCGTGACGATTTTCGATTTATGTGCCAGAGTCAAGACATAAAAATGTCAAAAATACAATTGACTGAGTGCATTCAGTACGCGCTATTTTGGATAAGAACGCACTCAATAAGTTGAATTTATGCACTTGATGGTGCTCCAGAACAGAAGAGAATAATGCAATTTTGCATACCACTTTGATTCTTCAATAACTACAAAAAGCAGCTTCCTGCCAAATTAATATGATATTCTGTTCTGGAGCGAAGACAAATTAGTAGTTGTATGTTCGCAATATTTTGTGTTAAAAAAAATTGTTATCTTAATAAAAAGCAAAAAGAAAGTTATTTTTCTTTAAAATTCTTAGTTTGTTTCTTGCTCAATTGTTATTATTATTTTATGGATTATAGTCTAATACTCTTTTTCAGCATTCATAAACATGATCGTAAGATTATGCGCCAATTTTTAAAAGAATCGTACATCCAACGCTTAGCCCTGTGGCGCGGGTCAAGAATAGTGCCTCCGTCTTTCCCGGCGTGTCGTAAGAGGCGACTAAAGGGACAGGAGAGAATAAAACTCTCCTGAGTTTCGAACATATTTCTACAATTGTGCGCGCAGCGACTCTGTTGTGTGCGCTCAAGGGTTCAGATATGTACGAAACTTAACAAAAAATTGACCCCTGTGGACTTTGGGGTAAGAATTATGCCACAGCGTTCCCGGCTTGTCGTAAAAGGCGACTTGAGGGATAGGGTACGTAGGCTTGTAACCTGCGTACTTGAAACTTTCTTTACACTCGAAACATTAATCGAGCCTCGGATACCTCGGACTGACTCACCGGCAACGACTTTTGGCTATAAACAACGGACCACGATTGGGTTTTGGAACGTTCGAACGATGTGGGGCGAGTGCAACAACATGAGGCTTACTGAAGTCGAACGGGAAATGACCGCGTATAACATCGCTATATTAGGACTGAGCGAAACAAGATGGCTCGGATCAGGAGCGACTCTATCACCAAGCTCTAATACTGTTTTATTGTACTCTGGAAATGATGACCAAAATGCTCCTCGGCAGGCAGGAGTCGGAATCCTCTTGACTAGGGATGCACGTCGATCCCTTATCGATTGGAAACCAGTTTCCGACCGTATTATCACCGCCCGATTCAAATCCAGAGTACGAAATATCACGATAATTCAGTGTTACGCACCGACCGAACCAGCTGATCAAGCTGACAAAGACGTTTTCTACCAAAGACTTGGCGACACCTTTGATAGGGCTCCCAGAGGTGACATTAAAATCATAATGGGGGATCTCAATGCTAAAGTCGGGACAAATAACCAAGGATTGGAACACCTTATGGGAAATCATGGGTTAGGCGACAGAAACCAGAATGGCGAGATGTTTATAGAGTTTTGTAGCTCTCGTCAGCTCGTCATTGGTGGAACTCTGTTTAAACACAAAGATTGCCACTTATCAACCTGGACCTCTCCGAATGGCAGAACTGAGAACCAGATTGACCATATTGCTGTTTCCAAAACGTGGAGAAACTGTGTCTTAGACGTTAGGGCGAAACGTGTTGCTGATATTGGCAGTGACCACCATCTTGTCATCGCAAAAATGTGCTTACGAACGGCAGCAATTCAGCGTCCTAACCGTGCAAATATTTGCCCTAGGTATAATGTGCAGAAACTCAAACTTCCATCAACCAAGCGTGCGTTCTCCACCGCTTTGCGCGAAAAAGCTAATACACCACCACTAAATGAGAATCCGACAATTGACGATAGATGGATAGTCGCTAAGGACTCATTTATTTCGTGTGGCGAAGAAATTTTAAGACGATTGGATCGCGGTAGGAGACCATTTATTAGCGACTCCACTTGGTCTCTTATCTCAGCATGCAAGAGAGTTAAAGAGCAGATTAACTCAGCTGCTGACGATTCAGCTAAGGAACGATACAGAGCTGAATACCGTTCGCTCCAAAAAGGCATTCAAAGGAGTGTTAGGCGTGATAAGCGCAATAATATCAACGCGCTTGCGAAGGAGGCAGAGGATGCGGCTACCCGCGGTGACAGTGGAACACTCTTCAAGCTTATCAAGCCATTAACTGGCAGATCTTTACTAACGGAACATCCTGTGAAAGATAAGGAAGGTGTTCTGCTCGTCACCGAAGAACAACAGCAGCAAAGATGGAGAGAACACTTTTTAGAGGTAACACCTTCGGGCCTGCAAGTGCATCTTCATTGCCAGCAGAAGACGTCCCTCGAATAGACGGCATTAGTTCTGGTCCACCATCCAAAAAGGAACTAATAGACGCTATTAAATCAATGGACGCCGGTAAAGCCCCTGGGATTGATGGAATTCCGTCTGAATTCTTGAAAGCGGATATTATCGCTTCAGCGGATATTCTCCTTCCCTTAATCCAAGAGTGTTGGTAAACCGAAACTCTTCCCAGTGAGTGGAAAAAGGGCGTAATTATTAAGATTCCGAAGAAAGGTGACCTGAAGAATTGCAATAATTGGCGTGGGATCTGCCTACTTCCTGCTGTTTCCAAGCTGATGGCTAAGATTGTTTTAGGACGAATCAAGGACAAAATCGATGACACATTGAATGATGAACAAGCTGGCTTTCGCGAAGGGTTTTCCTGTAGCGACCACATTAACACCCTCCGTATTATCATTGAACAATCCGCGGAATGGAGATCCCCATTACATCTCATGTTCATCGATTTTGAGAAAGCCTTCGATAGCGTTGATCGTCTCTACATCTGGAATGCCTTACGGAGACGAAATATCCCAGATAAGATAATCTCCATCATCAAGGAATCCTACAATGGAGCCCAATGTCACGTCCTGCATAAGGGCAAGCTTTCAGATCCTTTTGAGGTGCAGAGTGGAGTGAGGCAAGGCTGCATTTTGTCACCTATTCTCTTCCTTGTTGCCATTAGTGATGTACTCGGCTCCGCACTCCAATTACATCGTAACAAAGGTATCAGATGGAAATTGATCACCTTCAACATCTTGACTACGCTGACGACATTTGCCTTCTATCAACAAACACGGATGATGTCGCTCAAATGACAGAAGCTCTAAATTGCGCGAGTCGTAATGCGGGGCTGAAAATCAATGCTGCCAAGACTAAGTTCTTGAGCACATATCCAGGTGGGCAAAGCGAAATTTGTATTTCAGGACAGGCAGTCGAAAAAGTTGATGAATTTTGCTATCTCGGAAGTGTAGTTACAGCAAATGGTGGAGCGGATGCTGATGTAAAATCACGGGTAAACAAGGCTAGGGCGGCTTTCTTCAATTTGACTCCTTTCTGGCTAAACAACAATATTTCCAGACGCACCAAAATACGTGTCTTCAATTCTAATGTGAAATCTATTCTGCTATATGGCTGTTCAACCTGGAAGGTGACTAAAGAGATCACTGATAAGTTGCAAACTTTCGTTAATCAGTGTCTACGACGCAACGTAAATATTCGTTGGCCGGAGATCATTTCGAACAAGGATCTCCTTACTATAACTGGCCAGCAAAGGAAAGGCACTTCGATCAAAAGACTTAAGTGGCAATGGAAAGGTCACACCTTCCGAAGAGGGCCCAAAAACGTCGCAAAAAAGGCTCTAAGCTGGAATCCACAGGACTCCGGAACAAGACGCCTTGTTGGGCGGCCAAGGAACACATGGAGAAGATCGGTAACTAGCGAAGCGAAAACGCTAGATCTTACATGGTCGCAGCTAGCGCCGTTGGCGCAAAACAGGACGAGGTGGAGAGTAGGCGTGGTTAATGCCCTATGTCCCACAAGGGGTTGACAGGAACTAGAGAGAGACATCCAACGCTGAGTTTCTGTACAGGTTACTTGCATGTAGGATTGGGGCTTTGATGAACATTGTATGTACAGCATTGATCACTCGGAGATCTGACCACCTTACCTAAACTGAATTGGTTCATGGTTGATACTCGAACCCACCCAAAAACGTTTAATTAAATAGATTAATTCATTAATAATAAATTAATAGATTCCAGAATTTCCGTTGTCTTGTAGAAATTATAAATTAAATAATAAAAATAATTATAACTTAACAAAATTTTGCTGATTTAAATTGTTGGAGTTTTGCGATTTGATGTATCACACCGTTCCCTATAAGTGCCATTACATTTTCCATAGTTCTTAGGTAGTAGCAAAGATAAAATTATTTTGAATTATGTATGTAAATTGCATTGCATTACATCATTCTTGTTACAATAACAGCCAACTACTCTAGTACATTCTGGATTTTTATTTTCATTTTCGAAAACAACTCAATAATGCAGGCATGACCTGTAAAATCGATTTTCTACAATAAACTACACCATAAACCCGAGCTTAAGTAGTTGGGCATGATTCACATCCATCATTACAAAATGACGCGCTTCCTTATGTACAGTCTAACACCCATGACCTCCAGGACATCATACCCTTGACATTTCCGCCATTATCGCACAAATACATATCCTTGTCTCTATCCAAACTATTCAGTCGTAAAGAACTGTTGTTTGCGCTTTCGTATTTTTTTGTCACTGTACTTTACTTGTGCATTCAATTGCAATCATTATACGATACCAGGGGATAGACGAAACAAAAAAATGGAAAAGCAACAAAAAAAAAATATGATTCGTCATTGGATTAGGCATAGTCCATTCCATACCACCATCATCATATTACACACACAATCCTCCTTTTGACAGAAGTCGTCTCGGCATCATCATCGTGATGCCTTCCGGAAAGAGAAGAGAGTGCGAGCAAACGAAGAATAAAACATTATAAAAAGAAATCCATTTGTCAACCGTCAATTTTTTTCATTGAACCCTCCAACAAATCGAACTATGCCAAAATAGCCCTAACCATCATCATCCATGCCATGCACGATTCTTCAAAAAACCCACTCGGCGCGTCCTTCACTTACAATAAGGGTAAATCATATTGTAAATTGAATTTAAAACCAAACGACAGCAACAACATTGCATCGTTTCCGCGACGGCCTAAGAAGATGACAAGAAAAAAAAAATATTTTATATAATAAAGTGGGGATCTGTCGTTATACTTGTCATGATGATAGAGGGTATCGGAGCGGTAATCTGGGGTTCAAACAGAAGCGACCGTGGCGGCGATTCAGTTGAAATCGCAACAACTTCGTCAGGACAGGACAGGACCCAACTATTTCAAGTGAACTGTGTGTTGTTTGGAAATGTTGGAAAAAAAGGGGTTGACAAGGATGCCGGTGATACGTTATGATGATGATGACGTATGGTGGTGGCGGTCATGCTTAAATATATTAAGGAATCAACATTCAACAATTCGCAAAACCTTTCCCTCTCTCTCTCTCCCTCTTTTCGTGCATTTTTTCATCCTTTGTGTGTGAATTCTGAAATCCACCCG
This sequence comes from Microchrysa polita, assembly GCA_949715475.1. NCBI lineage: Eukaryota > Metazoa > Arthropoda > Insecta > Diptera > Stratiomyidae > Microchrysa > Microchrysa polita. Next base: position 112,401,131 of record OX454416.1, on the reverse strand, counting down.
TCAAACATATTTAGGCAAACCATAAATGGGACATATAAGCGACGAACGCAACAACAACAATAATACACTAGAGAGGACGACGCACAACAGAAGGATATACAAATCTAAAAAGACGAATAGGCAGTGAAAAAACCCGTAATATGTAATAATACCCTTCCGAATATAAGAGCCACAAGAGAGCGAGAGATGATTTTCTCGGACGAACGAAACATGAGGGATGTTATTGTCGGCTGCATGAGATGTGAGTGATGTTATAAATGCGTTTTGTATGAGAGAGAAATCCTGCGAATTTGGTTTTATGTGGGAAAGAATATGATGAGGACGACCATGAGATGATGATATGTATTATGATGGTTGAGACTATACATCTACACACATAGAAGGACTTTTTGAGACGGAGATCTTGATGATAGAAAATCAATGAATAACCTTACATTGTTGCAAAATTCACTTAAGAATGGCAAAAGGAAAAATTGCAGACAACATTGTCAGATTTGATTTTCATGGGGGATATCATACGTGAATAAGTCAACCGGAGGTTCTTTGGCCATAAGTTGGGTGGTTGATTTCAACGATAAAATTGATTTAGTAACTTTTATTTGTTCAATAAAAAGTTAAGCAACTGTCGTACAAAAGAATGTTTGTTAAAAATAAATACATACAGTCGAACTGCCCATAAGCGAACACCATTGGGGAATGAGATTTTGTCCGCTTGTTGCAAATGTCCGCTTATGAGAACGGGCGCCAAACTTATTTGTGTTTTGGCAATTCAAGCTATAAAATTGAAACACACTCTGATTCGAGTCTATGAAAAGGTCCGCTTGGCCGGGTGGCCATAGTCAGGACTCGAACCGAATAGATAACCGTTAATAACTAATGAATAGTCGCGTTTTTCGTTCGCTCAATTCCAAAAAATGAATATAGCTACCATTCCCTTTCTATTGATATCACGTTTATACCCATACGATCTGTTTTGAACATGCTAAGCCAACTTGATACTCCGAATGCTTAACTTACTATAATTAAATAGATAGGATAACTCAAGTCTTTTTTAGTGCCGAGCAAATACGAGCTAACGATTTACAACCGATTAAAGGTACGATGTCCTCGACGCGGCCGTAGCGAAAGCGACTCGCTCATTCCATATAAAAACTCGTTTCTCGCTCATTTTAAAAACGAGTTTTTATATGGAATGAGCGAGTCGCTGTCGTGTCGAGGAACATGTACCTTAAAACTATTCCGTAACGGATTCAAGATCGTGCAGAGATAATCTGATCTTTTTAGCCAACTTGATACTCCGAAATTTCAACTTACTATAATTATATAAATAGGATAGCTCACATTTTTTTAAGTGCCGAGCAAATACGAGCTAACGATTTGCAGCCGATCAATACTATTCCATAATGGTTTTTCAGATAGTGCTTAGCCAACTTGATATAAGTCTTAGTTTGGTAGTTCAGTCAAAGACCTTTCCTAAGAATTGAATTAACTGCAACTTTTACTCAAGCTCTGCATCACTAAATCATGTACCCAATACTGCAAATATTGGAAAGAATAGCAGATAATTGTCTTTGTCGCATAAACTCTATGGAAATTTGCACATCACATACACCTCCGTTCAGCCATTCATGTGAATGCAACTGGTATACTTCGAGAATTAACCAGTGACGGAGGGCTGCGATTTGTCTACTATCCATGTGCGCCGAGGAGAGGAGAGGCCTGAGAATGGAAGGAGGGGGTGTGGGTATTAAACATAAGTCATAAAAACGCCAGAAAAAAAACTATTAGGCCGAGGAGAGTGAAGGATATCCAAATTTCGGTCTCGGCCTCTCGTTTTTCTAGTAAAATTAGTGGGAATACGTTGCAGAAAATAAAAGTTTCCGTTCATTATAAATGGCCGTTTATTAGAAGTGTCCGTTTCGGAAGTTCGACTGTAGATCAAATAAATATGTACAATATACATATATGTCGATAATTGAAAGGAAAATTTAAACCTTTCTGCCCTTCAATTGATAGAACATTTTTGTTGCGATTATACAGGGTGTCCGGAAACTGCCGCATAAACGCACCGGATTATGATTCCTCAATTGATTTCCAGCAAAAAAGTTGTATGAACATACCCCCTCAGCTTAACCCTTTAGGTGCCACAGGCATTTGAAGATTTTTGAAAAAATCATTTTCTTGCACGACTTAAAGCCTAATATCTCCAAAGCTAAATCTTTTTTTCCATCTCAATTTTCTCCAACATCTGCCAAGGTGAGGTGCTTGTACGATTCTTTTAAAAATTGGCGCATAGTCTTACGATCATATCTTTCTTACATCATTTTGATCTAGCTCCATTACTTCTAACAGTTTTTATACGTTAAGTGTAGAAAACTAGGGTTAATTATAGCTCGAATTCAATACAATTCAATTCACACTGCCCCTAAAAATCTGCAATTGGTAAAATCTATTCAAAGTATGTCGAAATCGAGCCCAAAATTAACCCTAGTTTTCTGCACTTAAGGTACTAAAACTGTTGAAAATAATGGAGCTAGAATAAAATGATGTAAGAACGATATGATCGTAAGACTATGCGCCAATTTTTAAAAGAATCGTACAAGAACCTCACCTTGGCAGAAGTTGGAGAAAATAGAGATGGAAAAAAAATAGTTATTAGTATGTGGTTCAGTACAACTTTTTTGCTGGAAATCAACTGAGGAATCATAATCCGGTGCGTTTATGCGGCAGTTTCCGGACACCCTGTAGAAAAGAAAATTTAAGAAATATTAGGATTTACAGTTACAGTGCATGAACAATTACAACAAGGTACGCTTTTTTATATGTTTCACTGCATGAAGCACCGGTTCCTAACCGGTGGTCCGCGGACCACTAGTGGTCCCTGAAGCTATTTAAAGTGCACGCGGTCCCTTTGCTCGGATTTTCAAAATTAAGTTAAGAAAGTATCAAATTTGATTGAACTCTTTAAAATCACTTTCACATCACAAACTCCACCATTTTGTCTGTTAAGTGATAGATGAATTTATAAGGAAGTGGGTAAAGCGAAACTAATTCAACATTCGGAACGATTTGTCCTTCCAGTGATGAGAGATGCAGCAGTGTGGTGAGTATGAAGCAAAAGCACACCACTAGGAAAGCATATCAGTAAAAGGCTAGGATACCGTTTAAGATATAGGGCGGCCCACAAGTATACGTTATGATAACGCTCGTATATTTTTTAACGTAAAAAACAGGACAAATCCACCAAAAATCGTCGTTTCACAGGACAATGCTAGTGAAAAAGCAGGACAGAAAGAAGGACAACCAGAAATACAAATGCCTCTGCAATATTTGTGTACCTTTCAAATTTATCAGCTATAAGTGTGGATGTTTTGTTAAGCTCAAACGCTTGTTTCAGTGTAGTTCGATCAGAGAAAAGTTTAATTTAATATCCTCACTTCTTTGAGAATCACTTGGGCATCAACCTTAGACCTCCACATACCCTAAATCGGGTCTTCAACATGCCTTCAAGGGGAACTGCTTACCATGGGTGAGGTTACGAAACGAAACAGTTGCAAAGGTTCCGCAAACATTTTGCCGTTATGATAACTGCCATTTTGTGGTTCAGAAAGAATCTCCGGTTATTTTTGTTAGTCTCTCATTGTGGAACATGTAAACGAAAAGAGCCGGAGATTACCAACCTAATTCTGGAAACCTTTTACACGGATGACGTCGATAAAACGGCAGCGTGGTTGCTTTTTTTAAAAATTCTTTCAACTCCCGATGCAGCGCATTTTGCTTTAGGTTCCTTCTACTTTTCAGAGCAGATAAACTTTAATTCGCACGGTCTCTTCACAGAAGAGTTGTCGTTTCAACGTGTAAGGTTTATTTTCACAATTGCGTGTTTTCAAATATAGGGTCAGGGTGAATAAATTGAAGAACCGACTGGAGCGTGGACAAATCTGGAAATTTATACTGGATTTTTTTCTCGCAATGCGAGAAAATGTGTTGTGCGAAGGGCAAGTTGCATTCCGATAAATACTGAAGGGACGGTGTTCAATCGCCCATTTCCCCATATTACCAACTGAAACGCTTTCAACAAAGGAACGAAATGCTAACTCCTCTCCACTATCTTACCACTATCGGTACCCAACTGAAATTGATCTGATGCAAAGAGTTTAGATTTTCCACAGGGAAAGATGTCTAAGATTCAAATATTATGCTAAGAGTTCTAACCTAACGACAAAACCACTTTTATGACATGCATTTTCGATCTTTTACGATGTTTTAAAAGCCTTCAGGTTCCCGGTTTTCACCCTGTACAAGGCCTCGCCATAGGCAATGCTTTGCAGCAAAATTGGAATGCTAAAAAAAGGAGAATGCAATATGGGACGACAGGACCTTGTGTCTTTTTTGCGGATGAGGGATCTTGTGCATTTTAAATTCTATTTACACTCCATATTTGTACTTTACACTACCTCTTCGGCCGTAAAAACTCCGCCGTTATAACGACTTATCGTTATAAGTCGAGTAGGATGTCACTAACACATCCTGCGGCCTTAGTCTAAGCTGACCAGACTCCCGAAGGCCCAATGCTGTACACATAAAAAAAAAATAACAGGCGCGATAATCCAGCATTGGACTAAGGCCGCAGGATGTGTTAGTGACATCCTATTTCCAAGATCTTATCTGCTTTTTGTTGAGGTAATGAGATCAGCATCACGCTCAGCAGTGTTATTTATCCCCATAAATGGGTACTCGTTTAACATCTGAGTGAGATCATAGTCCGTCACAAGCTCGTGAGTTCGAAAAACACCATGGAACACGGTGAGATTCGAACTCATGAGCCTGTGCACCGAAGGTGCGCGCACTAACCGCTAGACCAGCCAGACTACACACTGTACACATACTTGCGGAATTAAGTTTTCAGACAAATCCTCAACCATACTCCCCCCCCCCTCCTCTTCACGCCGGTTTGGAGAAAGAGAAATTTCGGTAAATTTCGTAAGACTTACTACAGGCTCTAAAATTTGAAATGAAATATTTGCGCTGTAACAATGAAGTTGCTTTTCTGAGAGCCCTGCGAAGGGGCAAAAGCGGCACGACGCGGGCACCGACTACGCGAGCCCAAGCATACTTTGCATACTTCTTCACTCAAACAACAGTCGGTAACGCTTTAATTTTGTAAGTAAGGTATAATTTATACCTATGAGCAATAGAGTTTCGTTAAACCTTATAAAGGAGAAAATGTCCTATTGCGAATGTTTGCATAAGCCTAGGCTTGCTGCTTCGTACTGATACCATACCTCACGATAATAATTGTACATGAACAGTGGGGGAGGAGGTATGTGCTTCAATGGGGCAACGCCGAAACTATTTTCCACAGTTAACAACATTCTAAATTTTAATTTCTAATAATGTCAACATTTCTGAAACTGAGCCTCGGACCACTCCTAAAACAAAATCCTGTCTACGTCCCTGCCTCATATTATCCTTTATGTGGTGAACCTTGAGGTTATGTTGTACTAAACTAGACTCATAAGAGCCCTAAAGTCCTCAATGTTCCCCTTGAAATATCCACCAAATATGGACAGTACGGTGCTCTGCAAGACTGCGCTTACGAATTTCCGAGTTGCGGACAATTTTCAATTAGAAACAAAAATCTGCGATTTGGGCCGCTGTAACTTATGAACGCTAATACGTAGAACCTTGAAATTATAAGAAAATGCGAGTAGCTCTACAAGCGTGCCAAGTTTCAGAAAGATCAGTCAACTCTTTTCCGAGTTATCGAAAATGCGCGATTACCAAACATTAAAGTGCTATTATCTATCGTATGGTCAAACTTTACACGCTAACAGCAAACAAGACTGATAACAGTCCTCACCAGTTTATTATGTAGCTGTGGTTGACAAAAACTTTTTAGCCAGAAGAGCCAAATTTGAGAATTTACCCTTTAGTATGCATTTAAAGAGCCAAATTGTATCTGGGGATAGCTGTAGGAATAAGACTTTGTAGAGCTTCAAGGTGAACTTTTCGAAGTACAACAGTGCATAAGAGCCAAAATTTCCCTATGAAACATGTATGACTCAATATAATATAATAGTAAGTTATGATAATTTTAAGCGTCGAAATTCGAAATTGATCAGCATTAAATGGAAATTTCCTGAAGCCCAAAGGAAGACCATTAGGTCATTTTCGCGCCGGATAATTTGAAATCGGTTAGAGGACGTGGTCAGTAGCTGGGGTTTTTGGCGCCCAGCACCGGGATCTCGATGACCAGCTCAAAGCTTTTCGAAAGTTACAGCCGTTCAAAGATGCAACCCAAGACCAATAAAATTCCGTAGGGGGTACCAAGGGCAATGGAGGTATATTTTTCGATTTTTTTTTACAGAGCGGGGATGAAGCGGCCGGTGTAGAGGATTTTGGGGCGCACATTTTGCTGAAATTTTCGGAGTCCTTGTCGTCTCGCTTCGAAAATGCAGGCGTTCAAAGATGCTACCCAAGTCCAATAAAAGTCCATAGGGGATATCAAGGGCAATTGAGGTCTATTTTTAGAAATATTTTTATATAGCGGGGATGAAAGTGCCGATATAGAGGACGTTGGGCGGGAGGACATGTTTTTTTGTTTCAATAAATTGCCAAACTTCATCGATTCAAGGGATAAAAAATCACTAGGACCGCCACAACACAGCAAAATTGGATCATGCGTTATTTTTAAAATCTAATGTGTAATGGGCGGCCGTACAGAACAACACAGAGGGCAGTTGCTAAAATTTATACATATTTTGAAATCGTACTTATTGACTGCACCTTTGTGAGTTCCTTGATTCTCCGAATTTCTGCAAAAAAAAAACCAAACAGATAGTGGAACATGGGCTTTGACTTTTATACTATACTATGGTCATTTAGGGCTATACATTTTAAGCAGATAACGGTATATATTTTGTTTAAATGTGCGAGGGTTTGAAAATGATTTGTGTCATTAACGCACACTAAAGGTTTGTGTTCGTAGAGACGACTCATGGGATCATCGCTCAGCGATCTAAGTTGAACAATCGGTTTTGAGCACTATATGGCTATATTTTCTATACAGACATGTTCCTTTAGTCCATAGTCGATACTAGGAAAGTAAAACCATTCAAAAAATATTTCAATACGGCTCGAAATTGTATGCAAAACTACCATCGCTGAGCGATGATCCCATGAGTCGTCTCTACGAACACAAACATTAAATGAGCCAAAGAGCCGCATGTGTCACCCGAGACGTCCTTTGTCGACCGCTGATATAGTGAATTAGGTTTCATTGTGTGGCATTGGGAATGCTGTACAGTTTGCTGTACATTTCCCAATGCTGCACGACAGGTCAAAATGCTGTACTGTACAGCAAAATGCTGTACGTCTGGTCAGCTTGCCTTAGTCCAATGTTGGATTGTCGCGCTTGTTATTTATTTTTTCTATCTTTCGACGATATAACCCAAAGGGAGCCGTCACTCGAGATATCCGTACATACTCAGAAAGTGATCAGCAGTTTCATCCTTTATTTAATTGTTTTTGCTAAAATACTAGAACATTAAAAGAACTTATCCGATCGTGTCTCTCCTAATGATACGAAGTGAAATCAAAGGAGCACCTAAAGAGATGCAAAGAACTCATAAAATCTGCAGATTAGAGGAGGGCCAAAATGGAATCAAACATTATAATTCTGGTCAAGATATTAAAATCACAGAATTTAGTTTCGATTACGGACATATCGAAATCATAATCAATGTACCCCTAGAACAATATTAATTCTATTACACTCAGCACTTCCTCCAAACGTCACATAGTCAACCTCGAACATTATTGAAATCACATTTTTGTTTTCTATGCTGAATTAGCATAAAGCGTATCGAGACAACAAGAATGCACGCACTATATATGTACAACGCATTGCATTGCAACGAAGAAGAAAAAAAATTGTCTCTAGAAAAACGTACGTGACTGTTTTGGCAAACTAATTTGCAATTCAACGCGACGCGGCTCGCCGATCGTATGTTTTCCAGCCATTTATTATAATTTTTGTTCGTATCGTGTGATACGAGATAATCTAACGACTGTCGTCTAATTATCGATCGATTATCAATCATTTCGTAGAGGTATATGGGAGCGAGTGTGTTCGATATCTATTTTAGAGCTTATCTATTGCATTCTATCGCTTTGTGTATTGTCGTCACCTACACAGAAAAATTGCTCAATATGATTTGTGTTATTTTTTTTTTTTGAGTGACACCAATTTTTGTTTCCGTAATAAACAAGTTAAATATAAATATTTTTGTACTACCTAGATAGTATGGATGGGGCCGTATGGAAGGGAAATGGTTAAAAACAAATATGTACTTTATTTTGATTAATAAAATAGAATTGGTTTTTAAAATTAGATACGATTTTATGAGATTGTTTCCGAAATTGGGAAAAGATTTTTGGACGTCGATGAATGGAAAAGCGATCCTGTCGGCGGAATAATCGAGAGACTACCCGACTCCGTGACGTGAAATAATTTTTTTGGCGTTTCGCCTATTTTGCCGGTAGACTTTAACCATATTCGGAATATCGGAAGGAATTCGGTTCCTCTCTGTAAGAGTTATTTTAATTTTAAAAGTTCGCTATCTGATTCTTATAAGAGGAGTTTGTTAGTTGCGGCTTGGGTTAACGGTTGGTTATCTTTAGTCAACAAACCGAATTCTATATATATGAGAAACGGAGGACTGCCGACTTCAGCCTAGAATTAGGTCAACGTAGAGGCACTAAGATGAGGATTCTTTTCGATACCATAGGGATAATATAAGGTCCTCAACTTTAGCGGGAAATGTCTTCATATGGTTTTTCTTTTGTTTTTTGGAAATCATTTCTTCTCTAGAAATGCGCTTATTATAACGAAGTTAACACAGCTCTTTTGTTTCCAAGAATTCATTTGATTATATGATGCTTATGATCGTAAAAAATCGGACAGTCCAACTAGTTTACTGAGAGGGTGATATTGTTAGTTTGGCAAACATTGGCGGATTAAAAAGCAGTTTGATTCAGAGAGCCGGGTTTCATTTCATGCCCTTATGAAGTTTGTAATAGAAGACGAAGACTTAGGACAGTAACAGAAAATTTGCTGACCATGGCTATAGTTTTAATTAAAATTTATTATAATACGTTAAGTATGGATCAGAGAGCCAAAACGTGAACCGATTTGATTTGCGCGATAATTTTGTAGGAAATTTTTTTTGTGAACTTATAATTCTGCGGATATCCTATGGAGACGTATCTAACTATCCCCAGCCCATCGAAACTTCAGTTAATGACTTACTCTTCACTTCAGTGGCGTTGCGGATCCACGGGGGTCTTTTCGGCTGTTTAACCCATACAGTTCTTAAAGTAACTTTTTATCCTTCTAAGCATGGAAAATGTTGTCCCTTGAGTGTACCTATACAGGGTGTCCCGCCGCTGGTTAGCCATAGACTTATGGTAGACTCTACACCTACAGGATGTTTTAGGAAAAATGTCACCAAAATTATTTCTCTAGCTTTTACCGTTACGGTGTAATCGCATTTTTAGTGATTCTTGTCAAAAACCACGACTTTTTTCGAAAAACTGCTATTTTCCAGCTTCCAGTTTACCCAAATCAGCGGTTTTTATATTCTTCTGAAAGTACACAAAATTTCCAATAAAAGGACATATCGAACGATGCGAAGAGTTTCCTATCTTTCGAGATACGATGTTTTGAATTTTGCAGAAATTTCAATTTCAACTTTTAATGTCAAAATTAAACCCAAGTTTCGTAACGGTACATTGAAGTGGCAAATCTGCAAAGTTCACAAAAGTTGGCCAATTTCCTAAGCTTTCTAACGGCATATAAGAAAAAAGCACAGAGTCATCCAGTTTGCGAATGCAAAATAGGAGTTTTTGACAAGAATAACTAAAAATGCAATTACTCCGTAACGGTAAAAGCTAGAGAGATTATTTTAGTGACATTTTTCCTAAAACATCCTGTAGAGTCTACCATAGGTCTATGGCTAACCAGCTGCGGGACACCCTGTATAGTAATTTCGTACAGTGACATGCGAAGAATTTGATAGTTCTTCTTTTATTATACCAATTAACCATCCATCGAGCACATGTGTTCTTCTGGGACCCCAAAGGGTATTTTTGATATATGTATATTCCTTTTGAAGCTAAACCTTTCAAAATTAATATATGAAAAATACTCTCTGGGATCCCATCCAGATGAACTTGTAGGACATCTAAGCCACATAAAATCTGCTCAGAAATATGCTTGCAAAATAAAATCCCAAATGTTTTCAGAAAAAAAATTTTGAGAACCAAAAGTACAAATTTGGTGTTTCCAAAGACCCCAGGAGTACCAAAGTTTCAATTGTTCATAATATCCAGAAAACAAAAAAATTCGGAGCCATACTTTATGTGGTCGCTTTTTATCTCGACTGTCTGGATATCTTTACTATTCTTCCCCTGTCGTTTCATTGGGTATTTTTACCCTCAACTGAAGACCGAGGTAGGCCTCATATCATTCTTGGCTACAATGAAAGTAAAAATAAAGAATATACCATGGATCAACTTGTCTGAAATTATCTGGCTTGTGAAATTCACGAAAACAGGTTCTAACTTTGTTCTTCAATTTCTGTGATAGCTTTTTCTGATCAGGGCCGGATTTACCCTCTGTAGTACCCCTGGGCAGTAGTCGAGTTGCCGCCGTCCGTCACTAGATTAAGCTGAAAGTAGATCAGTCGCATTCATGCGAGGTGTACAATTTTTTTTTAACAGAACTTCAGTGAAAATTGTAGTTAATTCACTTCTTAGAAAGGTGGTTTTAAATAAATAAATAAATAGCAGGCGCGACAATCCAGCATTGGACTAAGGCAGCAGGATGTGTTAGTGACATCGTATTTCCAAGATCTTTCTGCTTTTTTGTTGAGGTAATGAGATCAGCATTACGCTCAGCAGTGTTATTTATCCCCATGAATGGGTACTCGTTTAACATCTGAGTGAGATCATAGTCCATCACAAGCTCGTGAGTTCGAAAAACACCATGATCCACGGTGAGATTGGAACTCATGACCCTGTGCACCAAAGGTGCGCGCACTAACCGCTAGACCAGCCAGACTTACTGATCTTTTAATCAAAGTGAATGTTCAGAAGTATAGGTATAATAATAAGTATAGGTAGGTACTCCATTGAAGGTGAAATTAGATCCTCATGGAGGAGCGGATACTCCTTAGAGCTGAAAAGAATATTTGAAAAAAATATGACGAATTTATGTATCGGATGTATAACCCTTAAATGCATAGCGTACCATATATGGTACATGGCTAGATTCCTGTAAAAGTCTATCGATTTTTAAATTTTTGATTCTTTTTTTACTTTTTCCCAAAGTAGACAAAACAAGCTTTCACATGAATTCAATTTTGGCTTCCCGAAGCCTCCCTTGAATTGTCTGTGGGTCGTCAAAGTGGACGATCGTTATTTTTTGTGGAATTTTAAAAGCTATTCTTAAGAGCTAAAAAATTTAGCGAAATTCACCGTTATTTGGAAAAGAAAAAATAGTGGTGAGTAAATTGAAATGTGTTCTTGACATTCTTTTGAGATTTTGACCAACAAAAAGTCACTAAAGGTATTGTTTGCATCAATTTTGCAACGTACCATATATGGTACACCATGCATTGGGGCATATTCAGAAATATCTATACATACATTCCGATCGTTGTTAGCTGATGAAATTATTCTCCTTTTGTCTTGAGTAGAGTAGGATATGTTCATAAAATTTTAATTATCAGCTTTTTCAACATGATGGTGCGTTTTATTGGGCCCAGAACAGGTCCAAATAACCTAAATGTTCATACAAATTATGTCACCGATCAATTTTTCCAGGATATTTACTGCCATTTTTTATGAAAGCTAGGTTAATCCGTTCTGTTCAGGATCCAAGGAAACGGAGCTGTCATAATTGACTTAGAAGGATCGTTGTTGTCATTTTGTTTTCTATAGCACACTGGTCAGGGCTTAGCGTTTCTGTAGCTGCTTCTTATAATCCCAGTCTTTTTAGCTAGCAAGTATACTGAAAAAATTGTTCACAGCTTTTGTTTTGTCCTACGCTACTAAAAAACCGAGCTTCCGTATTTGACATCTTAGTAAGATACTTGGACTTTCACCAGGACTCAAGCAGCTGCGTCTTGATATCTATTTTCTTAAACCATTTGATTATGACAAGTATTGTCTTGGAAGTCCACGGTCAGGATCCACAGAAAATGTGCTTCTGGGGTCAACCATTTCATATGGAACACTATGTGGATTACCACATCGGATAAATAAAAAATGACATGGATGTAATTCTTGTGGACATGTCCTGGGACCTGCACAAATTTGGGTTATAAAACAGGCATCAGTTAATTTCCATATTCATATCCTAGCAAAGTCAATCCAATCCATTTACTTTTCAAGAAAGGAATCCCATGAGCTATGATAAGTCAAAAGAAATCTCGAGATATACGTTTAACAGTAGAACATGTTTATAACGAACTATTGTATAAAATATTTATAACGAGACCGAGTTCTAATCGCACTAATAGCATACATACTCTATACCCATGTACAGAGCTAGACGGCACGCAAAGCCCAAAATAATAATTTCCATTTTTTTTTTGTAGGGGATGAAGGGGTATATGAGTCGGTTCTGGCGCACTTTCAATATTTTATAAGGACATCCAACAGCTACCACTCGACACACATGTGAAGTCTTTCACGACATTCTATCAAAAGATATGGCTTAATTTAGGTTTGTAGAGGATGTAGGATGTCAAACCTACTCCACTTTCCATCAATTTCCAGGATATGTCACAAATAGGCATCGAGACAAATTTCAATAAGGAATAGGAAACTAGTAACGCACCTACCCGAGCTCCCTTTTAAAAAACTGAATATTTGCCTTTCCTTTAATGAAGAGGGGTTCATTATATCGAGTTTGAACTATAATTTCGATCAAAACTCTCAATAAACATTATCCTTTCTTTTTGCACTGTTCCTATTAAAGTAAGAGGCAGATTAAATAAAATTTAAAAAATGTCTTTCATTTACAACATATGGCCTGAATGCATGGCGTACCATATTTGGTACACAATGCAAATTCTACTATTTTCGCTTTTCTTGGAAAACGGGCTATTTCCTGGGAAAATAAAGGCTGATTCCGTGTTCAGTGACCGATTTTACATAAAAGGAGGTCAGTTACGATAATGGGTTCTGACCCCATGCATTTAAGGGATAAGCAACCCCTAAGACTGTCACATGATGGGATGCTGCTGCCCCACGAAATGGTCGTTTTCAATAATTAATGAAACCAGCCCGAAATTGCAGTTTCGGGGAGGAGGAGGTGGGGTATGCTACATCAGGAGAAAAAAGGTGGATCCAGGGAACAGATCCATTAATTGGTGGTCAATACCTTTAGTTATAATAGGGTAAAACTAAAAAAAGTTAAAGTGTCCGGTTTTCTTGGTGTATGTTACTTCTCCCACACTCGATTCCCAAAGCTATAGGGGTGAACTGGCAGGCCTACAGCGGAATTTTTAACGCCCCGTGCACAGATAAAAAAAATAATAGTTCAGTGATCAGACTTAATTCCAATTTCGAAAATGTTCGCTTAATTCGTTAGCCAGGCATATTGAAACAATTTGGCAGTCAAGGATCAATCGATTAATCGTTGGATTGTAAAAATAAGGAGCAAGGTTGGTAGGCTGGCAAAACTCGAAACGCCTATACTGTCCTCAGATATGTAAATCCGCCACTGACCAAAGGAACGACTTTTGCAGTTTCCTTTATTTTTTTCCTAATTTATTTAAACTGCCTCCTGAGATATCTAAATATGTATAATTCAATGGAAGGATGAGAGATTCAGAAATATACCGTCATTCGAAATTTGCCGCCCGGGCAGTTGCCCATATGGGAAATCCGGCCCTGATTCTGGTATAGGACGGAAAGCACACCTTGACTGTAGCGAATCTGAAAAAACAACGAGGTCAAAAGTTTGTCTCCACTAATTCTTACCATATCTAATTCTACGTCGAATAAAGCTGCCGAGGCGTCTGCCTTGAGTCCAAGGCAGCCGTATGGGCAAATACATTTTGTCAGTAATTTCACGCTCTGTGGCTCACTTGGTCCGGAGATCGAATCTCGGCGTGGTCCAAAATTTCCGTACATGTGCGGATAGGAAATATACAATGCTTGCAACATTATGTACACTCTGAAATGATATGCAATGTAACGCTGACTCGAAACTGCCTATAAACGGCTGAGTTAACGCACCATGGATGGCCCCACAAGGGGCTATACGGCACTAAGAAGAAGAAGAAGAATTTTATTAAACATGTTCAAGAACAAGAACATAACAAAGTATATTTATAAATGTGTGTTTTATACAATTTGATACATGTTTAAGGATATGCAAGTTACATAAACGTTGGGGTCCGAAAAGACCCCGGTCTGACCGTTCGCGTTGATCGCGGGACTAGCCTGACGAAGGGTTAAAATAGTAGATATTGTAAAACTTCTGATTGGACATATTTTTTTTCGAAAACAACCCTTTTTTTCGTTCTTAGTTACGGAAAGTAAAATATTTTACACGCTTATTGGTGGTATCGTCTTTTACTTAATGCTGCTGCTCACCTATTCCTAAACATTTGACAACTTTCTGAAAAGTCGTCAAGAACAAGAAGAGTTTCAGAATTCAATTAAATGTGTGTAATTTCACACAAACTTCACTTTCATCTCGTATCATACAAAACTAGTGGGACTGAGTTTACTCAGTAATGGCACCTGACATTGCAAGGTTCCGGATTATATAGGGCCAAAAAAAGCAGTCTGCTGACAGCATTAAATGCACTGATTAGTGTATATTGCAGAATGTACTAAATTGGAAGTTAACAGATAATAAATTAGCCGATAAAAGCAAGGATACGATACGATATACGATTTGACAAGTTTACCATCTACGAGGTTTACCGTCAGGGGAGCACTTAGCCTTTCGGCCTTTATCTCCCGGTCCCTCGAACTGTTTGGACCTTCGGCATTTTACTGGCAAGGTCTTATTGCCAGAAGGGGATTTCTCCATCCGGCGAATGCACTCACCTTCAGGAACCCAACCCCGGGGTTGCATCACTAGCTGGATGACTTGGGTAACAACCTCCAGCCACTACGAGTCCAACACCTTGATGGACAAGGACCATGGTCCCCTGGGCACAGCCATCCCCGTAGTACACTATTCGCTATAGACTTCTCTATAGCAGGTGTGATCCTTCGGCCCCCTATTGGTTAAGCCTCACTTTAAATTCAGATGTGCACATCCCAGGTTCGTTGGACCTGTGACTACGAGCCTGTGCAGACACGTAGCGCTGCTTTTCACATCCAGGTGGCCCCTTCAGTTTACTAGTCAGCAATGCGATTCGGGCAGTGTGGCCATCAATCCACAAACTAGTTACATATAGGCGCGTAGGTATTTTCCACCAAGGCTATTCTCCCTAACTAGCCCATTCAGGGCTCGGGTCATGCGAAGCCGCCAACTCCGAAGCTCACACGATTTACTATACAATGCACTCCCCCACCAGAGGACACCATAATCGTGCTTGGCCTTTAGTGACTTCCCTCCCGTAAGTCATGGGAGGAGGTAGCACGGGACCGTTACCACCCGAATGGTCTTTGTACAGATCCTCGCCATGGCGTATCAACTGTACCAGGGGCCCCCTTGCGCTACTAGGTCCGTGGTGTCGTAGCTCACCAAAGATCTTTGTCCAACTACAAACAGCCTTCCTTGACTGAGTGTCACATGGACACCGACCCCCTTGCGGGGATACGATTTGACAGAAAGATTTTTACCTTAACGTATAAGAATCACGATTTTTAATAGCCGAAATTTTGAAACCCCTCCCTTCGTGAAAACCTGGATCCGCCACTGGTGGCGTTTGAACACGAATTTATACAAAGTTCTAAATTAAATTAGCAGAAATAGTAAAAATGTCGCCCTCCATGGGTGGGTGTAACAAAGAAAAGACTTTTCGCGAAAAAAATATTTGCAACATTTTTGCATACAAATAATATTGAATCCATTGACTAATCTAATTTTCAAATACAATTTCTATCCCCAACAATATTTTCTACCTTCCTTCTGTCATATAGCAATACGACTCTCCAACAGGACCCACATAAAATTCACCCTCAGGGATGCATTTAATGCAAGGTTGTAACATTTCATTGCAATTGCTCAAAAAATATGTACGGTGTATGGATATTGTGTGCAATTATTAGAAACAGCTTCGTGTGTTATATTTGTAAATTGTGCTTGCAGCCATATATAAAATATACAAATCGAAATCACTCTATTGACTGGCTTTTGCACCCTTCATTCAAATGATCATCGCATCATCTCATCCGTATAGCGTAACCCTCGCTCCTGGTGTATATTTGCACACACAGAGATTTTGACGAGCGTATCGAGTGAAAAGAAAAAAAAAAAAAAAGAACGAGATCCTTACAAAAGGACATTGGGAAATCATCGACTGCATGGTGGTGGCTCTATATGAGGACTATAATAGTGTGTGCATGTGTGTTTGATTGCCGAGTACAAATTTCAAAATCGATTTTACGCAAACACAATAATGCACACAACACACAGGAGTGTTTCGGTGGCCCGAAAACGTCCAGTTGCATTGTACATACGTGTACACACAACACACCGGCCGTGAGTGGGAGAGAGTAAAGAAGTAACACACAAAAACGGTCAACGGCAGGATAACAATGCAGCAGGACGAATTCGACTGCTGTTGTTGCTGTTGAATGCAATCGAACCCATAATGACACCGAATAACGCATTACAACTTCATTCCGCACGTTCTTCTTTTTTTTCGAAAAGCGAAAAGCCGATATAGTCGTGGCCTGAGGGTTAAATATTTGCTGGTGACTTTATGCTTTGCTACATGCGTTCAGTACAAGGCATAACTAGGACGCGCGTTGTATCGTTGATATTTCGTTTGCCATGCTGTGTGTATGAATCTATAGAGCGAGAGTACAAGAAGGACGATGACGATTATATGGAGTAGCCTTCACAGGGGGTGGCCCGAATTGGCGGTTATATTGTATGGAAAACTGGTCTTACACGTTGTTGTTGTCCTTGTCACTTAACCTACGCCACGTGTACGGACATCACTGTCTCACTATACTATGCCTCTATGATGATGGTTAATATTTTCAGTTGTTGTTGGGTGTCGAAAATGTGAACGATGTCAAGGATGGCGGCATTGTCGATACATACTCGGGCATGACTCGCCTTTCAATATGCGTGTGTTTACAAAGTCCCAAATGGAATTTAGACAGGACGAGAGAGGTGTGCTCGCGGGCAGTTTATATTTCCGCAGCATATGTAAATGGCCGAAATACACACATATAATGTTGGTACGCATATACAATGGGCACATTAATATTACAAAGTAGTGTTAAATGGAAAAGGGTTATTATTTAATTAATGGGAAAATGATATACACATTAATACATCAGGATGTCGACTGTGGCGTCCTTTATGTGCCAATCGAAAATGTGGAATATGATAAAAGCAAGGCAAATTAAAAATCAGATAAAAAGAGCGAAAATAACGATTTTCAGATAAATTAAATATTTCGAGAGGACATTTAGCGGTTATAAGTGCCACAAAGTGTGCGGTACATGATATAAATACGCTCAATACAGTTCAATATTAAATATTTTTTTTTTTTTTTAGCAAAAGAGATTGGGTGCATATTTTCGGTGAATTGGATGACTCATATGACAGACCATACTGACTATTCCTGAAGGGATTTTTGAATTGAAACATATTTCTGTGATTCGAATTACGCCTACAGCAGATCCGCTTCACATAGGGGCTGAGAAGTGGCAAGAGAAGATTATCGTGAGTTGAAAGGGATAAAATTGCTCAAGGGTATTAATGCCGAAAGAATGAAGAACCGTGGAGTTTGATCGTTGGCCCGCTATTCTCCTACTATTGTGTCTTTCATCATCTTTTAATGGCGCTATAAACTAAGGACGGACTCATATATACTGTCAACCGATTTATCCCTTCTATATTCATGCTGACCCATAGAAAAGTCAATTTTCAAAATCGGTTAAAATCAAGCCAGCCCTCTGATGCATCAGCATCAAGTAAGAATCGATTACAACCATAAAAACTTTAAATGGATTAAATATTTAACACGACCGTGGCTAATTTTGGCTGCAACCGAAATTTGTATACCCTTAACTCTCCTCGTGCTAAAAGTTTTTTTTCGGGCGTACCTACGACTTGTATTTTACCCCCCCCCCTCCATTCTTTTCCATCCGTTTTCACATAAGTTCCGTTGCGGCGACAAAACAATATTTGTGTTGGGTTTGGTTGGAATAA
The DNA here is from genome assembly GCA_949715475.1 of Microchrysa polita. NCBI lineage: Eukaryota > Metazoa > Arthropoda > Insecta > Diptera > Stratiomyidae > Microchrysa > Microchrysa polita. The sequence goes on along the minus strand of OX454416.1, from coordinate 112,382,701 downwards.
GTAGGCAAATAAAAATATTAACTCAGAAAATTTTACTGGAGAGATGCGGGCGCATTTTAGCAAACCCAAAATGGGGGCCTGGGTTTGCACGGCAACCCCATGATTCCAAGGCGCGTTACCATCCATTTAGCATTGTGTACTGTGACATTAATAGAAACACATTTTCTAATTGCTTGAAATTGGTGCACAAATAAGAAAGTTTTTCTTATAGAAGAACCGAATTTGGGGAGTTGGGTTGGTATGGCAGCTCCATGACTCCATCGTCCGATTTTATCCTTTCTTACATATGTTTTGTGTCATCAATAGAAACAAATTAGGGGTTAATTGGTGCACAAATAAAAAAGTTTTTCTGAGAAGAACCTAACCCAACCCAACCCCCCATGGGTTGGGTTTGCATGGCATCCGATTTTACTGTTTCAAACATACAAATGCTAAATTTCAGCATCATAGCTTTTAAATTGGCCGAATAAAACGCGTCGCAACAGACGGAAATCGCCCAATCAACTCATCTCGTCATGCTGATCATATATACATATAATGGGTGGGCCAATTACAAGTTCGTTTTTAAATCATAGGCTAGTTTGACACTGACAGCTGTTTTTCGCTCGAAATCTTGATAGAAAGTCAGTATCATACCTACGCGGAACGAAATGAGTCGCTTTACGCTTGAACAACGTTGGGAAATATTGGAAACATATTTTCAAAGTGAGTGCTGTCTAGCCCAGAGCCAGTTAGAGAGCCATGTTATCCGACTTTTTTTTTACTGAAATTGAAGACATGGATTTGGACGACATCTGGTTCATGCAGGATGGCGCGACACGCCACACAGCCCATTCCACAATCGATCTTTTACACACCAAATTCGCAAATCGTGTTATCAGCCGTCTTGGCGATGTCCATTGGCCGCCTCGGAGCTGCAATTTTACCCCTTTGGACATTTTTGTGTAGAACCGTGAAGGACCGATGTTATGCCAACAATCCAGAAACGATTCAAGCACTTAAGGCCAATATTATCCAAGCAATCCGTGAACTACAGCCCGAACTACCATCAACAGGGTCTTGGAAAATTGGTGTGACAGAATGCGACGCCAGCCGGGGCAGCCACTTGAATGAAGTTGTGTTCCATCATTAATGGGAGCTTAATTACTTTCTAATAAAGCCATAAAACATGGAAAAAAAATATTTTGTTCATTTTATTGCATTTTTAAAAACGAACTTGTAATTGACCCACCCGTTACATATTTTATATGGTCGGAGATGCTTCCTTCAGTGCGTTACAAACTTCATGACATTTTGGAGTTAAATTCACACCGGATGCCGAGTTCATGAAACGATTTTCTGCATGGCACAGACTGATAAATACCATCGCTAGATGTTTACGGTGGAAAACAAAGGTCAGAGGACCACTATCAGCAGCGCCCGCTCAAAGGGGGGGGGGGGAAGCCGGGCGGTCGATTAAAAAAATGTTTAAAAGCCGAAAAGAAAAATGCAATATCAAAATGGATTTAGTGGAAAGGAAATCATAGCAATTATACAAATGAAATAAAAACGGGCGAAAAAAATGTCGAAAGACAGGAAACCAATTGACACTCGCAAAAATCATTTTACATTTTTTAGAGACGGTGGAAAGTAGAGAAACCCTTCCTAATAAAAAAATGCGTTGAAAATATTTTGTATTTACAAACTCTTTCATTAATTCTCTTTTGAAAGTTTTGGTTTGTGCTTGAGATGCTTTGATTTGATGAGCCTACAATTTCCACGAGGTTCTGCATTTAAAAACCGAACATGCTTAGTGAAAGTCGCCCGAATTTTACTTCCAAGAGGGAGGAACAGTTGTGCTAATTAAATTCTTCTTAAAAAAAAAGAAAGTCATTGACTAATTATGCGCTAATTTTCGAATTGAAAATTTAATTCACCAGGATTAAGGATTCCAATTAGGTCCACTTTCATGACCCCTAACTCTTTCTAAAGTGAAGGGATGCTATGGAATATGTCCTAATTTAATTTCCGTGAGATAAAGAATCACATAAACGCCCAGCATATAAAAGCACTCATACCCGAAGAGCAAAATTTTCATTACTAGTTTTTGGAGTCGTTTTCGATAACTTCCACCCACTTTTCACATCAATTCACCCGATGTCTTCGCGAATTTTTCCGTCTAATTTGTTTCTGCCAAGATGCTAATATCGGAATTTGGCTAGCGTTTCCCAATTTAACTAATTCTGAATTTATTCTCTAAGGATTCTCCGCATTTATGAAAATCAGCCGCGGGCGTTGAACCATTCGGAAATTCGTCTGTGAAGAAATCCGGCTTATTGAAGTTTATCTGCTGCGAATTGTGTAATGCCGGCCCCACACTGTCCGCGGTTTGCCAAACCGTGCAAGACAAAAAATCAAAGTTGTGGACAACACACGTTTGGAAGAGACAGAGACGATGGGGGAATTTAACAAACGTTATTTGTTTTTATTTAATTCCCCCAGCGTCTCTGTCCGCTGCCAGGCGTATGTTATCTACAATGTTGATCATTAGTACCGCGCGGTTTGGCAAACCCTGCACAGTGTGGTTGCGGCATAAGAAATCCTCTGGCACAACATTTTCCAGAGCAGCATTCTCGAAAATGTGTTAATTAATTAATTTTCGATGTCCTACGTCGGTTTTAAAGCTGCTGTATATGTATTTTTTGGTATGATGGCGAAAATAAATAATGAATTTAATAGTGAGCTTTATTTTTTAATTCTAAGCAAACTCTCTACAAAGCCTTGCTGAACTTGGCTGAATCGCTCTCAAGAATCTAAATGACAGGCTTCTACATACTACATATTGTGCCAATTTCTAGTAGGTACATATTAATGGTTAGTCTTATCGTATCGAGACTTTAAACAAGAAGTTTAAACGCCAGAATTTGGTTGACCAATCAACAACTATTTGTGAATTAATTTCCGCCACAGCTAATCAGAGCATTGCAGCATCGGTCATCCAGAAACACCGAGGTAATCCAAATCAACCTTGGGAGCCAAAATTGTTAGGTTGACTTGTCATAAGTTGAGTTTGGACAGAAAGGTGGCTAAATATGGGCAAAAATTTGTTTGTGATGTGGTCAGAAACAAAGGCATGCACTAGTGAAGCTTATTTGGCTGAAAGGCGAAAAATCGGGTAATATGCTAAAATTGTTATGTTTACGATAGTTCACATCCATGTGATGTCCTCACTAAATACAGAATTACTGGGTCTTTAAAGCTTGGCCTTCTTATTAAGAAATGCGTTTGAATAAAATGCAATCGGCGAGAAAACTATTAGACAAAGTCAACGACTTCTTTGTAAATCGAATTTCGGGACAAAACAATTTCTCGAAGGGGTTTAACATTTTCTACACAAAGGCAGCCTTAAACCTCAAATAACCGTCAGTAAATGGTTTGTAGAACTGAGAGAATGATTTTTAAAATACATAATTTAATCCGAATAAGCCACCGACTTGACGAATTTCAGTAAATAGACTTTAGTTCAACACCTACAAATTTTTACGCTTTGTGCTGATACATATTGTGTTTCTTCGACCTAGCCGCGGGACGTACAAAACTGCTAGGTGGGCGGCATGGGGCCCGCGAGTTTGATATGCCTGGCTCAGTGGATAAAGAGGCTATTCTCTGAATTACAGGAGCGTTGGTTCGAGTCCCACAGTAACAACGATTTTTTGTGTCGGAGCTCTTCTTAAATCGCTTTTACAAAATTAACGACATAAATACTATTTTCCTGGTATAATACAGAAGGGCGGCAAATTGTCCACTTGCCCGGGACGGCGTAAGCGTAAGAGTGGGCGCTGACTATCAGTACATGAACTTAGAAATTTAGAAGTTTCTATTATCAGATGTCAGCAATACTAGTTATATAGCGAGCAAATACAAAGAATAAAAAATACCGGCGTACAGAGGGCTGCGCCCGCAATACGAGGGATTTTTTTAGATGTTGAATACATACATAATGAATAATTTTGCACATATAATTTTCTAGGAAATAAATAAGAATTATGCATAATATTAATGAAATGCTTCTGTAAATCTATTTTTGGATTGGTCTAAATAAACGCTCACGCCTTTCATTCTGTAACACTTTTAATTAAACCACTCCAAAAATAGATTAACTATGTAACATAACTACACATATTAACTGAATTTAATAGCTGTAACTCCGTTACCATTACTCCAAACTGGAAACAAGCAACTGATATGAAATCTACCCATCGAGTTCTTTGATTTGAGTACCAATACGTTCATGTCAGATAAAAACTAAAAAAGTCGACTTTTTCAAATCTCCGGAGCACCCTGTTAGCTTTGTCCTACCAACGTCTAAGTATTTCGTGCATAAGGCTATTACCATTATACACATTCCTACCAAATTTCATGACGATCTGTTAAGCCGTTCGCGAGTTATTTAGTGAAGAAATTTTCAAATGTCCGGGACACCCGGTTATCTTTGCCATACCAACTTTTAAGTATTTCGTGCCAAAGTCTGACACCATTCTACATATTCCTACTAAATTTCATGACGATCGGTTAAGCCGTTCGCGAGTTATTTAGTGAACAAATTTTCAAATGTCCGGGACAACCTGTTTTTTTTTGCCCTACCAACTTTTAAGTATTTCGCGCCAAAGACTGTTACCATTCTACACATTCCTACCAAATTTCATGACGATCAGTTAAGCCGTTCTCGAGTTATTTAGTGAACAGACGGACGGACGGACAAAATCGATTTGATAAGGGTTTTTTTGAAAAATCGAAAACAACGATTTTGGGCGAAAAATTATCTTTTCTGATGAGGCGTATTTTCATCTCGGCGGCTACGTTAATAAACAAAATTGCCGCATCTGGGGCTCGGAAAACCCGCACGCTGTTGTCGAGAAGCCAATGCATCCATAGAGAGTGACAGTTTGGTGCGGATTGTGGAAAGGTGGCAACATTGGACCATTTTTTTTTTCCAAAATTTAATTTTGTTCATTTTATTGCATTTTTTAAAAAGAACTTGTAATTGGCCCACCCTATACTTTCAGAGGATTATTATTAAAATCTTGTTTCAGTTTACTGGAAGCGAGAAAATCTGAGTTTTCCGCAGAAAGTCGTGTTTTTCACAAGATTCACAAAAAATGCTATTACTCGTAACGGTAAAAGCTATGGGCATAATTTTGGCGGCAATTTTCCTAAAGCAAGTCTACTGAAAGTTGAAGCCTTTTCTTCCTCATCATCTCACTACGTTTTTATTTTTACACTCGCAACTGAAAATTTAGGTGATCGTAGCCAACAAATTGTCCTGACTTGAAAAACTCTGGCAAGTTCCATGTTCTTAAATTACACGAAATGGAACTTGTTTCGACTTAGGGGAAGGAAAGTGATAGAAAATAAATAAAAAATTGTTGAGTTAAAGAGGTTGTATTTTATATCAAATACTGTCGGCAACTCCAGTGAAGCCCCTAAATTTGTTCGGGATAAGAGATATGTAATTCCACTTAAGGAGTTTCCGGCTTAAAGAGGTTTGACTGTATTCAGTTGTTACTATTTAGTCGACGAAACGATAAGCAAATCTACAAATAACTTCAACAACTTATACGAAAATATCGCACCGACATGATGACAAATGAATTTTTTTTGAGGTGCTCCAGAAACGAACGACAAAATTATGCCATATCGTCGTATTTTGTTCGATATTGTTGTTGAGTCGGGTATGGTGGTATAGGTGTTGCTCTGTGAACATAATACAGTAGAGCGTCGATTATCCGAACGTCGATTATCCGAACATTCGATTAACCGAACCGGGGATTTAGATATTTTCATACGAAATGCTTCGAATCAAATAAAAAAAATCAACGGCCTGAAGGAAGCAAATTCTCACCAACAGCACTTAATTCTTTCGAATTTCATATTTTTGCTCAGTGCTATTCGTTTGGCATATTTCCAGGCTGTCGCTTATATTAACTTTTAGGCAATCCTCCAGTTTTTCTATGAAAACTCGATTAACCGAACTTTCGGTTATCCGAACCACCCCTTGTCGAGATTAGTTCGGATAATCGACGCTCTACTGTATTCCGTTTAAAAATAACACACAGAAAAAGAGTATCATAAGGTTCTACCAGTAATATAACACTAGAATTCCACGAGTAAATTTTTTTATATTCCAACAATTGTCATCATTGAATTCAAACAAGTAAATTAGCAAATAGAGTGCACGCTTACACTCGGTGGTGCAGAAGCATTAATCATCCCTCTGCACGATGCTAGTAATCTGAAAGCGAAAGCAGATTTCCTTGATACATTTTTAAAAACGAAAGAGTGATGCGTATAGGGACCAATTATACCATTCGTAGTAGCATACAGAGTCCATCCACTATGCCCCACAAGGGGAAGCAGCATCCACAAAAACTAGCAGACTCTCAATTCACGTAAGATTATGATATACAGGTCATCCCGTCTCACATCTATTTCCTTATATTCTGTCTTGTAATAATTATATTTCCATGATCCTTTGCACTTTCTACTGTACGATATATTTAACTGTATTTAACTGTATTTAACTTTATTTCTAAACTTACCAGAAAAAGTCTAAACAAAGGTGACTTCACCGAAAGGAACTTCTACCGCCGCGTCCGAATAAATAAAATGAATATCGGCCCTCCCGATTTCCAAAACTTAGACATCAGGTAGCCCGCGGGAAATATCAACTATTCCCATTTCCAGCTATGTTGAATCAGTCACTCTCTGAAAAAAAAAGAGAAAAATTAAAAACCGGGTAAATGAAAAATTCCTTGAAAAATCGTCGGTAGTAGCTTAGTTAATGAGCTACAAAAATCTGTTTCTAGATTATGTACATATATAAAAGATCCACATAAACAAATTGGATGAGGTCAAATTCCTGATTGATGTTGGTGTAGTGGCTAGTGCGCTCACCTTCGGTGTGACAGGGTGGTCGTGGTTTCGAGTCTCACCGTGAGCGAATACAGTTCATGGTGTTTTTCGAACTCATACAAATTATATGCATGCTCTGAAGAGTTTTTTAACCGCATAAATGGGTACTCGTTTGACATCTGAGTATCAGTGTACGTCTATGATACTCAGATGTCAAACGAGATAAATAACTCTACAGAGCGTGCTGTTGATCTCATCATCTCTACAAAAAGCTGTCAAGATGTTAGAAATTGAATGTCACTAACACTTCCACTGTTATTTATTTTATGGAAACATTAGAAGAGAATTCATAAGCGAAAGTCACATTTGGCGAGTTACTAGCGCTAGTAAAGTTGCATTCGAGATATCACCATAGGCGACGACACGTAATAAACAACGAAAACAGTGTCATGTAAATGGGTGACTATGCGTTGTTACGACACGTCGTCACCGAAAGTGTGATGCAACTAGACGCGTAACTAGTCACCCTATCTACAGGAGTTAGTTGCAAAAGAGAAATTACCCTACCACTCGACACATTCATACTAAATTTATTGCTGCTTATAATCTAGTTTGGCGCCTCGTTTAGGACACCCTGTTAGCAGTTCCCAATCTCAAAGGTATTTGTAGCAAATATCCTACCATTCTACATATTTACACTGAATTTCATGTCGATATACACTCTTTCCGACAACAAATAAAATAATCTACTTTTGCACCTCCTTTGGGACACCCTGTTAACATTTCCGTACTTCAAAGGTATTCGTAGCAAATACCCTACCATTCGACACATTCACACCGAATTTCGTGTCGATCAGTTGAACCTTTAATTCAAAATCCACCGAGAAATAATTGTAGCGTATATTCACTTGCCAGAAGAATTGAACATGCCATATTCCACTAGTAGAAACATTTTACTAGCTACTAGTAAAATTGCATAACACTTTTTTGATTGTTTACGACGGTGCGTCGTCACCGTGGTAATTTCGCGCATGCACCTTACTCGCTGCACTAGTAGCTAGTAACTAGCATCGTCTGACTGTAGTTTTAGAGTCATAATTTTGGACGTCAAAAACCTAAATCCTCGTAATAGGTATAGGATTTACATAATACACAGTCGCGCCGCTGTTGTAGCTTGAATCGTGACTCATGCCTAATCGACCAGGCCGATTGGGCATTAAGTGCTGGATAAGTGGGTATAGAAGATGGGACCCTCTATCTCTAAATCTCCGGAGCGTGGGTTCGAGTCACACTGCGATTATGGATGACTGTGTTTTTATAAAGAATGCTCCTACAACAGTTGGTTTAACGACGTAAGTAGTGCCGGTACTATCCGTTTTTTACAACGACCAAGGACTGTCTCACTCGCCTCGATAAAAAAAATATCTTTAATCGCTACGGCAACAACAACCACGTGAATTAAGTAAATTAAGTCGTTATGTACTCATTTGTTTTTAAAGTCGAATCATGTATGGTGGATAAAAATTTGCCAGCTGGATGATCTGAAAAATTTAGGTTCTGCTCAGTTCGTTTTTTTAATTAAAACTGTGATAGCCACAACTTCCAACAAAAAAAAAAATATTGTGAAGGATTTATCGTATTATCCTCTCATTCTTCGCTAAATAGAAAGGAAATTTCTAGGAAAAATCTAATAGCTTACGAATAAAACAAAAACAAACTCCATCAAGGAAAAATCTAAAACAATATCAAAACGTACTAATAGAAATAATTGATTAAATTGCGCCCTTCTTACGCAAATTTACACTCAAAAATTCCAATTCTTCAGAACAGACGAATAAGCAACCCCAAAAGGATACGAAAGAAGGGCGTCCCAAAATGGGTTTTCCGTTTTGCGAAAATGGTTGAATTTCACAAAACCTAAGCCCCGAAAAGAAGAAATACCATCAGGAGCCGTACGAAAAAACAAAACACAAGCGAGTGAGCATAACAAAAACACAACAAAACGACAAGCAAAAGAAAAAAAAATCCAAGAAACGAACAAACTTCTCCAATCGTGAAAAATATCCAATTTATGTGCCTTTTCCTAAATGGCTTTCTTTTTTTCATTCCTCGTGTTCTTTTTTTGCTATACATTTATTCGTCTCCTGGCTCTTCGCTCCTCGGCTGCTTGGCTGCTAGTGCTACTTCACTCTGTTATCCTTATGAATATCCTCATCCTTCGCTTCAGAAAATCAACCGTACCATTACCATCCTCTTCTCGGTTCATTTTTCCTTTCTTTTATACCCATCGTTGTCGTCGTCATCGTCGTCTTTTTATTCTCGCTCCCGAAAAGTGGAATACGATTTTTCCTTGAATAAATCCGAAATACACTTGACGAGCGATGCAAGGACGATGAGGAGGTGCAGGAAAGAAGGGAAGCGACCCAAGACGACGATTTCTATCTCTCCATACTAAACGTAAGTAACCTAAACACGAAATCAACTTATTCTATATGCGATACGTGTAAGTATATTGTCTTCGGTGTATAGGGTGACGGTGTCTCGATTCCATTCAATTCGCCCCATTGCTTCGGCCTCTTTAAATCTCTCACCCATTCAACGTAGTCGCTATACGTATCCTATATCTCGGGCTCATTCCATCGATCAAGTGGAAAACAAAAATTCCATTTCATGTCTCTCTTTGCTCTCGCGATATGGACGACACGGACGGGACGACGATGGGCGACACAGCATTGTCCGACCGTCCGTGTAAAAAGTGAAAATAAAAACCCCAAACACCCACAATATAACAAAATCAACCGAAAGTCATCGCAATCTTCCAGAGCATTCAGCACGACCTTATACGATGAATATGTACATGCTTGGCACGAATCTGCCACCACCCATCATCATCACCCAGTACCACCACCCTCCATGAAATCATCTACAACAACATCCTATCCGCATATAGAATCGACCTCCGCAGCCATCATCCAATCGCGCCCACCACATTCGACATTATCATTGTGTCGTCACTATACTCTGTTGCCGCCGATTTCGAACCGAACCAGAAACCACCCTTTGCTACAGTACAGTGTCGATTCGAGTCACTCTTCGCTTCCAGTGTATTAAGCAAACTGTGTGATGGCCAAAAAAAAACTTGGGTTTCATAGTTCAGAATATAATAAAGCTCGAAGTTTTGTGGAATCGCCATCAAATCTCATCCTCCGATATACCTGAACCTGAACTACCCCAACGTCATGTCATGAGCACGACGACTCGAGCGTGCGAACGATGACCAAAACACAAAATCCTGTTCCCCTTCGAAAGAGATATTATAATAAAAAGAGGTCGACAATATCCTCAGAGTCACGCAAACATAGCCGGCACTTCCCCCCTACCCCTTGCAACATTCGAATATATGCGGATACATGTTATCTTTTTTGTGCCTGACACAGCGAGGATATCTGTGACACCTCTCTGGGGAGTCAAAGCTTTTAGATTTATTTTTCTCTCACGCTTACGACGGAGTTGAGAGATTCGAGGATATGGCGGGGCGGCGCGAAGCCGGGGGCGATTTGACCCCCATGTTTTATTCAAATATTATGTATGTGATATATCCCGATGCAGGGTGAAAAAGTTTTCCCAGTGATTGTTCGCTCTCGTCCCGATACCGACCGAATCGTCCTAAATCGTATACTACACGGTTGATCCGTGCTGTGACTCCATCGTTTACCCTCCCTCCTCGTCGCCGGTCCTTTTTTTTTTGGGTGGGTCGGTATGCTATCTCCATCATTTTCTCATGTTTGATTCGGCTTATCAGATATGCCGTGTCGAGAATATTGGGAGTAAAAGGGTCGTCGTTGCTGCTGCTCTGCTATACACTTCAGTATGCTTTTGGCCCATGAAGAAATAATATTCAAGTCACAAGGACGAAATGGTTTTTGGACAGGCTTGCCAGTAGAATTTTTGTGCATGGAAGACAATTTATTAGAATGAATTATTTTCACTTGTTTCTGCTTTACATGTGAACATTTTAATTACCGGCTAATCTAACGGTTATTCTTATTTGAAAGCAATCAGAAGCTACTGCCTATAGTAGCCTGTGAAGACTTTTTCGGTATTCAGATCCCAATACCTGGTCTCGGTTTTCTACAACACCCGATGCATCGGTACTCGCAGGTGTTCTTTCAGCACCCCGATTTTTTTGAGTAACGGTTTATTCAACCAAGGAGCGGATTTTTTTTCAAAAACCGATTTTTTTGTTTTTTGAATTGTCACGATTGAAACACTGAGGTAATTTTTTAGGTCGCTGATTCCAAATTTGAAAGTTAAAAACAGATTGGTATCCCGATGCAGGCTTGTTCTGCTATCCGTTCTCATAGGGAGAACTTTTGTGTTTCCGATATTTTCCGCTATGTGTGCGCTATATGTCGGACGGTAAGATAAGTGTCGCTAGTGTTGATAAGAAGAACAATAAAATTCTTCTTTCGAGAGCTGATAGCGTAATGTTCCCTTAACTGTAGGTGAGGGGGGAAGGGGTAGCTGGTCACTTCTGAGTAAATTTTAGAAATTTGTAATAAGGTACTCCATTTAAAAATATAGTTCCCCCTCCGTTTCACTAGAATACAAAATGATTGTTGGAGTTCCTAATAGGTAGGTAGATAGCATAACGTTATGGCAGCACCCTACTCATAGAGCAATCAAATTTCAATCCTTTAATCCGCAATAGTAGTTACTCCTTTCCATACTCCAGAACGAAGGTGATCGGACCCCTGCGATCACTATATTTTTAAATGGAGTACCAAATTACAAATTTCTAAAATTTACTCAAACCTCCCAAAATATTTTCAAAAAAAAAAAACTAAAATTTCAAGCTAGGCATATGACATTTTTGTCGAATCCTGCAAAAATCCGGAGATGTTTGATTTTTGCCGCTCGATGACCAAATTTATACCCTATACCCATAAGATGGTATAGGGTATACTGTTTTTCTAACGGCTATATTATGTAACAACTCAAAGGAGCCCCCGGAGGTATGGTATATCGGTCCCTGATTCGAGTAAGCCATGTCCGTCTGTCAGTCGGTTCGTGTGTCTGTGATAACTCCCGAAATAATTAAGCTAGCGTTTTGAAATTTTGGTCAGATGTTTGTTTTGATAAAACCTTGAAAACGGACCAACATCCCTACCTCCATACAAATTACCCTTCCTTGATATTTGAATTTGTCCAGAAGTTTCGACAGAATATCGCTAGCGGCCTGAAATTTTGATCAATGCCTAATTGTTATATATGCTCTACTAAGGTCTAAGTTGATAGAAAGTGGAATAGGGTTGACTACCCCTACTCCTACCTGCCCTACAAAGCTATAACTTTTGATAAAGTGTCGATAAAATATTCAAATTTGTGTTAAATAGTAGCTGTTGGGTGTCCTTATAAAAAGCTATTCGCACGATTAGAACTCGGTCTCGTTTGGACTATTTTTCTTCGGCAAATACCCTTATCGTCTGATTGACCAGCGATTGTCAGATCCAGGGGGAATTGCAGCAGCAAGCTTGATAGGTCAAGAATGTGTTTTAAATGTAGAAAATAAGGACACAACGCGGCGTTCTACGAAAGCAATCCTAATTGTATATTGTCAGGAAGCTGATAAGCAGAATTGGAACCAACGATCGGGAGGAGTCAAGTGCCCTCTGTACAGGGACGCGCTAAAGCATATGAGGTTCTTCCACCTGAATCTGAACCATTGCCAAGCTGCACAGGATCTTCTGGTGCAAGCGGTGAATGTGCAAGCTATTGATGTCGCAATGATATGTGATCAATGTAAGAACTTGGGTCGCCAATAAGGATGACCAGGATGTGCGGAGACTGCACAGCAAGGGATGTCCGGAGAACTAAGAGGAGCTATAAGAGGAGTTATACACTCCACCACGACAGAACGACATTAACTTTGAACCATTTTTGGACGGACTGACAAATAGGTGAGGGAGGTAACCTCTTGACGCGTTTTCTCAACTTGATGTTGTTCCAATGAACTGAGGGGATGGCTATACTTGTACGGGGGAACGTGGGATCAATTATTGATCTTCAGCAGTTCGTTAGCGCTGAGTAAGGCTGGCACGTCAGTTAGCTCAGTCACTCATAGGGATCGCCAAGAACGGACAGACCATTAGATAGTCTGCAAGGAGATTTGACGAGGCATTTTTTGACGAAGTCTTGATTTAAAGTGATCCAATTGAAGGTTCTGCTGAAAACATGTCAGTACAGATCACAAGCCTGTGACGCATCTATGCCTAGGAAGAAGGCGTTAAGTCCAAGAAATGAGAACTAAACTAGTCTGAGGAAATCGCGGGGCTCAGGTGCAATTGCCTGAAGCTACGACGTCTGTGTGGACGGGCAACTCAAAGTGAGTCTTATAAAAATCTCCGACGATTACTGAAGCTCGTAAGATATGTCAAATGAAAAAGCAACAACAACGCATTGGTCTCGGCGATGACACGATCCAAGATAGAGCTGCCTGTAGAAATATGCTGAAAAATTATCGCCAAAACGGGCGATGTGCCTACACCGCAGGTCGAGCAACGCGAAACCGTGGAGCGGTATAAAGAACGAGGCAAGGAAGAAGAAGAAGACTGAAGCTCGTAAGAAGTAACGACGCGGACGTGAACCCGTGGAGAATGGCGTACATATGTACAAAGTGGTGATAAAGACACCTTTAAAAAACTGTTTCTTTAACAGACTGTTATCGGTGGTGGAAAGAAAAGGGTGCTTGTCAGACCGACAATACGACGACGAGCCGGGTTTACTATAGATGCAATGGAATCGGTTACCAATTTACCAAGGGAATTGCTTGAATGGCAGAGGCTGTTCTGTGGTGACGCTCGATGTCGAGCACGCTTTTGATTCGGCACACTAGGCCTCCATTTATGCCACTTTAGAAAGGATGGATGTTCCACACTATCTTGAAGCTATCATTAGGAGCTACCTCTCAATTCGTATCCTCCAATATGATACTAGCAAAGGACCTACGGCGTAGGTCATAATGTCAGTACGGGCACGGGTCATAATGTCAATTCTTGGCCCGCTGCTATAGATAATAATGTACAACGGCATTTCGGAACTTCCTATGCTTTGCCGAACAAATCCCAGTTGTGGTGCTAAATTATAGAAACTATATTGCGTCGAAGTCTACGCCACAGAAGCGATTACAACTATAAAGCTCTGGCTATTAAGGGTTAGCCTCGGACTTGCTGAGCGAAAAAGGAGGCTGTTCTTATCAGTTAGCGCAGAAATAGGTGCTCTCTAAAAATCAGAGTAGAAAGCATCATAACTTTCAAAAAATCTATTAGGTATTTGGGGGTTATGATAGATTCCAGACGGAACTTTGGAGTCTTTGAAGTCTACATGTGAAAAAGCGACGGTTGCGCCACGGTGCCGCAAGGATTATGCCGAATATAGGCGGTCCAAAAATGAAGCAGGAGATTGTTTCTGCCCTAGGTTGTTGTTACTTCCATACTAATGTGTCGGTTTGGGCTGTTTCACTAGACTCCTCTGGGAACGCCCAGAAATTAAGCTTAGTTTAGCGTAGGTGCCCATTGAGAGTCTGCTTTGCATATAACTTCGCACGAAACAGCTTACGTCGTTGGATATGGTTACGATGTCGACGTAACACTCCGGAGGATTTAGAAATGCGAAAAAGGTTTCAAAGAAAAACTGCGGTGGGACGAAGCTGTAACCGGTAGATGGACTCTCTCTTTCTCTCTCATTCCTGATATTTAAAAATGCCTTAAACGCCAAAGTTTCGTTACGATTTGTTAAAAAAAAAACCTTAGAAGAACCTCATTTATATATGACAATCCTATGACTTGGTGTTCCCATTTCATCTCTTCCTCGATGGCAAAAAAAAACTTAAAACTGAGGGACTAGTTCGCATTGAAACAGACGGACAGACGCGATCGCCCAATCGATTTCTTTCGTCACGACTTGAACGAATCATTTAGTAAGGATTTTAGTAAAGCGACAATGCTTTTCGGAAGACTATATGGGCCAGCATCATTTTGTCGTGTCTTTCCTTGTGGTATACCATGAGCTACATGAAGGCTTATGCAAAGACGTATATAGCCTTTAATTGATTAAGTCTTCGTAGGTAGTCTTTCTTCAAGTGTGGTTGGTGTTGTATTTAGTACGCATACCTTCCGTGCACAGGGTCATGGGTTCGAGTCTCACCCTGAGCTAACTGAATTTATGGCGTGTTTCGAACTCACGACCCATGTGACGGACTATGATCTCACTCAGATGTTAAACGAGTATACCCATTTATGCGGAGAGATGGCACTGCTGCTTCTGATCTTAACACAATTACAAGTGAAGCAGCGCCTGTGCCAGTTATTTTGTGACAAGTGTTGATAGTGAAAAGTGACACTTGGATCTGAGAAGGAAACCCATCCGGTGAGCTCAATTGAGAGCGAAGCATAATTAGTGAGTATTGTTTTTCGGAAAGGTTAGGTAGTTTTTCTTAGCCAGAGCAGGGTGAGATTTCGGCCAAATGAGTGACGATACGGTACAGGATGAAGCCCCGATACAAGACAAGGTCGAAATAATCAAACAATTGAAATGGGACAATGAGCGTCTACAATATGGGACTTATGGTAAAAGGTTGGAGGACCTAGCGGAACAAAATCGAGAACTTTCCGATCAAATTGAGAAGTTGCAATCATCGCCACCACAGAAAAGGAAGAAGTCCTCGAATCTTCTTACAAATTACGAAGACGTCCCCCGAGCAACACAGTAGAGGACGAGTACATGAAAAACGATGAGTTTCCTCCCCTCCCAATTCCTTCCACTTCCAATGAGCTGCCCAGTGGAAGCCTGCTCCGAAACGTACGGCAGCTCCTAAACCTGCAATGGCACCCAAGCCATTCCATCCAGGCGAAATCCAATAACAATCCCGCCAACCAGTTCCAAACAGCAGCTCAGACCAGTACCGGTCATTTTAAGAGAGCCAGATAAGTGAACAAGGGTCAGACGCCTTTTAAAACAGCAAGGCATCGAATAGGAAACTGATAAACGGGTATATTTGGGCATCCAAATAATACCCAAAACAATAAACGACCATCGGAAACAGACGAAGTTTTTAGCCGAGCGGAAATATCATTCCACATGTTTCTCTTGCCAAAAGATAAATATCTTAATGTAGTATTCCGTGGTTTGGAGGATATCTCTCCAGAAGAAATTAAAGACGATCTGGTAGCTCAGGGCTTACACCCGATCGAGTGATTCCAACTAAAAATGAAAACCTTCTCGAGACAAAAGTTAGTGAAGGTCCTTCTCCCGAGGTGCGAAACTGGCAAGTATCATGTCACGGGCAAAGAGGTGGAAAATCCCAATCCCACTATTGCCAATTATACGGACATGCCGTCAGCAAGTGTCATGCCCAACCAAGGTGCGTGAAGTGTGATAGCCTCCACCACTTCAGTAATTGCACCAAGAAACCAAAAGAAAAAGCGAAATGCGACAACTGTGGGGGTACGCACCCAGCCACCTATGCAGGCTGCCTCAAAACACCGTTTCTGTGGTTTCGTGGAATGCCAACTCCATATACGCACGAAGAGGTGAGCTGATCAACTTTCTACATGTTGATGTTGACATCATGATCATCAAAGAAAAATTTTTGAAACCCGAAGCCGACTTCAACATTCCTAATCACATTCGATACCGGTGTGATAGAATGATAGGCAATCAGACGACGAATAAGCCATCACCCAATATCTTCACCAAACCTCCAATGCATCAATGTACAAACGAATTTTCTTGAATTTGCTGTAATGTCGGCTTTTAATAGCCCAGGAAATGTAATTTTTTCAGAATCCCTGCGAGCGCTTCTGGAAATCCCAGGCAAGGTTTTTCTCGGAGGGGACTTAAATGTATATCACCGATCGTGGGATGCTGTGAGAAGTAATCAAGCCAGAAAAGTACTACAAAGCTTCATCGCAGGAAAAATTGAAATACATATACACTTACATCTCTGGAGAGCCTACGCATTTCGGACCGTAAAGGGTTATCCAAAGCACTGGATGTGCTGATAATAGTCCTGGACGAACGATCGTCGGACCACAAGCCTGTTCAATTCATAATAGAAGACCTTTCATCGATATACCGGATTCCATGCAACAAAAACATATTGGAAAGGTTTTTACGAAACCCTGAGTACCATAGACCCGCCAACAAATTTAGAAGCCACCAGGGACCCAGAAGTCGTGATCGACAACCTGACAAACACGATATGTTTGACGAACTCCCAACAAATAGAAACGAATTAATAAGGAGGAGTAATCATATATGGAAACTGGCTATAGGCAAACCTGTGACGCTGTGCCAAATAACATGCAAGCCAACCAATCTGATAAAGGTGCGAATCAATGAACACAAAAATAATGAATGGGAGGAATTCCTACAAAGCACGGATCCAGGGGATTGACAACATCTAGAGGAAGCCTGAATAAAAGCGGTTATCACAATGATCCCTAAATCTGGAAAGGATCTTTTATTTCCTCAAAATTGGAGACCAATAAGTCTCTTATAATGATCACAAAATTTCCAGAACGACTTCTTCTTTCTCGGCTACTAGATCATGTTAACTAAAGGAACGTTATACCAAATGAGCAGTATGGATTTCGGTCCGAACACTCCCGCGAGCTCCAGCTGGTAAGTGTGGTCCAACACATCAAAACAGGATTTAATGGTGTCAAGTCAACAGACCTCGTTAAGTTTGACGTAGCAAAGGCCTTTGACAAAGTCTCGAATGCAGGACTGATTGTCAAAATGCATGACTTCATGATGGTTGAAGGCGAGGACGTGCCATGGAACGACTCAGCCACTTGTCTAGGTTTCACTTTCGACCCATCGTTGACTTGGTCACTGCAAGTGAAATCCTGTCGACAGAAAGCTGCTGCAATTGTCCAAGAACTAACTCCCATAATCCAAAAGACTAAGTACAGTTCCGTAAGGGAGTAAATTAATTCATTGCCAGAGAACGGGAAGTGGGACAGTAAAATGACGTTTCATTTTAAATTGAATTTTCCGATTTCTATAGTCACAAATATACTACCACGACAACCCTAACAAAAATCTAATCTCAATCACCCGAAAAGAAAAGAAATAAATACATACAACAACAAGAGCGCAAAAAAAAAGCTGCTTGGGAACCATATCATTCCATTCATTCCAAACATTCACAGAATCCTTATGGTAAAAAGCAATAGCATAGCATTAGTTTTCACGTACATGCTCGTATATCCTTTTTTTGCCTGCGTACGCTCTTGTTAAATAGACCCATACACATATTTCGACAGTGTTTCTCATGATGATATCATCCGTATGAAATGTGTGCGGTGGTCGCACCGACGACGACGACTACCGTTTGTCCGTCCGTAAAGGATCTCATCGGCATCTTCCACACCACTTCGCTATGTCACCATCATTACCAGCATGCATAGACTCTATACATCTCGCACCCCCAATATATGTATGTATGATATCATCCCCCATCTAATACATCCCACCGTGCGTCGCGTCACAAAACGGTGTGATGAATGAGTGTCGAAAGTTCGGAAGTTCGAGGAGGGTTGGATGACTCGATTTCGGGGCATACCAAAAAAAAACCATCAGATGCTATATGGCTATATGGCTCTCTCATGTTGGTTCGTGTGCAAATAAATATGAGTGTATATCCTGCATCAAGAAAAAACTTTGAAGCAACAAAACGACATAAACGACGACGACGAGACGGATGGGTATAATGTCATCATGAATTCATGTTCTCAAACATATCGGCACAGAGAAAGTTAATGCACAAATACACACACGAAAATCCAATGAAAAAGTTTCCCACCAGAGCAAAATAGGGGATGCAGCCTGAGAAAAAAACATTCTCTGCATTTCGTCCTTCGTATGCGAATACATCGCCACACAAAAACTTCCCCTGAAGGATATAGCATACAAACAAAAATGTATGGCAGCTCAGAGCGCACAAAAAGTACACAGCAAGAAGTAGATGTGTATTCCCTTGCGAAAAAAGTATGTGTAGTGCTTGCAGGGGTAGTACCCCACAAGGCATTATCAGGCGAATGTGCGAGAGCAGGTTAAAAAGGACTTCACACACCGAACCGAACAGAGAGCGAGAATTCAACAATTTATTTGTCGGTATGGGGTTAATGGCATTTCGTATCCTCTGTATAGCTTCGATGAGTCAAGGCAAGTCAGAGAAGGGGGTGGTCGGGCGCCGGTCGCGGGGAATTATAACGGTGGGTGGGCTGGGCGGATGACGACGGACGGGTCGAGGACGTCAACATTGTCGTCGCATATGAAACGTGAAACAGAAGGACAACGACGTCGACGTCCTTTTCGTTTCACCATGTTTGCATCATCACAAGATTATTACTATCTGTTTCAAATGGATTTACCATTCACTTTCGCTCCTTTCGCCAGCCCACGACCATATGATGGGTGGCTGGATCCGACCGTGTTTGGGAGTCCTTTTCGTATACATATATACATACAGACAGACATATAGCTGATTTGCAAACTCAAGCCAACACCACCGTCAGTTCAGGCCACCTTCGCACGAAGTCAAGGACTATGCATAATGCTCTATAGGGAGTGCTGACGAAATTTTTACTTTTGCCTTATAACGTCGTCGTCATGTCCTTTTTGAGTGAGTACGGACGGAAGGTAAATGTTGTAGGTAGATGGGTAGGTGGCTATACGTTGAATAGCTGTAGGCTTGGTGTGGATGATGATTCCCAAGAATTTGCTATATAACTACCCCGTAGGGATTACCGAGGGATGATGGTGAAGATCGAATTTGTGTTCTATAAATACGGTCGTCGTCGTTGTGTATACATACATATATACGTTACGAACGGTACGTATGTCCCTGTTCGGCATGCTGTATTGTAACGAATTTTTATAAGGACGAACTCGTTGTTCTCGTCGTCCTTTTATCCGACCGCTGTACGTACCTTTTTTTCATCTCAGTACGTTTTTTTTCTTCTGTGTTTTGTTAAGGAGATGTATGCCCTAAATACTGCGGCGGGTGTCCTTTTCTATTTAAAGCTGTGTGTGAATTCCATATTCCTTATTTAACATAGCGACGATTCTTTGCCTGACTTCTGTTCGGATACGTTATATGGTAGATGAACGTGTATACATTACATTCTTCGACCGAGCTGAAGCCATAATATTCACAGGAATCAGGAATGCGAAGAGTTAGGCTACACACAATAATAGAGAAACAGCAAAACGACCACCCAATCGACAATAGCTCAAGAAGGATGGCATGTAATTCGGAGCAACAGTGTTGCCAAAAAATGTCTATACGAATAAATAATGTATACACGCAGCAACTTAACAGAGATGAGTGAATGGATTGAGTGGGCGGCCGGGCGGGTGGACAATGTTGAATACATATGGATACAGTGTGGTAGAGTCCTTTTTTCGTATGAAGGCGGCGGCAAAGGATTTATGTAATGTGTGTTTGCCTAACACTTAATGCTGAATAATAGGGAAATGCTTTATTTTGGCTGGAAACAATGCTAAATGAGAGACCGAAAAAAAAACACCGTTATACAGAAGAAAGAGAAAATGGAGCTCTGTGACGTGTGTGTGAGGTTTGTGGGGATCTGATGATGAGAGGGTGGTGAAAAAAGGCACACGTGAAATAGACACAGCTACAGAGCATATTCTTTTTGTTATTTCGGATGAACTGAAATTGT